>CM062819.1:1099227323-1099852323 GCA_031772625.1 Pinus tabuliformis
TAAGAAGGGGGGTTGTTGATAGCCACAACACTACGTTATGATGCACTTATATTCTTCTTGATTACCTGAATTTCCTGTTCCATGTCTGCAAACATATCTGATCTAATCAATACCCTATTAATGGATCATTTCAAATGATGGGAGTGTTACAACTCCTCCCATACAATGCCTCAAAAGGAATCATCCTCAATGAATCCTAATAACCATTGTTGTATGTGAACTTTACCAAAGGGAGATACTCTTCCCACTTCCATTGTTGATGCATCACATACATCCTCGACATGTCCTCTAATATCTTGTTGACCCTCTTCATCTGTCCATCTGTTTGCAGATGATAAGTTGTGCTGAATGCCAACTCTATGCCCAAACATACAAATAACTCCCTCCAAAACTTCGAAGTGAACTTCACATCCCAATCTAAGACAATCTTCTTCAGAACACCATGTAGCCTAACCACATCTATGATGAACACCTGTGCCACATCACTAGAAGAGAACGTAGACTTCACCGGAATGAAGTGTGCAACCTTTGTTAACTTGTCCACAATGACCATGATGGAATCATGCTTCTTCACTGTCTTTGGAAAACCTATGATGAAGTCCATGGAAATGACCTCCCATTTGCATTCCAGAATCGCAATTGGATGTAGCAGTCCACCTAGATGTTTACACCCTACTTTCACTCACTAACAATCAAAACATCTAGCCACAAACTATGCTACATCCCTCTTCATGTTCGGCCAATAGTAAGATCTGTTCACTACTGTCAGTGTCTTCTAGTAACCTGGGTGACCTGAATATGATTTCACATGAAACCCCCTCAATATCACCTTGTTGAGATCATTGTCATCCAACACATATATCCTGTATCAAAACCCAACCAATCCATTTGCTGAAAGAAAATAGTCCAAGTCTTGTGCACCTACACATGTACCTGTACCACTACTGGTACTTGTACCTGTACCTTTACTTGTACCATCACCTGTACATGTACCATCACCTGTACTTGTATTTTTACATGTACTCTACTGCAACCTGCACACAATGTCCATATATTTGACATCCTCCTATCATGCTTGCAAGATCCTATCTTGTAAATCTGTCCCATAAGCACTCATAGTTGCTAAGTGGGTCACATGTACCCACCTGGTAGGAGCATCTACCACTCTGTTCTCCTTGCCTTTGATGTATTTGATCTTAAAGTCGAACTCATTGATTGTGGCCAACCACCGAGCCTGCCTACCATTCAGATTTGGTTCGTCAAATAGATACCTCAAACCACTATGATCACTCATCAATGTGAACCTCTTGCGCAGAAGATAGTGTCTCCACATCTTTAGTGCATGTATAATTGCTTCCAACTCAAGATCATGCATAGCATACTACCTATCCATCCTCATCTTCATTTTCCATGACTCACAGCATACTACATAGAATACTACCTATCCATCTTCAGTTTCCGTGACTGATCTTCAGTTTCCGTGACTCATCTTCAGTTTCCGTGACTCATAGCATAATACCTATCCATCCTACATAAGGACTTCACCAAGGCCTCTCTTTCACTCATATGTGCACACAAAAAACTCTCTATGCAAGTTTGCAACAACAACTACTTGAGCTGCTCAAAACTAGCCTCACATTTCTTTGTCCATTAAAACTTATTACCCTCTTTTTGCAAATATATGATAGGATAAGAAATCTGTGAGAAGTTCTTGATGAACCTCTAGTAATAACCTTCCAAACCCATGAAGGATCTCACCTCATCCACATTCTTAGGAGCTACCCACTCCATGATGGCTCTTATCTTTTCTAGATCTACTGCAATTCCTTCCTTGGAGATGACATGCCCCAAGTAATGTACCTTCGTCTGAAAGAAACTGCATTTTCTAAGCTTATCATACAACTGATGCTCTCTCAACAATTTCAACATTGCTGCTAGATGCTTGGCATGCTCTTTTTCATTTTTAGAATATACCAGTATATCATCAATGAACACAATAACAAACTTATCCAAATATGGATGCAATACATTATTCATCAAGCATATGAATGCAGTTGGAGCATTAGTTAAGACAAATAGAACTACAAAAAACTCATAATTCCCATACCTGTTCCTAAGTGTAGTATTGTAAATGTCCTATTCCTTGGTGCATACCTGATGATATCCAAATCTCAATTCAATCTTTGAGAATACTGCTGCTCCCTTCAGCGGAGGGAACAAGTCATCAATCTTTGGCAAAGGGTACTTGTTCTTGATAGTCACTTTATTGAACTACCTGTAATCAATGCATAATCTGAGAGTACCATATTTCTTCCTCACAAACAAAAGCAGCGCGCCCCATGGTGATACACTTTGCCCAATGTATCCTTTGTCCAACATTTCCTTTAGCTATAGCTTAAGTTCTACCAACTCAGGTATGCTACTCCTGTAAGGTGATTTGATGCTAAAGCTGCCCTTGGTACTAACTCAATAGAAAAGTCTACCTCCATGTGAGGTGGAAACTCTGTAATGTCCTTAGGAAATACATCCTGAAACTGCTGCAACACTAGATATCTACTCAACACATCCAAATCCTCATCCTCCTTACCCTTATCACCAAAAATGTGTATTGTGAATAACTTGCACTCTTTCCTGTGACTACACTTTGCTTGCATAATTTCACCATCCTAACTGATATTTCCTTCTTCTTACCTTGTAAGACTCTTGGTTCTCCATTGTCATCAACACACTCAATAGATTTTTCATAGCAGTCTACATTGGTTCTATGTAGATACAACCAATCCATGCCCAATAACATACTTTATGAACCCAAAGGTAATACATTCAAATATGCTATGGTAGGCATACCATTTAAGTCAAATGCACAATCTATTACCCAATGATGCACTGGCTTGTTAGTACCTATAACCAACGGCACTAACCAAGACTTTGCATGAAACTCCTTATTCAAACCAAACTTATCCACCAAGTTAGGAATGACATAGCTATAGTTAGATCCAGGGTAAAAAAAAAAATAGAAATAACTTGATTAAAAGGCTTACCATCCATCTCAATGATAAATTCCCAGTGTTTTGACTGCCTATTGTCCACTACCCCATAGGTACGTGTAAGACTTTGAACAATGTCCCCAACAGTATGCACCTCCTTTGAACTATATATCTGAGGTCTACCACCTTGATCCGCAGACAATATCTCCTGCGATGATCTTTGCCACAAGTCCAACACTCTATAGTCTTCCATCCTCTGTGCTTATTCTTTTCTTTAGATCGATGTCCCTATCCTCTATCTGATGCATTGAACCTCTTAGGTGTTGCAACATTCTCCTTGTTATTTGTACCATGTGGCCTTGTTTTCTTTTTATTTTCCTTTGTTCTTTACATTACCTCTCCATCTTAGCTTAGTTTCAGTGTTGCGCTTCGATTTTTCATAGCAATTATTCAGCTTCTGAATGGCCTCCACCAATGATCTAGGCTCATCGAATTCAATCCTATCTTTCAATGCAACTAGTAGTCCACTAATGAATCTTTAAATCTTGGCCTTCTTCTCTGTGAGGTAAGGCACACATCTAAGTAACTCCAAGAACTTACTAGTGTACTCATCATCTTTCATGGAACCCATATTTAGTTCATTAAATTATTTTTCCCTATCATCAAAGTACCTTTCTGACAAGTACTTCTTCTTAAATAGCCACTTAAACTCACTCCAAGACAAATATTCTTCATGAATACACCTGAAATTCTTCACATCTTCCCACCAAATGTCTGCTTTACCTTTGAGACTAAAGGTAGCTACTCTAGCTTTCATGTCCTTTGAATAATCATGCAACCTAAAGAACTTCCTCATGCCAAGAAACCATGCCTCTACATCCTGTGGTTTCTTCATTATCCCATCAAAATTAGGTGGATTCACTTTCTTAAATTCATCGAACAAGTATCCTATATCACTCCTCCTGTAAGGATGATATCAATGACTATCATAGTGCCTATCTGAATCAAAACTAGAATCATACCTGTGTTTGTCCCTTCTCCTCTCCGGAGTGTCCAACAATCTTCCATCTTGAATTGTGTCCTCTTTATTTGATCAGTGACTGCCATGCGATCTATTGCCATACACCCCATTATTTTTGTTCTCCTGCTCATGAATGATCCAAAGCGGCCCCCGTCACTAAAAGTCCAACAAACTCTGAAGTATGATTGCATTTACCTCTGCTAACTTTCCCTGTGACTGTATGATTCTGTCATTTTCTGCCTTGTAACTCCTTATCTCTTCCTTTAAGCTTCTCAATGTCACTGCCAAATCAAAAGCATTCCCAACACCATACTTCTCTTCGGATTCATAGGGAGAGTCTCTATATTCAGCCATCTTGCTAGCCATTTGATGTTTCTTCCTATAAGGTATATCATGTCAGCTAAACCAAATCACAATAAACCAACGTACCTTAGTATAGCTCGGGAGGATACCTTGTATGGAAGATCAATAGATCAACATGATATATGTATAGCATAATCATAACAATATATAAGAATAGTACATAAGAATATAACCATGCAACTACCATTCTAGCCAGGGTCTAGTCATCAATGCATGAACTTAACACAACACACACTACAACCTCATGCACGAGAACATCCACTACATCATGATACACTTGACCACATGCAAACATGAAAATGCATAAGCATGACATAACCATACATACCGTGACCTTATGCATGGTGACATAAACCGTACCATTTTATGTGGACCATGCACAACCATAATGTAGACAATACACCAACCTACATGTGGATAACACTCAAGCACGAGTATGGGTCATTCCCACACATAACACATATAATCAAGCATAAATGAACAATGCTCGTATTTAGCATCATGTAACCTAATACATAAGAATGATACATATGACCAAACATACAAGAATGTAATGGAAAGCAACCACATGATACATGTAAGTGATATATAACAACACATAACCAGTCATATACTCACAGTGATGCATCCCACAAAATCACACTAAGTTCCACATGATGACATCACCACAACAATGATCAACATCATGCAATTGTAACAAAATATGGAATGCAAGTGTGAGAGATACACATGCAACTGACATGCATGCATGACCAACACATAGCCCATCTAGTATGAGGGGTGAACCATGCTCTGATACCAGTATGTAACTCCCTCCTCCCACATCTACCCAAGAAACCAACCAGTTGGGGTAAACATGTGACAAGAGGCCACTATGATATGATTCGACCTCCTAAGTCACATTAAGGAAGTGGAACTGAAAGAAACACACCATACTAACATCCAACATCATCAACAAAACCCTCAGAGGACAAGTCATCTACTTAGACAGCCTGTCCCTGGGTCCCACTGCTATCTTAGATCTCTTGGGTCATAGTCACTTTCATGCTATGGGCAAGGGAGCAATCAACAACCTAAAGTGTCTCTCACATGCCTAACTGCCAGTGATCATGGACCAGAATTTTCAGTGTTGTGCCAAAAACCCTAGGATTAAGCCACTTTTTCAGGCTCAAAACCTAGGTCACTGCCCATAATTGATACATCTCTTCAAATCAGTGAGATAAAATGGAAATGACAATACTAAAGAAAATAATTGTTCAGGACATTGATTGGACCCCTACTAGCCATGAAAAGCATTTTATCAAACATATTGAAAATGTGTAATCTATAGGTGTAGTTCACAATTTTGAGCATAGGGGTCTCATACTTAGCCGAGAATCGCTAAGAACCATTGACGCCTCAATGCATCAACTACCATTTCATCCATCAGGTCATAGATATATTTATCATTCAACTATAAGTAAAAACATGATGAGAGCCACACATGGCTACTGTCATAAACACATACATTACCAACATAATAGCAATAGAAAATACTCATGAAAGTATAGTCATATAGACCACATATAATCCATAAAAATGCTCATAGAAATACAAGGAGAAAAAACCTTTCATTAATGATGCAAAATCCAAAACTGGGACGGAACTTCCACGTTCCACCCAACCATAGAATGGATGAGCCAAATCTCTTTTTATCCATTCACCCCGTACCATATTCCAAGCATGAATGTGGGATATCATAGAAAACATCAATCAAAACTCATCCAGGGCTTCCAGAGAATTTGTTCTAACCAAGGCTTCCAGGACTATTAACTCAACCCACAACCGCTACCGGGATTCCAGAGCTTTTGTCCAACCAAGGCTTCTAGGACTAGTAACTTAACCCAGCAAGGGCTTATAGAGCATTTGTCCAGCCAAGGCTTCCAGGGCTAGTAACTCAACCCAAGCTATTACAAGGCTTCAAGAGCGTTTTTCCAACCAAGGCTTCTAGGAACTAATAACTAAACCCAAGCTAAGGAAAAATGAGAACCAACCAAAAATCAAACAATGCAAGTAAACCCACAATTACCATGGCTATCTAGGCAATGGCAAGGCTAGTAAATCTACTGTCAATCCGAGCAATCCTCCATGCCAATGATAGATCACAACCAAGAAACGACACATATGTTCCATGCATGCCAAAACTAATGAAGGAAACATACATGCAACTCAGTACCTGCAAGATAACATGATGCAGCTACTAATCTCGATACCTCCTTGCACTTTCCTTCTTTTCCTTTTCTTTATTGCTCCAAGAATGCTCCAAGAAAACTCTAGTGTCCAAGAGTATGAGAGAGAGAATCATGAGAGAGAGCTCCAAAATTGAGCTGACATAAAGGTTACCAATTGATCCTCATAAGCCTTTTTATGGTTGAGGCCTCTATTTTCTTCATTTTCCAGTGTTTTCCTTCATTTTTCTCCTCACATGCAACCTGTGACCTTTCACCTCCCTTTTCTCCTAATTTCCATTATTTTCATAAATAAATGTGCCAAAAATGCCATTTTTCCTTTCCAAATCCTTATCCATTTTCTTTGCCAATTTCCTTAGTCATAAACAACCAAATGAACACCCCCTAGGATGTCTTGCCCAACATTCAACTTGGAATAAGTGTCCCATCGACTGTGGTTATTTTTTTTTCCTTTTATTAACTTTTATTACATGGAATTTTCACTAGGGTTGTTACAAGAAAAATGAAGGAAAATAATGGAAAATGAGGAAAATAGAGGCCTCATTGATAAAAAGGCTTCTGAGGATCATTTTGCAAGACTTTTCTTAGACTTTGGTCAGTTTAGTTATGGAGCTCTCTCTCTCTCTCTCTCTTACTCTTGGACACTTAGAGTTTTCTTGGAGCACTCCTGGAGAGTGTGGAATACTTGGAGTTTTGGAGCAAGAAGGCAAAGGAAAAGAAAGAAAGTGCAAGAGGACATCAGGATCAACAACTACAATGGGTTTTTCTTGTAGGTATTGAGTTGCATGTATGTTTTCCTCACTATTTCTTGCATGCATGGCATATTCATATGGTTTATTGGTCATGATCTTTCATTAGCATGGAGGATTGCCTAGATTGACAGTGGATTTGCCTAGCCTTGCAATTTATTGGATAACCATGGTGTTGTGGATTCATTTCTTTGTTTTTCTAGTTGGTTCTCATTTTTCCTTTAGCTTGGGTTGAGTTACTAGTTCCTAGAAGCCCTGCTTGGAAAAACACTCTGGAAGCCCTATATCATCTTCGGTTGAGTTACTAGTCATGGAAGCCTTGGTTGGAAAAACACTCTGGAAGCCCTTGGTGGGTTGAGTTACTAGTCCTGGAAGTCCTAGTTGGACAAATGCTCTGGAAGCCCGACGACAACTGTGGGTTGAGTTACTAGTACTAGAAGCCTTGGTTTGAATGAACGCTATGGAGCCCTAGAAGGCTTGGGTAGAGACCAATTTGATGATGGTTTTGTGATGTTAGACCATGAGGTGGAATCATTGTTTGATGGGTTGAGGTGGTTTGGCCTTTGGAAGCCTTGGATGGTTTTGATTGATGTGTTTTATGAGATCCCACATTCATTCTTGGAATATGGCATGAGGGTGACTCGTTGAAGATAGTTTTGTCTTAGTCATATCTACAGTTGGGTGGTTTGTGGAAGTACCACAACTAGTTGGCCTTTGCATCATTAATATGAGGTTATTTCTCCTTGTTATTTCATGAGTATTACACTGGTTTATATGTGGATCATATGGATGTTTTTTCCTTGGTATTTCTGTTGTTATTATGTTGGTTATGAGCATGTATTATGACAATGGATATGTATGGATCTCATCATGTTTTCACTTGTAAATGAATGAACCATGTATGTATGGCCTAATGGATGTAACTACAACTAATGTGTTGAGGCGTCAATTCTTCTTAGCGATTCTCAAATGAGTATGAGACCCCTATGCTTAGATTTGTTGTTTACACCTGTAGATTACATATTTGTGATATGTTTGACGAAATGCCTGTCATGGCTAGTAGGGGTCTAGTAAAGGGCTTGTTCAAGTAATTTCATTTGTATCATCATTCCATTGTTATCTTTCTGTTATGAAGGTATCATTGAATTTTGGGCATTGACTTGGGCTCTGGTACTGAAAAAGTGGCTCAAATCCTGGGGACATTGGCACAACACTGAGCAAAATAGTCCTTAGACGCTGGCATGCCCATATCATGGGAGAATTTGGGGGTTAATTGGTCAAAAAACTCAGTGAGACTCAGGGGTTGGTTACTTGAGAGGTTAGGATGGTTCTTGAGAGTCTTGTTGTTGTTGTGGAAGGTCTGTATGGTGTGTTTTCATCGATTCCACTTCCTTAACATGACTTAGGAGGTAGAATCATATCATAGTAATTCTTGTCACATGTTTACCCTTGTTGGTTGGTTACTTGGTGTTATAGACATTTTTGGGCACTGCAACCCCAAGCATAAAATGTCCATAAACCAAGGGATCCTAAGTCCCTAAAGGTGTTGTTCCAACCCCTAAAAGAACAAGGTCAATTGATTACAACACCTACCAGAAGTTCTCCATGAAAAACTACTCAAAACTGGTCAAAACTGGACCATTTCACCTGCTCCATAGGCAAAGTGCGTTGCATCCCACCTAAATACACACAGTAGGTGCATTGCATTTCAAAAATCCCTTCTATGCGGTGTGATGGGCGAGAAGGGACAAATGGCAAGGTCAATCCGCAAGGTGGAGAAGCATGGAATCTTCCAGAAACTTCTCCAGTGACACTTGCCTATCTGAATTCGACTAGGGATGAGTAAGAGATCATCAATATCCAAGTGGAATCAAGAACTATCAGAAGGAAGACACTAATCAAATCACAAGCTGACTCATCTCCCTTGCAGACATCTATATATGGATCCCTCATCCCAGAGATCCAGAGGTTGGAATTTTGCATCTTGTAAGGAATTGTTGGTTTCTTGAGGCAACATCATAGTGTTGGGTGATCTAAGCTTTTCATGAGGTGAAGAAGGGCTTACTTGCTGAGAGGATGATGTTGGGTCAGAACAATTAGTTGTAACTCTCTTGGCTCTTTCTTGATTATCAATAAAGCTATTCAAGTTTTCCTCCCTACTTTTGTGTGATTTATGTTTTATGCATTTGTATGGTCAATTTACATCTGATCCTAAATTGTTTATGATAATAGATCTATGTTCTCGTATAGTGTTATGCTGCTTTGATTCTACAGGTACTCTATGAAGCTGGGTATACAAGAAAGCAAGTAGCAAAGGACTATCAGAAGAGAGAGGAATCAAACAAAGAACCAAGCGCAAGATAGAGGTTGGTCTCTTTTATTCTTCTCTCATCCATCTTTCATAAATGAAAACGAAAGTAGTTTTACTTTGTTTGTTTCTAAGGTAGCTACCAGCCTTAGTGGGATTAGCAATTCTGCATAGACACTATTCTCGGTAACAAAATGGCGACTCCACTGGGGAGTGAGTAGATTGTTTTTTCATCTACATTTGTTTACTTTATAAACTTACAGATGGAGCCTGAAGTCAAGCCAGCTAGCCTTCGAACTGCATTTTCTATGTAAGTGCAAAGTAGATCAACGTTGCTTCAGTCAATCTTCGGGTTTTGTTTATGATTTAAACAATTGATTTACAAGCTCTCTAATTGCCCTTGTGGTGGCTCTAGTAACCTCCTTAGATCTACCCCTGTGATTGACTTACTGATTGCCACTTGCTCGGCCAAAATCCCTGAACTGAACTGCGAACTGTGACCCGGAACCCAATCAAAGTCTTGTCCCTGGTCCAGCACACTGTCTGTTCTGTGAATCTCAAATTCAGTGCACTTCCCGAGTGTAGTAGGTGCGTTGCATTTCAGTTTCACTGTGTTACAGGTGCGCTGATCAGACTAGGCATTGTTCCTAAATTTTGGTTTCTGTTTTCACTCTTTTCAGATCTATTCAAGAGTTTTGCTGCCTATAGTCAGTACACCTCTGTTTGAAACCCCTTTCCTTGTTGTTATTCTGCCTCCATTGTGCAAAGAACTGTAAATGTTTTTATGTATTTTTTGAGTCATTTTCAGTTCTCCTTTACAAAGAAGTAACGTAATTGTACTGTTATTTCTTGATTTGAGAGTGTCGCAAGTGTCGTTTACAGTCATAGAAGAGAGTCTGGTTTCTCTTGATAGTCGATTACCCTGTTACTATTGTATTTTATCTGAATTTGTAATTTTTTTAGTGTCGAAAGCAAGTTTTCAATTCCAAATCGCAAAGTGTTGTCATTGTCCTCATTTTGTTTTTAAAAGAAACTTGTTAGTAATTGTCACTTTGAAAATAATTCAGATTTGCGCATTAGCTTTATTTTTATCATTTACACATTAAGAAGGCTGAAAAAAAATACATGCATGTGCATTTGCATTTAGACTGTTTGTTGGTTTGATTTAGGATAGTGCATATAGTGTGTGCTCTTTTCTCTTTGTTGAAAGAACGCCATCTCTCTTTCCTTAGTAGCTAGGATTTTCATTGCACAAAGAAGATAAAACGATTGTTTATCATCTTAGATTGCATTTTAGGAGTTGTACATCTACATCACGCGGTGAACCTGAAAGGCAAATTTCTTAAGCAAGATCAACTATAAAATAAATTTAATGAATCTAACAACGCTTTGGAACCTAACGCACAACATCTAGAAGTCTAGGCTAGAGAGGTATTCCGGCATCGTAAAGCCTGGTAACCGTTTTTTTCATTGTTGGTTGGGTGATTCCTCCACTTTGAGAAGATAAGTGGCAGTACAGACTTGTGCTCCCACGTACCGTCGAGTATATTTTGGGATACCACAATAGGCTTAATCCTTTATCCATAGGAAGCCGTGTCTGCCGCCCTATCGATCGCAATGCACTGAACACAACATTTGGGAAGATTGACTGCTGTACCGTAAAAAGTATTCTGCAGTTTTGCGATTGGTTTGGTAATCCCTCTACCTAGATTTCCATATCAGTCCCTTTCGTTCCTTTTCAGACTCCTTAACGGAAAAGGTCCATCTGAGCACTTGTCACTTTAGGCTCATTAAAAATCGAAGGCGACTAGAGTCATATTTTGTTTTTTCTCGACTCTTAAAAATTGAAAAAACAAGTTGTGTTAAAGCGTCTAAAATTCATCAAATTTGGAAATATACTTCCCCTTGAGTTTTAGTTGATCGAGTAATATGCAATCATGGAAGAAAGTCAATTGAAACCCCATCGTTCAAAGAGTCTTACGAGTCAGCCGTCTTTGTCTCCAGAATCGAAACTATTACGGACAAAGTGAACTCGTTTAACCGGTCCCAAATCCCCTAGTAAAGTTAGAACAAGTGTTCCAACACCATCAGAGACTCCGGTTACTCCAAACATTTCTGGTATCCCTGCCTTTATAGAAGAAGTTCAGCATCCACCGAAGGACAGAAGCACTGATCCTAGTGGGAGGGTAAACACTTGTGTTATTAAACCAGTTCCATCTACAACTGATTCGTAGGGCGTTATTCCCCGAGCATCTGTCGCTGCAGATTCAATACCTTCTTCGGCACCAGAAATATTTTACGGACCAGACGGTCTACCTCTTCCACTTGGTCTGATTGCTATAGAGAAGATTGTAGAGGATCCTCCATCTAGTACTCCATCGTAATTTGGATTCGGGATCACTCTGTATCCTTCTTCATCAGAAATTAGTCTACCGCCATCGGAAGCTCTTGTAGCATCGCTAGGCAATCTTTTGGATAGACTAGAAATGTCTGAACAACCGTCAACATCTAGGACTGTGTCGTCCAATACAGCAACGACAGAACTTCCTGCTGTCACTCCAACAATGTTTGCCGGTATACCATCTGTCCCAACTAGTTCTCAATTGCTAGAAGGGGCCCACTTAGGGGCTATTTCGACAGTATGGTCTGTTCCTGTTTGTTCATCCAGAATAGTATCCGGAAACTCTTATGTTGAGTCTCAACAAATTGATCCTTCAAGGTGTCAATTTGGGCAGTCCGGTCCTCAAGGGCAAACAATTCCTTTAAGTACCGGATTACCACCGTATGGGGGGAAATATACCCTTTCATTGTCTCCTTCGGGAGGACAACCATACGGGAGTTCACAACAAAATTCAGGTTATGCTGGAATTACATCTAGCGGTTGGGTTCCGATACTGCCTCAACAACCAAGAGTTGTATATTCAATGCAACAATGTTTACCTATGTCAAATATACCAACTACGCCAGCTATTTTGATGGTGTCGCAAGTACAAGCGCTGCCTATTGTATGCCAACCTCAGGTTTCTCAGGTGGTAGTGCAACAGCCTCTTGTCCCTGCGATTCAACCACAATCGCCAACTAGTGGAATGACACAGGCCCAAATGGGTACAATTACCCCTCATCTTGGTCAAACAGTCAGTATTGGACAACAACACATGGCTTCGCAGCCGTGGCTAGTGCAATACCAACAACCGCAATTCCAACAGGTATACCAAGGATCTGAGCAACAAATCTTTGCCAATAGTGGGCAACCGTATATTCAAAACGGTCAGAATCAACCATTCTATAATGGTTATGCCCATCAACCTTACCAAAGTTACCAACATCAAATGCATTGTGCTGGTATGCAGAGACCAACTGCTCAGGCGATTCCATCTTATCCTGGGTATGCTTCACCTAACCTGAATCAATAGTTACCCTTCATGGCAACTTTAGAGTTACCGGATCTAAATCGGTTAACAAATGATCCAATCGCCTACACCCCTTGGTGGCCAGCGATTCCGCATAAACTTCTGTCAGACATTCCTAAATTTAATGGAAATCCGGGAGAAGATCCATCGAATCATGTGATGACCTTTCATCTGTGGTGTTCATCAAATACCATAAATGATGATTCGATTAGGCTTCGCCTTTTTCAGAGGACGTTAACTGGTCCGGCGGCAAAATGGTATAACGAATTGCCTAGAGCTTTGTTTGACAACTTCAGTACCCTAGCCACAACCTTTTTAACCCATTTTCAGTTACCGATAAGGTATGAAATGGGAACGGACCTTCTTACCAATTTCAAGCAAACAATGGCCACTCACGTATCTGATCATATTCATGAGTGGCGACGTCGTCGTAGAATGGTAAAAACGTATGTTCCTAATCAACTATTAGCTGAATGGTTTATTAAGTCTTTGTTACCTTCCATTACAGAAGATGTGGCAAAAGGAGGAGTTGTCACCGAAGAGCAAGTTATTGCTCGTGCCCAATATTTAGACTTAATTTACACTCAGTCTGGCACACTCTACGATAAAATACCTGATGCTCCTAGGCCGGAATTTTTGGTCCCTCCTCCTTCTAAATCAAACAATGACTCTCATGCCGGCGATGGCATGATTGGCATGATAGACATGAAATCGACAAAGGCTACATCTAAAAAGGCTCGTAAGATTTCCAGTCAAAATGCAAAATAAGAACTTCTTGCCTCGGAAGTAAATGTCGTCTCGACTGATAAAGGCAAAGAAACCAAGAAACCAGGAGGCAAGAAGAAAAACAAAGGGAAGAAGAAGAAACAGGAGGAATCATCACCTGAAAAATCTTCTACAAACCCTACTGAAAATAGGAAACCAAAGAATCCATGCTTTAGATGCGATGAGGATCATTGGACATTAGATTGTCCGCATAGAGCTGAGTTTAGAAAATTCTTCAAGAATTCAAAAACCTCGGCAGTATTAACTGATTCGTTTCCGAATCCAGGAACAAATCTGGTTGACAGTTGAAATGCTTCCCCGTCTCAAGTGCTGATGTTGTTGGTTTCCAAATAGCAAAATGATGCTTTGATATCGACAAGGAACAAAGATTACGAGAATCCACAGCTGTCGAACAACAAGGATAAAGATCAACCTAGTAGTTCGACAACAACTTCAACAGAAGTTGCGCGGCCCATCATTCATGAGCTAACAATAAAACCGCCAAAGGGAGTAGTACATAAGTCGACATTTAATCCTCGTGCCAGAGCAGCACAGCATTATAATATAGTGGAAGATCTGGCCCAATCGCCATTCGCTATGTCGACACTTGAGGTACTGCAAAATTGCCCATCCCAAAAGCAGGCTTTATTATCAGCTATCGGTGGGATAGACCCAAAGGATTCTAATCTTGTGTCCTTTAACCATAAAGGATATGATCCTCAATTACCAGCTCAAATAGCTTTCCTCATTCAAGTGAAAGCCCTCAAAAAAACTGTTCATCGAACAATTATTGATGAGGGGGCATCTACATGTATTATGTCGATGAGTTGCTGGAAAACTTTAGGATCTCCAACCTTGTCGAGGTCTTCAACAACGTTAAAAGCATTTGACGGATGAACATATACCCCATATGGTATTCTAAGTAACTTGCAAGTTGAACTAGGAGGGAAAACATTAGAAATAGATGTCGAAGTAATCGATGAAAACCTCGATTACAACATCCTACTAGGAAGACCATGGATATATGCTATGGCTGCGGTTGTATCGACCTACTTTAGAAAGATTGCATTTCCCTTTCAAGGAGGGATTACAATCGTCGATCAACAAACTTTCCTCCCAAGTTACGGGAAGCGTTCCAATGATCCATGGAAGCCCCCATTCGCTTCAAAAAATCAGAGTAGGCCTACTAAAGGACCCTATATTAATGGGAACTTTTGCGCTTCCACCTCCAATCAATCTGGTGGAAGTAGCATCGGTAGGAACCTGCAATATGATATCATCAGTTGAAAATATCTCAGAAAACGATATAAACATGGATCATATGCAGGTATTACCTCCAAGCCCAATAGAAATATTGTAGCAATCAATGTTTCTAGCATGGGAGGCAAACCCAAATCAACGCTCATCAAGCGTTTGGATAGATAGGTCTAAGGAAAATGGCACCTCTTCAGATCCTTGGTCGCAAGTGCATTACACCGACGAAGGAATTATTCAATCAATGGTAATTGAAGGGGCACCATGGGAAGATTACCACCACCGTTCCCATCTTCCGGATTGTAAAGAAGATACTCCTGATGACCTACATCATCCTTCAGTTTTTGATTTCCTATCAAATACTGTAAATACGGTGGATTCCGAGCGAAACTTGTCCAATATTGAAGAGACTATCGCCATAAATATCTCGACCAAAACAGATGTTGTAGAGAATATTTATGTTGGCAAATGTTGTTCTCCTTCAGAACTGGAAATATATAACTCTCTTTTTCGCGAATTCAGAGATGTCTTTGCTTGGTCATATGATGAAATGCTAGGCATTGACTCGAGTATAGTCGAACACGAAATTAAGATGTATCCAGATGTCAAACCAGTACGACAACAGCTACGACAGGTGCACCCCAAGAAAGCCGCTGCCATCAAAGCAGAAGTTGAAAAGCTTCTCCATGCTGGTTTCATTTACCCAGTTCCTCTAACCGATTGGGTATCGAACATTGTTCCTGTTATGAAAAAACAAGGAACGATTAGAGTGTGCGTCGATTATAGGGATGTAAATCAAGCTTGTCCAAAAGACAACTACCCTACACCCTTTATTGACCAGATAATTGACGAATGCACCAGATGTGAAATATTTTCATTTATGGATGGATTCTCTAGGTATAATCAAATAAATATCCGCCCACAGGACCAGTCAAAGACTGCATTTATTTGTCCGTGGGGCACATTTTCATATCGCAAATTACCCTTCGGTTTAAAGAATGCAGGGGCAACATTTCAGAGGGCAATGAATTATGCCTTCCATGACATCAAAAACATCGTTAAACCATATCTCGATGACCTTCCAGCTCATTTGCGGAAGCGGACTGATCATCCGCAGCATTTAAGAGCGATATTTCTATGTTGCCGACACTACAAGATACGACTCAATCCACACAAATGTGTGTTCTGTGTCAGTTATGGTCGTTTACTTGACTTTGTAGTCTCAAAGGACAGGATTTGTCTTGACCCATGTAAGGTTCAGGCAATCATAAATTTGCCTCCACCTTCGAATTTCCTTCAGATTCAGAAAATCCAAGGGAAAGCGAACTTTCTGAGGAGGTTCATTCCAAATTACGCCGAACTTGCTAAAGGTTATACACGTCTATTGAAAAGGAAGTGCCCTTCATCTGGGATTAGGTCGCGCAAGCTTCCTTTGATGCTTTAAAAGAATCCCTAATGAAAGCATCATTAATGTACGCTCCTGATTATCAAAAAGACTTTAACTTGTATCTGGCTGCAGCAGATACAACCATCGCAATGGTTTTAGTTCAAGAGAACAACGGAATTGAACATCCTATATATTATTTAAGTAAGAACTTAAATGATACAGAAAGAAAATATCCTTATGTTGAAAAGCTAGCGCTCGTAGCTGTTCAAGCGATACAGAGATTTCGACACTATGTCCTCTTTCGAAAAACTACCATTCTGTCATATTGCAACCCCATGACTTATATATTGTCGCGACAGTTGCTGGGGGGCAAATATTCAAAATGGATAGCAATTCTACAAGAGTTTGATCTGGAATTTGTAAAATCCAAGTCAAATAAAGCGTTGGTTTTCGCAGAATTATTATGCGATCTCCCATTGTCGTCCAACAATGACACATCCAAAGAAACAATCGTGGATGAATTTTTGTTTCTGATATCTTCAAGCAATCCATGGTATGGAGATATACTCATCTATCTCCAAACCCAAAAATATAGGCCTAACACCTCCCGCTCTGAACAAAAATGTATTCGATACCAATCAAAAGACTACATGATCGTTGGTGATACACTCTAACGTCGTGGTGTCGATACAGTTCTGAGGAGATGCCTCACGAATGAGGAGGCCGAAAAAGTCCTGAATGATTGCCATTCAAGCGCATGTGGGGGGCATCAATCCGGTTACGCTACGACGCAAATTTTTTTACGAGTAGGATACTTCTGGCCAACAATGTTCAAATATTGCATAACCGCAGTCAGAAGTTGCCATGCCTGTCAAATTTTTGATAGCAAAACCAGAAGACCACCCGCACCTCTGCAGCCAATAGTTGTTGTTGGGCCATTCGCCAAATGGGGCATTGATTTCATGACATGTAACCCCACCTCGACTGGGGGGGCATGGGTATATCATAGTCGCAGTGGACTATTTTACCAAATGGGCCGAGGCGATGCCTACATTAGATAACACTGGTGAAACAACTGCCCTCTTCTTTTTCAATCATGTAGTTGCCAGATTCAGCGTTCCGCAGGCTATAGTCACAGATCATGGATCGCATTTTCACAATCACATGATGGTCGAATTAGCTACCAAATTAGGGTTGTCTCACGACAGCTCTACTCCATACTACCCGCAAGCCAACGGACAAGTTGAAGCAATCAACAAAGTCCTGAAGCGCATGCTGCAACGGATGATTGGAGTCCACAAAAGGAGTTGGCACCTGATCCTGTACTCAGCCTTGTGGGCATACCGAACCTCAGTAAGGAATGCAACCGGGTTTACACCTTTCCAACTCGTGTATTTCCTAGAAGCAATCTTACCGGTTTAGTGTGAAATATCGTCCCTTAAACTCGCAATCGACCTTCTCCCCGGAACTTTAGAAGAGGAGGTTGGATGAAACCCATCGTGATGCCACTTT
The DNA here is from genome assembly GCA_031772625.1 of Pinus tabuliformis. Lineage (NCBI taxonomy): Eukaryota > Viridiplantae > Streptophyta > Pinopsida > Pinales > Pinaceae > Pinus > Pinus tabuliformis. The sequence continues at coordinate 1,099,245,308 of CM062819.1, forward strand.
GGCTAACGAAGCCCATAAGAAATGAGTCAAGGCGCATTTCAACAAGAATGTCAAACCCCGTGTCTTCTCAGAAGGTGACCTGGTCTTACTTTATGACCAAGAATCCGATAAATTGGGAGTAGGTAAATTTAAGTCTTTATGGATGGGCCCCTATATTGTTAAACATGTATTGGAAAAAGGGGCCTACGAGTTAATGGATTACGGCGGAATTCCACTGGCGAAACCCCGTAATGGGTTGTACCTTAAGCGTTACTATGCATAATCAGTATGGTAACCTATATGCTTTTGTTACATTTTTTTTTTCGCTAAGGGTAATCGTTTTGGTCAAGTAAATCCACTTTTTACATTTGTTGTAGATGTCGAACCTATTGGAATCTTTTGTTGGATATGCCGACGGAGCAAGTCGTAGTTTGCGGAACCTATCTTCTGCAGCCTGGGCCATTTTTGATCCAAGCGGCGAGTTAGTAAGTTTCAGAGGGGTATGTATTGGTTGATCAACAAATAACATCACTAAATGTAGTGCGTTGATAGAACTTCTCTCTGATGCCATCACACATGGCATACGCCGACTTGTTGTTAGGCTAGACTCACAGCTCCTCATACTACAACTCACTGGTATCTACTCCGTCCGAAATCCAGCTATCTATCGCATGTTCCTAAGAGTCAAGACTTTGGAAAGGAAATTTGATTTTATTCAATATCAGCATATTTCCAGAAGCTTAAACACATTAACTGACTCGTTGGCAAATTATGTTTTAGATAGACATTTGCAAACATTTATAAAAAGAAGCATTTCATCAATATTTGCATGCGGATCATATAACTTAACCAAAATAAAACTCCGAAAATAAATAACTATATATATATATATATATATATATATATATAACTGTTTATGGTTTACACATAATGTTCTGTAACCAAGACAAAATTGGTCAAATGACCCAAAACTCAAAACGCTAGGGGGCACCCTAGTCTAATGATGCTAGTGATAACAAGTCACCGCCTGTGCAATCATGCGTAAAAGCCTAGTCCATCGACTTGGCACACTAGTGGTATGTCGCTGCAACCTCAGGGGCAGCTCATCAGTCCTCACATTTGGAATACCGAGAGTGAGGTCCTCGACCTGATACTGTAATGCTGAAAGAGTCTTGGCCACATCAAGGTCGCGAAGGATAGCCCTTCCCACAGCCTCTCCTGCTAGAGCAGTGGCTAGCCCTCTCAGGCATACTACTGGCCAAACAGGACCAACATCTGCATGAGCACATGAGTTCTGATTAGTCTTGACAGAATAAAGCACAAGGACATTATAAAAGAAAAACGATAAACAAAAATATGGTCAAGAATTTATCAATGGCACCCCACTGCTCGCTAGCCGGCAATACTAAATTCGGGTCACCCCGGAAGTCCATACCAGCATATGGGTACTCGGAATAAACCATCTCCTGACGATCGAACCACCCAAAGAAGGTATCAGAAAAAGAAATCTGAAACTGACCAGCATGTCTGGACATGTGGTCGACCCATCTCTCCATCTGTGGTTCAGTCGGTGGAGGTAAACCAAGTGCAATATACTGCGGCCGCATCAATGGAATCCTTTCCAAGGCGAAGGCAGTCAAAATAGAACCATACCCAAAGTTCTTCAATCTCCCGTTTTTCACCTTGGTCAACTGTTCTTTCATCACAAGGAGTACCGCATCACACCAGTTGAACACCTTCAGTTCGAGACATTCCAAGGCGTACTGCATATAAGACCGGTTGGCCACGTGGAGAGCCGCACCACCAACCATCCTACCAAAAGTGAACATAATGGTCCTCAAAGACCTGTCAATGACATCTCAGATGATAATCTTGTCGTCTTTACTCGGCTGAGATCCCTCTCTGCAATACCTGTGAACATAATCTCTCACAGATTCACCTCCACGGGCCGAACCTGATAAAGAGATAGGGGCACCCCGCCTTGATAAGCCGGTCAAAAAATATATGTCCACTATAGTCAAGGGGATGGATTTGCCCCTAATTTGGAACACCTGGCTAGTAGGATCCCAAGCATCGAGCAAATATTGCAGCAAGTTGATTTGTTGCCTCATGCTAGAGATGCGGAAAAACTTCAACAAGCCACAGTTCCGCAGTGAGTTTACTGTAACCGGATCATGTAAAGCAAGCATTTCCTCTTCTTCATGCTCATGTTCTCACCATGTAATAGTCATCTTACTCCAATAAATCTCTGAAAGCAAACAAGAGAAGAGTTAGATCCTGATTTGGTGAGAAACAGGCAAAAATTTCCATTAAAAACTGTGCACAAATTTCCCTCCTTTCGCCCATCGCACCTCCAGCTTAGTCCTGGGTGCATTGCATGTCAGTTGTCCAGTGAGTAGACCAACATGCAACACACCTTTCGATGCAGAAAGGGTGCGATGGGGCCAGAGCAAGTTTTTCAAACCCCAGGGGCTCAAAAAAACCAGAAATCAGGCTCAGAATGCAAAATGGAAAGGATGAAATGAAAGAGCTCAGGTTTAGATCCTACCTGGTCCAGACGGCGCCAAAAATCGTCCACAGAATCTCCCGGAATTAGCTGGTGAAAATGAAGGGGGGAAAGCACCTCCAAAGCTCCAACAAGCCAAATTTCAAATGAAATGGTAAAATGAGGGGTAAAAGCACTTTTAAATTACTTTTTACGTAATTCAAGTAAAATTTTAGTGTCTTAACTCATTTTCTAGACATGTATTATTAATTTCTAACTGGTTTTGATGAAGCAATTGAGCATGCAGTACAATCTTTGAAGGGACAAAGCTATTAATGGTAAAGTCAAGAAATGGCCGTTACATCGAGTAGTTTTATTGCGGAATTCAAGTTCGTTAAAAAATAAACATAAGCAATGAGAAAAGGTTTCCCCCCGTGTTTAAGCTCATTAAAAAATGAACCAATTTCTGGTAAATAACCATCGTGAATGTAGTACTTCAGCCTTTGAAGCCTTGGTCTTGTTCTCATCATCACCTCCACTCTGTATTGGCCGATCATTCACCTCCACTTGATTGTCTACCACTTTTGAGGAACAACTGCGAAGAGTGATCCTATTAGCCATCCTTGTAACACTGCCGTGATTGGAAAATTCCAAACCTTACCTGGAATCATCTGCTACCCGAATTTATCACTCGTTCCTCAAAGACGAGTCTCCTTTAAGCTCTTTTCAACTGACTCGTAAAATATGAAAAGATTGCTGAGCCATTGGCCTCTCCAGCTCGTTAGAGTGACCGGAAGTGCTATCCCTCCTTTAGATTTTAATCTTTTTGGACCTGAGGGATTATTACACAAAACGATCGAGCGCTTGTTTTGTTCGGCTCATTAAAATACCGAAAATTCATCCCTTCTGTATTGTTTTATACTTTTTCGGACCTAATGAAAAGGACCGAGTTATCTTTGTCGTTAAACTCGTTAAAACCTAATAGAGACAAACTTGTCCATAACAGACAAGAACGAGTTTCACTATCGCTAGGCTCATTAAAACATAGCGATGGGTTTGCCTGAAGGGAAAATTATAGAACAAGCATATGTTATCCTCCTCAAGCTTGAAAAAAATAAAGAGGTACTGGTCAGCAATGACTGGGGAAAAATTGGGAAGAAAACTTGAAGAAACTTTGTTGGTAGCAAGTCGCTCTTGAACATGACACTTTCACTCCGCATCCAAGTCGGGTTGGGTTGTTTCATTCACTGGTCACATCACCATGGTTCCATCACACCATCCACATTTTGGGTTAATGCTACCAATCCATCATGTCAGTGTCGCCGGTATGTTCAAGAGAAGTCACTCAGAGAATTCACCTATGTCTCACCCTCTGCAATACATTTACGCTTCATTCTTTCATGACCGCCACCCTGAACCTTATGTCACCAGATTGTTTTCACCTCCATTAAAATCATTTGCTCCATTCCATGTCATTGATGTGGGATTCATTAAGGCCCTCCTATGATGGATCGCTTCGTGTCAACATCAGCTCATTATCCAAGAAGTTGATCTAGGAACACCCCTTTCAGTACTTTGAAGCTTGCATGCCTCAATGGCAAGTTTCTCACTTCCGGCGACAGGTTTACATCAATGGTCTTTGACCGAAAGATTTTACATGGTGTTCGACACCAAGTCCCTTATTCACACCACATGAATTGTACTGTAGTACCTTAAGGATCATTATCATTATCGGTGATTCCTCTCACGCCTGTTAACAACTGCCATCATTGGTTGGTAATCAGGCGATGTCTTTCCATGTTCGACCCCAGAACATCTCTCACATGGATCGACTTGTACTTTGGGTGAAGATTGAATGAGATTGAAGACCCCAGATCTAGTTTCATCCATCCAGGCTGCGATATATATTCAAGAAAATAAAGACATAAAATGTACATCATTGCTGCACATATAATCATCCAATCTAAGGGATGATGACTCTACCAGAATCATCAGTGTACACTCAGACGATTGTCTGTCCCATGTACATGAAAAATGAATTTATAAAGTTGAGCATGGGAATGCCCGCCTTAGCTAGATCATGAAAAATTATGAAGATAATATATTGTATTGTATCTTATTACAAGTCTCCTTCTAGCTTGAAAGAATTTCGGATCCTCATGATAAAGCATTTCACCCGACATCAAAAGATTAACGACCTCATGCTTTAGGGGGCAACTGTTATAGACATTTTTGGGCACTGCAACCCCAAGCATAAAATGTCCATAAACCAAGGGCTCCTAAGTCCCTAAAGGTGTTGTTCCAACCCCTAAAATAACAAGGTCAACTGATTACAGCACCTCCCAGAAGTTCTCCATGAAAAACTACTCAGAACTGGTCAAAACTGGACCATTTCACCTGCTCCATAGGCAAAGTGCATTGCGTCCCACCTAAATACACACAGTAGGTGCGTTGCACTTCAAAAATCCCTTCTATGGGGTGCGATGGGCGAGAAGGGAAAAATGGCAGGGTCAATCCGCAAGGTGGAGAAGCATGGAATCTTCCAAAAACTTCTCCAGTGACACTTGCCTATCTGAATTCGACTAGGGATGAGTAAGAGATCATCAATCTCCAAGTGGAATCAAGAACTATCAGAAGGAAGACACTAATCAAATCACAAGCTGACTCATCTCCCTTGCAGACATCTATATATGGATCCCTCATCCCAGAGATCCAGAGGCTGGAATTTTGCATCTTGTAAGGAATTGTTGTTGGTTTCTTGAGGCAACATCATAGTGTTGGGTGATCTAAGATTTTCATGAGGTGAAGAAGGGCTTACTTGCTGAGAGGATGATGCTAGGTCAGAACAATTGGTTGTAACTCTCTTGGCTCTTTCTTGATTATCAATAAAGCTATTCAAGTTTTCGTCCATACTTTTGTGTGATTTATGTTTTATGCATTTGTATGGTCAATTTACATTTGATCCTAAATTGTTTATGATAATAGATCTATGTTCTCGTATAGTGTTATGCTGCTTTGATTCTACAGGTACTCTGTGAAGTTGGGTATACAAGAAAGCAAGTAGCAAAGGACTATCAGAAGAGAGAGGAATTGAACAAAGAACCAAGCGCAAGACAAAGGTTGGTCTCTTTTATTCTTCTCTCATCTATCTTTCATAAAGGAAAACGAAAGTAGTTTTACTTTGTTTGTTTCTAAGGTAGCTACCAGCCTTAGTGGGATTAGCAGTTCTGCATAGACACTATTCCCAGTAACACTTGGGTAGATGTGGGAGGAGGGCGTTACAAAGTGGTATCAGAGCAGGTTGCACTCTCATTGGGTCATATATGATACCATAGAGTGGTTTCATTCTCTTTGGGTGGTGTATGGTTTCTGTTCTTTTGGGTGATATTTGATACCACAAAGTGGTATAAGAGAAAGGTTCACCGCTCATAATGGATGGGCCATGTGTTGATCATGCATTCATGTTGATTGCATACGTGTTCCTTATTCTTGTAGTCCATGTGCTTGTTGCATTTGCATGGTGTTGATCATGGTTGTAGTGATGTCGCCATGTGAAGGTTGATGGTGTTGTTGTGGAATGTCTTGTTATGAGTGTATGGTTGTATATGTATTTGTTATGTATGTCAGTGTCTATAGGTTGTTGTGCATGCATTGTTATGGTGATGTTTATGCATGCATAATAGGTTAGATATGCATTGTGAGGTCATTGGAAGTGGTTATCTCATCATGATGTAGTTGTTATGTTATGATTCTAATGTGTTGACTAAGATAGAGTAGGATATGCAGACCATTAGAGTGAGGTTGAAACAATAGAATTTGGGGTAAGAGAATATCATCATACATGTATTTTATGTTTTGCATGCAGGTATGTTAGTTAATGGATTATTATATTCTTTAGGGTTATATACATGTTTGTCATTCTATTATTATTATGGTTACATGTATGATAAATGCTAGTTGATCAATGTAGTCATATACACATATGTCAGATAGTCATGAATGATAGTAACCCGTGGTTGTATTCATTGTTGTTGTTGTTTTATGTTAGTTAACTGGATGATTATGTTATATGTCATTGATGAATATGTTATATGTTAACTTGTAGTTATCTTGATGATTATGTTATATGTTGTTGATGAGCATGTTATATGTTAACTTATTGTTGTTATATGTTAGTTAACTTGATGATTAAGGTTATAGAATTAATATCTTGATGTTATATGTATCATGCTAAATTGGATTAATGTATGCAGATGGTTAGGGTTATGACATACAAGTATGAGTCGACGTATTGTGACATTGTTTTGTACTAATCTAGACTGAGTGTACGTATGAGATTGTTATGCATGAACGACAAACGTTTACGAGCTTATGGTGTGAACATGTTAGTTAGTTACTATCATGGATATCATGACCTTATTTATGGTTGAGTTTATATGTTGTGAAGTTACATCATGCTAATCTAGCTTGATAGTGCAGACAAGATAACCTCCCATGAGGTACATTAAGGTATGAGATTTCTTATGTCGTCTACTTTGTGCTTGAATGTTTGATTATATTTCCTATTTGATGTTTGAGTGTTTGATTATGTCATCTAGTTTATTTATTTAACATGGTATGTTTCCAAGTTTGGTGAATGTTTGATGAATTACATAATATGATTGTGTATGTAAGATTGCATGAAGGAATGATTTTGTTTTAACATGGTTTTACTAACACATATGTGTTGAGACAACTGACATGTACTTGAGTGTAATAAGTGAAAATTGTAACATTATGTCTAATGACTATGAGTTTATTATGGATTATGACATGGTTGTTAGTCTTGGTAGAGTTTGATTTCCAAGTAACAAATATGTTGTTTTGATATTTGGAATGCGAGACTGACATGTCTGAGCACTTGTAGGGCAACATGCTTGGTATTAGCTTGAAAAGGTGATAGTTTATGTGTTACATAACTAACAATTGGGTGATGTGACAGTACATACTAAGACTCAATTGCAACAAGGTAAAAGGGGTAAAATAAAGGAACTGGGCAAGAATTCGTTTGGCTATGATTGGAAACCATAATTCCAAATGAATGAGTGCTTTGTATACATGAAGTCTTCTTAACCTTGATTTGTCTAACATTATGAGGATATGTGTTATAGTCATAAATATGTATTTGAGAGGTATAACAATTGGTTCTTGTTATGGATACATTCTTCAATGGATTGGATTTCCTTGAGAGATGGCGTGGATGTGTTGAGTTGCAAGCAACCTGCTTGGTACAACAATGTAAGGTAATTGGTGTATTTTTATGTTATTTATGCACTGACAGTTATGTTTTCATGGAAATATGATACAGGGGGGTTGCATGGAAAAGAGACTCCCATGAAATTCTAAAGAAGGATCAGGTTGATCTTTCCTTTGGAAGCACTGGGAACCATGGGGATTAAGTCATGGTGTCTATTGAGAGCTTTGTGATTTCTATTCTTTGTGATTTTTTTGCACTTGATTTGCAACTTTATTTATGTCTAGTGTATGGCCATACCACTTTGTTTGTGGTGTCATATTGTGATTAGTTTTCTCTTGCTTGCTTTTTGGTATTTCTTTTTATGTTTTGAGAGTCTTGGGAATTGGTTGGAAAAGAGGAAAGTTAATGGATATTGAGGAAAGATGAATGTAATCCAGTAAACAACATAAGACTCAGATGAAGTTGGTGCATGTATAAGGGCAGTTAAAGGCAAGAGTATGACATACAGTTGGATCGGTTGGGTCCATTGGTGTAAATAGACAGTGACAGGCCAATCATGGGAAATCTAATCAAGAAAGGTAAGGTGAATGGATTTGAGGCATAATACGACTTGGCTATGTTGGGAACAATTGTTATCAATGTTGCGCATGTGTTGCGCACATAAAGGGAGTTCTCTTAACCTTGACCTTATGATATATAGTAATTGTGTTGTGATCATGATTATGTTGATGTCTATAAGTGTATACATGTATGTATGTATGTATGTCATGTATGACAAGGTCATCATGGATCATGATTATTAATGTTAATATTTATATGTATATATATTTATGTATGTATGTTGTTGTCTAACACATTATTTAATGCTAATATATATGTATATGTATATGTACATGCATGTACATGTACATACATACATACATACATACATACATACATAGATATATATATATATATATATATATATATATATATATATATATAGATATGTTTGTATGTATGCCATTGTCTAACATATTTTTTAATGCTAATATTTATGTGTATATATATGTATGCATGTTTCTGTCTAGCAGGATCGTTAGGAATCATTCTTGTCGAGGAATGATTACTTATGTAGGTGAATGACATGAAGAGGTTCCTAGTTTATGAGGAATCAAGTGGAAAAGTAGTCATGACAAATATATGAGGCCAGTATCATGTGGTTATGAGTTGATATTATGTGATTATATTATGTTTATGTTATGGATAGGCTATACCGAGGGATACATCAACAAAATGAAAGAAATGTGGTATGTGGGATGATAAGATAAGCATGGATGGAAAAGAGACACTATAAGCAAGGTTGCTTGGTAGAGACATTGTGGTTCTTGGATGTGTGGTACTACTGTTGTGCATATGTTGTAAATGTTGCATCTGTGATGTTGTGCATATGCGGTGTTGTGTATATATATAATGTGTACATGTTGTTTATGAAATGATATGTACAGGGTGGTACATATAGTGTTGTGTGAATATTGCATATGCAGTGTTGCGTATAGATGGTTATGTGTACATGTTGGATATGTGGTGTTGTGTACATTTCGTACTATGCACATGATGGATATTCAATGTTGTGTGCATATGGTGCTGTGCACATGTTGGATATGTAGTGTTGTGTACGGATGATGCTATGTATATGTTGGATATGTAGTGCTATGTACATGTGGTGTTGTGTGCATGCTGTACATGTGGTTCTATGTACATATGGTGTTATGTGCATGATTGTACAAGTGGTGTGTGTGCATGTGGTGTTGTGTACATGTTATACAAGTGGTGTTGTGTACATATCGTGCATATGGTGTTGTGTACATGTGGTGTCATGTACATGTGCATGTGGTGTTGTGTACGTCTAGGGTTGTGTACACGTAGTACAGGTGGTACGATGTACATGTGGCATTGTGTACGCATGGTGTAGGGGGTGCCGTTTACATGTGATGTTGTGCACATGTTGTCCAAGTGGTATTGTGTACAGGTGGTACTGTGTACATGTTGTACCTATGGTAATTGTGTACATGTGGTATTATGTGCATGTCGTACATGTCATGTTGTGTACATGCGGTACTATGTATGTGCATTGTGTAGTCATGGTATTGAGACATGTGTATTCGTTGTGTTGTACTCTGTGTACATATATGTATTGTGTTGTACATCAAGTGTAGGTGTATGTATTCTATGGTGGTGTACACCAAATGTAGGAGTATGTATTGTGTTGTGTTGTACATTGGGTGTATGTGTATGTGTGGTATGTCAGGTGTAGGTGTATGCATTGTGTGGTGTCGTACGTTGTGTGTGGATGTATGTGTTGTGATGCACACTATTTGTATGTGCACATGGTTGAGGAGAAGGAACTGTGTGTTTGTCAGGTGTGGCAACCAATCAAGTGTGCATACAGAATACAGACAAAGGTAGAAACTAAGGATTGATTAAAGGATACGTATTAGTATTTTATTTCAACTTTATTATGCATGTGATATATGATTTTGACTTATGATGGTTACATGTGATTTATGATTATGGTTTATTACAATTTCATGCAATTCATGATTTTAATTTATGATGGTTGAGTTTGAGCTAACGAGATGTGATATGTCTATTCATAATGATTTGATCAAATAATTAGTTTGATTTGTTGTGACAGGAAGTATATATGATTGCAAGTGTACCTTATTGACGAGATACTAATGAGGTATGATGTGAATTTATTTCAATTTATTTTAAATCTAATGGAAGTTATGTGCTTGGTATAGGAAGCACAAAAATTCCTAGTTGGGTGGTGGAAACTGATCGCAAGGATTAGCAGCAACAACAAAAATAATTGGAATAGGAAATAGTATGCTTGTAAAGTATTCAGGAGTAGGGTCATTGTGAGACACTAGTACCCAATAGTTTACATTGATTTCCATGAGCATGCTATGACCGATATGATGGTTTTGAGGCCGACATATGCCTTGGTTTTTGTATCTTCCGATGTGAGGAAGCCTTGTCAATGGATGGACTGCCAGGGATGGGAGTGCCAATGGAACTTGGAAGGTGTGTGATTGTATGGAAGGGGGTGACTGGATTTCCCAAGGGACTATGTAGCATAGAAGGGAAGGCTAGGGATATATTTTGTTTTGGTCATTAGAAGTGCCAGATGGAATCAAATGCACATTGGGAGTGTTCCATGGCACAATGAGCTGGTAATTGTTCACTGAGAGGACAAGTGGCACAAGATTATAATGCTAGACATTGGATGCAGATTTAACCATGCAATGGATTCTAGACTTCCTGGGAAGGAGGTGAATCCTAGTATTACTTTGGGGGTGGAGTTGTGAGCCTCTAGATTCCCTTGTTGCGGATGTAGGTAGCATATCCTTTTCTTTGTCGGTTGAGAACATGTACAAATTTGTATATGTGTGTATTATTATAAATATTGTATCAAGTTGGATTTATAAAACTCCATAGATAATATGATTATTTAATGGGTGAAGCAAATATGTATGTGTCTATATGTGGTTATTGTAAATACCGTAATGAGTTGTGTTATAGAGCTCCAGTAAATGGTATCTTTTTCATGTTTTAGCAATGATCATTGTAAATATTGCAACGAGATATGTTATAAAGCTCCATGGGTAGTATGTTTTGTTTTTAGCGTTCTTTTTAGTTATAGGTGTCATTAAACACTGAGGATAGTGTTCCCCCAAGGGGGAGGGTTATGTAACAACCATGGTTAAAAAATCCATGCAAAAATATATAAGACCACGGTCATGGGGCATGTATTCCAATCTAAATGGTGGGAAAAACATCCTAGTGGGTGTTTATTTGGTTTATTATGGCTAAGGAAATTGGCAAAGGCAATGAAAAAGGATTTGGAAATGAAAAGAGATATTAATTGACATTTTATTTATGAAAATAAAGGAAATTAGGAGAAAAGGAAGGTGAAAGGTCACATGTTGCATGTGAGGAGGAAAATGAAGAAAAATAATGGAAAATGAAGATCAATTGGAAAGCTTTTCCTTAGACTTTTATTAGTTTAGTTTTGGAGCTCTCTCTCTATTCTCTCTCTCTCTCTCATACTCTTGGACACTTGGAGTTTACTTGGAGAAATCTTGGAGAGTGTGGCATACTTGGAGTTTTGGAGCAAGAAGGCAAAGGAAGAATAGGAAAGAACAAGAGGACATCAGGGTAACAAGCTACAATGGGTTTTTATTGCAAGTATCAAGTTTCATGTATGTTCTCATCACTAGTTATGGCATGCATGGCATATGCATTGGTTTATTGGTCAAGATCTATCATTGGCATGGGTGATTGATTGGATTGACAATGTGTTTGCATAGCCTTACCATTTCCTAGATAGCCATGGTGTTGTGGGTTAATTTCTTCGTTTTTCTGGTTGGTTCTCATGTTTCCTTTAGCTTGGGTTGAGTTACTAATTCCTAGAAGCCCTGGTTGGACAAGCACTCTGGAAGACCTGTAACAACTTGGGTTGAGTTACTAGTCCTAGAAGCCTTTGTTGGAAAAAACACTATGGATCCCTGGAAGGCTTGGGTAGAGACCAATTTGATGATGGTTATGTGATTTCCGACCATAAGGTGGAGTCACTATTTGATGGGTTGAGGTGGTTTGGCCTCTAGAATCCTTGGATGGTTTTGATTGATGTGTTTTAAGAGATCCCACATTCATGCTTGGAATATGGCACGAGGGTGACTGGCTGAAGAGAGTTTTGGCTCAACCATGTCTATGGTTGGGTGGTTTGTGGAAGTCCCACAACTGGTTGGCCTTTGCATCATTAATATGAGGTTATTTCTCCTTGTTATTTCATGAGTATTATATTGGTATATATGTGGATCATATGGTTGTTGTTTCCTTGGTATTTCTTTTGTTATTATGCTGGCTATGAACATGTATTATGTTAGTGGCTATGTATCGATCTCATCATGTTTTCACTTGTAAATGAATGAACCATGTATCTATGGCCTAATGGATGAAACTACATATAATGTGTTGAGGCATCAATTCTTCTTAGGGATTATTAGATGACTATGAGACCCCTATGCTTAGATATGTTTTTTACACCTGTAGATTACATATTTGTGATATGTTTGACAAAATGATTGTCATGGATAGTAAGGGCCCAGTTAAGGGCTTGTTCAAGTAATTGCATTTGTATCATCATTCTATTGTTATCTTTCTATTATGAAGGTATCATTGAATTCTGGGTAGTGACCTGGGATTTGGGTCTCAAAAGGTGGCTCAAATTCTGGGGATACTGGTGCACCACTTATCAAAATAGTCCCTGAACACTGGCATACCATGCTGTGGGAGCATCCAAAGCCATCTGGACGCTAGAATTCCCATATCGTAGGAGCGTCTGAGGGTTATTTGGTCAAAAAACTCAATGGGAATCAAGGGCTAGTTATCTGGGAGGTTTGGATGGTTCGTGAGAGTCTTGTTGTTTTTGTGGAAGGTCTATATGGTGTGTTTCCATCAATTCCACTTCCTTAACATGAATTAGGAGGTCAAATCATATCATAGTAACTTATCATCACATGTTTACCTTGGTTTCCTGGTTACTTAGGTAGACGTGGGAGGAGGGCGTTACAATTTCTTCGTTTCCTATAGGCAGGGTTAGTCTTGAAAAGAAATATGTAACCACATTCTCTTTCCTTGGTTTATCAACAATAGTCAAATCAAAAAGATGTAATAATAACAACCATATAATTATCCTAGTATTGACATCAAGTTTATTCATTAAATGCTTAATGGTTGCATGATCAGTGTGATCCAAAGTTTGATAACCAATGATATAATGCCTAAATTTTTTCAAATAATGCACCACAACCAAGAGTTCCTTTTCAGTGACGGTATAATTTAACTCAACTTTAGAAAGGTTATTACTGATGAAATAGATAACATAAGGAAATTTTTCTTCTACTTGTCCCAAGGTAGCCCCTACATATTTGTCTGAGGCATCTATGTGTATGTGGAAAGGTAATGCCCAATTAGGGCCCCTATGGATGGGTGTAATGTTAAGCTTTTCTTTTAGTATTTTGAAGGCTTCTTGACAATTGTTTGTCCAAAAAAATCTGAAACTTTAACCAGCAGTCCAAACAAGGGTGTAGCTAGTTTACTAAAATCTTTAATGAACCTTCTATAATACCCAACTAATCCAAGAAAACTCCTGGCATCTTTTTTATTTTGATGGATAGGGGCCCTTTCGATGATGGAAATCTTGTTTGGGTCAACCTATATTCCTTCCTTGGATATGGAATGGCTAAGGACATTCCCTATATTCATCAAAAACTCACGTTTCTTAGGGCTCAATGAGAGACTCATTTCAATACATTTCTTCAAGACTTTGCACATATTAGAAAGATCTTCCTAGAATTCACATCCATAAGGAGTGAAATCATCCATGTATATCTCAACAAAGTAATGAACAAGTTCAAGAAATATACTTAGAACTTCCTTCTGAAAAGTATCAGGGGCATTGCGAAGACCAAATGAAAGAACTCTATAGGAAAAGGTACCCCAAGGACATGTAAATGTGGTATTGTCTTGCTCTTTAAGGCTGATATGAATTTGGTTGTATCCACTATATCCATCCAACAAGGAGAGGAATTTCTTTCCTGCAAGGCCATCTAGGACTTGGTTAATGAAGGGAAAAGGAAAATGGTCCTTCTTTGTAGCCTTGTTAAGTTCCTAGTAATAAACATAGATTCTCCACTTACCATTCTTCTTGGGAACTAAAACAAGAGGTGAAACCCACTAACTATTTGAAATGGGGTATATGAAACCTGCATCCATTAGTTTTTTTAATTCTTCTTTCACAATGTCCTTAAGAGTTGGTTTCATCCTTCTCTGGGGTTGGCACATAGGCTCGCATACCTCTTTGATGTAAATATGACGAGTACATACTGAGGGATGCACACCTTTCATTTCCTTATAATCCCAAGAAAAAGAATCCAGGTGTTACTTCAGTACACTGCACAACTATTCTTCCTATTTGGCCGAGAGAGAGGAGTTGGTCTTAGAGTTATGGAAGGGCCAAACACTACCATCTTGACATGTTATAGGCTAGATTCAATAGAGCACAAGTCAGTCTAGGGACAGGTCTCGGGTTCTTTCAACAATTCATCAACTGGTATGTTTGTGGGAGGCTGGTTCTGTAAGATATGTTTAATAAGGTCATCTTCATCAAGCTCTCCCCCTCCTATAACATTATCTAGAGTGCAGACTACGTAGGGGGTTGTGTGATACAATTAATCATCTTCCTCATCCTCTAACCATATGGGTAAAACATGTTTAATAGAAGGTTGAGTAGGAGGATACAACTCAAGTTATTTTGATAAATGTCCATTCTTGATAGTCATGTTCCCATCCCTACAACTAATGTAGGCATCAACAGTGCCCAACCAAAGTCTTCCTAAAATGAGAGAATAGAAATTAAATTTGGTTTTGGGTTGGAGGACTAGGAAATCAGTAGGGTTCTCCCAAGAGTCAATGGAGACCATGACATCCTCAATAATTCCCTCAAGAGATACTGTGGATCTGTTTGCAAGCTACAACACTCTAGTGGTCTTTCTCAAATCCCCTTGGAGATTGAGCTTCAACATGGTTTCCCTAGTCATGACATTAATTTCAACCCCAAGATCAATCAGGGTGTTAGGGACACTAATGCCATCAATGTGCACATCCACTACTGGGCTACCAAGGTCTAGGTATTTTGGGGACATCACCCTCCCAAGCATAAGATCAGATAGCTTTCTAACAACATTGATGGTGGGTTTATCTATTCTTCTTCTCCCAGGAATTTTCAAACATTTTTCCTTAATAAGATTATTGTATATGGGAACACCTTTAATGGCATGGAGAAGGGGTATCTTGACACACAAATTCTTCAATTCTCCCATAAGGTTAACCTCTTTTGGGGTGTGCAGGTTAGGGTGGACCAACCTTTCAAGATAGGGGGGTGTATTGAATTGAGGATAACTTTCTTCCTTCTCTTCTTCAAGCTCTTCAAGTGGAGAAGGTGGCTTCTTATCGGGGAGCACCCTCCCAGACCGAAGGTTAATCTCCTGGATTTCCACAACATAAGTAGGATAGGATGTTTCCCCACTATAAACCTATTGTGCCTCCTTATTGTTTGGGTTTGAATTGGGTTGAGCAAGAATTTGAGGTTGCTTAGGTGTGGTATGATGAGTTAGTTGTGGTTGAGGTTTGGGTGGAGGTAGTAAAGCAAGATGCTAGTTTGTTTAAGGCCTCCAGCCTTGTGAGGGGTTTCCCCATTGGGAATATTGGGATGGATATGGCTGGAAAGGATGATTGACATAATGAGGAGGATATGGAGGAGCATAAGGCCATGGAGGAGGTGTGGACCATGATGGATGAGTGGAAGGGTACAAAGGTTGGAAAGGTTCATTTTGATTTGGATTATAGTTACGATAATGTGCACCTTGCATGCCTTGTTGATATGGATGAGGTTCTTAGGGTCTCCTTTGGTTAATGAAGCACAACTATTCTGACCCACTCTCTACTCCTCCTTGGTATAAAACCTTTAGGCCTGGAAGAGAGGGAAATTTGTCTGTTACATGATTCTCTTCACATACTAGGTATACTTCTATGACATTCAGTGGGCATTCATTCCTAGGATGTCTTTTAGTACATATAGGGAAGAATATAGCTAGTGCCCTTTCTGATTCCTCTTGTTTTATTTTGATTTGCATAGTATCCATTTGTAGGGTGAAGGTATGCACCATTTCACTCTTGAAATCCTCCACCATATTACCTATATCATGCTTGATGGATGTTGTGGAGGGAGATGAACTAACCAAGCTTTGGCTAGACCTACCCTTGTTACTAGCATCCTTAGAGTAATTATTGAATACAATTTTGATGTCATCATAAAGGTAATTGGTATCCTCCAGATAGCATGTTGACCTAATCCATCATAGCAGAACTACCTTGAGTGACTTAGCATCAAGGGTACAATTGGCCCTCTGTTAATTGATTTGAAACCTCTACTAATAGTCCTCCAAAGATTCATCAGGTCAAATGGTAATCCTAAATATTTCCTCCTTTGTTTCTTTGGACCTACAATAATCTCGATATTTATCATTGTTGCATTTGGGCCTAGGTAGCAATGTTGCCTCCAGCTAGACTCATAAACCAGCGCAAGGCTGCATCTTTGAGGGTGGAAGTAAACAACTTCAGCTTCTACTCATTAGACGCATAATCATAGGTCCTACAAACAACAACAAACTCAAATATGAAGGTGTCATAGTCTTCAGAGGTTAGTCCATGGAAATTTAGAAGGGCAAAAAGGCTTATATTTTTAATTCTAGCCTCTCCATTGGTTTCTATGATAGGGAAAATCTCATTGTTATGGTTTTCAACCATAGTTTGGGTAGGTGAGATAGGTTCTTCTTCTCCTATAGGTTCTTCAAAAATTTCAGGTGGCTCTTGTAAAGGGTTTTCCAACTCCCCTATAGTCAGAGAGGGAAGTTCACAGTCATCAAATAATAATTAAGGTTCACTTCTTGAGGGGTTGGGGGTTTTTGGTAATAATTTCCCTTGGTTATCCCTACTCCTACGAGGCATGAAAGAACTAGCTTTGTTGATTTTTTTTTTTAAGAATTTTCAAAGAAATAAGACTAATGCAAAACAAAAAAGAACAAGCAATTATTAAGCAAAAGTAACACCTACGTAGACACCTCCCTGATAACGACGCCAAAAAGTGGTGAGCCCTAGTATTGCACCAAGAGTGTTGCAACTCCCAATGGCTCCTCAACTCAAATTATCTACCCGGGGTTCATACAAACTTAGGGGTGCCAATTCTATATGCATAGTAGGTTAGGTGCTACTCATGTTACCCTCAATCATGAAATCAATCAAGGTGTTCAAATACCACTCTTCCAACTAACTATAGTGAAAAATTCTTATGGAATCATAATTAAACCTTATTCTAACTATGAAAGTGAAAATTCCATTCATTCAAATGTAGATGCTAATTGAGATTGCACGAAAGAGAAATGGATAGTCTACTTATAGAAGTAAATCTAATCTACTTTGCACATTCAATCAAATAAGTTACCAACTTTCATGTATCATTGATCTACTTTACATTTGCTTGAAAATAAGGAATCTAACTTTTAACATTCTTATAAAAAAAAGTACTAATTCTAACTATGTTTTGCAGTGAGGAAAGGAGGAGGTTGGAGTGGTCTAAGAGCCTTCCTTAATTGTCAAATCACAATTTGGGGCCATTATTTAACTTAATTAGGCTAGGATCGAAGTGGGGAGAAAAACTGGTTGAAAAGAAAATCGCTACATTGCTACATGAGGCCTTGTTTTGCTACAAGAGGGGTTATGAGAGCCTTTTGAGTGTAGAATTGGTGTCTTGAGGGCAGGAGAAGATAAATTAAGGTAGGAGGAAGTGAATGAATGTTGGGGGGGGGGGGGGGGGGGGGGCCTAGCCAAGCCTATGATCTCTTGGAGGTCTATCTTGCACCAAGGGTGATGCCCACCACATCCTCTATTTTTTAACAAAATGACTGTGGAAACATATTTGGGAGAAATGTGAGGTGCATAGGAAGAAGATGGAAAGGTCCAGGTGGAGATGGAAATATGTGCCTATACTTGCAGATCAACACAACCCTACAGCTAGCCAAATACATGCATCAAATGACCAATAACATAGTGAGATAAACTATCATGGAAAAGTTGAGTTGAGTTTGACTAAAATCTATTATATTCCACAACGCTACTATGATCACTGAAATAACTCCTAAGTTGCAGAGAATGAACATGCAAAAGGATTACAACTAAAATATATCTATTTCTAAGAAACCATAAACACATGTTTTTGGATTGAGATTGTAAATCTTTTCAACCATTCTTCCCACAAGAGAGGTGATATGAAAACCTGCAATCACAAGTTTTTATAACTTAAAATCTACTGAAACAAGAGAAAGAAATGAAATTATTTGAAATAAGAACAATATATATAAATAAAGAAGAGGGACTAAAGCCTCTAGGTTGGGCCCAAACCCAAGGTTTTCAACCCTCTAAAACTAACTTAGATGCAGATCAATGGAAAACTTCTCATTAGCAGAAAATAATAGTCTCATACATCACATGAAAGTTAAGAATAAAAATGTCAAGCACTAGGATAAGTAGCTACTCTTAGCTGAATCAAAAACTCAAATCCTAATGAGCCTTTTAGCTGGTTTATTTATACAAAAAGGTACCTGATGGAAGCTACCTTGAAAATAAGAATGATTCCTTCCAAGATATTGATAATTGTGGATCTACCTCTCCTTGATCTTCACATGGACTTGGAGTCCCCCGTCTTCTAGTGAATTCAAGCCAAGAGTGAGGATACTATGATCCTAAGCTGAGTTAGAGAGTTAAAAAGGTGGACAAGCCCCCTAGATTCTCTCTTGGTTGTCTCCATCAAGCCCTTGCACAATAAATGCCTCTTTTCCTGCAATTTAATCACATTAGGCCTCACAATATGACAAACACCTTTTAATATTCTTACTAAGCATATTATGACTAAAAATGTGAATTAATGTGAGAAAATGATAGTTTTAAGGGTTGGAGGATACCATAATGAACTTCAAAGTATACCTATTAGTGAGACCCATCAACTATGTAAATATCCAGTGCAACAAAAATCTAACCTCTTTGGATTCTCATCTTCCACTATTTAGTTTTCGAATTCTTGTTTTTTGGAGCTAATTGTTTCCATGATGTTGTTGCAAATGACTCGACCAATTGCTTCCAAAAAACAGAAATCCAAGTGGTTAATTATGAAACAAGTGAATATAGAACCTTTAAAATAATGCATGCTCTGTGTGTTTGTGTGTGTGTGTGTATTGTTTTGTGAAAATAGAATGTAAGGAAAACAAATGGATATGTAGAGAAAATGGCCAATTGAACAAAAGGAATTAAAAAAAGGAAATGAGCATGGCTCTGTAAGGACACTAGCTAGTTTTGTTTTTGTTTTTGTTTTTGTTTATTTATTCTATTTTTATACTAATATTAGCCATTGTTGGTCGCTATGTTGTAAATGTGCATAAGTTACAATTTTTTATTTTTTATTTTTAGATTTCATTGACAATTACACATAAATTTCATTTTTGGAATGTGTTATTAAGAATCACTATGGCTACAAAAACATGTTTTTGTTTTCAAAGGAAGTTGGACAAGAAACATTGAAACATGAACTAGAAACTAAAGAAAATAATGGTATTCAATATATAGAATAAAGTGTCACAAAGAAAAATCCAAAATGCGTAAATTCCATGGTAACTATGACAAAAAATTATAGTTATGGAAGACAAACTGAACAAATTTATGTTGATGGTTCAAATACTTACAGGAATTTGATATTCACATTTTTTTTGTTGTTTTTTTGTTTGTTGTTGTGCACAAATCCTTTGTTTTTCAATGCTTGCAAATGAAAGCATATGTCTAAGGTGGGCATTTGCAAATGTGACAAGTATTGTGACAAGTGAACAATGAAATTGTAGCACATGAACATTGGCAGAATGACTCAAGCCAACAACAAAGATATGGTAAGAAAAATTGTATGATGATATGTCCAATAAGAATTGAAGACATGGATAGAAACGATACTAACTAAAAGGTTTGTCCAAAAGTGTTATAACATTGAGCCGCAGTCACTTGTTGATTTTTTTGTATGAAAATTGAAGCCATTACTTTGCATAAATGAAAGTAGTTTTCTTTGTTGATGGCTATTTTGCAACATGTCCAAATTGAAATCACCAACAAGAAAAAATGGGTAGTTGTTGCATGTGTGCTCTAAAATGAACTTGATGAAAATAATTATTTCTTCAATGTTTGCATTTGGTGCAATGTATACATTTCCAAGTGTAATGTTTTTTTTTTTAACATGGAATGTTGAAATTGTCGATTCAATTTGGCTTCCTGTATAAGTGAAATGATTGTCAACTACAATATTTTTTTGGGTAGTACATGATAATTCCATGTAAGTGGAATAGATGTATGTAGTGATATTTGTTTGAAAAAAATGGATTTGATGGAGGTGATTTTGTTTTCATTTCTTCGAAACAAAGAATGTAAACACTCATTAGATCATATTCAACAATGACATCCTCAAAATAAACTACGTGTGTTGAATGAACATATTGTCAAGTCATCATTTGTTTTACTTTGATATATGCTATATTGAAGCTGATAAGAGGAATTTTGTCTAAGTATATGTAGCTCATCAATGACTATGTCATTGAGGGAAAAGTTTCTATGTTCCAAATTGTTTACCAAATAAAAGGATTTAATATCTTTGACATGAGACAATGTAGTATAGATGAGTCCATGTTGCCTAACTCCTTTTGAGTCAAAAGAAAATTTGTCCATTGTCAAACCTTGTGATCGATGTATAGTTCATGCACATGCTAGTTGAACATGCAGTTGTTCTCTTGTAAAACTAATTTTGTTCTTTGATTCATTATTCCTACAAACTCTAGTAATAGGTGTCTAGGTAGACATTATTCCATATTTGAAAAAATGTGCAACTTTTTTTTCTTTTGTTGAATAATGCCAACAGTTGGATTAATAAATTCAATCCAAATTGCGCCATTTTCAAATGCCGTGGATGCTCTAAAAATTCCTTTAGCACCATTGACCAAGCCATCGTGGATATCGTAATTTTCGCCAATTAGTTCAATAAGCATATTTTCTTTGAGCACAATGGTAGATGGAAACTTCATTTTAATTTTTTTATTTTGATTTGTATTAGTTGATTCAATTGTTCTATCATATGAATTTAATATGATTGCTTCTAGGTTGATGAGATACAACATTCTTTCATTACATTCATGTACATTCTTGTTTAAGTAGAAGAGGTATGGAAAGGTCGGATCATTTGGTGCACATATATAACAATGTTTGTTCAAGAATGCAAGATCATCATTAGTATGTGAACATCTCCTAATTATGTTTAATATGGATACAAACTATTTATTGTCTTGTCCAATTACATGTTTTAGTTCATAAGTTTTCACATTGTCTTCCTAGAAGTTGTAAGGAACAATAGTTCCTTTAAGACACGATTTCTTAAATATCCAACAACCACATATAGGTTGTGCTTGGCATAGGTCACCACGAAATATTATGTCGAGGTTCTGAAACGGGGAAGTTGGAGTGTGCATGATTTTGTGGAGTCGCTTGTCAATGTTATATATCAATTAAGAGCCAATTAATGAAGCTTCATCTATTAATAGAAATTTAAGTTGTTCATATTCTTTGCTCAACATATCAAGCTTGTTAGAAGCCAATGACACCATGTGACATGGTGAAATTGGAAAATGCAAAGATGAATGGACTGTGATACCATGTGCAATATATTCATCTTTGCTAGTAAATGCAAGTATTAAACCCTTTTTTTTCAAGGGGTCACTTTGTAAGTCTTTTTTATAAATATGCGCTAGTGCATGGTGAAGTGCTTGTGTAGTGAATGTCTTTCCTGTACCCACAACTCTAGTGATGAAAATATAGAAGTGTTTACCTAGATTTTTTTTTTTTTTCCATAGACCTACTTGTTTGATTATTGATTGTTTCTCTTGATTTAATTGTCTCATAATTTCATGATATCCCAATATGTCCAAAACAAAGGGATGCTTAATGAATTCGTTTTTTTTGTGTACTTAGTTTGAGTTTTTTTTAATTGCATTTTACCATGCAAGTCATGATGAACATATTTTTTGTTAGAACAAGCCCTATTGTCATCATCCAATGGGAAGTGAAGCATAAATATTTCACCATTTTGGGATGCAATTGTAGTAGAAGCAATTTCAATATCACCCCATGGTGTGATTAAACGAGAAACTTGTTTTTTAGTGACATCGACAATGTGTTTATGTGGAAAGTATGCTTCAAACCATGTCTCATCGTTTTTCCTTAATGTGTATTCAGACTCTCTGTATGGGATGTAGAGAATTATTTTTTCTCTATAATGTTTTTCTAGGTCCATGTGTTTATTGTATTGAATGAATCTTATGACACATGGACGATTTTTTGTTGTTGTTGTTTTTGTGATTGAATAGGAGGAAACGTATTCTACCAAGAAAACTTGCTCAAGGGAGTGGATCATGCAACATATCTATCAATGGTTGTCATGCAAACAATATACTCAAAGTTATCTGGTTCTTGTTGTAACAAGATAGGTCTTTTTAGAACATATGTTTGTTTTTCAGCTGGAGCAGTGTTAATGGAAAACATTTTTCTAGAAGATGAATACAAAGGAAATGAAAAAATAATCTGGACTGCTTGTCGACTTGACATTTGTTGCATATTTAACAATGTGTTTCCAAGTTTATGAATAATTTAAAATTTTGTTGTATCCATAATATATGCAATTTTCTCGAATTTGTTTGAAGGTAGTTGTCATTGAGTGATCCATTTTTGTCATATAAGAGCTGCAATATTTTGTTGCAGCATAGACATCTAAAATAAATTAAGCATCTGTGTTTTCTTTCCACAATGAAGGGTTGTTTTTGCAAATGCATTTGTACACACATCACAATGATTTATTTTGAGGAGTACAATTGGCTGAGTAATACAAAATTGTAGGAGCATGATGTATTCTTATTTTGTAATTCCAAGATCAACTAAAAACATGTCAAATGTTATGTTTTTTGAATAGGATTTGTTCTATAGAAGAAATGCAATTTTATTTTGCATCAATTGGATATCATTGTTTTCATTTCACAAAGGGTGCAAGATACAAGTTTCATTAATTTGTGGAATAGGGAAACCAAATCTACAAGTGGATTTTTTATGCTTTTTGCAAGTTTTTGTGTGGTGATGAGTTTGAAATTGAATCATTTGATTCGATAAGATTGTTGAATTAGAAGTAAAATAATGATGAATGAAATCTATGACATCAAAATTAGGGGAATGTTGATATATTGGCACATCCTGAATCCAAAGAAACCCATGGTCATGCTTTGTTCCTCTACTTTGGAACTCTGTGATAAAAAAATAATCTTGCACTTGACCAAATATTTCATTGTTTTTTGTTATCAAGGAACATAGTGACGATATTCTATGCCTATAATATTGATTACAGATGCCTGGTTGATGTTTGATCCATGTGTCAATGAATTCATCATCAAAGTTGTTTTTTTGATTTGTTATAGATTTGGTGCTTTGTATTTGTAGTGCATTTATAAATGGATCCCAAAGATGCTCAACACTAGTGAATGTGGCAAAGTAATTTGGTGGGCCAAGATGCCATATAATTGCAAATATATTTTTGTAAATGTTCAAAATAGTTTGGGGATGTGTGAATGCTCCTTAAACATTGATATGCAATTGGTGATTTTAATAATTTTTGAAGATTTCTTTTATTTTTGACATCTTTAGCAACTAGTTTTTTTCCTTTCAGATCTCCTTTGCAAATAGAAATCCAGGTTGAGTTAGAAACCTGGTTTATCAATATGTGGATTACTTTAAATAATTTGTTTGTAATATGTTTTGAAAAGTCACCAAACATGTGCAACAATTCCCATTGTGTAATTTTTTGATAGGAAAAGCAATTGATAACATCAGTAGGGAAACTTTATCCAAAGAACAATGTGAGGAAGTTCAGTTCTGTAGAGAACTTGTCTTGAAAAATGCCTAGGTGATGAAACCCTTCAGAAGGTACAATTCGTATTATTCTTCTATCAAGATCATGGATGAGGCGGGCCTCTGAATAACCATGTACATGCGTTTTAGTTTTTGGCTCTAGATCACTACTTGCATTTGGTGAGTCTAGTTCCTTCAGTTTTGGAATATTGTTCTAATGATTTTTCTTACTTTGATCATTTTTTTTTTCCATACATCATTGATTACAATTTTTCACTCTTGTATAGATATGTGTTGCACAAGTCATGTAATGTAGACATCACTTTTTTAGTTCGAATATTTCCAAACAAATAGGCATTCTTGTATTCCATTTTTCTTTTTAGCATAAATGCCATTGTCATGTTGTCATCAATATCTCTAGGTAGTGATGTTTGAATTCTATATAGACTGGAAGGAAAATTTATGATTTTTCCTATAATCCAATTTGTGATATTTTGTAACCAAGATGTCTTATTTGTGAAAAATCCATTCTTTTTTCCACTAATCTCTCTTCCAAATGTGTCAATTGTGCAACAAAGATCAATTTTCTGTTTCGTCGAATATGAAGAGGTGATGCAAATGTAGGCACATTTTCATTGAGTATTGCATTATTACAAGATTTCCATATTTCTTCATTGAGTTTAATAGCTTTGAAGTTCGATGTAGGGATCAGATAAAAAATAGTCGATAATGTGAGTTTTTCAATAGGTCACATGTCCTTTCCAAAGGAAAATCTATCACAAATGCACCATGCATATGTAGGCATGTCTTGGATTTATTGCAAATATTCCTCGATTGCTTTATTTGAATTTAAATGTCACTTTTGTGCTTCTTGTATTAGAGCACCTTGTGTTCACATTGCATATTTTAATTGATGTAAGTGAGTGTATCACTTACTATATCCATTGGAAAAAGAGGTAGAGACTTGTTTGTTATTTTGTGTCTCCATTGAAAAAGGATTATTGTCGTGATTTGATGATGTGAAATCCTTTGATACTCCAACATTTTTTTTTTTGATATTGTATTGTCAATTGGAAAATGGTTTAGTTGAGTACAAGATCTAGTAAAACTAGATTCTTTGCTAACAAGATATCTACAAGGTACACTTGAAATTGAGTTGTAGGTTTCTCTTTCCAAGATTCTTTAGAGCACTTGTGGTATCTTTTCATTGTGGTTAATATTTTCAACATTTTGAATTTGTAGAAGTGCATGGAAATGTGCACGTGATGTGGATATTGGTATATGCATAAGGTATAAGACTTTGGGGAAAGTGTTGGATGAATAGAATCTTAAGGAAATATCTTTTGTTTTTGTATTGTAGATATATATGTTAACATCAAGTAGTCCATATATCCATTGTGTTGAAAAAAAATTTCCTTCTATATGTCCATATGCATATGGCATTGATAAGTTTATAATATAAGCTTTCAAATCATTGATACATTGCTATTGCTCAATGTTTCTCGCATTCAAGTGTTCTTTTAAGCAATTGGTAGCTCTAATGTCATTGCAAATGAAACAATTGTAAAAAGCTTGTGCAATTGTGTTTCTCATATAAGACATATTGAACCATGGTGCAAGTGTACAAATAGATTCAAACAAAGAGTCATGATAGTCATTGAAATTTTGTCCATAGATCAAGAAGCCTTGATCAAATAAGATTTTCTCAATTGAAAATATGTCAAAGTGTCCAAGCGAGAATCGTTATGGACAAATGCATGAGCCAATTGATTTATCTATTGGAGCTACAATATCTATTGTGATATGTAATAGGAGTGGTTCAAAATGTCCACATGCAGGGTTTTGGTTATGTAGAAAAATATTATATTGATAGCCATGAATATCTAGATTGAACCGTAGATATTCTTGGCCATTTGTAAATATCCAAACATTGACGAGAACTAACAACCATTTGGAGAACCATTTGATACATAATGCATCCCCCCATAAGCTAATTGTAGATGAAGCACAAATAAAAGAAGGTGTAGACAATCCCTGCAAATACATTTCAAGATCATTAACATGGTGAAAATCTTGAAGATATTTAGGAGTCAATTTTGTATGCAATGAATGCAATGCAACATCATGTCCATGAGATATGCAGCGTTGGAAGTGGTTTACAATTCTATGTCGTATTTCAAATGAAGTATATTGGAAGTGAAGAAGAACAAAAAATGAGTCAAATAGATAGTCACTAGGATAATAGAAGACATTCTCTAATATATGTAAATTTAATCTAAATTACTTCTGATCAATTTCTTGCAATTTTGATCCATTCAATGCAAAACTATTTTTCATTGCCATGAAGTCTATTGAGACAATATGACAAATTGTCTAAATGTGACAACAATTTATATTGTTAAGAGCATGGGTCACATTGAATATGAAATTACCAGGTATCATAGTAGAACATTTGTGGATCTCCTATATATTATGTAGTCTTTGTTGTCTTTGTGACTATATTTTTTTCTTGGTTTTTGTTTGGCAATAGTCCGAAAATGAGTACCTAGCACCACAACAAAGAAGTAAAGGAAGTGGTCATAAGGAAATTTTAAGATTACATTGTTTGTAATTGAGCAATGAGTAACAAAGAATAACAACATAGTAAAAATAACAAGCATTAGTTCTAATCTATAATTGTAACTTTAATAACAATTGTTAAATTTACACAAAGTAACAAGAGAATTTTAAAACATATTATAATGAACAAGTGGGTTCTTATGAGCCTATAATTCACATGCATAAGCTCTTGAGCTATTTGAGAACATGTATATATATTTTTTTTATTTTGAACATTATGTTAACTGGACAAGAGTAAAAAAGGCATACAGTAATCGTGAAGCTATGCACATATTTGCTACTATAGTATCCACATCCTTGAATAAGAACAATAAAGTTTTTTTTTTTTTAGTTTATGTCTCTAA
The DNA here is from genome assembly GCA_031772625.1 of Pinus tabuliformis. NCBI lineage: Eukaryota > Viridiplantae > Streptophyta > Pinopsida > Pinales > Pinaceae > Pinus > Pinus tabuliformis. Next base: position 1,099,272,606 of record CM062819.1, read on the forward strand.
TTCTTTGTTGGTGATTTTTATGAAGAAAATAGTTCCAAAGACTGTGATAATAAATCTTGGAAAGAATCTTGGGATTTTGAAAAATTCGTTTTCAAGATTCCAAGGATACATTATTTAGTAGGCCTTAAACCAAAGTACTACAATGAGCTTTACATTCTTGGAGACAAAAAAAAATGGAATTGCCAAGAAGAATAATTGTTTTTTTGTATGTTTGTAATTCTTCATTGGCATCTTTCACCAAAAGAAATGGGGTACAAGACTACAAACAAGATTCTAACAAAAACCCTGAGGTTTCAAAGTTCACAACCAAGATTTCAAGTACTCTGTTTTTTGCCACATTTATCATTAGTGACAACATTTTGGACTTTATGAATATCTTTTACAACTTGTCATTGACTATTTGACTCTTTGTGACCCTTTGTACTATTTTGTGGCCTACGTGCCCCCTGAACACCCTTTTTATATATATAATAGTCTATTCTTGCAAATTACATAAATGCTAATAAACGAAGGAAAAAACTATCCAGATAACAAGTATTTTGGGGATAAATAGTTCTATAGAGACAATCAAAATGAGTTATTGGTGCAAATTTTCATGACAAAAGACAAACCGCTTAACCAAATATAAGTGTCACACAAATTGGAGAGAATGCATTCAAGTTAAAAAATTATGTATATAGATTCATTAGTATTGAACCACTACCTAAATTCAATAAGCCAAATATATTACATGAAAATAAAGGAATGTTTTTTCATGTAAAATTTTGAAGATAGTTGTTGATGTCGACACGAAGTAACACAAATACTTAATGCAAAACAAAAAATATGTAGTTATAAAAACGGTTCATCTAAACTTATCAAATTGGGTTCAAACGAAATTCAACCAAGGGTAAACAGTTTCCCAAATTCCCCCTAGGTGATGAATATTCAACTTAAAAGATAGGTCTCAGGACCAACTTGTAACATGGAGAATATTCAACCAAAAAAATCTCAAGACCAATTCCTCCTAAGATGGATTATATGCAAGCAAGAAGATATATAACCAAGTCTTCTTGAGCATAGAGGCTTGAATATGCATGAGATGGAATTGCATACAGGAGGATTTAACATAAACATATTTATGTATGTATACATGCAATCAATTATTGCTTTTCCATTATGAGTTCCAAAAGTCAAATTGTTGAAATCTTACAATTAATGGACATTTGTGTCACAAATTGAAAACCAATAAAAGGTATGGCTATAAAACATATTAAAATTCCCGAATTCATAATGCAACCCAATAGCACATGATAAAATTTTGGTCCCAATCTTACATATTGACACTACACACAAGGGGTGTCATAAATTCTTAAATTACATGGATTGCAGCAATTACAATCAATCATTTTCCGAAGGCCTTCATTACTTTTGCTTTTCTGCTATATGAGCATTTTAAATAGACTATTAAGTACAAAAAGAGTGTTATGTCTTCTATTACTTAGATTGTTTATATTGCTCTTATTGATGCATAAATAATGCATAATGATGTATAATCTACAATTTGACTTAATAAATATAAATATCAATTTTTTTGTTTGTTTTTTTTTTTTAGTAAATGCATACTCTAATTTGTTATATTCATTAGTTATACCAAATAAGTCTAACTATAATTTGTGTAAAAATACATTTTTTGCGAAATCTGTTAATATCAATATGTATGTGTATTTCCTATAATAAGCTTATCATTAATACATCAAAAATAGATCCTATATTTTTTTGTTACAAAATATAATTAAAAAGGAAATAAATCATTCTATATCAAAACGTAGAAAATAAAATTAAATGAATATCAAAAAGAGAAAACTCAATTTTTTGTGATAAAATAAATTAAAAATTAAAATTCCAGGATCCCTTTTAACCAATTGCAAGTGTTGTTACAAGGGTTCAATGAGTTATCATGCATTAACTATGACTTCACCTAGGTAGACAAGTATGATCAAATTGTGAAGTTTCCGTGTTAATAATGATTTTCCTATTGATTGTATTTGAATATTTCAGCACCAAAACAATGGCACTATCCCTTTGACAACTTTAATATACATTGTAAATTCACCATACTAAGGAATTTAAAGAATACAAGGATATTTTTTCTTGAATTACTTTCAATAGAAATTTCAAGTTATAATTAGAGCAATTCCAAATGATAATGTTGGGATTGGAAGGCACTTGTAAAAGGACAAATTGACTACAATGTCAAGGAAGAAGAATGGAAAAAGGAAACTAGTTACTTGGTAGTCATAGTTCTCATATAATCACATGTACATGTTTGTTCATGGTAGTCTAGAAATGCACAAATAGATTTTAGGTCCATGTATCCAATGTTTGATCCTAAAACACGACCAAGCCCTGGCTTTGATTTGACAACTTTTGTTATTAGTTTTTTGCCTTTTAGTTGTCATTTTCTTATTGTAATTTATATACTACTAAACAATTTATCTAAGATGATTGCATATTTCTATATAAAACAAGTTTGTTATATGATATTCAGAGTCATGTTCTTTATGCAACACTTCCCAATTTGCAATTTTTTGATATGAAAAGTTAGTTGTTATGTCATTGTCTTGTTTTTTTCACCATAAATGGTTGTTTTGAAAATAAAAGATGATGTATGAATGAGTAAATCCATGCACCGATGTTTTAGTAATTGGAATTTCATTATCTTGATACATAGACGTGATTAGATTTCACACCAAGAAACTTATTTACACTCTTGCAAATTTCACATATTCTTTGTATGCATTCTAAACTTTATATATTATATATATATATATATATATACATTCTTAAAATAAATAAATAAATATTCTATTTAGTAACTAGTAGTTGGTTAATTTATAAGTATAAAAAGAAATGACTATTTATTGAATATTTTACAGTAATTTTTTTTTGTAAGCTTAGTAGGACCTTTCATTCCTTCATTTGCAAAAAAGTAGGTTACATCAATAAGAGACATTCCGTGGCCTCAACCTACCCATTTGGAAACCAGGTCTATTGGCCATCAGACTACCTTGTATGTCATCCAAAATCTTAGAATCTTAAGTTTGTCACACAAAGCCTTATAGGACTGAATGTATATAAACAAGTTTACACCTAACATACTAACATAAGTACTGCTAACCGACATATACATCAGCAAAATAAACAAAAAAAGATGTTGCTAGCTACTACTCATCAGAGGACTCCATCGGGGCTGGGTCCTTAGTGCTAGAACCTGGTAATTCAGATTGAGGAAGGCACAAAATGTTCTTATCAATATGGCCAAGACGAACATTCTACTGCTAAATTTGAAATTAGACAAGTAGAAATTCTTTATGAAATTCCTAGAAACAGGGATCAAACTTAATGAAACCTATATAAGTCATAATAGCTCAGTCCACAATACTCTTCATCATCAAGTAAAGATGAACCATTTGTTTATACTATGTGAGCTGACCTTGGGTATGGCTAGGATCTGGAACCAAGAGATGCCAATCCTCGATCCACACTGTTAGTGTCGGTATCTTCATCCCTCCATCCGAGATCAAATTCTCCTGTTGCATTACATATTAGGTGTCCCGCCCAGTCAGCTGCATCCCATTAGGAAACATGGATCATCTGAAAGTAGTGGTTTGTCCTACAGTTTCCCTCGTGTCCTATACCCACTGGCTCATGTTTATTCATCAAAATCATATACAGTCACCGTTTTGTCTTTAAAATTTCAAGAGTCATTCTTTAAGGTTTCATTGTCATTAGGTCTAGGGTTTCATTAGGGTTTCATCAAAAAGGGTTTCAAAATGTCCAATAACAGTCAACAGGCACATGAGGAGGTTCCAGTATCAATATAGTTCATAATCAACTGCTCAGAGATGTATTTTTAAACAGAGTATTTTAGCTTTTATGGTACAAATTCATGTAATTTTATTTCCTTCATATGTAAATCACTCCACTTGTAACCCTGGTCACTTTCCCTAGCCTCAGTAGCTCCAATCCCCTGCAAAGCAAACAAAAAATAAGTCATTCAGTTCATCACAAGCTCAAATAAAGTGAAAAATCTCAAAAATAGAGTTACAAGTCAAGTCATATTCCAAACATCATAAAAGTGGGTTTTTTGAATCAAAAATTAAAAGCTCCTTGTATATAATTGTCTCCCTCAAATCAAAAGCTCATTTTCATTCAAGCAACAAAGTGTGAGTAAGAGCAAAGTTTTGTTTGAGTAAAAGAAGAGAAATTGGGAGAAATTGCCCGAGTTGAGAGGCGCAGCACACTAGGAAAGTGGCGTGGCACACATAGCGGGCACGGCGCATAGGGCCGTGATTTCCAGTGTTAAAGTGAACGGGCGTGATGCATACATAGGGCACGGCACGTTGGGTTTGAGGCGCGACGCATACATAGGGTGCGACACATTGGGTTTGAGGTGCGATGCATAGAGCTGCCAAGCCCGAATTCTTCAGCAACTTACTTCAAATCACCCAAAACGCTTGGATCTTCATTTGTGCAAGTAGGTTGAGCCTTTATCACTACTAGTAAAATAGTTTTTCATATAATTTATGGTGGTTGTCTTATGGTGGTTGTCTAAAAGAAAATCAAACCCTACCCTCTTGCTATTTCCTAAGAAACTACTTCATAGGGTTTGCATTGGTTGTTGTGGCTGCCAAGTACATTCTCCCATTCTTCCACCTTTCACTCCCTCACTCCATTTTCCCTGATTCCCCTATTCCATAAACTCACATATTCCTAAAACATAATCTATTCCTATCCAAATTCCCATTTCCAAACTCCTAAATACAAATTCCCAAACCCTAGTGCTATACCCAAAACTCCCAAATTACTCCCTAATCCCCTGTTTCCCTAACTAAACCCTATCCCAACAGTCCCAAAAATCCCTCATTATTTCCTCCCTCCACAGTCCCTCACATATTTTTCCCTTGGTGGCAAAAATCAAGAACATCATAAATCACCTACTTCTCATCAAGACAGCTCACCCAATAGCAGAGATGGAATCTGATCCGTCATATGATCATGAAGAAGAGATAGACAGTGACTCTCCCACAGAGGTACATGCACCTAGGAGGCCTCATAGAGGTGGCAAACACATTCGAGAAGAACCTACCACTCTTCTTGAGTTACAGGCCTGCCCTCTCGCCATCACTTGTTTCCAACACCAGTCCTGCTATGAATTTTGTGAAATGGTTGCTAGAATTTAGTTTCATCATGAGTTGGCCCGTTTATTTGTGCTTCATTTACATGATGGTCAAGCCACTCTAGCTGGTGTCACATTCACCTTAACACCAGAATCTATTTCACTAGCAACTGGTATTCCTAACATTGGAGAGCAATGGAACGAGAGGTAGCAAATTGACAGGCAGCATTATGAACCATACATCAAGCCCGGTTATTTGAGACAACTCAGCATAGTTTTTCCTTTTTTGTACATCAAAGATTCTTATGCTCCTTTGATGAAATTGATAATGAAGCATTTCAGCTGGAGGGCCGGTTTTCCCATTTAGATGCCTATCATATCAGGCTATTGATGCATTTTACCAGGGTGAGGATGATGAACCTCCCTTACTTCATGTGCCAAAATATTGAGAAGATGACCACCGTAGTACAAGACAAGACTCCTCAGTAGCAATTCAACAGTATATATCATTTTTCTCTCATTAAAATTGTGGTTATCCATCATCATGGCTTATAGGGCATCACTTGGGAGGACTTCATTTCTCGTGAGTTTTTCACAGCTCCTCAGGGACCTTCATAGGCTTTGCATGAGACAGTTGGACCTTTATATCAGCATGAGGGTCATGAGACACAGACCGCTAGTATACCAGTGTTTATCACTTATCAGAAGGGCATTAGACGATTGTTCGCAGCAGCAAAGCGAGTATTATCTCCACCCAGGATGGAAGGGGTCTCGCTTCCGTCATCAACACAATAGGTTTAGGACAAAGGCAAGAGGCCATTATAGGATGAAGAACCATCAGGTGAGCAGGAGACTGATTTCATTCTCATTGAGGGTGATGATACTGATATGGGCCTGCAAAGCACAAATCTTAAAGAAGTCATTCATGAGCAACAGGCGGGCATCAATGCCTTGTCCCTCAACTTGGAGAAGGCTAAATGGATAATAAAGCACATGGAGCAAAGGAATAAGCATCTTGGAGATCAGCAAGTGATTATGGAGTTGCAAAACATTCGGGAAAATCGCCAAGCTGCCCAAAGAAGGAGGGTGGAGCTCACTTCACTTGAGCAAGAGGTCAATGCTGATCGGGAGTCATGGCTTGAAAGAGCCAATATCCACTTGTAGAGGAGGTTAGAAAAATCCATCAATGAGAAGAATATGTTGAGAAACATGGCATATCATTATTTGTCAAGGAATATGGTGTGCCAAGCTAGAATCAGGAGCTTAAAGGCAAAATTGAAAAGGGCATCAAGGAGGCAAAAGGAGCATGATAGACTTCAGATATTGGTTGAGGCTTCCTTGGACAAAAAAAATTCTTGATGGAGAAGACTCAGCCCAAATTCCAAAAACATTGGGGCACTTTTTGCATTTTTGGAATTTTTTACTCAAAAAACAGGAATGTCTGCTCTATGCGCCGCACCACCTGGCGCTCACTTTTGATAGGAGCCTCCAAATGACAAAAACTCAGCATTTTTGGATTTTTCATGAAAAAATATGCTTTCCTACCAATGGCCAAGAAATTTGGATAGGTTTTGAGCCCTCAAAAGGGTCAAAAACACTCAAAAAATGACCTTACTGCCCCTATTTTAACACACAGGAAGTAGTGTTGAGAGAACTGAATTTGGGAGGGGAAAATAGAGACCAAATTGAAAAATTCCACTTGTGTTGGAAAGTAGACAGGAATACCTTTCCAACAAGCACACGTGGGGAAAATTTGGACACTAGGAATACCTCCAAAAGTGGCTTCAAACAGGCGCTACGCATAGAGAATTTGGCGTGGCACATAGAGGAAATTTGGCCCAGTTTGACCAGGAATGCTCTGTTTTTCGCCTAGCTTTTTCCAGTTTGATTTTTTCACCTTATTAGTGTCAAATTTGTGATGTAATTTAATGTACATTGATGGATCATTATGTAAATATGTCAAATTTTCACTTATGGAGGTAGATTCATCTATTAAAAAATTGTTTGAAACTGAATGAATCAGTTCCCTTGTTTCTAGAGGCATGTTGTTCCATTGCCTGATTTCTAGTTCTCAGTTTAGAATTAGTTGGAACAACTCCTAAACTGGTGAGCTCGACCCCTAGAGGCTAGGATGAGCTATGCTTTGTCTATATTATGTGGTTTTTCAGTCATTAGAATGGTTGGACTCTTGAGAAAGCAATGAGCTTCATTGTACACTCATATCAGCATTTTGGCTAAGGAATTGAGACCAGGGTTTGCAGCACTCTTTGGGATCCCTATGGCATTTTGTTTTGGTACAGTTCTTTTCTTTGTAATTTTGGATTTAATTATGTGTTATGTATGACATTATCTATCTTTTTTCTTCCTAACTAAATCAAACAAGAGTGAAAGTAGAATCCATTGAAATTGCAGTGCTCTACTTGAGGTTTGCTTTAGTTTCTTGATGTTTTCAGTTGTTTGGAGAGGATACATGGCTTCTCTTGCCCTCTTCAACTCCTCACCTATATAATCCCTCCACATCATTCTATTTGAAGTGCAAAAATCCATTTCCTACCTTTCCCCATTGAGATCTCTGCAAAACTGAATCTCATTCCCCGCACCCAAAATCTACTTTTCAATTTGTGCCAGCAAAAACATCATTTTATTCAATCAAACCTTTTTCACATATACCTAGCCTAAGATCAGTAGTTATATCAGTCATCTCAAGCCCTTAGTGATCATATTTTGCTGAGATTGACCCGGAGAGAGCCCTCTCCCGACATGGTAGGGTTAACTACCAGGTTAAGCATGGTTTGATGTTGGCCCTGGATCCTACCTTTCTCAGCCTGAGGTAAATCTAGGCTCAAACATAGTGGCAACCATACTGGGGACTCAAATTGTTTATTTGTTAGTGTTCTTCATTTTATAAACTACAGACGGAGTCTGAAGATTAGCCAGGTAGCCTTCGAAATGCTTTTGCTTTGCATTAGCGCAAGTAGATAAAAGCTACTTCAGTCAATCTCCAGTCTAGTCTTATAAATGGAATATCTAACTTGCAAATCACCCCAGTACATCTCATAATTCTAAGCTTTTGGATGATAAGTTTAGAATTTGATAGGCTGAACAAGTTGTTAATGTCCATTTGATTTCGTGGAAATAATAGCACACTCGCTTCCGAAAGATATACCAGAGCAAATCCGGATCTTGATCCCCCTCCTGTGTACGAAAATCCCAATCTTATTCCGAGAATCCTTCGCTAAGGAAGTTCTATGATTCCCGTGTTCAAATCTCATTCATGTCCTGTTGGTTTTGAGTATCTTGAAGATCTTGAGTTTGATGAACAGTTTGAGTTGTCTTTGTTTGAGACCAAATCTGAAAGCACTGTTGCTTCAACTGCCTTAAATCTTGAGTTTGTTAGAAATCTTGAAACTGAAAGGGCCAATAAATCAATTGACGATTATATCTTGAATCAACTCCAGACTTCAATTGTGGCTTCTAATATTTCTGATTTCTTAGAGACTACATCTGTAACCCTTGGGTCATCTGCAATAGCATCTAGCTCAAAAATTCCCACCGAACCTCCTTTCATTCCCACCATCCCTGTGCAGCCTACTATCTCTGATCAAAATTCTACAGTAGTATCACCTCCATCTACTCCTTCTACTCCTCAAACCTCCAAAATTTCTTCGCCTCCACACACACCTCCTCATATTCCCCATACATCAGCTACACCCACTCCCCCAACATCCCCAAGACCGATTGCAAATCCACCAAGAGAAATGGCTACTCGTTTTGCACCCCTCGTGCTGCCCCAAAATTTGGATGACATGCCTGCTGATTATCAAAGTAAAATTCCATTGTTTGACAGCACTCCTCACAGTGTTACAGCTCAGCAACATGTGGACAGGATGATAGATTTCTTCGACCTCCATGAGATTGATGCAGAAAATGTGACAATGAGATTGTTTGTACAAACCTTTGGTGGTGAAGTGAGGAAATGGTTCAGAGCTTTGCCGGCTGCAAGTATCACTACATTGGCTAATCTGTAGAGACAATTCTTAGATCGCTGGGAAGTGAAGAAAAATCCTCTTCAGATCCTTTCCAAATATGAGAACATCAAGCGGAATGTTGGTGAGTCTGTTCAAGATTACTGTATTAGATTCAATTCAGTTTACAATGCAATTCCTGATCATATAAAGCCACCTATGGGGCTGGCCTTGATTAAGTTTCCAGACAGTTTTGATACGAATATGGCCTATCAATTAAGAGAGAGAGATCTGGCTACATTGGAAGACATGTAGAAAATTGCAGTCAGCGTTGAAGCTAATCTCCTTGCCAAGAGAGCTAGAGCAAAGGATGAAAAGAAGGTAACAATAAAGGAAGAGGTTTCCACTTTAGATCAAGTGCTTCGGAAGATGGAGAAGATGTTTGACAGATTAACAATTGACAAATGTGAACCACAAGTCAGAAATCCTAACTTCTTTGGCCAGCAGCAGCCACAATTTAGAATCAAACAAAGAGACCAGCGAGCACAAGATCAAGCAGTGCAGCAGCAGGTGAAGACACCCTTGCAGTAGAATTTTGTACATGGTCCAGAATCAGATGAGGAGGAGAATGTAATTGGAAAAGAGAATCACTTCTTTACACCTGATGATATGCCAATTTTCATCACTGAAGATGAAGAGTACTCTGAGAATTCAGCTGAACAAAGGGATGAAAATTTCATTTTGGCAAATGAAACAGTTCTTGAGGAAGATTCCGATGAATACCAAAGAGGATACATGAATGCTTTGTCAGCATAGCAGCAACAATATTCACTCCGAAGTAGAGATACACCCATAAATCCAATTCAAAAATGGAAGGAGGCAACAACACCAAAGAATGATCCTCCCATTGTGCATAAAAAGGGAAAAGAGACAGCTGATCCTAACACCAACAAAACGCCAGTAGCATATGAGAGACCCAATCAGCCAAGTGTGTCAAAGGATAAAACGGAAAAGAATGATGTTTCAGCAAAAGAGGTAGAAAAAGTTTCAGTTTTTAACTTAGAAAATGAAATTGCTAAGTTAAAATTATCCATTCCTTTGACTGAGTTGATGAAGAACAACAATTATAAAGGTCAAGTGTCTAAAATTTTGAATTTAGATCCATCATCCGACATGGTGAACGTGGAGGATGACTGTCCTGAGCTGATCTTTGGGCCAGCATTGGAAGGTCAGTCTCAAGATAGTGATGTCGCTCCTTTTTATATCAGTGTCAGGGTGCATGACTTTGTGTTACATAATGCTATGTTTGATTCCAGAGCTTCTCATAATCTCATGCCTAAGGCCATTATGGAGAAATTGGGATTGGATATCACTAGAAAGTATCATGACCTTTACTCTTTCGATTCTGGTAGAGTAAGGTGCATTGGTCTTATCAAGGATTTGGTGGTCAATTTGGATCAGATTACGGCTAAAAATGTTTTGATGGATGTGGTTGTAGTGGATATACCTCCTAGATTTGGCATGCTTCTTTCCAGATCTTGGGGAGCAAAGATTAAAGGGACAATGTAGCTTCATTTCTCCTATGCTACCATTCCCGTGTTCGGTCAGATGAGGAAATTATACCAGGAACAAAAGATGAAATACATGATCACTAGCAAGGAGAAACCGGTAAATCATCCAATCAACTAACTGATTTAGAATCATTTGTTTTGTATTCAGATAGCTTTAATGATGTAAATAGCCAAGTAGTTGAAGTAGAAGACATTCCCGAGATCACTGAAAATTTTAGAGAAGTCTTAAAACAAGAAAGGCAAAGACTTGATAGTACCGTCGAGCAATCAACCTTCCGAAAACAACAACATATTAATGGATAGCAAGGAAAAGAAACAAAATTTTAGCATTTGAAAGAGGATGAAGCAGGCATGTGGAGCATGCATTTTGATGGTGCGGTAGGAAGGGAAGGCACTGGAATTGGTATTTGGATACGCAGCCCTGTTTTCGCCCCAAACAAAGTGCCAAGCAATGTAAGGGTCTGTTCTTATAAACTAGCTTTTGACTATTCAAATAATGAGGCTGAATATGAAGCTTTAATTGCTGGTTTGAAAGTTCTTAGAAAATTGAATGCTAAAAGGATTTCAGTGTATGGCGACTCCGAGTTAGTTATCAAGCAGGTGAAAGGGGAATACCAAGATAAGAATCCTCGAATGTGGGCCTATTGCAATGCGGTGTTGGATATCTTGAAAGTATTTTCTTATTATACTTTAACATGTGTCCCCCATGCTCAAAATGTCATTGCAGATTCACTTGCAATAGTAGCAAGTAATTTGAAAATTCCGATGAATTCAAACAACAAGTTTGAGATTCATGTGAAGAATCGCCCAGCTGTCCTCGACAATCAAAGGTATTGGCAAGTGTTTGAAGATGATGATGAGATCGATGAATTTCTGCAAAATGAGGGTAAATGCAAAGACACTTCTATTGATGTAGAGTATGATGATGGTGAAGTGGATATAGAAGTCAATCAGATGGAAGTTTTGCAACTGAAAGGCAACATCATTCCTAAAGGTCTAATAACTTTAGAGGAGCTCTTTGATCAGGATGATGTGGCTCGAAAACCGAGCTTGCTTCCAACCGAGAAAGGAGTTGAGGATGTGAACATCGGATCAGCTGAAAATCCTAAGATGGTAAAATTATCAAAGGCGTTGCCTCCATAGGTAAAAGCAAAGTATATCAGTTTGTTATCCTCCTTCACTGATGTATTTGCTTGGGATTATTTAGATTTGAAGTCATATGATACAAGTGTAATTCAACATGTCATCCCAATCAAGCCAAATCAAAAGCCTTTTCGTCAGAAGCTAAGAAGAATAAATGGAAAGCTGCTGTCGTCAATCGAGAAGGAAGTGAATCAGTTGTACAAAGCTAGTATCATAGTCCCCATAAGATTTTCAGATTGGATTTCAAACTTGGTGCCCATGTGCAAGAAAATATGTGAGATCTGGTTATGCATTGATTTTAGAAATCTGAACAAAGTATCCTTGAAAGACAACTAGCAATTGCCTAAGATGGATCACATACTTCAGAGAGTAGTTGGAGCATCCCACATGTCGCTACTCAATGGTTATTCAGGTTATAACCAAATTCTGGTCCATGAGAATGATAGAGACAAAACAACGTTCACAACTCCGTGGGGAACTTTTCATTATGCAAAGATGCCTTTCGGATTGAAAAACGTTGGTGCAACCTTTCAGCGGGCGATGGATATCGCATTTGCTAATGAAAAATATGTCTTTCTAGTTGTTTATCTTGATGGCTTGACCGTTTTATCTAATTCAGATGAAGATCACCTTTATCTATTTCAGCGGTGTAGGAAGTATGGCATCTCTCTCAATCCAAAGAAAAGTTTGTTTTCCAGGGATGAAGGCAAGCTTCTCGGGCATATTATCTCAAAGGAGGGCATCCGCATCGATCCAGCTCGGGTGGAGGCCATTCAAAAGATTGATTTTCCACGAAGTAAGAAAGAAATATAATCCTTTAATGGTAAGATAAATTTCTTACGTCGCTTTGTGCCCAATCTTGCAGGACATTTAAGAGAACTCACAAACATGCTCAAAAAAGATAGTGTAGTAAGGTGGACTGAGGAAGCAGTTAAGTCTTTCAATTTGGTGAAATTAGCTCTTTCCTCAGCTCCAGTTTTGATCAAACCGAACTATACTCAGGATTTTATTTTTTTTTCATTTGCCTCGAATCATACTATGGCAGTGGTCTTAATGCAGAAAAGAGACCATCTCGAGAAACCAATTGCATTTTTCAGCAGAACCATAAGGGATGCGGCATTGAGTAAAATATAATTGAAAAACAAGCCCTTGATTTGGTAAAAGCATTGAAAGATTTTCAAGTTTATATTTTGCATTCTCACATCCTTGCTTATGTCCCCAATGCTGCTGTTAAGGATGTCTTAGTGCAAACAGATCCGGAAGGGAGAAGAGGCAAATGGATTGCTGCCTTGCTGGAGTATGACATGGAAATAAAATTGACAAAGCTCATTAAAGGACAGGGACTGGCTAAACTAATGGTTGAGTCAAATTTTCATGTCTTGGACATTAATCTAATTGCTTCTATGTCCAAGGAAGATGAAGACAATCTGCCCTCTCAGGTATCAGAAATTTTCCTTCTTTCTCCTTAGTATTCGGACATTGTTTATGTACTCCAAAATCTGTCATCGCCACCTGGAATGGCTAAGAACAAAAGTAGGACACTGAAATTGAATGCTGAAAAATTTTGTATTATGAATGGTGCACTCTATTGGAAAGACCCCGGTGGTGTCTTGCTGAATTGTTTAGTAGAAGAAGAGGCAAAACAGGTTATGGAAGACTTTCACAAGGGAGATTGCAGAGGCCATCTTTTCTAGAAGACAACAGCCAATAAAATCTTGAGAGCAGGGTATTATTGGCCAAATCTTTTTGCTGATGTGTACAAAACAGTGGCCAGCTGCCACGAATGTCAGATTTTTCAAGGTAAGAGGAAGTTGTAGCCTTTACCACTCAAGCCCATTGAAGTAAGTGCTCCATTTCAGCAGTGGGGTTTGGATTTCATTGGTGAGATCCATCCTTATTCTTCAACGCAGCATAAGTGGATCCTCACAATGACAGATTATTTCACCAAATGGATTGAGGTGATTCCTACAAGGCAGGCTACTGATTTGGTAATTATCTCATTTATTATAAACAACATTTTGTCTCGTTTTGGTTGTCCCAATAAGTTTATCACTGATAATGTAGCAGCCTTTAAATCGAAAAGAATGATTGACTTTTGTCATAAGTATAAAATCATTTTGGGGCATTCGACTGCCTATTACCCACAAGGCAATGGATTGGCAAAATCCTCAAATAAATCTCTTGTCAACATTATCAAAAAGTTGGTCAATGCACTTTGGACAGACAGGGTAAGTCAAAATAAATCTATAGGCATATCTCCTTTTGAGCTTGTGTACAGTGTGGACACAGTCTTCCCGACCTCTCTGGTAGTCTCGGTGGTCAAACTTTTACAACAGGCAGGTAGCGAAGATGATAGTTTACAGTGGAGGATCAATAAAATGATTCATTTGCAACAAACTAGATAGGAGGTATTTTAGAACACTTTCAAGCTACAGGAGAGAATCAAGAGGATATATGATCGAAAAGTAAAAGCAGACAGATTTGAAATAGGAGACATAGTGCTGAAATGGGATGCAAGGAACGAGGAGAAAGGTAAACATGGAAAATTTGAAAATATTTGGAAAGGACCTTACAAGATCGCTACATATCGGGGCCAGAATGATTTCCTTTTGCAAGAAATGAATGGTGAATACTATCCTGGCGGGCCGGTCAATGGTCGTCTCCTCAAACGGTACTATTTGTGAAATGTATTTTGTTGTCCTACCCATCATTGTATATATCGGTTTGTTTAAATTCCATTGCAATTGTGTACTTTTTCATTCTTAAGTTTGGGGCCCGTGGTGAAGGCTATAAAGCTGAGGTTTGATTTTATTTTTGGTTTGGTTTGTTAGAAGTCAGGTCTCTCAGTCAATTTCAGTCTTGAAATAGAGTCAGTTTGAGTCACATTTCAATCCTGAAATTGAGTCAAAGAGTTTGGTTTTGATTTGTCAAAGTTATTGACTCCATAGCCCAATGGACGAAGGCACTGCTTGCTTTCCCAGAGATTTGTAGTTCTTGGCACCTCCAAGGAGCTACCATCCCCATTGCAGCCAATGTTAGTGTCGGTATATTCATCCCTCTGTCAGAGATCAAATCCTCTTATTGCATTGCATATTAGGTGTCCTGCCCAGTCAGCTGCATTCCATTAGGAAACATGGATCATCTGACGGTAGTGGTTTCTCCTACAGTTTCCCTCATGTCCTGTACCTGTTGGCTCATGTTTATTCATCAAAATCATATACAGTCACCATTTTGTCTTTAAAATTTCAAGAGTCATTCTTCTAAGGTTTCATTGTCAATAGGTATAGGGTTTCATTAGGGTTTCATCAAAAAGGGTTTCAAAATGTCCAATAATAGTCAGAAGGCACATGAGGAGGTTCTAGTATCAATAAAGTTCATAATCAACTGCTCAGAGATGTATTTTTCCTCAAAACTCTATTTTGAGGAAAAACAAAGTATTTTAGCTTTCATGGTACAAATTCATGTAATTTTATTTCCTTCATATGTAAAACACTCCACCTGCAACCCTGGTCACTTTCCCTAGCCTCAGTAGTTCCAATCCCCTGCAAAGTAAACAAAACATAAGTCATTCAGTTCATCACAAGCTCAAATAAATTGAAAAAGCTCAAAAACAGAGTTAAAAGTCAAGTCATATTCCAAACATCATAAAAGTGGGTTTTTTGAATCAAAAATTAAAAGCTCCTTGTATATAATTGTCTCCCTCAAATCAAAAGCTCATTTGCATTCAAGCAACAAAGTGTGAGTAAGAGCAAAGTTGTGTTTGAGTAAAAGAAGAGAAATTCGGAGAACTTTCCCGAGTTCAGAGGCGCGGTGCACTGGGCAAGTGGCGCAGTGCACATAGCAGGCACGACACATAGGGCCGCGATTTCCAATGTTAAAGTGAATGGGGCGCGACGCATACACAGGGTGCGGCGCGTTGGGTTTGAGGCACGACGCATAGAGCTGCCAAGCTCAAATTCTTTAGTAACTCACTCCAAATCGCCCAAAACCCTTGGATCTTCATTTGTGCAAGTAGTTTGAGCCTTTATCACTGCTAGTAAAATAGTTTTTCATACAATTTATGGTGGTTGTCTAAAAGAAAATCAAACCCTACCCTCTTGCTATTTCCCAAGAAACTACTGTGTAGGGTTTGCATTGGTTGTTGTGGTTGCCAAGTACATTCTCCAATTCTTCCACCTTTCACTCCCTCACTCCATTTTCCCTGATTCCCTTATTCGCTAAACTCACATATTCCTAAAACATCATCTATTCCTATCCCAATTCCCAATTCCCAACTCCTAAATACAAATTCCTAAACTCTAGTGCTATACCCAAAAATCCCAAATTACTCTCTAATCCCCTGTTTCCCTAACTAAACCCTATCCCAACAGTCCCAAAAATCCCTCATTATTTCCTCCCTCCATAGTCCCTCACATAGTTTTCCCTTGGTGGCAGAAATCAAGAACATCATAAATCACCTACTTCTCATCAAGACAACTCACCCAATAGCAGAGATGGAATCTGATCCGTCATATGATCATGAAGAAGAGACACACAGTGACTCTCGCACAAAGGTACATGCACCCAGGAGGCCTCATAGAGGTGGCAAACATATTTGAGAAAAACCTACCACTCTTGCTAAGTTACAGGCCTGCCCTCTCGCCATCACTTGTTTCCAACACCAGTCCTGCTATGAATTTTGTGAGATGGTTGCTAGAATTCAGTTTCATCATGAGTTGGCCCATTTATTTGTGCTTCATTTACATAATGGTCAAGCCACTCTAGCTGGTGTCACGTTCACCTTAAAACCAGAATCTATTTCACTAGCAACCGGTATTCCTAACATTGGAGAGCAATGGAACGAGAGGTAGCAAATTGATAGGCAGCATTATGAACCATACATCAAGCCCGGTTATTTGAGACAGCTCAACAGAGTTTTTCCTTTTTTGTACCTCAAATATTCTTATGCTCCTTTGATGAAATTGATAATGAAGTATTTTATCTGTGAGGGCCGGTTTTCCCGTTTATATGCCTATCATATCAGGATGCTGATGCATTTTACCAGGGTGAGGATGATGAACCTCCCTTACTTCATGTGCCGAAATATTGAGAAGATGACCACCCTAGTACAACAGAAGACTCCTCAGCAGCAGTTCAATAGTATAAATCATCTTGCTCTCATTAAAATTGTGGTCATCCATCAGCTTGGCTTACAAGGCATCACTTGGGAGGACTTCATTTCTTGTGAGTTTTTCACAGCTCCTCAGGGACCTTCAGAGACTTTGCATGAGACAGGTGGACCTTCATATCAGCATGAGAGTCCTGAGACACAGACCGCTAGTATGACGGTGTTTATCACTTATCAAAAGGGCACTAGACGGTTGTTCGCAGCAACAAAGCGAGTATTATCTCCACCTAGGGTGGAAGGGGTCTCGCTTCCGTCATCAACACAATAGGTTCAAGACAAAGGAAAGAGGCCCTTGCAGGATGAAGGACCATCAGGTGAGCGGGAGACTGATTTCATTCTCATTGAGGGTGATGATACTAATATGGGCCCGCAAAGCACAAATCTTAAAGAAGTCATTCAAGAGCAACAAGTGGACATCAACGCCTTGTGCCTCAACTTGGAGAAGGATAAATGGATAATAAAGCACCTGGAGCAAAGGAATAAGAAGCTTGAATATCAGCAAGTGATTATGGAGTTGCAAAACATTCGGGAGAATTGCCAAGCTGCCCAAAGAAGGAGGTTGGAGCTCACTTCACTTGAGCAAGAGGTCAGTGCCGATCGGGAGTCATGGCTTGAAAGAGCTAATATCCACTTGGAGAGGAGGCTAGAAAAATCCATTAATGAGAAGAATATGTTGAGAAACATGGCATATCATTATTTGTCAAGGAATATGGTGTGCCAAGCTAGAATTGGGAGCTTAAAGGAAAAATTGAAAAGGGCATCAAGGAGGCAAAAGGAGCATGATAGACTTCAGATATTGGTTGAGGCTTCCTTGGCCCAACACAATGCTTAATGGAGAAGACTCAGCCCAAATTCCAAAAAATTTGGGGCACTTTTTGCATTTTTGGAATTTTTTGCTCAAAAAAAAGAATTTCTTCTCTATGCGCTGCGCCACCTGGCGCTCGCTTTTGGTAGTAGCCTTAAATGACAAAAACTCGGCATTTTTGGATTTGGCATGACAAAATATGCTTTCCTACCAATGGCCAAGAAATTTGGACAGATTTTGAGCCCTCAAAAGGGTCAAAAGCACTCAAAAAATAACCTTACTGCCCCTATTTTAACACACAGGGAGCAATGTTGAGAGAACTAAATTTTGGAGGGGCAAATGGAGGCCAAATTGAAAAATTCCACTTGGGTTGGAAAGTAGACAGGTAGAAATTTCCAACAAGCACACTTGGAGAAAATTTGGACATTGGAAAGACCTCCAAAATTTCCTTCAAATAGGTGCTACACATAGAGAATTTGGTGCGGCGCATAGAGGAAATTTGGCCCAGTTTGACCAGGAATGCTTTGTTTTTCACCTAGCTTTTGCCAGTTCGATTTTTTCACCTTCTTAGTGTCAAATTTGTGATGTAATTTTATGTACATTGATGGACCATGATGTAAATATGTCAAATTTTCACTTAAGGAGGTAGATTCATCTATTAAAAAGTTGTTTGAAACTAAATGAATCAGTTCCCTTGTTTCTAAAGGCATGCTATTCCATTGCCTGATTTCTAGTTCTCAGTTTAGAATTAGTTGGAACAGCTCCTAAACTAGTGAGCTCGACCCCTAGAGGCTAGGATGAGCTATGGTTTTTCTATATTATGTGGGTTTTCAGTCATTAACATGGTTGGACTCTTGAGAAAGCAATGAGCTTCATTGTACACTCATATCAGCGTTTTGGCTAAGGAATTGAGACCAGGGTTTGTAGCACTCTTTGGGATCCTTGTGGCATTTTGTTTTGGTATAGTTATTTTCATTGTAATTGTGAATTTAATTATGTGTTATGTATGACATTATCTATCTTGTTTCTTCCTAAATAAATCAAACAAGAGAGAAAGTAGAATCCATTGAAATTGCAGTGCTCTACTTGAGGTTTGCTTTAGTTTCTTGATGTTTTCAGCTGTTTGGATAGGATCCATGGCTTCTCTTGCCCTCTTCAACTCCTCACCTGTCTAATCCCTCCACCTCATTCGATTTGAAGTGCCAAAATCAGTTACCTACCTTGCCCCATTGAGAGCTCTGCAAAACTGAATCTCATTCCCTGCACCCAAAATCAGCTTTTCCATTTGAGCCAGCAAAAACATCATTTTATTCAATCAAACCCTTTTCACATATACCTAGCCTAAGATCAGTAGTTATATCAGTCATCTCAAGCCCTTAGTGATCATATTTTGCTGAGATTGACCTAGAGAGAGCCCTCTCTCGACCTGGTAGGGCTAGCTACCAGGTTAAGCGTGGTTTGATGTTGGCCCTGGATCCTACCTTTCTTAGCCTGAGGTAAATATAGGCTCTAACACACACTTCATTCTCAACACACTGGTTGAGTTCCACTTCCCATGACGAAATCAACTATTTTACCTAGGCTGGAGTACATGCATTATATGCTTAGGCCGTGACATTAATAAGATGAGCATCAACCTTTCTGCCACTTCTCCTTGGTGGCTGCGTAGAGGAGGAGCCTCGTCCACCTCTATTCCCAACCTTTTGATTGCAAACCTGATCCCTAGTTCCCGAAGGACCAACACCCGAATAAGGTCGAGCCATATATATAAACCACCGATCCAACATAGTATACCCTTCCATTCAGATAGGTCGAGCCACAGTCTGGGAACATATTGACTACGTTTGGGCTGAGTGAAAACCCAAATTAATATAACCTGACACAAATTCAGAGGAAAAGAGAAAGAAGCGAACTACATTAGGCTTGAGCCATACAAAAACACAACAGGTCGAGAAGGCCAACCACCAATGCCATTCGTAGAAAATGACCAACACCTCGTGCTCAAATGGTTCAATTAACATATAGAAACCAAAGATAGTCTACCACCTCAGAAGGGAGGTGCCACAGACCGACTCCTCGAGCCAACTACCATGGAGAAACACACCATAACCATAAAAAACTAGAGACGAAGAGTTATAGGAGACTTTCTCATTCTAGTTCAACAAATCATGAAGAAAACCATTACCATCGGGTAGACAATCCTTCCACAAAAGACAACTGACTCGAATTTTTCCATACATTCCCATTCGAAGCAATAGAATACCATATAAGATGAACACTGGCATAGGAACAATAGTTTCAACATAAAAAGTAACCACATAAACTTGCTCACTTGCCAAGCAGTCAATTCCAGTTCGTTCAATAAGAAATTTGCAGGAGGGGTCAACAAACTTGCAAGAGACATTCAAAAATAGAGTAAGTCATAGATGAGGAGGGGAGAAAAGAAACGATACATACCCGACTACACTTGCCATGAACCCGAGGCTGGTGACGTCCCGAGAGCAGAACCTCCCAACCGAGCTTACCACCAGAGGATAGAGAACCAAGAACCTCCGCTTACCTCCTAAAACTAGGCTCTAACACAAAACAAATGCATGAATGGGGCTACAAGCCCTCACCACCTAGAGATTATGAACCCTGCATCGGATCTCTCCAAAATTAAACTCACCCATGCTATCTGCCACCCCACTGTCCTGATCGTGCACGTAAGGCCCTGGGTTGAGCCGCCCTTCCGCGTTGTCACCCATCATTTCACCGTTGTCAAGAGTCTTAAGAGGTACAATGATTTGTCTCACACCCCGATCATAGAGAATATTATAGTAAATTTAAAACTAAAGATATTTATATAAAAATTTAAAATAATAACAATAATAGTGTTATTATCATTTTAACAAATTTGAAAGTGCTATATTTAATTTGTAAAATTTTGTTAAAAACTTTGACAAATTCTGTAAATTATTTTCAGAATGTATAAATCAAATAGAAGCCAAACCTAGTTTTAAAAACCGATTACAATATAGGCTTGTATAATAAACAACTTTAATTTAAAATAGTAGTCATAAAACTATTTAAAATAATAATCATATTCAAAATTTTATTGAATTAATAAATATATTCAAAATTTTATTACTATAAACCTATCAATTGCACCATGTCTAAGTTATTAACATAGTGTTGCATTATAAAGACATTATGGTATCAAATAAAATGTAAAGTATTTAGGTTCTTAGCATAATGTAGTATTTGTTTATTAAGACTTGGTGCAAATCAATGCACTTCGAATTGATCGAGCATACCTATGGTTAACACATGAACATTGTAGTCTTTTGACATATGCACATCATAGCATTTGGAGTGAGTGTGATCGCTAGTGTGTGCGTATAGGGGGCCGAAACCCAAAGATAATCGAAGGAAAAAAACAATGCATGGAGTGAATGGAAAAAATGAAAACTAGAAAAACTAATAATTGACATCTCTATGTAGAGGGAAGCACCAAAGAAACATTGTATGTGTATTGATTAGTAAACCACACTACATATTGTTGTTTTTCGCACAAACACCTATGAAAATTTTGTCTTAAAAATTCTAGTATTTTTGCTATATACTTTGATTTTATAATTCTTTTATGTAAATTGTCTCTTTATGATTTATGATATAATAAAATTAATCACATCAGTTATATATACTTTTCCTTGATGCATTGCTTATGCATAGTTCAGTGGTATTCATGGTTGGTCACTTATCATTACAAGATTGACATACTCAGAATGAGAGTACATGAGAACCATACTGGTTTCACAAGTAGCATTATTTGCATTATTCATAGTAGCATTTATAGCACTGCAACCATCAATTTTTGCAAGGTACACAGGGCTTGTGTACAAAGACAAAGTAACATTAGATTCAGTGCTAGTGGAGTAATTTTTTTTAATCTATTTTGTGCAAATAAGAATGACCAAAGGTGTCTAATGTGGCTTTGTATAATATTATTTCCTATCCATTGAAAGCATTATATACTATGTGATAAATAAAAAATAACATTCTAGTCGTACATGACTAAAGAAGTTGCAAATAAAAACCACTGTTCAAATGTAATCATAGTACTATAACTACATTAAATTGCATATGGAGTTTAGTAAATGTGTCAGTTTAAGTGAAATATATTGCACTAAAATTAACTAAAAATGCAATAGTTTAGGCGTTTGTAGCTGCTCATCTTGGAATAAAGATTCCAGATAGACATAGCGAGGAGAAATGACTATGAGATTTAGAGGTGCATGTAATATTTGTTGATTTTAGCATTATAATTTGTGAAAATTATCTCACATGAGGCCTAGTGAATCAACAAATTTATCATTTAAATCACACAAATAAAATTGTTGCATGTTGGCCTTTGACACTTATTCAGTGTCTTCTAGATTTGAATAAAGATATTGCATGCAACAACACCAACATTCACACCAATTTAAGCTACAATTAATCCACTTGCCACAAAAATTGAATTTAAAGTGCTCATTGTTTTTCTTCTTCTTCGTTTTATTTGCACAATCCAATTTATGATTATCGGCCTCTTCCTCTTCTATAAGTTGTTGCAACGATATTGATAATTGCACAACTATACATTCCATGATTCGAAATTATTCACAGTTGCATAACATTGTTTTTTAACAGATTCCACCCAAACTAGTAGACATCACTTGAATCCAGTATATCATCAACTCAAAGAATGATTTAACAATCTAAATAAATTTTCTCTTTAAAGGCTCTTCAATATCAACTACAATAAATAATACCAGGGAAAAGTTCTCTAAAAAACTAATTCTGTTAGTCCAAGTTGTTCAAATGTAAACATATTGGACATTATACTTCCAATCATACCAAACGTCGATTGACCAAAAAATCAAATGTAAGTATCTAAAAATATTTGAAAAATATTATAATTTTCTTGAAGTTTTCAAACATTAAATGCTATTAATTACCACCATTGCCAATAGCAAATGTTTTAAGGTTCTTTAATTTCTTCTAGTTCCCATCTGTCTTTTATTTCTTTTCATTTGCTTTGAAAACAAAATGGACATAATTGCTACATAAAAACATTAATATTATTTCATAACTTAATTTTTTTCAAAAAATTTAGATTGCCACCTAGGCATAAATAACATGTATTGTAACCCCAAATTGATGGACAAGAATAAAGCTCATCTAAAATTCTGAACAATTGTGTCAACTTTTGGATATTGCCTGATCTAGATAAAATTATTTAGCACTTTAAAATTTAGAGAAATTTCAAACTTACATAGATGTCTACAACATCTTAATCATTAGGATCCAAATTTTATAATATAAGAAGCACATGCATAATCAGTTATTTCTCATCTAATATAGCCATCACTTTATGGAATCCTAAAAATATATATTTCAAAGACCCTGGAGAAATATTATGGAGACAATAAATTTGTGGATCATCTATTTACATAAAATACTTAGATAAAATAATTTATACTAATGATTCATATCTATGATTCTATATTTTTATTGCTTAAATCAATTACATTTTTTTTTTTATAATCTCTTCCCATTAAATATCAAACAATGCATCATGATTTACAAAAACCACTAATAAAGACAATAAAATGTTTCTAATTATACACCATTAAATAGTAATAATAATAATATATGTAAAAAAAACCTATTAATAACAATATGTATATATATATATATATATATATATATATATATATATATATATATATATATATACATACACGTATGTGTATATATATATACGTGTAGGTATATATATATATATGTGTGTGTGTGTGTGTGTGTGTGTGTGTGTGTGTGTGTGTGTGTATATGTATATATATATATATATATATATATATATATATATATATATATATACATATACGTATATAGATATATATATATATATATATATATATATATATATATATATATATGTGTGTGTGTGTGTGTGTGTGTGTGTGTGTGTGTGTGTGTGTGTGTGTGTTGAGAAATGGCATCAAGAAATTCCAGTTTAATTTGTCCTTGAATTAAACTGTGAATTAAAATAGAATTTGTTTCTCATAGTAATTTGAAAATAATTAATTAAGTTTAATTAATTAATTTATGAAATTCGAATTGGAAGTCTTTTAGAAGACATGTATATGTTCTCCCTAACTTATAGGAGTAAAAAATGAGCTATGAATGGGTTGTAATTAGTTAACTCAATTTATTGACTTAAGTCTAGTTAAATTAGTTCCAATTAGTTTCAGGAACTAATAGTGAGTAAACAGTCAATTGAGACACTAGTGACCTAATTAGTGCTACTTTAGTTAACTAAAGGTTCCACCTTTAGAAAATCATGCATGTTGATTCTGAGAAAGACCCAGTTGATACTAGAGTGCAGGGACAATGTACTATTTGTTTTAGATTTTTTTGAGTTGCACTGACAGTGCATGCAATCTGGAACTGATCCTTGAGGGATTGCACTATTTTTAGAGGTTTTATTTCCCTTTAAATACAAGCTATATTTCATAGGAATTACACATTGGAATAGATACTTGGAGAGCTTGTGAATTGGCTAAGATTTGGCCTTAAGCTTGCTTATGAGTTGGAGATTGAATTTGTTGAGTGTTGGGATCGGTCTAGAGAGAACAAGCATTGTAATTTCATCTTGATTTTCCATATTAGTTGGGTTTTGAGTTGTGGCTTTCCCCACATATTTATTGTGGTATGTGCCTTTGATTCTCTTCCTCTATTGATTATTATTTGCTCGATGCTTATGGGCTTTCACTGTAAAGGGTAGAAGTAGTTTCTTGTCTCTTGTTTTAGTAGATTACATAAGCTTGTGAATCTAGAGGTTTTTCTACATGGTATCAGAGCAAGATTTTTTTTGAGATGAGATTTTGTAGAGAAGTTTTGAGAATTTATGTGCAAAATTTTCAGAAAAAAAAAAAATAAAAAAAAAATAAATAAATAAATAAAATTGTAGATTTGGATTCCTTGGGAAAAGACACCCAAATTCAAAAAACAAATTGGCCGAATCAGAGTTTGGATGAGGGAGATATCATTGATTTAAAATCAGATCTCTAGAGGAGATTTCGAAGTTTTGAGTTTATGGGTTATAGGTGAAAGTCGAATTTGCATACATACTTCAGGATCGGCAGATGGTGTTCCATGGGTTGAGGCTTGAGTATGCCTTAGAAGGCAGCTCAAATTTTAAATCCTAGAGGGACAAGATGGAGGCTATGCTAGAAGATAATGGCTTGAAGGAATTCATTGATCAAGAAGTCCCAAAGCCAACAACTAGTTATGCACAGAACTTGGCTGAATGGAAGAAGTGTGTGGAAAAGACAAGGTGGATAATCCTTGAGGGAGTTCGAGACCACATTGTATCGAGTCTCCATGGCAAGGAAAATTTGCATGCTATGTGGGAAACATTGACAGACTTGTATCAAAATAGAATTGATCAAAGGAAGTTGGCACTGAAGGATAAACTTCGTAAAATCAAGATGGAGAAAGGTGAGACTATTCCAAAGCACTTGAAAAATTTCACTCAATGTCGGGATGAACTTGGAAGTGGTGGAATCACAGTTTCCAAGGAGGATATGGTGAGCCTTGCTCTTCTTGGACTCCCAAAGAGTTAGCATAGTTATCAGGACTCTGTCAATGGTCGGGAGAAGTTGTCATATTGGGAACGACTATGGTCAGATTTGATGCAGGATGAGATCAGGAGGAACACTAGGGATGGATCTTCATCAAAGATTAATGATGAAGAGAACTATGCCTTAGAAATTAAGGCAAGGAAGCGGAAGGGTAAAATTTCTCGTTCCAAATCAAATTCTTATCATGGAGATAAGAAGAAGGACATGACGAAAGTTAAATGCTTTCATTGTCACAAGATGGGTCACTTTGCTACAAATTGTCCATTGAAGAAGTCCAAGGAGAAGTCCTCAGAAGGAACGGCGAGTGAGGATTTGGCCTCCCAATTCGAATTGGAATTTTCCCTCATTGCATGCATGGTGTCTTCAATGATGGGAAGTGTCTGGTACTTAAACAGTGGATCTTCTTTCCACATGATTGGTGACAAAGAGTTATTCAGTGAACTAGAGGAGAAAGATCTCAAGATGCATATCAATATGGGTGATACCGGTAAGTATAGTGTTATTGGTGTGGACACTATTACGTTTCAGAGGGAGCATGCGGCTCCACTCAACTTGAAGAATGTTATGCATGTACTCAGACCGACGAAGAACTTGGTATCTGTTTCCATGCTTAAGGATGGAGGCTATGATGTGATCTTTTCAAAAGGAAAGGCGTTCCTTCGACAAATAGCCACAAGTCAAGTAAAGAAGATAGGGATTCGAGTTCACAATCTCTATAAGATAGAGGTAGAGGATTGTGTTGATTTGAGTTCAAAAGCGGAAAATGTGTTGAGTCGAGACGCCGGCGAGTTGTGGCACAAGCGATTGGGCCACTTGCATCATGGGGATTTGAAGATATCACAGCAAATCTCTACCGGTCTTCCCAAAGGTACACTTGAGCAAGTTGATACATGCAAAGGTTGTACTTTGGTAAAATACACCAAATCTTCCTTTCGAGATAGAGACAGTCAAGCAGAGTCTATTCTAGAGAGAGTCCATTCATATGTGTGTGGACCATTCTCGATAGTATTAACCGCCAAACACAGGTATTATGTTATATTTGTAGATGACTATTCTTGTGAATGTTGGATATTTTTCATGTAGAGAAAGGATCAAACATTCACAAAGTTTTGTGAATTAAAAGCATTGGTCGAGAAAGAGTCGGGCAAGAAGTTTAAAGCTCTATGGAGTGATAACGGTGGAGAATATGTATCCAATGAGTTTAAGAACTTCTGTTCAGCGGAAGGGATTAAAAGAGAGTTGACGACACCTCATAACCCTCAACATAATGAGGTTGCTGAGAGGAAGAACATGAGCATAGTAGGGGCAGCAAGGGCAATGTTGCATGATTAGGGCCTACCACTACACTTGTGGGTTAATGCATGCAACACAATGGTTTATGTTCAGAACTATAGTCCACATCAAATACTTGAGAGTAAAACACTAGAGGAAGCTTATTCTGGTAAGAGGCCAGATGTTGGTCACTTCAAGATTTTTAGGTCATCGGTTTATTACCATGTGACCAAAGATGCACAGAAGAAGCTTGAGCTAACAATAGAGTTGAGAATATTTATGGGGTATTGTTATAGACATTTTTGTGCCTTACAGCTATAAGCATGAAATGTCCATAATCCAAGGGATCCAAAGTCCCTAAACATGTTATTCCTACCCCTAGAGGAACAAGGCTAACAAACCACAGCAATTCACAGAAGTTCTCCACCAGAAACTGCTCAAAAACAAGTCAATTCAGGATCAATTCAGAGGCTCCACTAGCTGTCTGCGCTGAAATGCAGAGATTACACTGGCTAGGTGCACTGCAACGCAGGTAGAAGCACTACCAGGGTGCACTGAGCGGGAAATGACAAATGGCAAGTTCATTCAACGAGGTGGAAAGACCCTGGAAGCTTCCAGAATCTTCTCCAATGACACTTGCCTCAATGAATTCGACTAGTGATGAGTAAGAGGCTCTTAGTCTCCAAGTGGAAGCAAGAACTGACAGAGGGAGAGGACACTAGTCAGATCTCAAGCTGACTCATCCTCTCTCCAAACATCTATATATGGATCTCTCCTCCATGAGATCCAAGAGGCTGGAATTTTGTTATTGCAAAGAATTGTTGTTGGTTTGAGATTGGAATCATTGGGTGCTTAATGCTTTGAAGGGAGGTGAAGATAGGAATTTCATTCGCTGGGAGGTAGATGCTGGATTGGAACTCTCTTGGTTGTATCTCCTCCTGAACCTTGTTATTTCATCAATAAAGCTATCTTGGTTTCTCCTATATACTGATGTGTCTTTGATGTATGATTTCATTAGTATGTTTAGATCATTTCTAATCCTGAACTAGTTATGAACATGAATCTATGTCTTTGTGTAGAATTCCCTTCTTGTGATCTTGCAGGAACCTGTTGAAGCTGGGCGAGCGAGAAGGCAAGTAGCTGGGAATTCTCAAAGAGAAGAGAGACCGGATCGAGGGACAAATGAAAGACACCGGTTAGTCCATCCATCTCCCTTCATTCTTAATTCATAAAGGAAGAATACTAGAATAGTTGTTTCTGTTTGTTGCTAAGGCACTGTCACACCTTAGGTGGATAGGATCGTCCTGCATAGGCATTTTTCCCCACAACAAATTGGCGACTTCGCTGGGGAGATCTGTTTACTCATTTTATTTGTGTCTCTATCATTGTTTGTTTCATAGACTCAAGAGCAGCAATCGAACTGCATCTGCTATTTTCAAATGCAAAGTAGACAGCTGCTGCTTTGATCCAATCACTGGATTTGTCTATGATCTGAACAATGGACTCACAAATGATTTGATGATCCTTTGTGATAGATCTTAGCCCTCCCTCAAATCATCCCTTTTATTGTACCTTGCTTGTTGCTTTTATTTGGCCTGAAACCATAGATTAATCAGCAAACTGTAACCCAGAACCCAGAAACAACACTTGTTTCTGCTTCAGCGCAGACTCTGTGAAGAGGTTCTGCATTTCAACGCAGGTCCCATGAAGGCTACCTGCGCTGAATGTCAAAACCTCTGTGTTAGGAGTGCGCTGATCAGTCTTTGCCTTGTGCAGCTGTGGTTCTCTGTTTCTTTTAGCTCAGTTTGATCTCTGTTTTTTGTAGCCTGTTATCAGTCAGTACACCTATCTAAAACTCCTTTTCTCTGCTTTAATTCCGCCTCCTTTTGTACAAAAAAGACTGTGAGTGTTTTTATGTGTTTGTGGCGTCATTTACAGTTTTCCTTTGCAAGAGTGAAATAGTCATCCTGTAGCCCTTGATTCAGATCTGTTGATTGTGATCTTAGGAGAGAGTTCATTGGCTGTTTACAGTTGATTATACATTTACTTTTGCTTTTGGTTTGAGTTTGTCTCTTTTAAGTGTCAAAACAAGTGTTCATTTCGAAAGTCGTAAAGTGTTGTATTCTCTTCTACCCTTTCTGATTTCGAAAGAGTAAACTTGTTTGTATTTGTCATTTAAAAGCAAATTCAAAGTTGTACAAAAAGCTTTCTTTTTAGGCATCAATATTAAGAGAGTGGAAAACAAACACCTGCATTGTGCATTTGCATCTTGATAGTTTTCATGCTTGATTTAGGAAAAGTGCATTTAGAGTATGTTGATTGCTCTTTGAGAAAAGATGGTGTCTTTCTTTTCCCTTTGTAGCTAGGATTTTCATTGTTGAAAAAGAGATAAAGCTTGCTTATCATCTTTAGACTGCATTTAGGAATTGTATCATACATCTCGTGGTGATCCGAAAAGGCAAACTTCTAAGAAAGATCAACCTAAAATAAATTGAATGAACTTAACAACGCTTTGTAACTTAACGCACAAAATAGAGGTCTAGGCTAGAGACGTGTTCTGGCGTCGTAAAACCTGGTGATTGTCGATCTCGCTGATGGTTGGGTGATTCCTCCTGAGAGACGATAGCACCAGTACGGATTGTGCTCCCACGTACCGTCGAGTATATATTGGGAGACCCCTATAGGAATAAAACCTTTATCCTTAGGAAGCCGTGTCGGCCGCCCTACTGATCGCAATGCACTGAACACAGCATTTGGGAAGATTGACAGCCCGTACCTTAAAAAGTATTTTGCGGTTTTGCGAAAAGTTTGGCACACCCTCTACCTAGAACTCCAGAGCAGTTCCTTTTTGCCTTTTTCAGACTCTATAACGGAAAAATTCCATCCGAGCATTTGTCACTTCGGGCTCGTTAAAACATCGAAGGCGACTAGAGTCATCTTTTGCTTTTTCTCAACTCTTTAAAATTGAAAAAGCAAGTTGTGTCAAAGCGTCTAAAATTTATTTTAAACGGAATAATCATCACCATTCCCTCGTTGATCTTCGAAGTTAGTCTCTTTTCATCGCAATTTCTTGTAGAATCGGTAGAAAATACTTTGGATAGACTAAATATGTCTGAACAACCGTCGACATCCAGGACTGTGTCATCCGACGCAGCAGCGGTAGAGCCTCCTGCTGCTACTCCAACGATGTTCGCTGGTATACCATCTGTCCCGGAAAATTGTCAACAACAAGCTGGAGTCCAATCAGAGACTGTTTCGACGACATGGTTAGTTCCTATTTCTTCAGCCGGATTATCATCTGGTATTTCTTATGTTGAAACTCAACAAATTGATCCAATGTGTCTTCAAAGGCCAATCTACCCTTTAAGTACTGGATTGCCACCATATGGAGGGCAGTATGCCTTTTCATTGTTCCCTCCCGGAGAACAACCATATGGGAGTTTACAACAAAGTTCAGGTCAAACTGGAATTACATCCAGTAGTTGGGTACCAATACTGCCTCAGCAACCAAGGGTTGTATATTCAATGCAACCAGTCCACCCTGTGTCGAATATTCCCACTATACCTGCTATGGTGACTGCGTCGCAAGTACAAGCGCTACCTGTTATATGTCAACCCCAACAACCTCAGGTTGCAATACAACAGCCTCTTGTCTCAACGACTCAATCACAACCTCAGGTTAGTGCCTCCTTATCTGGAGCGACTCAGGATCAAACAAGTACTGTGACTCCTCATCTTGGTCAATCATCCATTATTGGTCAACAACAAATGGTTCAACAACCAGAGCGGGTTCAAACTCAACAACCCCCATTCCAGCAATCATATCAAGGACCTGAGCAACAAGTCTTTGTAAGTAATGGGCAATCACATTTCCAAAGCGGTTATCAATAACCATATTATAATGGTTATGCCCATCAACCTTGTCAAAGTTGCCAGCATCAAATACATTATGCTGGTATGCAAAGACCCACTGCTCAGGCGATTCCATCTTATCCTGGGTATGCTTCACCTAACCTGAATCAATAGTTTCCCTTTGTAGCAACTCTAGAATTACCAGATCTAAACCGGCTGACTAATGATCCAATTGCTTATGCCCCTTGGTGGCCAGCGATTCCGCATAAACTTCCGTCAGATATTCCTAAATTTAATGGAAATCCGGGTGAAGATCCGTCGAATCATGTGATGACATTTCATCTGTGGTGTTCATCAAACACCCTAAACGATGATTCGATTAGGCTTCGCCTTTTTCAGAGGACGTTAACTGGTCCAGCGGAAAAATGGTATATTGAATTGCCTAGAGCTTCGTTCGACAACTTCGGCACCTTAGCCACGACTTTCTTAACCCATTTTCAATTACCGATAAGGTATGAAACGGGAACAGAACTCCTAACCAACTTCAAACAGACAACGGCCACTCACATATCTGATCATATACATGAGTGGCGACGTCGTCGTAGGATGGTAAAAACGTACGTTCCCGATCAGCTATTAGCTGAATGGTTTATCAAATCCTTACTTCCTACAATCACGGAAGATGTGGCAAAGGGGGGAGTCGTAACGGAAGAGCAAGTCATCGCTCGTGCGCAATATCTGGACTTGGTCTATACTCAGTCTGGCACGCTCTACAACAAAATACCTGACGCCCCTAGACCGGAATTCTCAATTCCTCTGCCTCCTAAATCAAACAATGACTCTCATTCCATCGATGGCGTGATTGGCGCGACAGACACGAAATCGACAAAGGCTACATCTAAAAAGGCCCGTAAGATTTCTAATCAAAATGCAAATGAGGAACTTCTTGCCTCGGAAGTAAATGTCGTGTCGACCGACAAGGGCAAACAACTGAAGCAACCAGGGGGTAAGAAGAAAAAGAAAGGGAGAAAAAGGAAACCCCCTGCAGGGTGTCATATATGCGATGAGGATCATTGGATGAGAGATTGTCCACATATAGCTAAAGTTAAGAAACTCTTTAAGAGTTCAAAAACCTCAGCAGTATTGACTGAT
The DNA here is from genome assembly GCA_031772625.1 of Pinus tabuliformis. Classification (NCBI taxonomy): domain Eukaryota; kingdom Viridiplantae; phylum Streptophyta; class Pinopsida; order Pinales; family Pinaceae; genus Pinus; species Pinus tabuliformis. The sequence goes on from CM062819.1 coordinate 1,099,304,364, forward strand.
CCGTTTCCAAGCCCGGGAACGAAACTGGTTGCTAATCAAAATGCTTCCCGATCCCAAGTGCTTATGTTTTCTATCTCAAAGCAGAAAAATGATGCTTTGGCAAGGAATAAAGATTACGGGAATCCACAGGTGTCGAATAACAAGGCTAATGAACAACCTAGTAGTTCGACAACAACTTTGACCAAAGTTGTGCCACCCACCATTCCTGAACAAATGATAAAGTCGCCAAAGGGAGTAGTATACAAGTCGACATTTAATCCTCGTCCAAAAATAGCACAGAATTATAATATAATAGAGGACCTGGCCCAATCACCGTCCGCTATGTCGACGCTTGAGGTACCCCAAAATTGCCTCTCCCAAGAGCAAGCTTTATTATCAGCAATAGGTGAAATTGACCCAATGGATTCCAATCTTGTGGCCTTTAATCATAAAGGATATGATCCTCAGTGACCAACCCAACTAGCTTTCCTTATTCAAGTGAAAGCCCTCAACAAAACTGTTCATCGAACAATTATTGATGAGGGGGCATCTACATGTATTATGTCGATGAGTTGCTGGAAAACTTTAGGATCTCCAACCTTGTCGCGATCTTCAACGACGTTAAAAGCATTCGAAGGAAGGACATATACCCCATATGGTATCCTAAATAACTTGAAAGTTGAACTAGGGGGAAAAACAGTAGAAATTGATGTTGAAGTCATCAATGGAAATCTTGATTACAACATCATACTAGGAAGACCATGGATATATGCCATGGCAGCTGTTGTGTTGACCTATTTTAGAAAGATTGCATTCCCTTTCCAAGGAGGGATTACAATCATCGATCAACAAAACTTCCTCCCCAACGGTTCTCAAGTTACTGGAAGCATTCCAATGATCCATGGAAGCAATCATTCGCTCCAAAATATCGGAGTAGGTCTCCTAAAAGACCCTGCCTTAATGGGTACTTTTTCCTACCGCCTCCGAGTAATCTGGCGGAAGTGGCCACAGTGGAATATGAAACCTTCTATATCTAATGGATTTGGACTTCGAGGACGGTTCTTATCCTGTGTCGACCTCGTTAAAAAATGAAACAAGGAGTCATGAGGATAGTTCTTTTACTGTGTCAACCTCATTAAAAAATGAAACAATCCCCTTTCCAAATCTCAAAGGTAAACCTTCATTCCAACCACCGAGTTGAATGCAATGAAGCGTGGGGGGCATGCACTTCATTTTGCGTTATTATGTTGGGGGCATACAACTCGTTTTGCGTTATTATGCTGGGGGCATACAAACTTATCATCGAGCAGTTTTAGCACATAGTTCATGCTCGTTAAAAAATAAACATAAGACCGAGCAGTGTTTTTCCGCGTTTAAGCTCGTTAAAAAATGAACTACCCTCCGGTAAATAACCACCGCGAATGTAACATTATCAGCCATTAAAGCCTTGGTCGTGTTTGCACCGTCACCTCCACTTTTCCATTGGTCGTTCATTCACCTCCATATTGATTGTTTACCCATTTTGAGGAACAGCTGCGAAGAGTGATTTCACTAGCCATCCTTGTGACACTGTCGTGATTGGAAAATTCCAACCCGTACCTAGAATCAGCTGCTAACCCGTTTTATCACTCGTTCCTCAAAAGACGAGTCTTCTTTAATCTCTTTTCATCTGACTCGTAAAATATGAAAAGATTGCCGAGTTTTGACCTTCCAGCTCGTTAAAACAACCGGAAGTGCTATCCCTCCTCTAGATTTTAATCTTTTTGGACCTGAGGGATTATTGCACAAAAAGATCTAGTGCTTGTTTTGTTCGGCTCGTTAAAACTATCGAAAACTCATCCCTTCTGTATTGTTTTATACTTTTTCGGACTTAAGGGATTAGATGACGAAAAAGGACTTTCGAAGTTGACTTTACGTACCTTTTCAGACTCTCTAAAAATGAAAAGGACCGAGTTATCTTTGTCGTTAGACTCGTTAAATGCATGAAATAGCGACAAACTTGTCTTTAGACGAGAACGAGTTTCACTATCGCTAGGCTCATTAAAACATAGCGATGGGCTTGCCCGAAGGGCAAGTTATAGAACAAGCATATGTTATCCTCCTCAAGCTTGACAAAAATAAAGAGGTACTGGTCAGCAATGACTGGGGAAAAATTGGGAAAAACTCAAGAAAACTTTGATGGTAGCAAGTTGCTCTTGAACATGACACTTCCACTCCGTGCCTGAGTCAGGTTGGGTTGTTTCATTCACCGGTCACATCACCATGGTCTCGCCATACCATCCACCTTTGGGGTAAATGCTACCAATCCATCACACAAGTGTCACCGATATGTTCAAGAGAATTCATCCAGGGAAGTCAACCGTGTCCCATCCACTACCATACATTATCCTTCATTCTTTTCATGATCGCCACCCTGAACCATATATCATCAGATTGTTTTCACATCCATCAAAATCATTTGCTCCGTTCCGTGTCACTGATGTGGGATACATTAAGGCCCTCCTTTGACGGGTCGCTTCTTGTCGACATCAGCTCATTATCCAAGAAGTTGATCTAGGAACAACCCGTTCAGTACTTTGAATCTTGCATGCCTCAATGGCAAGTTTCTCACTTCCAGTGACAGGTATACATCAATGACCTTCGACCGAAAGATTTTGCGTGGTGTTCGACGCCAACTCCTTTATTCACACCACGTGAATTGTACTACAGTACCTTGAGGGTCATTATCATTATCGGTGATTCCTCTCGCGCTTGTTAACGGTTTACCTCATTGACCGGTAATCAAGCGATGTCTTTGCATGTTCGACTTCAGAACAATTCTCACATGGATCGACTTGTACTCAGAGTGAAGATCGGACGAGATTGAAGACCCCGGATCTAGTTTCATCCATCCGGGCTGCGATATATATTTGGGAAAAATAAAGACATTGACATGTACATCATTGCAGCAGATAATCATCCTACCCAAAGGATGATAATTTCATCAAAATTATCAGTCTACCATCAGACGATTGTCTGTTCTATGTACAGAAAAATGAATTTATAAATCTGAGCATGGGAATGCCCGCCTCAGCTAGATCATGAAAGCAGCATGAAAAATAATGTATTGTATTGTATCTTATTACAGGTCTCCTCCCAGCATTGAAAGAACTTCGGATCCTCCTAATAAAGCATTTCACCCGATAAACAGCCTCATACTTTAGGGGGCAACTGTTATAGACATTTTTGTGCCTTACAGCTATAAGCATGAAATGTCCATAATCCAAGGGATCCAAAGTCCCTAAACATGTTGTTCCTACCCCTAGAGGAACAAGGCTAACAAACCACAGCAATTCACAGAAGTTCTCCACCAGAAACTGCTCAAAAACAAGTCAATTCAGGATCAATTCAGAGGCTCCACTAGCTGTCTGCGCTGAAATGCAGAGATTACACTGGCTAGGTGCACTGCAACGCAGGTAGAAGCACTACCAGGGTGCGTTGAGCGGGAAATGACAAATGGCAAGTTCATTCAACGAGGTGGAAAGACCCTGGAAGCTTCCAGAATCTTCTCCAATGACACTTGCCTCAATGAATTTGACTAGTGATGAGTAAGAGGCTCTTAGTCTCCAAGTGGAAGCAAGAACTGACAGAGGGAGAGGACACTAGTCAGATCTCAAGCTGACTCATCCTCTCTCCAAACATCTATATATGGATCTCTCCTCCATGAGATCCAAGAGGCTGGAATTTTGTTATTGCAAAGAATTGTTGTTGGTTTGAGATTGGAATCATTGGGTGCTTAATGCTTTGAAGGGAGGTGAAGATAGGAATTTCATTCGCTGGGAGGTAGATGCTGGATTGGAACTCTCTTGGTTGTATCTCCTCCTGAACCTTGTTATTTAATCAATAAAGCTATCTTGGTTTCTCCTATATACTGATGTGTCTTTGATGTATGATTGCATTAGTATGTTTAGTTCATTTCTAATCCTGAACTAGTTATGAACATGAATCTATGTCTTTGTGTAGAATTCCCTTCTTGTGATCTTGCAGGAACCTGTTGAAGCTGGGCTAGCGAGAAGGCAAGTAGCTGGGAATTCTCAAAGAGAAGAGAGACGGATCGAGGGACAAACGGAAGACACCGGTTAGTCCATCCATCTCCCTTCATTCTTAATTCATAAAGGAAGAATACTAGAATAGATGTTTTTGTTTGTTGCTAAGGCACTGTCACACCTTAGGTGGATAGGATCGTCCTGCATAGGCATTTTTCCCCACAACAGGTATATTGATACTCCCCACAACTATTGGGTGTACATGCAAACCAGTTGGATGACAGTGGTTCACAGGGATGTCAAGTTTGATGAGAAGAAGGCCATGCAAGTATCCCTTGAGAGGGAGCTTGAGCTACATGCAGAGGAGGAAATTTTAGTTCCTAAGGTTGAGAAGCCTCAGATTGATGTGGAGAAGCCACATGTAAAGGTTATGGGAGTGGAGACATCCACTCAGTCAAAGCCTTCCAGAGAGGGAAGAAAGTGCACTAGAGAGGCTGAAATATTTTTGGATGATGCACGGGAGAATGTGGGAGCACCCTCTTCTCAGCGCATACAGAGGAGGTCACCAGAGAGGTACACTGGATACATGACACTTATGGGTGCATGTGTTGTGCCAGAGCCATCTTCCTTTCAAGAAGTAGTGTAGCAACCAGTTTGGTTTGATGCAATGGTGGAGGCGTATGACTCCATAGTTTGAAACAATGTTTGGGATGTGGTCCTGAGACCAAAGGACAAGTCAGTTGTGAGCTCCCATTGGATTTACAAGGTAAATCAAGCTACAGATGGTAGCGTTGAGAAGAATAAGGCTAGATTTGTGGTCCATGGCTTTTCACAGGTAGAGGGGATTGACTATGATGAGACCTTTTATCCTATTGCAAGGTACTTGTTGTACTTGTTTCTCGAAGGCAGTCCTTGGCTACAAAAACTACACCAAGAAACCAACTCAACCAACCTTTAGGTTCAAGCTGGCCCTTGAACCAAAACAATGGCTAGATTTATGGTTTTAATTGGGGGTGGTTGGAGATCAATGACAATCCCTATCCATGATTAAAGGCCTCTCTCACAAGGTCCCTTAAGAATGTGTTAGCTTATAGCCTGACATAATAACTTAGCATTTCAAGGATTACGATAGAAGAATATAAGTAGATTCCTAATAATTGAGGAGTCAGATAGACTACTTAACAACTAGAGAAATTTGGATGCATGTAGGAGATTTCTACAGCCCAAAAAAACGTATTCAGAGTATTCAAGAAGGCCAAACTAAAACCAATTCTAAGAGGAGCTATTTCAGACAAATAGTCCAATAAGCTAATCTCTTTTAATGGCTATCAGAAGGCATAAAGCAAAAACCAGCCATAGAGGAGTTATATTGGAAAAATAGTCCAATAAGCTAAACTCTATTTCTAAAGTTTATGATTTTGTAGGGGATTTAAGAATAAATTGATACTAAATCTACACTTACCCAGACCTTCCTATAAATTCTTTGAACATGTGAAGAAATAAGATATGAAACACTAGAAAGACTTACTAGAACTGGAGCCAGAAGGCTTTCATTAGAAATCCTATAATAGAATATATTATAAAGTGAAGAGCCTTGGCATCAAAATCCCACACATATTACTTCAATTGATTAAGTATTTACAATTTCCTCACAAAATATCTTAATAAAAATATCAAGAGCTATTACAAATATCTGAAAACTGTATTACAAAAATAGAACACAAATAAATGTAACTAAAACTATTTGAAGAGTTCTGATACTATCCTTGAGGGTTTCTATTGATAAAGAAGAGAAATTTGAATTTTATTGCAACTTCTATTTGATAAGGTGGCCTCCAAGTCACTAATTGTCTTTGGGTTTTTTCCTCCCAAAATTCTGGAAAATAGGGTCCTGTAATACCTTTGTTTCTCCAAAACCATAACAGTTGTTAGAAACCTGAGAGAGGTTTTTGTAAATGATGATGTTGGCAACAAAATCTCTTTCATTTTTTGAAAATTCATTTACACCTGCTCAGAAATTGCATTTGAAAACACTGACTAAAAACAGGAAAATTTGAGAAAACATGCCTGCAAAGATTCATCCAAATCTCCCAAACCATAAGCTCTGTTACAAAAATGAGAGAGATTTTTGTATATTAGAATATAAGGAACAAAAACCTCCTCCAGTTTACCATAATTCATTTCTGATTAGCTACAATATGCTCTGTAAAAAGGTGACTGAAACAAGAAATTTATGGAAAATATGCCTTTAAAGAACCATTAGCATCTCCCAAGTCATAACAAATGTTAGAAAAATGAGAGAGGTGTTTGTACAAGACGATTTTAGCAACAAAATATTCTTTCAATTTTTGAAAAACCATTCTCATTTGTTTGTAAGAAATGTTTGACATTACTATGTTGTATAGGGAGAAAACATAGTTTTAACTGACCATGAGACAAGCATATGATGTGGAGGTAGGAGGTGACATGGAGGCACATGGTTGATGGTAAGGAAGTGGGGAATAATGTGGAGATAGAATAGGAGTGGAGGAGGAGAAGGGATGTGGCAGGGAAGATGATGTGACCGGGGGTAAATAGACGTTGGCGGGAAGTGATGTGTGAATGTTGGGGAGATAAGCAGATTTCAGAGGGGGGTGAGGTAAGTTATTTTGAATGGAGGGGGTGTGAAATGATGGGAGGCTACCATGTTAGGGGGACCCAATGGCCATGAAACTGCTTTTTGGACCCCCCACCTTGCGTTAATGTCTTTCGGCGAAGGGGGGTGCGAAATGTCCTCCCCGCTGTTGATATGGGCGGGGAAGATTTTAACCATGCAGAAGTGCCCGAACTTTTGTGAAAGTGACAAGATGTCTTGTCAATCCTTGATAATAGGTAAAAAGAATCAAATTTAAACTATTTTACATCATTTAATCATGTTTAAATGCATGATTGACTAAATCAAAACTTAAATTTACATTTTTGAGGGTGCATTTACTCCTGTAGACCCATTTATTATTTTTAAACTACTAAAACTTATTATATCAGCTAATTTCGATGAAATTTGACTGATGATTTAATTTATTCCGTAATCTAAAGACATAAATTTTAAAAAAAAATTATCATGCAGTTTAATCAAAACTAATCATGTTACAACATTGGCTCCAACTAGGGATTGCTTCCCCTTGTGGGATGCAAAGAACTAGTAGACCAATTGCCTTTAGTGTTGGGCATGGAGCCATACCATAAAACCATCAATCACTTATTTTCCATCTTATGTAGAAATATAACCAATCCCCATAGACCAGTGTTGTCATTTTAATACTCTACTACTGCGCACTACAACTTACAACTGTGAAATGCAACCATATGCCTGCACTAATTCGGATAATCTTTCATACTAAAATCTAAAAACTGAAAATTTCTAGAGACTGAAAATACAAGTTGATCTATCATATACTCTTCAAATCACACCACTCATAAACAACAGACACACTGATCTACTGCATACTAAAACTCATAATATCTATTCAATCCCCACACCTATATATAATTAAATTGAAAAAACTTTACACTATTAGGTGTAATCTGCTTTCCAATGTAACCAAGTGTAGAGTGGATTTATTGACAAACCATGTTTCCAAAAGCTAAAAATCTAAAGAATATATACAATATAAACATGAAATCCCATGGGAAACTTATACTTATAGGTGTACTTTAAAAGTTGCATCGTCTGTAGACATTTTAGATTTCTGACCATGGCTAAGAGGGAGAGACATATATTGTTGATTGCAAGTATCAATGAACCTTGCATAGAAGTAAAGGCATCTGAAATTTTGAAATAGCAGGATCGGTTATCCAGTGGAATCGCCATATGAAAAAGTGGAGTTGCCAGGTGAAAGCAATGTAACCAATAATAAATGCCTACTCTTTGTTCACCAACAAGGAATAGATAATCTTTATCATTCCCCGGAGAAAGATATCTTCGTTACTTCACTCCCCAGCAACGGTGCCAGATGTTGTACGTGTTTCTCGTAGGCAACCCTTGGTTGCAAAAACTACACCAAGAAACCAACTCAACCAGCCTTTAGGTTCAAACTGGCCCTTGAACCAGAGGGGGCTCCCTTAGGTGTTATGAGGCTTTATTTAATGTTGTTCACCTGTCACTGAACAATAGCCTTTGAAGCATAATGGCTAGATTGATGGTTTTAATTAGGGGTGGTTGGTGATCAATGACAATCCCTATCCATGATTAAAGGCCTCTCTCACAAGGTCCCTTTAGAATGTGTCAGCTTCCAGCCTGACAGAATAACTTAGCCGTTCAAGGATTATGATAGAAGAATATAAGGAGATTTCTAATAATTGAGGAGTCAGACAGACTACTTAAAAACTACGAAAATTTGGATGCATGTAGGAGATTTCTACAACCCAACAAAACATATTCATAGTATTCAAGAAGGCCAAACTGAAACCAATTCTAAGAGGAGCTATTTCGAACAAATAGTCCAATAAGCTAATCTCATTTAATGGCTATCAGAAGGCATAAAGAAAAAACCAGTCAAAGAGGAGTTATCTTGGACAAATAGTCCAATAAGCTAATCTCTATTTCGAAAGGTTATGATTTTGCAGGGGATTTAAGAATAAATTGATACTCAATCTACACTTACCCAGACCTTCTTATAAATGCTTTGAACATGTGAAGAAATAAGATATGAAACACTAGAAAGACATAAAACACAAAATTCTGTCAAACTAGAGCTGGAAGGCTTTCATTAGAAATCCTATAATAGAAGCTATTAAAAAGTGAAGAGCCTTGGCATCAAAAGCCCACACATATTACTTCAATTGATGAAGTATTTATACAATTGCCTTCACAAAATATCTTGATAAAAATATCAAGAGCTATTACAAATATTTGAAAACTGTATTACAAAAATAGAACACAAATAAAGGTAACTAAAACTATTTGAAGAGTTCTGATACTATCCTTGAGTATTTATTTTGATAAAGAAGAGAAATTTAAATTTTATTTCAACTTATATTTGATGAGGTGTCCTCTAAGTCACTAACTGTCTTTGAGTTTTTTCCTCCCGAAATTCTGAAAAATAGGGTCCTGTAATACCTTTATTTCTCCAAAACCATAACAACTGTTAGAAACTTGAGAGAGGTTTTGTAAATGATGATGTTGGCAACAAAATCTCTTTCAATTTTTGAAAATTCATTTCCACCTGCTCGGAAACCGCATTTGAAAACACTGACTAAAAGCAGGAAACTTTGGGAAATCATGCCTAAAAAGATTCATCCGAATCTCCCAAACCATAACCTCTATTACGAAATTGAGAGAGGTTTTTGTAGCTTAGAATCTAAGGAACAAAAACCTCATCCATTTTACCACAATTAATTTCTTATTAGCTAAAATATTCTCTGTAAAAGGTGACTGAAACAAGAAATTTCTTGAAAATATGCCTTTAAAGAATCATTAGCATCTCCCAAATCATAACAGTTGTAAGAAAATTGAGAGAGATATTTGTACAATAGAATGTTAGCAACAAAATCCTCTTTCAATTTCTGAAAATATATTCTCATTTGTTTGTAATAAATGTTTGACATTACTGTGTTGTATAGGGAGAAAACATAATTTTAACTGACCATGAGATAGGCATATGACATGGAGGTAGGAGGTGACATGGAGGCACATGGTTGATGGTAAGGAAGTGGGGAATAATGTGGATACATAATAGGAGTGGAGGAGGAGAAGGGATGTGGCAGGGAAGATGATGTTACCATGGGTAAATAGACGTTGGCGAGAAGTGATGTGTGATTCTTGGGGAGATAAGTAGATTTCGGAGGGGGTGGGGGGGTGGGGGGGGGGGGGGGCAGTAAGTTGGTTTGAATGGAGGGGAAGCAAAATGATGGGAGGCTGCCACGTTAGGCGGGGGGGCAATGGCAATGAAACCTCTTTTCGGATCCCCCCCTTGTGTTAACATCTTTCAGTAGAGGGGGGTGTGACATGTCCTCCCCACCGTTGATCTGGGTGGGGAAGATCTTAACCGTGCAAAAGCACCTGAACTTTTGTGAAAGTGACAAGATGTCTTATCAATCCTTGATCATAGGTAAAAAAAATCCAATTTAAACTTTATTACATCATTTAATCATGTTTAAATGTATGATTAACTAAATCAAAACTTAAATTTACATTTTTGAGGGTGCATTTACTCTTGCATACCCATTTATTATTTTTAAACTACTTAAACCTATTATATTAGCTAATTTTGATGAAATTTGACTGATGATTTAATTTATTCCCTAATATAAATACGTCAATTTTTATTTTATTTTATTTTATTTTGCAGTTTAATCAAAACTAATCATGTTACAACATTTTCTCCAATTGGGGACTGCTCACCCCTATCCGATGCAGAGAAATAGTAGACCAGTTGCCTATAGTGTTGGGTGTGGAGTCATAACATAAAACCAATAATCACTGATTTTCCATCTTATGTAGAAATATAACCAATCCCCAGGGATCAGTGTTGTCATTTGAATACTCTGCTACTGTACACTGCAACCTACAACTCTGAAATGTAACCATATGCCTGCACTAATTCGGATACTCTTTCATACTGAAATCTGAAAACTGAAAACTGAAAATTTCTAGAGACTGAAAATATAAGTTGATCTATCATATACTCTTCACATCACACCACTGACAAACAACAGACACACTGATCTACCACATACCTAAACTCAGAATATCTATTCAATCCCCACACCTCTATCTAACTGAACTGAGAAAACTTTACATTGTTAGGTGTAATATTATTTCCAATGTAACCAAGTGTGGAGTGGATTTATTGACAAACCATGTTTCCAATAGCTAAAAATCTGAAGAATATATACAATATGAACATGAAATTCCATGGGAAACTTATACTCACAGGTGTACTTTAAAAGCTGCATCCTCTGTAGACATTTTAGATTTCTGACCATGGCTGAGAGGGAGAGACATACACTGCTGATTGCAAGTATCAATGAACCTTGCATAGCAGTAAAGACAACTGAAATTTTGAAACAATAGGATCGGTTACCCAGTGGAATCGCCATATGACAAAGTGGAGTCGCTAAGTGAAAGAATTGCAACCAACAATAAATTCCTACTCCTTGTTCACTAGCAAGGAATAGATCTAATCTTTATCGTTCCCCGGAGAAAGATATCTTCATTACTTCACTCCCCAGCAATGATGCCATATGTTATACTTGTTTCTCGTAGGTAGTCCTTGGTTGCAAAAACTATGCTAGGAAACCAACTCGACCATCCTTTAGGTTCAAGCTGGGCCTTGAACCAGAGGGGGCTCCCTTAGGTGTTACGAGGCTCTATTTAACATTGTTCACCTGTCACTGAACAACAACCTTTGAAGCACAACGGACAAATTTATGGTTTTAATTGGGGGTGGTTGGAAATCAATGACAATCCCTAACCATGATTGAAGGCCTCTCTCATAGGGTCCCTTCAGAATGTGTCAGCTTCTAGCCTAATAGAATAACTTAGCCTTTCAAGGATTATGATAAAAGAATATAAGGATATTCCTAATAATTGAGGAGTCAGATAGACTAGTTAACAACTAGGGAAATTTGGATGCATGTAGGAGATTTCTACAGCCCAACAAAACATATTCAGAGTATTCAAGAAGGTTAAACTGAAACCAATTCTAAGAGGAGCTATTTCGGACAATTAGTCCAATAAGCTAATCTCTTTTAATGGCTATCAAAAGGCATAAAGTGAAAACCAGTCAAAGAGGAGTTATCTTATACAAACACTCCAATAAGCTAATCTCTATTTCTAATGTTATGATTTTGCAGGGGATTTAAGAATAAATTGATACTCAATCTACACTTACCTATACCTTCCTATAAATGCTTTGAACATGTGAAGAAATAAGATATGAAACATTAGAAAGACATACTAGAAAACACAAAATTCTGTCAAACTGGAGTCGGAAGGATTTCATTAGAAATCCTATAATAGAAGCTATTACAATGTGAAGAGCCTTGACATCAAAATCCCACACATATTACTTCAATTGATGAAGTATTTATACAATTTCCTCACAAAATATCTTGATAAAAATATCAAGAGCTATTACAAATATCTGAAAACTGTATTACAAAAATAGAGCAAAAATAAAGGTAACTAAAACTATTTGAAGAGTTCTAATACTATCCTTGAGGATGCTGATAAATAAGAGCAATTTGAATTTTATTGCAACTCACATTTGATGAGGTGACCTCCAAGTCACTAACTGTCTTTGAGTTTTTCCTCTTGTAATTCTGAAAAATAGGGTCCTGTAATACCTTTGTTTCTGCCAAAACATAATAGATGTTAGAAAACGGAGAGAGGTTTTTGTAAATGATGATGTTGGCAACAAAATATCTTTCAGTTTTTTGAAAATTCATTTCCACCTGGTCGGAAACCGCATTTGAAAACACTGGCTAAAAACAGGAAAATTTGGGAAATCATGCCTGCAAAGATTCATCTGAATCTCCCAAACAATAACCTCTGTTACAAAACTGAGAGAGGTTTTCGTCACTTAGAATCTAAGGAACAAAAAAATATGCTCTGTAAAATGGTGACTAAAACAAGATATTTCTAGAAAATATGCTTTTAAAGAATCATTAGCATCTTCCAAATCATAATAGCTGTTAGAAATATGAGAGAGGTTTTTGTAGAAGAGGACGTTAGCATAAAAAACATCTTTCAGTTTCTAAAACTCCATTCTCATTTATTTGTAAGAAATGTTTGACACTATTGTGTTGTATAGGGAGAAAACTTAGTTTTAACTGACCATGAGACAGGCATATGATGTTGAGTGTTATGAAACCAGCTCACAAAAAGATAGAAAAGATAGTTGAACGACATAGAATTCAACCTCTTCAAGGGCCCAACCTCCTTTACATTACACAAATGAACAATTCTTGGATGATACAAATGACAAAACCTCCTTTCTATATATAGGAGTCTAAGGGGTCACAATATAACCAAGCTGACCTAACAATAATAATATAAAGGCACAAAAATAACAATAGATGGATTCTATGGGGCACAGTAATAACAATATGGGGACAATAGGGGCACAACAATATTAATAAGGGATACAACTACAATAGTAATGGGGGCATCACTAGTATTATAGGGACCTAACATGCCCCTCTCCTTCAAAAAAGTGTTGTCCTCAACGCTTGAGTAGTTTTGGATGCTTTTGTATAAAATTCTCATCCTCCCATGTGTAATCTTCAGTAGATAAGTTCTTCCACTTGATGAGATACTCCGAAATGGATTGATTTCGTAGCTGTCAAGTTCTTGTTTCTATGACTGCTTCCGGTTCCAATATAATTTTTCCTTTCTCATAAAGTTCTAGCAATATTGTTTGAACTGACAGCTTGTCACCTATAACCTTCTTTAAACATGAAACATGGAAAACTGGGTTCACTCGAGAGGTTTCAGGAAGCTCCAATTTATATGCCATAGTACCAATCTTTTGCAACACCTTGTACAGACCATAATACTTTGGTGATAATTTATTATCATTCTTAGCTTCCTTGAGGGACATTTGTTTATATGGTTGTAGCTGTAGGAATACCCAGTCACCTGCATGAAAACTTCTTTCCCTGCGATGTTGATCTGCTTGTTGTTTCATTCTATTTTGCGCTAACACGAGGTTATCCTTTAAGAGTTGGAGAACTCGTTATTGATGCTCAATGTGATGTTCCACTACTTGAACCTTATAATTTTCTCTTAAATATGATGTGATGGATGGCGGCTGATATCCATAAAATGCCTTAAATGGGGTCATTTTTACTGCAGTATGGAAGGAAGTGTTATACCACCATTCAGCCAGAGGCAACCATTTGACCCATTGTGTCTATTTATCAGATACAAAGCAACGAAAATATCCTTCCAAACATTTGTTTACTATCTTAGTTTGCCCATCAGATTGAGGATGATAAGATGAGTTATGAGCTAACTGAGTACCAAGACAAGAAAATAATTATGTCCAAAAATTTCCAGTAAAAATGGGATCTCTTTCACTTACAATAATCTTTGGGTTTCCATGTAGCTTTTGAATTATTTCCATAAATGCAGTAGAAACTGTACTGGCTTTAAATGGATGTGATAATGCACAAAAGTGTGCATACTTGGTAAGTCTATCAACTACCACCATGATGAAACTCTTTCCCTCATACTTGGGTAAACCTGTGATAAAATCCATTGAAACCCCCTCCCAACGTTGGCTTGGAATGGATAAAGGTTGTAATAGACCTGGTGTCTTAATTGTTTCAGCTTTATTTTGTTGGCAAACCAAACATTCTGCCACAAACTTTTGAATATCTGATTTAAGGCCATCCCAAAAAAATTCCTTCTTAACCATGTGGTAAGTTTTTAAAAATCTTCAGTTCCCTCCTAAGGGAGAAGTGTGCAATTCCATAAGAATCTTTTGTTTGAGTTGGGAATTCTTACAGAGGTATAAGCGATCTTTGTACCATAACGAATCATTTTCCCAGCTAAATGTATCAAATGTACTGGAATCTTGTTGTAACTTTCGAATAAGTGCCCACACTTCTTCGTCATTCTTCCATTCCTCCCTTAATTCGTTTATCCAATCTGGTTGAATAATAGAAATGGCGCACAACAATGCTTCCACATCCTCATCCTTTCTTGAGAGTGTGTTTGCCACAACATTTTGCTTCCCTTTTTTGTAGATGATTTCAAAGTCATAACCCAACATCTTTGTGACCCATTTTTGTTGTTCTTCATAGGATAATCTTTGTACTAAAATGTATTTAAGGCTATCATGATCTGTTTTTACCTTGAAGTGTCTTCCCATTAGGTAGGGTCGCCATTTCTTAAGTGCATGTAGTATTGCCAACATTTCCTTCTCATAAATAGATTTGTGTAAATACTTTCCCTTGATTGGAAGAATTTCAAAATCAATGGGTCTTTCATCTTGCATTAAAACAGCACCAATTCCATTCCCTGAAGCATCACATTCCACAATAAACGTTTTTGTGAACTCTGGTGTAGCTAAGACCGGTGCTTGGCACATTGCCTCTTTAAGATGTTCGAAGGCCTTTGTTGCTTCTGGAGTCCATGAAAATGCATATTTCTTCAATAATGTTGTTAGAGGTGCTGCTATTTTCCCATAATTCTTAACAAACTTGCAATAATACCCTGTCAACCCAAGAAATCCTCGCAAATGCTTTATGGATGTGGGGATTTTCCATTTCTTAATGGCTTTAATTTTGCTAGGGTCTCCCTTAACTCCTTCATGAGATACAATATGACCCAGATATTCCACCTCTTGTACTCCAAAGAAACATTTGGATATTTTTGCATATAATTGTTTCTCTTCCAATAGTTGTAGCACCTTGTCAACATGTTCAACATGATCCTTCCAAGACTTTCTGTAGATTAGTATATCATCAAAAAATACTAACAAAAATTTTCTAAGGAAGGGTTTGAAAATGGAATTCATAAAACCTTGAAATGTAGAAGGTGCATTGGTAAGGCCAAAAGGCATGACCAAAAATTCATAGTGACCCTCATGAATTCTAAATGTTGTTTTTGGAATGTCTTCAGTCTTCATTCTGATTTGATGATATACTGAATGAAGAACAACTTGGTGAAGTAAATTGATCCATGCAATTCATCCAATAATTCGTCAATGACAGGAATGGGAAACTTATATTTAATAGTGAGCTTGTTGAGCTCCCTATAATCCAGACACATGCACCATGATCCATCCTTCTTGTGCACCAATACTACTGGAGTAGAGAAATAACTTTGGCTAGGTTGAATTATACCAGCCTCTAGCATTTCTGCAACCATACGTTCAATTTCACTTTTTTGGGAATAGGGATATCTGTACGGCATGATGTTTGGAGGAACACTTCCTGGAATCAAATGAATAGCATGACCATGATCACGAATAGGTGGGAGACCTTTGGGAGTCTCAAATACCTTGGAATGATTTTCCAAGACTTTTTGGAGATCTGGAGAAATATATGATTTCGATGTGGAAACATCTAGTGAACATAATTGTGCAATTACACCTCGTTGTTCCCTTTTTAGAAGCTTTTTCACACCGTTAGAGCTTATTATCTTTCTCGGTTTCCCTACAATACCCCTTAATTCAACTTCCTTTCCTTCCGCATAAAATTTCATGAAAAGTTATTGAAAGTTAAAAACTATTGTACCCAAGGATTGTAGCCATTGAACTCCTAGTACAACATTAGCACCTCCCATTGGAATGGAAAGCATTGGGCTATTCAATACATATTCTCCCATGGATAGCTTAATATTACGGCACTTTCCAGAGAAATTTATCGTTCTTCCATTTGCAGCCATCACTTGACACTCTGGTGCTAGATATAGGAAGCAATTCAATTCTTTTGCTATTTTACAATGAATAAAATTGTGGGTACTTCCTGAATCAATCAACACTATTACCTTTTTCTTCTTGATATGTCCTTCTATATTGATGGTTTGAGGAGTGGTAATTCCAGCCAATGCATTACAAGATATGGTCGGATTCATTTCTTCTTTATCTAGGCTTTGTTCCTATAGTACATCCTCTTCTTTTGACCTTTCGTTTTCCTTTTCTTCTTCCTCTTCACAATCTATGTAGAATAATTTCTTCTAAGCACACTTATGACCTTTAGTGTATTTGCTATCACAACTGTAACAAATCCCTTTTGCTCTTTTTTCTTCCAATTGTTGTGGTGTCAACCTTATAGGTTGTGGAAGTATAGGGGCAACAACACTTCCATCTTTATAGTTTTGAGTGGTGGGCTTCCTGGTTGCCATAATTTTGCTTTCCATTTCTCTTGCTAACCTGAATGCCTTCTCCAATGAATCAGGTTCCCAAAGGCGAACATCATGTTCGATATTCTCCTTTAAAGTCCCTATGAACACATCAATCCTATGCTCCTCTGGAATATTTTTTACCCTTATGTTCAATTTTTTGAACTCCTCAATGTGCTCCATCATTGAACCCTTTTGTTTGAGACTTATCAATTGGCTAAAAAAGGTGCTGCTTTTTGTGTCCTCATAATGTGATGTCATTTCTTCCATAAAAATTGCCCAAGTGACAATTTGTTTACGAGAGCAAAGTCGTTGATACCATACAAACTGATTTGGTTCCAAATACAAAGTTGCAATACATACCTTTTTGTGTTTTGCACATTATGGAGATCGAAAAATTGCTCCATCTGTAGTATCCATATTGCAGGATCCTTACCATCAAACTTCCTCATTGGAATATGATGGGTCTTCAATCCAACATTAGAGTCTATGAAATCATGATTAACATTTCTTTTGTTCTCATCATGAGTTTCCTTTACTACCCTTTCACCATTAGTGACCATTTCTTGTAGAAACTTATTCAAATTTATCTTCAATTCTTCCATCTTATCATCCATGTCATCCATCTTAGCATCCATGCCATTCATCTTAGCTTCCATGCCATTCTTTAAAACATCACTATTAGCTTCTGTTACTTTTTGTGCGAGTGATATTTGTTGCACTTGGTCTCTTAATTTTGATATATCATGTTGCATTTCTTCCTCTTCTTCATGAGTCATGCTAGAGTTTTCAGGTTGCTTACTAGGTGTTTGCATTTTCTTTCCTCGGGGCATCAATTACCAATCATAATTCTTTAATATGCCCTTTGAATTCCTTCAAACTAATTTTTCAAACCAAGCTTATGCAAAATATAAAAAAAAAAAAAACAAAACAAAACAAAAAAAAAAAAAAAAAAAAAAAAAAAAAACTTTGTAGGAGCTCAATATTGAATCTGATGCATCTCTGTAATTTTAAATCATCCAATTCTGAAATTGCAACTTGCAGTATCCCTCTGTGTCCTCTTTCCAATGCCACTAGTCTGATCGATTTTAGATTCTCCAAGACAAAGTTATGCACAATCTCCCAAGATGACCTGATTATAGACCTTTCTAGAAGAGCGAACTTGTATGAAGTGCCACGTGTCACATTTTTTACCTTAGTATCTGAAAAATATACACAAGAAACTATAGTCTGTCCTCTTTCTATAACTTCTTACGAAATTTTAATATGATGCTCAAAACAAAAGTTATGATGATTTTCTCCAGGTCACCTGTTTGGAATGAAATTCGAGAGTCTGCAAAAAGGCCAATTTCCTCAGATCATATCTCCGCAAATATAGCGTGAAACGCTTTGAAATTCGGACCCTAGGTTCATAACGATTTCGGCCCAAATGGTTTTTTTTTAGCGTCTGAAACATCGCAGAAAAACATTTATAGCGCAAATTCCACGATGACCTGTTTGGAGCAGCCAAACCTTTGAATTCAAAGCTCTGATACCAAATGTTATGAAACTAGCTCATAAAAAGATAGAAAATATAGTTGAACAAATTAGAATTCAGCCTCTTCGAGGGGGAAACCTCCTTTACATTACACAAATGAACAATTCTTAGATGATACAAATGACAAAACCTCCTTTCTATATATAGGAGTCTAAGGAGTCACAATATAACCAAGCCAACCTAACAATAATAATATAAAGGTACAAAAATAACAATAGAGGGATTCTATGGGGCACAATAATAACAATATGGGGACAATAGGGGCACAACAATATTAATAAGGGATACAACTACTATAGTAATGGGGGCATCACTAGTATTATAGGGACCTAACATGGAGGTAGGAGGTGACATGGAGGAACATGGTTGATGGTAAGGAAGTGGGGAATAATGTGGAGGCAGAATAGGAGTGGAGGAGGAGAAGGGATGTTGTGGGAAATATGATGTGACCAGGGGTAAATATACATTGGCGGGAATTGATGTGTGAATGTTTGGGAGATAAGCAGATTTTAGAGGGGGGGATGGCGATAAGTTGTTTTGAACGGAGGGGGTGCGAAATGGTGGGAGGTTGCCATGTTGGGGGGGGCAGCGTCCATGAAACTGCTTTTTGGACCCCCGCCCCCTTGGGTTAATGTCTTTCGGTGGAGGGGGGTGCGAAACTCCCTACCTTTGATTTGGGCGGAGAAGATCTTAACCGTGCAAAAGCACCCAAACTTTTGTGAAAGCGACAAGATACCTTGTCAATCCTCGATCATAGGTAAAAAAAAATCCAATTAAATTTTATTACATCATTTAATCATGTTTAAAGGCATAATTAACTAAATCAAAACTTAAATTTACATTTTTGAGGGTGCATTTACTCTTGCAGACCCATTTATTATTTTTAAACTACTAAAACCTATTATATCAGCTAATTTTGATGAAATTTGAATGATGATTGAATTTATTCCCTAATCTAAATACATAAATTTAAAATTGTTTGATCATGCATTTTAATCAAAACTAATCATGTTACAACATTGGCTCCAACTGGGGACTGCTTTCCCTGTGGGATGCAGAGAACTAATAGACCAGTTTCCTTTCGTGTTGGGCATGGAGTCATACCACAAAACCATCAATCACTGATTTTCCATCTTATGTAGAAATATAACCAATCCCCATGGAACAATGTTGTCATTTGAATACTCTGCTACTGCACACTGCAACCTACAACTGTGAAATGCAACCATATGCCTGCACTAATTTAGATACTCTTTCATACTGAAATCTAAAAACTAAAAATTTCTAGAGACTGAAAATATAAGTTGATCTATCATATACTCTTCAAATCACACCACTCATAAAAGCAGACACATTGATCTACTGCATAATGAAACTCATAATATCTATCCAATCCCCACACCTCTATCTAACGGAAATGAAAAAAAAAATCACTATTAGGTGTAATCTGCTTTCCAATGTAACCAAGTGCGGAGTGGATTTATTGAAAAACCACATCGCCAACAACAAAAAATCTGAAGAATATATACAACATGAACATGAAATCACATGGGAAACTTATACTCACAGGTGTACTTTAAAAGTTGCATCCTCTGTAGACATTTTAGATTTTTGACCATGGCTAAGAGGGAGAGACATACATTGCTGATTGCAAGTATCAATGAACCTTGCATAGCAGTAAAGGCAGTTGAAATTTCAAAACAGTAGGATTGGTTACCCAGTGGAATCGCCATATGATAGAGTGAAGTCGCCAAGTCAAAGTAATGCAACCAATAATAAATGCCTACTCCTGGTTCACCAGTAAGGAACAGATCTAATCTTTATCGTTCCCCGAAGGAAGATATCTTCGTTACTTCGCTCCTCGACAACGATGCCAGATGTTGTATTTGTTTACCATAGGTAGTCCTTGGCTGCAAAAACTACGCTAGGAAACCAACTCAACCATCATTTAGGTTCAAGTTGGCCCTTGAACCAGAGGGGGCTCCCTCAAGTGTTATGAGGCTTTGTTTAACATTGTTCACCTGTCACTGAATAACAACCTTTGAAGCACAGTGACCATATTTATGGTTTTAATTGGGGTGGTTGGCGATCAATGACAATCCTATCCATGATTAAAGGCCTCTCTCACAGCGTCCCTTAAGAATGTGTCAGCTTCCAGCCTAACATAATAACTTAGCCTTTCAAGGATTATGATAGAATAATATAAGGAGATTCCTAATAATTGAGGAGTCAGACAGACTACTTAACATCTAGAGAAATTTGGATGCATGTAGGTGATTTCTACATCCCAACAAAACATATTCAGAGTATTCAAGAAGGCCAAACTGAAACCAATTCTAAGAGGAGATATTTCAGACAAATAGTCCAATAAGCTAACCTCTTTTAATGGCTATCAGAAGGCATAAAGAAAAAACCAATCAAAGAGGAGTTACATTGGAAAAACAGTCCAGTAAGCTAACCTCTCTTTCTAAATTTTATGATTTTGCACGGGATTTAAGAATAAATTGATACTCAATCTACACTTACACAGACCTTCTTATAAATGCTTTGAACATGTGAAGAAATAATATATGAAACACAAGAAAGACTTACTAGAAAACACAAAATTCTGTCAAACTAGAGCCGAAAGGCTTTCATTAGAAATCATATAATAGAAGATATTACAAAGTGAAGAGCCTTGGCATCAAAAGCCCACACATATTACTTCAATTGATGAAGTATTTATACAATTTCCTCACAAAATATCTTGATAAAAATATCAAGAGCTATTACAAATATCTGAAACCTTTATTACAAAAATAGAACACAAATAAAGGTAACTAAATATATTTGAATAGTTCTGATACTATCCTTGAGGATTTCTGTTGATAAACAAGAGCAATTTGAATTTTATTGCAACTTCTATTTTATGAGGTGGCCTCTAAGTCACTAATTGTCTTTGAGTTTTTACCTCCCGAAATTCTGAAAAATAGGGTCCTGTAATACCTTGGTTTCTCCCAAACCATAACAACTATTAGAAAACTGAGAGAGGTTTTTGTAAATAATGATATTGGCAACAAAATCTCTTTCATTTTTTGAAAATTCATTTCCACCTGCTCGGAAACCGCATTTTAAAACACTCGCTAAAAACAAGAAAATTCAGGAAATCATGCCTGCAAATATTCATCCGAATCTCCCAAACCATAACCTATGTTACAAAATGGAGAGAGGTTTTTGTAGATTAGAATCTAAGGAACACAAAACTCCTCCAGATTACCATAATTAATTTATGATTATCCACAATATGCTCTTTAAAAAGGTGACTGAAACAAGAAATTTCTGGAAAACATGCCTTTAAAGAATCATTAGCATCTCCAAAATCATAATAGGTGTTAGAAAACTGAGGGAGTTAGAAACAAAAACCTCTTTCAGTTTCTGAAAATCCATTCTCATTTCTTTTAATAAATGTTTGACATTATTGTGATGTATAGGGAGAAAACATAGTTTTAACTGACCATGAGATAGGCATATGTTGTGGAGGTAGGAGGTGACATGGAAGCACATGGTTGATGTTAAGGTAGTGAGCAATAATGCGGAGACAGAATGGGAGTGGAGGAGGAGAAGGGATGTGGCGGAAAAGATGATGTGAATGGGGGTAAATAGACGTTGGCGGGAAGTGATGTGTGAATGTTGGGGAGATAAGCAGATTTTGGAGGGGGCGGAGGGGCAGTGGTAAGTGGTTTTCAATGGAGGGGGTGCGAAATGATGGGATGATGCCACATTAAGGTGCCCCAACAGCCATGAAACCACTTTTCAGACCCTCCCCAACCCCCCCACTCCCCCCCCCCCTTACGTTAACGTCTTTCGAGAGAGGTGGGTGCGAAATGTCCTCCCCGTTGTTGATCTGGGTGGGGAAGATCTTAACCATGCAAAGGTGCTTAAACTTTTGTGAAAGCGATAAGATGTCTTGTCAATCCTCGATCATAGGTAAAAAAACCAATTTAATGTTTATTACATCATTTAATCATGTTTAAATGCATGATTAACTAAATCAAAACTTAAATTTACATTTTTGAGGGTACATTTACTCTTGAAAACCCATTTATTATTTTTAAACTACTAAAACCTATTATATCAGCTAATTTCGATGAAATTTGACTCATGATTTAATTTATTCCCTAATATAAATACATAAATTTTAAAATTGTTTGATCATGCAGTTTAATCAAAACTAATCATGTTACAACAATATTCATCTATCAGATCTATTTTGGCACTATCTGCATAGATGGGTTGGAGTATCCATCAGATGGATGTGAAGATTGCCTTCCTCAATGGCATGATTGAGGAAGAGGTGTACATAACACAGCCTGAAGGTTTTGAAACCTTGGATCATGAGTCGCATGTGTGCAAACTCTAGAGAGCTTTTTATGGGCTGAAGCAAGCACCCCGTACTTGGTACACTAGGATAGATAGCTACTTCACTGGATTGGGCTTCACGAAGAGTGAAGCAGATGCGAACCTGTATCACATAGTGGTGGAAGGTAAGCTTTTGATCATTGTATTTTATGTAGATGATCTCATACTGACAGGTTATGAGAAGCTCATAAAATCTTGCAAGGAGGACCTTTCAAGAGAGTTTGAGATGAAGGACATGGGGCTCATGCATCACTTTCTTGGCATGGAGGTACGATAGGGAAATGGGGAGTTGTTTGTTTCTCAAGGCAAGTATGCCAATGAGATACTCAGGAGATTCCACATGGAGAGCAGTAAACCCATGGAGACTCCGTTAGCTACTAACTGGAGGAAGGAGGATGCTACTTAAGGATAAGTAGTGGAAGTTACTATTTACAGGCAGCTTGTGGGTTCACTCATGTATTTGGTGAACACATGACTAGATATGTGTTACGCAATTAACCAACTTAATCAAGCCATGGTTAGGCCTACCAAGTTGTATTGGAAGGCGGCAAAGCATGTATTGAGATACCTTAGAGGCACTACTTAGTTTGGGTTGTGGTATAGATGGATAGAGGGAGTGAAGCTTCAAGGCTTCACCGATGCATATTGGGTGGGGAGTCCATCTAAGAAGAAGAGCACATCAAGAGGGATCTTTATTATTGGGTCAGCTACAATTTCTTGGTACAACAGGAAATAGAGATAGATTGCACTCAGTTCAGCAAAGGTAGAGTACATGGTTGAAAGTCAAGAAACATGTGACACTATCTGGATGAGGAAGATCCTGGTTGGTTTGTTTGGTCAACAAATGGTTCCAACAGAGATTTATTGTGATAATCAGATTTGTATCAAACTCTATGAAAATACAGTTTTTCATTATTAGTCCAAGCATATAGATATCCAGTATCATCATCTCAGAGATTGTGTATTGAGGCGTATCATGTTGTTAGATTACATTCCCAGGGAAGAGCAAGATGCTGACATCTTGACAAAGGCATTGCCAAGATGTAAATTTGAGTTTCACAGAGACATGATCGGGGTAGTGGATAAAATCTTTCTTGTTGAGAGGGAGTGTTGAGAAATGGCAACAAGAAATTCCAGTTTAATTTGTCCTTGAATTAAACTGTGAATTAAATAGAATTCTTTTCTCATAACAATTTTAAAATAATTAATTAAGTTTAATTAACTTAATTAATTTATGAAATTCGAAATGGAAGTCTTTTAGAAGACATCTATATGTTCTCCCTAACTTATAGGAGTTCAGGATGAGTTATGAATGAGTTGTAATTAGTTAACTCAGTTTATTAAGTTAAGTCCAGTTAAATTAGTTCCAATAAGTTTCAGGAACTAATAGTGAGTAAATAGTCAGTTGGGACACTAGTGATCTAATTAGTGCTACTCTAGTTAACTGAAGATTACACCATCAGAAACTCATGCATGCTGATTATGAGAAAGACCTAGTTGAGACTAGAGTGCAGGGACAATGTACTATTTGTTTTAGATTTTTCTAAGTTGCACTGACAGTGCATGTAATCAGGAAATGATCCTTGAGGGATTGGCTAAGAGACTTGGAGAGCTTGTGAATTGGCTAAGATTTGGCCTTGAGCTTGCTTCTAAGTTGGAGATTGAATTTGTTGAGTGCTGGGATTGTTCTAGAGAGAACAAGCATTGTAAATTCATCTTGATTTGCCGAATTAGTGGGGTTTTGAGCTGTGGCTTTCCCCATATATTTATTGTGTTATGTGCCTTTGTTTCTCTTCCTCTATTGATTATTGTTTGCTCGATGTTTATGGGCTTTCGCTGTAAAGAGTAAAAGTAGATTCTTGACTCTTGTTTTACATAAGCTTGTGAATCTAGATTTTTTTACTATATATATATATATTCAAAATATCTATAAAGTACTATCAAATAATAATATAAGACAATATATTTATTAACTATAACATTATTGTAAGTTTGATGTTTTTTTTCTTAATTCAATATAAGTGAAACTACATCATGATGAAGTCCAAAAATACTAGTTGACTAAGGAATTTTAACATCCATGAAATTAAAGATAACCAAATATAAAATGACTTAAATTAATAAGTTAATACATTATTTATCTATATATAAAAACAATACCTACTCTATAATTTGATAATAAAGCATTTTAGCATCGTCTAAAAAATATAGCATTATTGAAATTTTAATATATATATATTTTTATATGAAAATGTTTATATATATATATATATATATATATATATATATATATATATATATATATATATAATTATTTAATATTTCAAATAATTAATTTACAAAATATCTGAATAAAATAAAATTAAAACTGAAATAAAATCTAAATTCGCATCCACATTACTTTAAACTAAGTCACTTTTACTCTTATAAAGTTTAGTCAAAATAGTTAAAATACACATGGAAACTTTAATTGATTTTGAAATCATCTTTAATTTTAAGTGAAATTAATAAAATTTAATAATTTAATTACTTTATACAATTGAAAATTTATGGAGAAAAAAAGGTCAAGGAACAAAGTAAAGAAGATTTTCATATAAATCATATTATAAATCAAAATTGAAATACATCGGAAAAGTGTAAATTAAATATAAATTGATAAAATAGTTAAAAAGTATAAGAGTTTAATTATTTTATATACAGTTTTAATTAATTTGGTTGTACATTTTTTTATAAGATTAATTATATATATATATATATATATATATATATATATATATATATATATATATATATATTGACTGTATTTTTAAATATGTAAATAAATTTAATATTTTAGAGTACATTGTCTAAAATTGCAATTTAAATAAATAATGTTAAAAAAAAAAACAAAAAAAAACTCAAACATAAAAAGGAATAATTTCCAAAAAAACTAATAAAAAAATGTACCAAAATAACTCAAACATAAAAGTATAGTTTCAAATAAAATCGATCAAGATGCAAAAACCCCAAACATAAAAGAAAAATATACTAAAATAACTCAAACATAGAAATATAATTTCAAATAAAATTGAACCGCCTAAAAAACCAAAAACACATTCCCTGAAAAACCCAAACATAAAAGAATTAAATCGAAGTATTGAAATTTTTAATTCAAATCCATTTCAACGATTATCTCCTTAGATACAAATGCTTCCAAAACAACTACTGTTGCCACCTATTTCGTTAGTGTATAATGTTGTAAATACAGGCAAACATGTTCCTTGAAATTTCATATAACTTCATATTTTAACTTATTTTTTGCGTGTGCGGATATTTATAAGTAGACATTCCAACTGTAATTCCATTATAAATATTTTTATATTTCCACATGCAATCATGCTTCTTTGCTTCTCGTGATTCATCAATACAAAAATAGTAAAATTTACTCTATTTCTTTGTTTGATTCCTCTAAATTTGACTAATAGTTTTCACTTTGCATGAAATAATAGATTTAAAAGTGATTGCAATCCAATGTGAATAATGGTTTTTTATATTGTTTTTAATAATTAACACATGCTTGTGTATATGCGTTAGGCCCGACTGAGGTTACGGTAATTTTCTTTGCTAGCTAGATGTTATTGCCAATGGAACTCCAACACCCTGACTATTTAAAAATCCATGATATGGAGTCAGAGTCGGGACCTTGCCAAATGGGTCTTGTGGAAACCGAAAGATGGGCCGACTTCCGAATTCGCAAATTTTAGAAAGTTAAAATAATGAAAATTTTTGTCATAAACATTATAGAAAAAATAAAAATACAACCTTTTTATTGACTATTAAACAAAATTTCCCTATAAGATTGCATTTTGAATAAATTTCTATTACTCGTGGTGGGTCTCTACCTTGCAACTTCATATAACTTCATATTTTAACTTGTTTTTTTGTGTTTGAGGACATTTATAAGCAGCCATGCCAGTTCTACTGTCACCATAAATATTTATATATTTTCACATGCATGCATGCTTCTTTGCTTCTCGTGATTCCTCAATCCATAAATGGTTGAATATACTCTATTTCTTTGTTTAATTTCTCTAAATTTGACTAATATTTCTCACTTTGCATGAAATAATGGATTTAAAAGTCATTGCAATCCAATGTGAGCAAATCTTTTTTATTTATTTTTAATAATTAACACATGCTTGTGTCTATGTGCTGAGTCCAACTAAGGATAGGGTTATTTTCTTCACCAACTAGATGTTTATGCTGATATAACTTCGACCCCACGACTATTTAAAAGAACACGATATGGCATTGAGACCTTGCTCACGGGTCTTGCAGAAATGGAAAGATGAAAAAGTGAATACATACAGGCTGGTTGATTTGAAAGATGAGTGGAAGACCTGTGAGTTGTTTTTTATCCAACGTTTCGGACTTTCCATGTGAGTCCATCATCAGGGAATTTGTTGTCCACAACTTGAGAATGAATATCAGAGCTTATTAATAGTATTTGAGAAAGAATTGTATTTTATGTTGGCTTATGATAATTTGAATTTAATAATTAAAATATATATATATATATATATATATATATATATATATATATATATATATATATATATATATATATATATATATAGGGTTGAAAATGGGTTAAAGTGATGTGGTTTAATTAATAGAATAGGTAAATTTGGTTTATAATTTTTATTAATTAGCTTAAAATGTTTTATAATTATTAATTAAATTTCAGAGAATATATAATGAGGAGATTGATTAATTAATATTTTATGGTTTATTATTTTTTATTTTGTTTAAAATAGGTTTCCAAGTATTGCTTAATTTTAAACCATCATCTCTGTTCATTGTGTTAGGTCTTTTTTCTATCTCAATGGCTTCTTTTATTCTTCTCTTTAAATAGTGGGTTTCTTTATGAATTATTTTTGCATTTTCCATACAAATGTAGTAAGATGAGGAGAAAACATGTTCAGATAGGGAATATTTTCCTGTTCTATTTCTAACTATATCAGTTATGTATTCTTTAAATCTTATGCCAACAGACCTACCAGCTTCACCTATGTATTCATTCCCGCATGAACAAGGAATTGAGTATACCTCTTTTTGTTGCTTAGGATCTATTCGGTCTTTACCTGAATCAATCATATTTTTAATAGTGTTAACGGGGGTGAATGCAACATTAATGTTTTTCTTGTTTAGAATTTTTGCAATTTTATCAATATTTCCTTTTATAGAAGGAAATGAAACTTTAGGATTGTCTAAGGGTTTTATTTTTTTTAGTTTCACTAGTACAAAATGACTAATTAGTTACTATAAAAACAACTAAAATTTGCATATAAACGACCATTTTTCAATCGGTGACCAAAAGTAGCTAATTTACAGTATCTTATAACGCGACCAACTTTTAGTCATTTTTAGCTTAGTCATTAATTGGTTTCCTCAATTTTACCATCCAGTAGTATATTTAGTCACTAATTTGGTAATTAATTTTTCATTATTTTATTCATTAATTGTCGCAATTAATGACCAAATATACAAAAAAAATATATTACTATATGAATCCTCGAGAAAACTAATTAATGACAAAGAAATATGACCAAAATATAGGTCGTGTTATAAGATATTGTAAATTAGCTACTAATAGTCATATATATGGAAATTTTAGTCATCATTTGAAACCAATTAATGACCAAATAAATATGAATAAATTTTAGTTGTGTTATAAGATACTATAAATTAGCTATTAATAGTCGTATATATGCAAAATTTAGCCATCATTTTAATCAAAAAATTATCATTTGCAATAGTCATTTATCTTCTTTTGTATTTTCATATTCATTATATAAACGATTGATTTAGTAGTTCTATTCATTTCATTTAATTTTATTCATAATCATTGTAAACGATTAATTTAGTCATATATTTATTTTATTCGTGTTCATCATTAATTAATATAAAGTATTAATTTAGTAATTTTAGATTGATTTTATGTGTTCATTATTAATCAACATAAATTAATTAGTATGATTTTGCAACTACATTAAAAAAAAATGTCATACAATGTGCATGTTTATCTAATATGATAACATAAAGTTACATATGTTAATTACAAGACTAAGTAATATCAAGTGTAAATAAAATAATTTCAACCATATAAATTTTATTATATAAAATATCAAGTATTACAATATGAGTTTCCAACTTGATATCAGTTGGACTACAATTTGCACATGAAATATTTTTTCATCATTTCAAAACATTATCACTCTGTTGCCAAAGCATTGCAAGTTAATTCACCAACTTTGAAGGCGTGACCATTACTCTCTATGAGTGTGTCTTATGCAAGATATTGGCTCTAAGGGTATCACTAGACAGATTCTCCTCTCTCTCATTTTGCATTTGTCTCTCCAGTGTTATTGTTTTCCTCTTTCTTCAATTGCTGCTTCTTACCATCAATATTGAGTTCCTCTCTTGAAAATGAAAGAAGATACAATGCAGAGTATAAGACATGAAAGACGATGAATACTTGAATATAAAATAAATCAGACTATAAAAGATTTATGCGACATATACCTAACATTCAATAGTGGCCACTATGCGGCTAGATGACCTGTATAAACAAAGCAAATAAAACGTCACCATAGAAAATAACACCTTAGGAACTAGTATTCAATCTTCAACAAAACCTTAGGCAAAATTATACCAACTAAGTTACATGTTAAAAATATCATGCAATAGATAACTTGTGAAAACAAATGGAAAAAAAAAGATCAGTGTAAAAAATATTCTTATTGATTGTTCTAAAAGAGTCATGTTCCTTAAATTTGAATATTCTTTTGCCCACAGTAAATGTTCCTCACTATTATGACCTATGTTTTTAGGATCGTGAGATTGATCCAACATCATATTGGATTGTGGAGAAAAAATTATTGAACTTTCCAAGATGAGTACCTCACTTGGTTGAATGAAGGTGCTAGCTGTGAGTAGTGTCAAAACCTTAGGGAAGTAGAACACTAAGGCCTAAGAAAATATATCACCACTTGTCCACTGAAAGAAAAAAAATTCAATCCCACAATGGCCTATGGGAGTACATTTCGTTGGATGGATATCACACTCTGAGAGATGATTGTCTAATACAATGAGAAGTGTACATATATTGTCACAATGCCCCTCACAGTCCGACCCTATAGTTGTGTCCTATAATATTAATCATATCATACTATTTAATTATAAATTATGACTATCAGTTAATTATTAGTTTGAATAATTAGTCTGAATGTGTTTTAAGTATTTATGTATACATGAAAATATTCGGGAAAAAAAGGGTAATTTTGTGACTAATTAATTTTGAGTGAATATAAATACACAAGAAATTATGGTGCCTCAGCGTTTCTGTAGCGGTTATCTACTCATTCTACCAATTTCTCCCATGTCCTCTACTACTTTTGGTTAATTCCTCTTTGATGATGTCCAATGCCAATGCAAAGGAAATTTATCCTCGAAGTTTTTCTGAGCCAAAGGGAAGCTACACAAGCAACAACCAAAAAGTACCCTCAAATATATTATTGGAGGGCAAAATGCAGTAATTATATGACAAGGCAAGAAACATTAAATGTTAATCATCTTCCCTTTAATATTGATTAATCATTTCTTTGCATGATCATGTAATACTATCAAGTAGGGACATTTAAAGTTAGTAATCCATCAATATCACCTTTAAGATTGCTTGGTAGTTAATACTTCCTATTACACACACAGTAGATCACCAACTTCAAGGATATTAATATAAACACAACAAAAATGAAATTAAAAGAAATGATAGGAAGTCAAATGCGACTAATCTTGAGTCAAGAAAATCCCAAGCCCTTCACATTAGCAAGGAATTCTTAGGCACTAAGACAAAAAATCCTTTGATTGCACCATTTTCACATTCTCTTTAATTTCTTTAATTGAGAACATAACTTTCAAAAAAAAAAAAAATCAATGAAAAAGGTTTCAAAATCCTAACAAATGCTCGAGTGATTGTCGTATCAATTAAACAGAAAGGAAATCCTTCTATATGCTTTTAAATTGTGGAATATATTGAAGAATATGAATATTTCTTATCCCTTGCTCCTAATCAAATTGTAATCCTTGGGTTCCAATCAAGTAATCAATTTCCCTCCAAGATAGTTAAGATATTACTCTGGTTGCCAATTTTAGAAAACAAACTCACAAAATGATAAATATCTTCACGCTAACTCTCATCACCACCCTAAGCAAAAAATTGGTGTCATAAAAACCCTAGCAATCAAAGCCTGTAGGAAATCTGATCCTGAACATTTAAAATATGAACTTAACCATCTTCACAGCGTTTTTGAAAATAATGGATACTCCAAAAGCGCTATTGCCTAACCCATTCAACAATCCTCAATCAAAACTAAAAAAATAAAACCCCTAGACAATCCTAAAGTCTCATTTCCCTATACAAAAGGAACTACTGATAAAATTGCAGAAATTCTAAACAAGAAAAACATTAATGTTGAATTTACCCCCTAACACTATTAGAAATATGATTGAGTCAGGTAAAGATCGAATGGATCCTAAATAACAAAAAGGGGTATACTCAATTCCTTGTTCATGTGGGAATGAATACATAGGTGAAACTAGTAGGTCTGTTGGCATAAGATTAAAAGAACACATAACTGATATAGCTAGAAATAGAATAGAAAAATATGCCCTAGTTGAACATGCTTTCTCCTCATCTCACTACATCTATATGGAAAATGTAAAAATAATTCATAAAGAAAGCCAGTATTTAAAGAGAAGAATAAAAGAAGCCATTGAGATAGAAAAAAGACCTAACACAATGAATAGAGATGATGATTTGAAATTAAGCAATACTAGGAAACCTGTTTTAAACAAAATAAAAATTAATAAACCATAAAATATTAATTAATCAATCTCCTCATTATATATTCTCTGAAATTTAATTAATAATTATAAAACATTTTAAACTAATTAATAAAAATTATAAACCAAATTTACCTATTATATTAATTAAACCACATCACTTTAACCCATTTTCAACCCCATATATAAAAAAAAAAAATAAATTCAAAACTATTTAATTTAAGTATTAAATTTAAATTGTCATAAGCCGACATAAAATACAATCCTTTCTCAAATACTATTAATAAGCTCTGGTATTCATTCTCAAGTTGTGGACAACAATTTTCCTGATGATGGATTCACATGGAAAGTCCAGAACGTTGGATAAAAAACAACTCACAGGTTCTTCCACTCATCATTCAAATGGAAAGATGGTCAACTTCTAACTTTGAAAATTTTAGAAAGTTAAAATGCTGAAACATTTCTTCGTACATAGTATAGAAAAACATGAATTTTTTATATTGATTATTAAACAAAATTCTCTACAACATTGTAGTTTGAATAAATTTCTATTACTTGTGTCTGAATAGTTATTTATTTATTTATTTATAATATTTAACACATGCTTGTGTCTATGTGTTGGGCCCAACTAAAGTCGAGGTTATATTCTTTGCCAGTTAGATGTTTATGCCAATTTAACTCCGACTTCCCAACTATTTAAAAAACCATGATATGGAGTTAGGATCGGTATCTTGCTCCTCGGTCTTGTGGAAATGGAAATATGTGTCGACTTTTGACTTCGCAAATTTTAGAAAGCTAAAATGCTAAAAAAAATTGTCATAAACATTATAGGAAAACATGGAGTTTTTATATTGATTATTAAACAAAGTTCGCTACAAGATTACATTTTGAATAAATTTCTATTAGTTGTAGTCAATTTCTACCTTGAAATTTGATATAACTTCATATTTTAACTTATTTTCTGTGTGGGGGGGACATTTATCAGTAGACATGGCAGTTGTAATTTTTCTATAAATATTTTTATATTTTCACATGCAAGAATGCTTCTATGCTTCTCGTGATTCCTCAAATTATAAATAGTTGAATATACTATATTTCTTTGTTTGATTCCTCTAAATTTGACTAATTGTTTTCACTTTTCACGAAATAATGGATTTAAAAGTCATTACAACCCAGTGTGAGCAATTGTTTATTTATTTATTTTTAATAGTTAACAAATACTTGTGCCTATGCGTTGGGCCCGATTGAGGTCGAGGTTATTTCTTCGCTAGCTAGATGTTAATGCCAATAGAAGTACGATGCCACGAATATTTAAAATACCACGATATGAAGTCCAAGTTAGGACCTTGACCACAGATATTGTGGAAATGGATAGATGGGCCGACTTCCGACTATGCAAATTTTAGAATGTTAAAATGATGAAAAATTTCGTCATAAACATGATAGCAAAAATGGAGTTTTTATATTGATTATTAAATAAAATTCCCTACAATATTACATTTTGAATAAATTTCTATTAGTTGTGGTAAGTTTCTACCTTGCAATTTCATATAACTTCATATTTTAACTTGCCTTCTGTGTGTGGCAACATTTATAACTAGACATGCTAGTTCTAATTCTGCTATAAATATTTATATATTTTCACATGCAAGCATACTTCTTTGCTTCTCGTGACCTCAATCCAAAAATAGTTGAATATACTCTATTTCTTTGTCTTTTTCCTCTAAATTTGATTAATAGTTTTCATTGTGGATGAAATAATGAATTTAAAAGTAATTGCAATCCAGTGCGATCAATTGTTTTTTTAGTTTTTTTCAATAATTAACACATGCTTGTGTCTATGCGTCAGGGCCCGGCTGGGGTCAGGGTTATTTTATTCACCAGGTAAATGTTTATGCCAATAGAACTATGACCCCTCGACTATTTAAAATACCACGATATGGAGTCGGGGTTGGGACCTTGCTCACGGGTCTTGTGAAAATGGAAAGATGGGCCGACCTCTGACTTCAAAAATTTTAGAAAGTAAAAAATGTTGAAAATTTTCATCGTAAACGTTATAGGAAAACATGGAGTTTTTATATTTATTATTAAACAAAATCCCCTACAAGATTGTGTTTTGAATCAATTCCTATCACTTGTGTGTGAACAATTGTCTTTTATTTATTTTAATAATTAACACATGCTTGTGTCTATGTGTTGGGCCTCACTGAGGTCGGGGTTATTTCCTTCATCAACTAGATATTTATGCCAATAGAACTCCAACCCCCCGACTATTTAAAAGACCATGATATGGAGTCGGGGTTGAGACCTTGCTCATGGGTCTTGTGGAAATGGAAAGATGGGCCGACTTCTGACATTGTAAATTGTAGAAAGTTTAAACGATAAAAAAATTTGTTGTAAACTTTATAGGAAAACATGGAGTTTTTATATTGATTATTAAACAAAATACCCTACAAGATTTCATTTTGAATAAATTTCTATTAGTTGTGTGTGGACATTGTTTTTCTTTTTTTTATTTTTTTTTATAATTAACACATGCTTGTGTCTATGCATCACGCCCGACTGAGCTCAGAGTTATTTTCTTCACCAACTAGATATTTATGCCAGTAGAACTCCGACCCCTCGACTATCTAAAACACCACAATATGGTGTTAGGTTCGGCACCTTGCTGACGAGTCTTCTGAAAATGGAAAGATGGGTCTATTTCTGACTTTACAAATCTTAGAAAGTTAAAATCTTGAAAATTTTCTTCTTAAACATTACAAAAAAAAATATGGAGTCTTTATATTGATTATTAAACAAAATTTGCTACAAGATTGGATTTTGAAGAAAATTCTATTAGTTGTGGTAAGTTTCTACCTTGCAATTTGATATAACTTCATATTTTAACTTGTATTCTGTGTGTGGGAATATTTATAGGAAAACATGCCAATTATAGTTAAGCTATAAATATTTTTTTATATTTTCACATGCAAGCATGCTTCTTTTTTTCTAGTGATTCCTCAATCCATAAATAGTTGAATATACTTATTTCTTTGTCTGATTCCTTTAAATTCAACCAATAATATTCACTTTGCATGAAATAATTCATTTAAAAGTCATTGCAATCCAGTCTGAAGAACTGTTTATTTTATTTTATTTTTAATAATTATCATATGCTTATGTTTATGACTCAGGCCCGACTAAGGTCAGGGTTGTTTTCTTCGTAAGCTATATGCTTATGCCAATAGAACTCCGAGCCCCTAGCTACCTAAAATTCCATGATATGGAGTAGGGGTCGAGACCTTGCTCACAGGACTTGTGGAAATGGAAAAATGGGCCGACTTCCGACTTAGTTGTGGTTAGCTTCTACTGGCCTACTTCTATAGGATTGCATTCAAAGCATCAAAACTTGGCCCTGCAACATTGCATTGAAATTATTTATGTTTTCTCCCATTTGAATTAATTACATGTCCACCTCGATTTAACATTGAATCTTTGGCATTATTTTTATATTTACCCACAAATTGCATAATGTTTTGTTAAGAAATAAAATCATGAATTAAACCAGAGTTTTCTCGGAGGGAGATTTCAAAAACGTCATCAAACATGAGTTTCAAATCCAAATTAAAAGGTTTATTAATATTAATATCCACATTTAAAAACCCAAGACATAGAGAACATGCTCATTGAAAAATTAACTGGAGTCATCTTAAAAAATTCTCTCAGAATATTGCAAAACCATAACCTAGAATTTTCAAATTTAACGTGAATTTTCATGGTTTTGGAGATAGCTAAAGCTGACATATTTTTGTTGGTAAAATCTAGCAATCCACTTCCCCCAAACTCTATATTAACACCCTTTGAAGACTCTGCTCTTGGTTGCAGATAAACATGGGAATTCTAGCTTTAGTGAAGGCCACAATGCCAAGAAAATAATGCAGAAGACTAGTTCAATTCGCACATCGGAGACATTGCACAAAGACAATCCATTAAAACCTATTGAGGCTCTGACTAATTTGGAATGCGCTTATTGATAATGCATTAATAAATTGTTTACCAACACTCTTAAATCTAAGTTTACGACACCAAAGCTCAAAGCAAGTGGTGCAATTCTAGATAACTAATAACCAACAAAACAAATAATGTGCAGCCCGAGCATTCAACTCCCAGCCAAACTGGATCCAACAGGGTATGTACGTAGAATCCATGTTTACGGTATTGGACACTTAAGCATTTAAGTCCCATGCCATTCATAAATGGAATAGTCTAGAAACACCACAATTTAGCTTGGAAACCATGCCCTTAAGAAGACCTAAGTTGCCTGTCAATGGAGAATGTCGACGTCTTGTGCTTTGGCGTCTACCCTGGTGCTGTCGCGACTTCTTGTGGTATTTTCAATTCGGATTCTTGACTCAGGTTGCCCAAAACTGATATTTCTAACATCGACGACGGTTTTAACACATAAAAATTGTACTGTTTGATCAGCCCCGTATATCGTACATGCCAGGATGACATCCCGCCCTCTTAACCCGTAGCTAAGAATGCGGCGACAGGCTGACATCGCTAAAAAAATTACAACAAAAATATAATGTTAACTATATAAAATTACAAAAAATTATACAATACATAAAAACTAATACAACTCCACTGATTATAAATATCACTGCCCAGGCAACAACATAATAATAATAACATAAAATTATAATAATTAAAATTGTAATAATAGTAATAATAAATTGTAAAAACAAAAAACTTTATGCATAAGAAAATGTGTGTTTAAAAGGCGTTAAATGTGTGTTTAAAAGGTGTTAAGTGGTCTAGGTCCCTAGACTCTTATCAAGTGTTGTCTCTATATGTCATCGCACACTCAATGAACACAATGAACATAAGACAAACTTTTATTTACAATTTTCAATAGCTATTTCTGAGGAAAAATACGTTGTCCCTAGAATATCTTCTCATACTCATTGAACATAAGACAACCTTTTATTTGTGATTTTCCACTATTATTTATCACCAATACTATATCGTATTTATATTTGTTTAAAAGTAGTAATTGTTATTTTTAAACTATATCGTAATTATATTGGTTTAAAAAGTGGTAATTGTTATTTAAAAATTTCCTATAGACCAAAATATAATGATGATGATATATTTCTTATATCATAAAATCAAATTGCAATATAAATTTGGAAAATATACACTATTCAAATTATTTTCTTAAATAAATAATTAAAAATATTTCAACAATAAAAAATATTTTATAAAAGATATATAATTTGATTAATATTTATTTATACATAAAAAATAATACTTAACCACCAATAAGTTATAATCAATATAATACTACTGGTAATAAAGTGGACAACCTGAATTTACTTTTACTTTTTATCATCTGATAAATCATCTCAATGAGTATCAATCCATATTTATTCAAACACATGGAACCAAAAACACTATTTTTTTATTCCCAAACTAAAAGCCAAAGGAATCCTATTAAAAACAAAATAGTCTTAAAAAATAATACAATTCTCTAAGGAGTGCCCCATTCGCAAGCCCTCATTAATGAAAAAAATCTTTGACCATTCCAAACCTAGTGTACCTATTGTGAAAAAATGGGTCCAAGATAATAAGAAAAGGATGGTTAAGAGGTATAACTAAGCACTAAATGAAAAAGTAATAACGTTTCAATATTTTTATTATCTTTTAATTTATAGTCATATTTATGTTTTAATATTTACATTTTTTTACAAGTTAATATAAATGTTAAAATTAAGTATTATTCAAATATACTAATTATTTCTAATTTAAATTAATAATATCTAAATTTTATAAATATAATTAAATTAAATAAATTTATATTTATATTATTCCCATGACAGAAAGTAAAATTTAATTTAATAATAAATATAATCAGATTTCCATTTAACGAGACTGTTGCCAAAATTTTAAATTCGTTTATGTAAATTTTAAAAACTAACTTATATTTAATATTAATTTTAATTTTAATTTTAATTTAATATTATTCAAAGTTTAGACATTTAACATTTATAATTTCAAAAGTTTTATTTTAAAATGTATTTTAGAAAATTATTTTAAAATTAATATTTTTTTATTTGAATTTGATATTAAAGAAACTCTTCATACTTACAAGAAACATATTTTTGCTTCTTATATTTTTTTTATATGGTACTTTAGCCATTTTATTTAACAATAGATTACACTTTTAAAATTATACCTTTTACTTGTAATACTTTAATTCACAATATTTGAAATTTAAACTTCTAATTTTTTAGTCCCTTACTCTTTTAACTTCTCTTTTTTTATCTATATATAAAGAGAGGTGAGGGAGGATTTAGAGAAAAATTAAAAAAAGAGAAGAGGAGAGGAGAGGAGGTACAAAGAGATTATAAAATAAAGAGAGGGGCAGCTATATAGAGATTAAAATAAATAAATATAAATAAATAAATATATATATATATATATATATATATATATATATATATATATATAATTTTTATTTAATATATTAAATAAAGGGAAGTGTGTCTTTGTGTAGATATGAATTGGTTCATAAGGTACTATAAAGATAAAATGATAGGGAAGTGAAAGTTACATAAAACTATTGAAATTGAATGTTTTAAAAATGTTCAGATTGAAGATGAAATTTGAACTTGGATTTCTTATTCTACTCTATATGAAACAAAGATATTTACCTAATAATTAATTAACATATTTTAATACTACCCATTAACGTAAATTCTTATTTTCTTGTTGCACATTGTTAAGCTTTGTTTTAATTTGTTACAATCTACATGTATCATAACTAATCCTATCCACTATCTTCCTTCATCACTATGATTGGTTTATTGTTTTATTTTCTTGTTCCACACTGTTGAATATGTTAAATGTTGTTATAAGTTGTTAGAAAGATATCAAATTGCAATATTATTTATGGACTAACTTTAATGATCTTAGAAAAACATGTGATTGCACCCAAAAAAATGGAGGTGCATTTGTAATCTAATATAAAAATAGAGTGTAATGTTCATCCCATCTTTACGTTCTATGTAAAATGGGTCCAATATAATATGCTAAACAAACTTAAAAATATAATGATAACAAATATAATGTTAACTAAATAATAATTATTTACAAATCTTTACACATAAACAATAATATTATAAAATAAAACCATATCAATGGATAGAATAAGAGGAATGTCAATATTTGTTTTTACGAACCCAGATTATTACACATGCTACTATAGAGGGGGACATAAATCTATCTTAATTATGGAATCTTTTAAACATAAAAAAGTTTATACCTACATTATTTCTTAGATTTTTTGAACTTTTAATAGATCAAAAGGTAAAATTGATCTATATTCATAGTATCTTCAATACCATGTTTAAAGATCATTTTAAACTTATATAAGGTTTGTTTGTTTGTTTTTGTTTGTTTGTGAAAAAACATTATATTTCATTTAGAAATATATATGTTGTCCATAAGGACTTCAAAGGAGAACCTCAAACTAATACAAGACTAAGATGTGGAATCATTCCATTCTCCGAACCGTATTAATAGAAACAAACCTATGATATCTTCATCCATATTTCAAAAAACATGAACTCTACATAGCAGTGAGATAAGGGCTCATTACAGGAGCCTACAATCTACCTACAATCTATCTGAACAATAAAATGACAAGAAAAAAAATAGCAATGTTGAACTAGAAATAAGAAGTATTAATAAGGAAGGACAAGTTCTCCTTCAAAAAAACATTAAGAAAACTCAGGAGATATAAACGACTCCTCCATGAGGGTCAATGCACCCTTTGAATGCTCATTACCATTGAGCTCCCTGTAAATGTGAGAAAAAAAAAATCATTCTAAATCGCTAATAATACTCATTCCAAATCGCCAATAACACTCCTAATTTAACTCAACAAACATTAAAACTACACCACCAACACTTTAAACTTGTTATTGACTATTACTTTAAAATCTCCTAAAATTTAAACTTCCTAGAGCCTAAACTAATTAAAACTAAGACTTATCATATCTTACATTATTCACTAAAGATATTCACTATATAAAAGGGTGCAATGCACTTATTATCTATTAATTCACTGGGTATCAACGAATTAATAGAATATTCACGTAGAGCTTTATTTTTATGAAGATGTCTCCATCGTTAATGCATTATCCACTGTGATTTGACTTTTTACCTTCATTATTGTATCGGCTTGTAATCTTATATCAAAAATGTATAAAAGCATGATAGGACATTCATTATTTTTAAGCCTCTGTGTGACTTTCATTTTTAAATTTTTTAAAACATAAATTGAAGGTTTCTTTCTGTGAAAATATTATTAAGTTTCAATTGATTTTCACTTTTAACCTAGGTGCATCGCATTATGCTTCTTCGTAAGATTACTTTTCTTTTATAGTTCTTCAATTGCTTTTCAAAAGCCTTTTTAGAGATAGTTACATTTCACATCTAAAAGTTACATTTCATAATTGTTTATTAATTGAAAGACACTTAAAAGAATAGCAACTTTAGTTTAGAGTTTTTTGAATTGTATTCGAAATATCTAAAAAACTTGGGATATAATTTAAATGTGGTATTTTGAATTTATTTTTAATATATGGTTTGAGCAATTATTGAGTTTTTTATAAATTATTTAAGAATTCAATTTTAAGTTTCTGTTATTCATATTTTGATTATTTAAAAATATTTTCAAAAGAAATTACATTGAAAGATTTAGGTCAACGTGTTTTCAACCAATCTATGTGGTTCATTATTAGAATAAGATGGAAAATCCCATGCTCTTGTGGAACATCATACATTGGTGAAACAAGTTGATCTATTAATCAAAGGATTAAGGAACACACTGCTATATCAAGCATGGGAGGACCTGCTCTTCAGCCTTAGCAAAGCATGCAGAGAAGACCAAACATCATATATGCATTGAGGAGGCTAAGGTCATTGCGAAGATTTCTCATTTTCATCACCATAAATTTAGGGAAGCCATAGAAATTGAGAGGAGGCCTAGTAATCTTAATAGGGATGATGGTTGGAAAATCAGTAGCTACTAGATTCCAACCCTTTCCTCTTAGTTTCCTTTCCTTTCTTTACTCTTTTTCATCTTTTCAGTTTTTCTTTTATTTGTTTTTTTCCCCTGGGGTTTATTTGTCCTCCTTTGCCCTTATTCTCCCCCTTGGTTTTATTTTTCTCATTTTATTCCCCTTCATCTTTAATAGTTTTTAGTCATTTTTCTTATTTAATATTGTTTCCATCATTTTCTATATATATATATATATATATATATATATATATATATATATATATATATATCCATGGGTGCCTAAATTCAAATCTTCGAATAACTATAAAATTAAAATTAAACATATTACATATAAATTTATTTTATAACCAAAAATAAGATTTTTTCTCTTTTTTAGTTTATAATTAGTTACTACTATTTATATATTTGATATCATCTCTATTACTCTTTAATATTTCCCCCCCTTTGACAGAAGTATTGATTTCTCTTTGAAATAATGTTTTCTTTTAGAGTTTGTTATAATCTTTTGTTTAATTATTTTTATTTATATATTTTTGGTCATATTAGTTTTATATAGTTTTTTTTCCCGTGGAAAAAGTCGTAATTTCCATTAATAAAGATGAAAATTACATTCTATATATGCATAAGCATTACATTGATCCGGCACTGCCTGTCCAACCAAAAATGAAAGAAAATTGTGCATTCCTCCTCACAGAGAGTACATGTAATTCAAAAACACTTATAACTTAAAATTTTATGTCCTCTTCTCAGAGGGATAAAGAGTAACCGATGACTATTGACAAATATAACAAAAAGATAACAAAAATCATAATGTTTATCATCAAAAACTGAGTTAAAATTGTTTCATTTCCGTGTTGCTGTTATAGTGCTTAAGGGTCTACAAATGGCCTGTGATAATGCTGATACATGACCCCCTCCAAATCTTCACAGATCATCCAAGAGTTGTCGTCCCGGATCGCTGCTTCTTTGGATAGGAAGTCAGGAGAGGTGTTTCGCTCCCTGTAAATGTGATGACAAGTGAATGAGTCAACAAGCAAAACAAGTCTACGAATCTCATCTAGTATATGCCTCAAAGTGTAAGCAGCACATGTATATTTTTTGTTGATCCAGTTTATAACCAACTTGGAGTCACCAAAAGCCTGCAGGTTTGAGTAATGTTTTTGTAATGCAAAAAGGATAATGTTTTTTGCAATAATCAACTCGGCATAGTTTTTGGTTCCTCGGCCTAATCCCATTTTAATTTTGAAAGAATGGGTTTTGGATAAATATAGAATCGCTCCCCCACCACAGCCTGTCTCCTGAGTTGAACCATCAAAAAAAGCCCAAGGGTTTGATTTGTTAATGTCCTCTGTCTCAGCATTCCTTGTCTAGTTTTTATGGGACTCTTCGGGGATCATGTGATAGCCTGCTATGATTCTATTATGTATGGAGGGCCAGTGTGGAAACTTCTGTGAGAAAATAGTCTCATTCCTAGCTATCCAAATCGCCCAGCAGATTAGCACAGGTAGGTTCTTTTCCTTTCCAGATGTATCCTTCCACCAAGAGGTCCACGCCTCCATTACTGCTATCCCGTGCCAGCTGGTCCTAATAGAGAGTGTTGTTAGGATACCATTCCAAAGATCCTGAGCCAAAGGACACCCCAGGAAAAGGTGCTCTGTGTCCTTGTTGCTACTTCTGCAGAGGTGGCACCAGAACGGTCCAGCGAAAGATCGCTTCATGAGATGTGCCCCTATAGGGACCTTGTTTTTCAGGATCAACCATAGGAGCAGCTTTGAGTTTCCAGAGAAGGTTCCATCTTATCTCAGATTCTGGTGGCTTGAAAGGTTCCATCAATACCAGGTATCTAATCTTAGGTGCATATTAGCCATGTTTTGCAAAGGCCCATATGTGCTCATCTTCCCCTTCCGTAATCCTGATGTGAGCCACTGTTAGTGCTGTAATCTAGAGGCTCAAAACTTACTGTCACTGAATGGGAATATTTAGGACTACTCCCGATTTCCAGGCCTGTTGTGCTAATGTGGATCGCTCATTGACTGCAATTTGACTGAGATGAGAAATCCCCTGTTCTAGTAGATGGAGTCTCAGGTCCTCGAGGAGTTTGTGAGCGTTGCCACACCCCACCCATGGGTCCACTCCCAGATGCACATTCGATCCCGAGTGAATTCTCCAAGTCAAATCGTTCCTTATCAGGTCCTTTTCTTTGTTTACTACTTTCCAGATGTTGGAGATGTTCCCATAAGTTCGATGATCATGTCGAATCCAATCCAGAGGGTTTATGGGGGTTATATATTTTGAAGTGACAACCTTCATCCAAAGGCTGTCATTGTTGAGGAGCTACCAGCCCAATTTTGTCGCTAGCACTTTTGAGAAAAAATCTAGTTGCTTAATCCCCCAACCACCCCATCATTTAGGCAGTGCCAGAGTCTCCCATCTTGTCCAAGCAAATATTTTGCCTATCTAGTTCCCCTTCCACAAAAATCTGCAACATATTTTCTGAAGCCTGTCCAGGATGCCTCTAGGGATCCATGCTAGGGTCATCCAGTAGACAGGGGTTGCTTCTAAAACTGCTTTGATCAGAATTAGTCTACCGGCTCTGGATAAGTATTTATGGTACCATATGTTCAGGCGCTTTTCCACCTTTGTGATAAGCCAGATCCAGTCTGAAATTTTGTAGCCAAATGGCTTTAGATGGTATCCCAAGTATCTCAAGCCCTCTTGAAATGGATAGGTGACAAAGATGAATCTCCTAAGCGCAAACAACAACTTGTTTTGTGCACAACCGAGTGCAGACAAGGTTGATTTAGATTCATTTAAAACCATTCTAGTGGCCTTTTGAAAGACCCCCATGACTTGGTGGAGAGCTGTGAGGTCACTTAGACTGCCATCTAGAAAGATGAGGACGTCATGCACAAAAAGCAGATGAGTCAAAGAAAGGGAATCAGTAACTTTGATACCCTTTAGGCACCCATTCCTATGTTCTTCATGGATAAATCTGCTGAGGCCCTCCATGACCAGGAGGAACAAAAGCGGAGACAGGGGACATCCTTGTCTGGGTCCCCTTTTTGCATGAAAGAGAGGGGAAGTCAAGTCATTTATTAACACACAGAAGGGAACATCGGTTATGCAGCTCATGATCCATTTGATAAAAGGATAAGGGAAGCCAATATGTGTGAGGAGTAGGC
Organism: Pinus tabuliformis; assembly: GCA_031772625.1. Classification (NCBI taxonomy): domain Eukaryota; kingdom Viridiplantae; phylum Streptophyta; class Pinopsida; order Pinales; family Pinaceae; genus Pinus; species Pinus tabuliformis. The sequence continues at coordinate 1,099,348,276 of CM062819.1, forward strand.
AGAGTTAGAGCCAATTGACTCTGTCAAAAGCTTTAGAGATGTCAATCTTCAGGATCATGCCTTTTTTTTTCCAGTACTGGACATAATGGAGGAGTTCCTGAGCCATCCCTATGGCCTCGTGGATTTGTCTATTCTACAAGAAGGTAAATTGCTCTTGGGAGATGTGGAGCGAGAGGACAGGCTTTAAGCGATTTGCAATGATTTTGGCTATAATTTTGTAAATGCAATTGCAGAGGGATATGGGTTTGAAGCCATCAAAAGAGGAGGGTTTGTCAGATTTTGTTATGAGGGCGATGAAGGTGGCTTTCAGGCTACCCAGGATCCTCCCTCTCTTTCTGCTTTCCTCGATGATTTGCAGGAGGTCCGCCCCCAGTACCTCAAAAAGGGTCACATAGAATTCTACAGTCCAGCCATCCGGCCTCGGGCTCTTTTCTTTCTTTAACATTTTAAAAGTATCTTCCAGCTCTCTCATATATACTTCTCCCTCTAGGTCCTATTTCATCTTCTGCTCAACAAACCTCGGGAAAAGCTACACGGTTTTCATCACTTCAGCCAGGGAGGCATGAGGAGGTGCCTTATAAATATTATGAAAATGTGAGCAAGCTAAGGTAGCCAACTCTTTGAAGGATTTAACTAACCTACCCTCTGAATCCTTAAGTTCCCAGATATTGTTTATGGCCTTTCTATCATTCGCATGTTTATGAAAGAATTTAGTATTATCGTCCCCCTCCTTCAGCCAGATAGCCCTGCTACGGAGCCTCCAATTCGCTTCTCTGTTTGATAGGACTAGGGTTCTCTTTTGAAGCGCATCCGTATAGGAGTCTTTTTGTTCTTGGGTCCTCATGACACCTCCTCTGTCCTCCTCAAATGAAAGTATAGCCCACTCCGCCTCTTGGAGGGTTAAGTCATCCGCCTCCTTTTTCTTTCGAGCCCAAGACTTAGATAGGCTCTTTAGTTCCTTCATATTGAGGAGGAAATTATGAGTTATGTCCCCCGATGCACCAGGAGGATGTGCCTTCCAGAAGTCCGTCACCATCTTGATATATTCCAGATCTTGCAGGCAGGTAGAATTGAACATTTAAGGGGCCTTTGGCTTGCTAAAGACATCCTGAATCTCTAGGTATATAGGGCGGTGGTCCAACAGCCCACCCGAGCTTACCCATTGTCTAATACAATGTCCTCTATTGATCAGGCCTTCTTTAGTGAGAAAGCGATCAAGTCTTCTAGCCAAACTTGCTTCCCCCACTCTGTTATTCATCCAGGTAGGCTGCTTTTTTGTTGTAGGGACATCGATGAGGTTGTGGGACTCCAAGAGTTTCCCAAAAAGGCCCATCATAGCATCCACCTAGGCATGATTGCCCCAGGATTTTTAGTATCCCAAAGAGAAATTGAGATCTCCCCCTATGATAACATTATCTTGGAGTAGTAGAGACGAGTTGAGGAGAGGTCTCCAAAAAGCCATCCTATCTTGAAAGGGTCCATACACATTGAGAATCCAAAATTCCAATTCTATGGTTGGGGAGTATATGTCTACACCCAGAAAGCCTCAACCTCCCCATACACTCAGAGTTTTAATAGATCTATTACAAATGCCTAGGGTTAAACCCCCTGATCTACCCGAGGCATCGAGAGAGTGAAAAGACCATCCAGGGAGCCAAGAAGCAAGAAGGGAGGATACAATAGAAGCAGAGCCAAGAGTTTCTTGAAGGAAAAGGATGTCGACCTGATCAGAGGCAAATAAGTGCTTGAGGGCTAGTTTCTTGTTTAGGCTATCCATCCCACGACAATTAAAAGAGAGGAGCTTCATGGAGGGGGGGGGGAGGGGCTTGCTCTGCTCTAAGGGCCTAGTTTAAAGTCTTCTGCTTGCCAGAGGCAATCTCCTCCCCAGGCTGATGCATGGCTTTGGAGAGGTGGGAGGGTCACCCTCTGGACTTGTTGGGGGGGGGGGGGGGGAGGTAATGACCTCAAAGCCTATAGAGTCTAAACCTTGAGAGCGCATCCAAGAGTGGAGTGGGTAACGGGGTTCGGGATTCTCAGAGTCCGGGAAAGGGGAAAGGGATGCCTCTGAGAGAGAAGGCTGAGGGAAAGAGAAAATGTGGGGGGGGGGGGTGCAATAGTGCACTGCTGGACCATAAGGGTTAGATAGGAAGGCTGAAGGGGGGGGGGGGGAGGCGGTGCGCACAAGGGGGGATCTCAGGGATCAATTGAACAAAAATGCCTGGAATGAGAAGGCATAACGGAAGTAAAAAAGGTAGAAATATTAGAGGAGAGGGGGAGAGAAGACATACCCGTGGTGTGAGCATCCCCTATGGCCGCCCGTGCTCTAGTTAGAGGTGGAGAGGGAGGCCAGAGAGGAGCATTCCCACGCTTCTTCCTTTGGTCTTTCTCATGATCCTTGTCCACAACAGTCAGTTTTGGAAGGCACAGAGTTTCCTTGTCGATAGCAAATGGAGGTTCCTCACATGGAGGATGGTTTTCTTGCATGTTCTCCACCTAAAATTGCACTTGCTTGTTGACCAGAGGGCAATCTTTGTACATGTGCCCCACTTTATGGCAGTGTCGACATCTGTATGGGATCCCATGGTAATCCAAAGGTTGCTTTGGTGTGAAAGACCTCCATTGGATCGTTAAATATTCTTGCAGACCTCCTCGAGTGTCCATATGAACCAGTATCCTCGCAAATGCCATCTTTCTCGTGGACAGATATGACTTGTCTGATTCCATATATGTGCCAATGGAATTCCCTATTCGTCTGAATATGTCCTCTGACCAAAAATGCAGGGGGAGGCCAGGTAGTCTTACCTAGATCGGCCCGACTCCGAGTTGCTCCATGTTCGGGTCGAAAAGAGGGGACCATCGCTTCAGCAGGACTGGGTCATGTTCAAAATGCTAATACTACGAGAGTACCCAATTTGTGAGGTCAGGCCTAGAGAATCTAAGAGCGAACCAGCCCTTTACGAACGTTTGCACAGTTGGCAGCTCCGCCAGGTGTTTACCCCAGACCTCTGAAACCCAAGATTTCAAATGGGCCACTATGTAGTTGCGTCCCCTTATTCTATCGACCAATACCCTATCAACAAAATCCATGGTCTCGCCCAGCCGAATGTCTTCCTCCAATCTGAGGAATGTGTCCACCTCCTTCTTTTTGAAACACCGCATATTTTTTGTAGTCCTCTCCTCTACTGCAGGATTCCCACGACTTTCTGAAGAGTGCTCTTGGATGGGGGGATTCACCGGGGGAGGGGATGAAGCAGTGGGGAGACTTTTTGCAGGGGGGGATGCCAGTGAAACTGCCAGAGGGGGGAAGGGAAGTGCACCGCGGGGTTAGAGGAGTCGAGGATGATGGAGGGGCACGGGGGGAGGGAGGGTTTATGGAAAAACCAGGGTGGGAAAACTGTCCAGGGGCCGAGGAGGGAGGGTTAGGGTTAAGGCAACCCAACGCAAACCCTAAGGACACCAGGGACGGTGGGGGAGTGGAGAGCGATAGCCGGACAGGAGGGTCATCCAACAAGACGAGCTGGTGGTCCGGTGGTCCAGTGAGCGCAGGGAGCCCAGAGATGGTCTTGTGCAAGTCCTCACCAAATGAAATGGTCCCCAACTTAGCAGGTCTCGAGGTCGTCCAGATAGTGTCCTCCACTATTTCTTCCTCCGAATAATCCACCATGTCTAGGTCCATTGCTATTCGGGTAAAAATAACATGCCAGTTGCCTTGGTAACTGCTAGAGGGAGGAGCAGCAAAGCGACAGAAACTGACAAGAGAGGCCAGAGGTCAAACAATGATGCTGAAGGGCGGGAATGGGCGATCAGGTAAAAGAAAACGGAGTAAAACCCCAAAACGACCCATGGTAAAAAGTAAGAGGTCTGCACGTGGGATGATGGGGACGTCTGCAGTGCTGGTACAAACAGTTGCACCCTTCTACTGCGTCCACGATGGAGCTAGCCATGATCGCTTGCTACCCTAGCCCAGACCTCCATTTCCCGCTCCTTAAGAAATCTATATCGGAGAGCTTCAGTCTCTGTTTTATATAATTATATATTGGAGTTAATATTTAATTTGATTTAATTAATTTATAATTATTTAATAATAAATAAAAATATTTTTGTCTCTTTCTCCTAACCAGTCAAATATAGTCATTTTCCCTATAGTCGTTAGAAGGTCTTATCTCCCTATTTAACTTGCCGCTATGATCTGATTTTTCATCTTGTCCTGATGATGAACCACATAGGTTAGTTCTTCCAATGTGATTTCTTCCCAAAATGTTTTCAAATAATCATTTAAGAATTGTTTCACATTTTTTGAATTCTATAATTTAATTTGAAAATTTGTTTTTTGAAATTTATTGCTAAGTATTTTTTTCAATAATTTATATTTATATTTTTTGATTTAATAATTTTTTTCATATATAAAAAAATATGTATATTAAAATTAAAAAGTATGAGAATTTCCTTAAACTTATATGAAATGTTGCCCCATATATATATATATATATATATATATATATATATATATATATATATATATATATATATATATATATATATATATATATATATATATATATATATATATATATCTATATATATATATATATATATATATATATATATATATATTAAAGCTACAATTTCATTCCAATTTAAATAGTAAAATTATACAAAATCATCAGTATTATATTTGAATGATTTTTTCACCCATAATATCTAAGAGAAGTCTAGGTGTTCAAAAAATCTAGTAATCGACTAAAAGGAGTTATAAACATTATTTATTGCAAATTCAAATGTTATATGCATAGAAAAATTGGAGATTAATCTAGTATGCGGTAATCAAAACTTGGTGGAGGTGGTATTCCACTTGATGTAGAAGCCTTAGAGCAGCATTGAGTAGCATGGTGATTGTGCTCTGCCCGAGTTGGTGTTGGCAATCCAATACTAGTATCCTTTATTGGAGTTGAATTTCATCCCATTGTAAGAAAATTTCCTTTTTGGATTCATTCCTATCTATCAAGAACTTCCCCACTAGTGTTTCCACATGCCAATATAGGTCTACAATGTTATAGTATTATGTTTCTCTCTCCCTAGTGTTCCTTGTATCAAGAATACACTTCCCTAATTCATCGTTAATATCCTAGTTGAAAATCACTCTATGCTCCCCTAGGATTTCCTACTCAATGATATCAATTTATTCTATAATATGATTTGGGGGGGAGGGGGGTAGGGATTTTCTCATAGAAAACGTTGGTATATTCTCATGCTTTCTCTTGTACTCACGAAGAGGAGTTTCCAAGGTTCCCTCCCTAAGTGGATGTGCCCTTCTGTTGACCCTAGGAACTAGTGGAACCATCTTTACCTTGCACCTAGAATATAGATATCTTCCCCTTGACATGGTAAACCTTCCTACACACAACTAAAGTAATGAAGAACTAGTTGCCTGGGTTGGGAAAAGTAAAGTACATATGACAAGGGCCAAGAGTGAGAGGAGATAGAACCTCTGCCTACCTCTCATAGAGCAGATGAAGAAAATACATTAAAGAATTGGCATAACATACCTCTCACATTGAGCTGAGGAGTCCAAGCATCATTGCAATTATTCCTTCATCCATTCCACATGACAGCTGGATCTTTAGAATTGTCACAAAATATCAAATATTAAAGTGGAATGGAAATGATGGTGGTCCTAAGCTATTTCCATAAATGGCTTAAATACCAGTCACCATTTCACAATGAACCCCGTTTCCCTCATGATATGTAAGTAGGAAAAGTGGTAGAGCTCCCACATGTGAATCAAATTGATGGGAAATAATTGTAAAATTTAAAAAAAATTCTAGGTTTTTTAAAGATGTAATATAAACCTTGAATTAATATTTATTTATAAATAAAAAGAATATGATTAAAAAAATTTAGTCAATAATAAATTACCTAATAATTATAATTAATATATTCCTAATAATAATAATAATAATAATAAAAAAAAAATTAATTACACAATAATCTAATAATGATAATCAATATAATACTATTAAATAAATTTCAATACTATATGAAAAAATACTAAAAAAAAATTAATCATCACATGAATCAATTCCTCACCTATAGTATAAAACAAAACAATCCCTAGAAATGTTAAAGGAGGCCATACAAGTCTCAAAGAATTACCATCTTCAGGAGTCATCCTCCATGAAAAGAACTTTCAACATTTTAACCCTGATTGTGCCCATTGTAAAAAAATTGGTCATGACATTAGAGATTATAAGAAAATCACTAGTAATTAGGTATACCTAACCCACCAATAAAAATATTAAATCGAATCATTCTTTGACAACGTGATTTCACTACCTGTCTTTCTATATTGAATATGGATTTCTGTTGTTTCTCATCCTATGAAGTTGGAGTCTAGATTTTGTTGTTTCTCATTCTATGAATTATCATACATTTTCTTCATAATTGGTTTTTTTTTTTTTTTTTTTAATATGATTTTTAATAGCTAATATAATTTTATTTTATTAAGAATATAGATAGTTCGACTTTCGAATATAGTAATATTTATTAGATTTATTATATATTTGGTTTGAATTATTTTTATTTATTAATATTAAAAAAAAATTAATTTAAAAAATAAATATTTTACTTAGCTCTTTAATACTAATATTTTTAAAAGGGAATTTAGTTGTTTCTATGTCATCACTCTAACATATATATATATATATATATATATATATATATATATATAATATTTTTATTTATTATTGTTTTTAAATGATGTTAAAATTAAATTTAAAAAAATACATATTTTATTTAGTTTGATATTAATAATTTTAAAAGGGAATTTAGTAGTTTTTATATCATTACTTTAAGAATTTCTAAAGGAAATATTTTTTTTCACCGAAAATAATTTTAAAAAAGAATGTGATTTTTTGTTATTTAAAATGCATTTTTGACTGCATAAATGGATTCAGCACCTGAAAAACCCACGGGTACTCGAATTCTATAGATTAAACAACTTAAACTCAAATTTTAAAAATCTCTGCTGGATTTTGATTAAAATTAACTAGAAACAATGTCATTAAAAAAAAGTCATTTCATATATACATATATCTAGATATTCTAACTTTTAGACGAAATAACCTTTTACACCACATGTTTTTTGGTTAATTTTTAAAAACTTGAGTTTGAGTTGTTTAATCTGGAGAATTGGATTGCCAAAGGGGATTTTTTAGGGTGCTAAATCTATTTATGCATTCAAAAATGCATTCTAAACAATAATAAATCACTACATAAAGATCTAAAAATTATACATGAATATTGCAACCATGCCCATAAGTTATGGCATAAAATACGTGAGTCAATTATCCACATGGAATTATGGCCTTCAAGTTATGGTCCAATTAAATGTTTGAAAAATAGTTTTTTTTAAATAATATTGAAAAATAAATGTTTATTTTTCAAAAGAAAATGTTAAACTAATAATAGTCAACATGCAAATAAGTTGTATTAAATAAGTTTTGGTGGGTCGTGTTATTAAAGCCCATGAATTATATGTGATGAAACCATTAAAAGGCTTGGGGATTCTCCATTGTAATGTGTCTAAGTTGAGTGAAGGGCTCACTTAGTGGGGCTAGGATGTTGGATGACTTGGTTACTTTGAATTCAAGACATGGTTGCAATTAAACTATAAAATATAATAGATCTATTGCCAGCTTGTTTTTTCATTCAACAAAACAATAAAAAAGAGAGAGAAATAAACCAATAATAACATGTAACCAATTAACAACACATGGAAACCACATTCTACCATAAAAACACTTGCGGAAAGACTATCTAAGAATAATAAATATACTATTATTATTCCAAAAAAAATTATGATGGAGTCTTCACACCTTTAAATAGGCTACATTACATTAAAATCCCATGGGAAAAACCATGGGTTATGAAAGTTGGAGCCCGGAAATTGCTAATGGTAAATTAAGTATATAACTGAGTCAAGTTTACCTAACATACCCTAACACTCCCCCCTTAAACTTGACTAGGGTGATTAACTTGGTCCTAACAACTTTGTTGAAGTCCATATAAAAAAATTACCATCTATCGAAATACATGGGTAACGAGCTGTTGTATACAACAATTTTCTAGGATTCCTTTTCTCGTACAGGGTTTTTCAACCATCTCATATCCTAATATTTCACCTTCTTCCCCTCAAGCCAACGTATGAGCTCTCTCTCTCTCCCTATATATTAAACCCATGATGATCAATACCTTGAATTGGCCTTCCAACACAATTTGCACTCACCAGAACCACACAATCTCTCATCAACACAACTACTGTCCATTTAGTGGGCATCATTCTCTTTTATCATGGTCACCATATCCTTTCACTGCACATGCACCATCTCTTCCCAATATATTCTCCACAGCCTATAGAACATGATATATTGGTCTTGACATGTGCTCAACCCTAGCCGATTAGAAATCCTAACACTTTGATAACCCTCGTGGATTTTGTCATTGGCATTGACTTTCTCATTAGCTTCTCTAATCTATACTGGGCATGGATATCCTTTGCACATTTTCCCATACTCTCTTTCGTCTGCCATGTTTCCACTACCACCTCTTAGAGGTTTTTCACTGCCACTTGGCCTCCACAGTCGATGTGTTTCTCATAGCCCTCAACTTCCTATCTTCTAACATTGTTGGCATGAATATGGGCATCTCGAGCCCTCTATCCTCTACCTTAATCCACATGGGGAGAGATTTGCATAACTCCACAACAATGATGTGGCAAATCACAGGCTATAGTGCAAATAAAAAACCCTTTACTGCCTCCTTTGGTTGTCACAATGGTTGTTGATGTTAATGTTACTTTTGGATCAAACTATTATGCACACACACTTTGTCTATGCTCATGGTTTGTATAGTAAATTGACCCAACACTCAAACAAATGACTAAAACTCCAATGTGGGAATGGATTTTTGTTACAATCATCGAACCCCAACCTCCATGCAAGATTTTTGATTCAAATCTGACTCTTTAAATAATTTTTTCATGGAGATGCTAAAAAAGAATGCTCAAATCTCTTGATTAAATTTGGCCTCCTTCATTCTACAGTTTGAATACCTCAGATGAATCCATTATTGTCACTTGCCCAACACATGTTGCACAACCACTTTTTTATTCAAATTGATATGACTCTCGTCTTGTGGATATTTGATAGATCATATCAGTAGAGGGAAAATCCCTCATAATGGCAAGCTCGGGAGCACCTCCATCACCTTCTTCTTTTACTTTTTATTTTTTATTTATTTTAACCATAAAATCTTTCTATGCAGATCCCTTATTCATGCCTCATGCTATCCAATCTCAAACCTTGCAATCACAATCTTAGAATAGATCTTATGTCCTCAAGATCAGGATCCTTTGCTAGCATCCATTAGACCATATAAGCCTTTCGACTCTAATACTAGTCATTAGTAAAAAAAATGAGAAAGAAATATATCATAAATACATAAATATTAATAACATATAGATATCATGTTTTACCCTAAAAACCCTTGCGCAAAAACCAATTGTGAACAATAAATCTATTATTCCTATCGCAAAGAAAAAATCATTAATGAAGTTTTTGCACCTTTAAATAAACTACATTACATTAGATTACCATGATTAAAACAATGGATTATCAATATCTGAAACTATTAAAAAAGCTTATATTTTTTTGAAGATTACTTTATTTATTTATTTATAAACTTTGAGAATCTTATCAACATTTTACTTACTTTATTCTTTTCATATGATATTCTACATATTCCATTAAAGCAATAAAAGGACAACCTTTATATTTTGAGTGACATCTCTTTATTATTTCATTTTTTAAAGTGACAAAATCTATAAATATTAAAATATGTAAAACAATAAAGAGAGAACTCTTTATATTTTGAATGACATCTTTTAATTATTTCATTTTTTAAGTGACGAAATCTATAAATATTATAAAATATTAAGTATAAAAAAGACTCAATTTATTGTAATCTTATTCTCCTCCAACATCTCATATTAAATCATAATTATTTCATTTTTTAAAGTTACAAAATCTATAAATATTAAAATATATAAAACAATAAATCATAATTATTTCATTTTTTAAAGTTACAAAATCTATAAATATTAAAATATGTAAAACAATAAAGAGAGAAATCTTTATATTTTGAGTGACATATTTTAAGTATTTCATTTTTTTAGTTGACAAAATCCATAAATATTATAAAAGATTTAAGTTTAAAAAACTCAATTTATTGTAATCTTATTCTCCTCCAACATCTCATATTAAATCAAAATGCTTTATTAGGTTTAATTATAACAAATAATTTTTTGATATTTTGAGTTACATTTTGTTTATTTTTATTTTAATGTTTTTTTTTAATAAAAAATTATAAAGATAGTGATATTTAATAAAAAAATATTTTTTTGGGATCAAATTAAAGTATAATTTTTAGTATCACTTAATCTTTTTTATTTGTTAATTATTTCAACATGTACCATTGTTATATTGTATATATATATATATATATATATATATAAAAGAAAGTTCACTTGATTGTAGAATCATACAATTTAACTTCAAAGATAATAGGCTTATCAATGTTAATTAAGCATTTAGCTTCTATGGTTGTATTAGCGTAATTTTCCATATAAAATATAATAGCATTAATAGTACATATTAAGAATAATATGTATTAAATAAAACAACAATTTAGTTTATTATAGAATTAATTATGCCTATATATGTGTCTATTTTGGAATAGAGTTAAAATTTATCTCAAAAATAGTTACCCCTTTTTTGTTATTTGTTGCACATAGAGTTGTCATTGATGACAATAAAAAGTCATTGATGTCAAAGGGGATGTATGAGACACACCAATACTACCTATGATGACCAAAGAAGTAATAAGTCTCCCTATGTGGCAATATGACAGTTGCATCTCTTATAGGTTCTCATGAAGAGCAACTAAATATGTTTAAATTTATTTGAGTTTTTGATGCAGTTATGATGTCCTAAAGAACCTATAAATAACATGGTTATGTAAGTCTTGTTTTGGTACTTTTCAAATGGTATATCATGCTCAGAAAAACTCCTCCCAGATGAGAAGTTATGGCCAATTGAAGTTTTAGTATTAATTGAGGGACCAAACTTTATGAGAAATACCCAAATATCAAATTAGTTAACAAGTGCGCATGTTCAGTGTAGATCCACTATTGATATAGCAATTAACAACCTCAGGTGCACAAACCTGTGTACTATTTAACACCATTAAATGGTGTGCATATTTCAGGCTAATCAATGAGACTCATAACATTTCAATGGATGGATGATGTTAAATATACATGACGTTTAATCAGCCATATTGGTCCAACTGAATGGAGACACATGGCAACATCTCATTTGACAATGAAATTGACCTGTTGGATGAATGACATGTGGCACTTTTTCACATTCAACATGACATATCAATCAGATGATGTCATCTTAGTGATGTAACACCACAAGTGGCCACCACATGGAATGGTGATTTGGCGCACTTTGATTGGTGAAAAGTATAAAAATAGGTGACATGGCATAATGATGTCATGCTGACATCATCATGTAGATGACCAGTGATCTCTAGGTCACATGGGGCAGTCACTTGGTCATATGGGGCTCAAAATCAAATGCCCTAAGGTCAATTCAATGCTGGGTCATATGAAAAGTGAAGAAAGATCAAATGATCTTACTTGTCAATTTTGCAATGGGTAAATTGTAATTTGTAAGCCCAAAAAGAGGTGGCTTGTGGTCTGCTTGACCCAAATCCTCGTACCACTCACATAGTATAGTATGTATATGAGGTTTCATCCATTGTTGAAAACACAACATATTCATTCCAATTAGTATATGAAGAGATCATTTCTAAAGAGTCCAAGAAGATTCATCGTGAAGGCATTTGTTTTAGTTACAAGTCATTAGTTATGGTTTTGCGAGGATTGGAACTCTGAAGTCTAGCAAAGGTCGGGTTGCAAGTGATGCTATTCCCTGTGATGGAACTTGTAGCTATAACATTGGCCACAATATCACAATATCATCCTATATATATAAAAGTGACATTGACCTTGTTATGATGAGCCATGGAGGTTTGTTCGCATGAGAGGTTGATAACATAGCCACGATGGTTCTGTCTCCGTCCATGTAAAGTGACGTCGACCATGTTGTAATGAACCATGAAGGTTTGTTCGTCTGAGAGGTTGATAACATAGCCATGTGGATGTGTCTATGTCCATGTAGATCCATATGAGCAATGTCGACCCTGTTACGATGAGCCACAAGGGTCTATTCATGTGAGAGGTTGATAACATAGCCATGGTGGCTCTGCTTCCATCCATGTAGATACATATGAGTCACGTCAACGATGTTTCACTGATCCATGAAGGCTTTTCTACATAAGAAGTTGAGTCACAGTGGCTCCGCTTGTTCACTCATATATGTTTTTAGCAACGTCAACTCTATCACTCTGAGCCACAAAGAACGGTTTGCATAGAACATTTCCATACAGATCAATGTGGAACCCATGGATATAGATTCAAGTAGTAATGGTCTCACCCTTTTTTGAGGCAACACTCTCATAACAAAATGATTGGCAATACATCACATTACATGCGACATCGCGACAACTAAGTTGTTAAAGGCGTGTGCACTATACATCCAAGGTCACAAGCTCGACCCTTGTGAGCTAATATGTAAGTTTATATTTTATTTTTAAATATGGTTGCCATTTCGCCACATGAATAACACATTGACGATGTACAAATTGTAGCATCGGTGCTAGATTTAGTGATTCTGTCTAGTGTGCCCATAAAGGGGCAAACTGTAGCACATTTAAATTAACATATAGTTTTATAGGGTTATTTTGAGTTTTTGAGGTCATTATTTGTCTAAATTAAGTTCTAGAAGAAGTCAAACGATCAAGGCTTAGAGATGAATCTAATCGGAGGTGTATGATGCCCTTTTGACACACTTGATTACCAGAGTCCATTTTGTATGTTGTGAGGGGATGTGAGTAGGTTGTAGTGGTTTTTGAATTCATAGTGAAAGCAGGTTCCGAGAAGGGGTTTGAGTGACTTGATTGATGAATTGGTAGAAGCAGAGTATGGACAACAACATGAAAGCTAGTGAGAATTATTTATATGACAGTTTGTGGTAGTATTTATGACAGTGGGTATAGTGATAGTGGTTGCAGGTTATTATAGTGATAGTGATTGTGGGTTATTGCAGTGATAATGGTTGCAACTTGTGAAAATGATCGTAGACTATGTAGTGACAAAAATTATAGGTTACGAATTGTAACATTACTTATGATTTAGTAATATATGATGACAATGGATCCAATTTAAAAATGATATGAATTAGAGGTCTAAAAGGAATTTGAAAAATGAGGTGGGTTCCTCCATTGAGGTTGAAGCCTCAACCATAATGGAGCCTAGATCAAGTTGGATCCTACTCATTTTCGAGGTTGGATCCTAGAGCAAGTTAGTGCCCGCACATTATTGAGGTTGGTGCCTCATTCAAGTTGTAGCCTACAATGAGAAATTGTTTGCATATTATATTCAAATTCAAGCTTTTGTGATCCATATTTTATATCTGAAACGTTTTCGGAAGAAATCACATTGGAATATTTAGGTCGACGCGTTTCGAACCAACCTATGTGGTTGATGATGAACCACACAGGCTAGTTTGAAACAGGTCGACCTAAATATTCCACAGTTTGCATATTTTGAAGGTTGGTTCCTCAATAAAATTGTAGCCTTCTACAAGTGGCACCATGCATATCTTGGGGGTAGTTGCATCTAGTAGGTCCTAGCCTGCAAATCTATGTAATGAATTGAATATAAAGAAGTTGAAGGGTTTGTGGTTTTCTCCCATATGGTTTTCCACGTAAAATGCCCATGCCTCTATGTGTTTTGATGGCCTCTTGATGCATTGTTGATATGATGGTAGCTTTATGATGTTTTTATTTCTCTGATGTTATGATGATTGTGGTTATGATTCATTGTTGCAATGATTGTTTAATTAAGAAAAGTTATGAAATGGTAAAATTTGTCTCACACTAATTCACACCCCTGTCCTAGTGTGATCTTTGGGTGAACAAGTCGATCAGAGCAGGTGCCTTCAAAACAATTATATAATGGAAGGTTGAAGTTCAAGGAAGATGGCCATGACTAGAGTAGTGGGTAATCCCCCTATGTTTGATGGGACCAATTATTTATTTTGGAAAATAGTGATGGAGTCTTATCTCATTTATTTGGGAGCAGAAGTTTGGGCAATTGTGGAAACTAAATGTAAAGTCCCTTATGCTATTTTGAAAGATGCAATAGAGAAGGAAGTGTACACATAGAATGTACATGCTAAGCATGATATCTTAAGTGGCTTGATAGAGTCATAATTTGTCAAAGTAATGTAGTGCAAGTCAACTCATGAGGTATGGAATAAAATACAAACTTATTATGAAGGGGATGCAAAAGCCAAAGAAGTTAGGTTGCATTACATGGAAAATTTTAGGGGCTAATGTTCACCCAGTGGGCTAATTTTCCATGATTTTTCCAAAAAAAAGATTCGCCAATTTCCAATTTTATAAAAGACAATTCGCCCAAATTTTAGAATATAAAATTATTTTACCTTAAAAATCGCCAACATTATAGAGAGACTATATATAAAATAATTATAAATTTGATTAATTTTACAAATATATCAATAAACATTTATAATTTGCATATTAGGGATTAGTGAGATTCGCCAATGTTTTAAACTTCAAGAAAATTTTCCATCCTTAAAATTTTCCTTGGGTTGCAAGCACTCATGGGACAATTTGAAAGTTTGAAGATGGAAAAAGATGAGGACATTGCTTCATATTTCCTTTGAATGGAAAATATAGTCAACTCCATTGCAGGTATCAGCGAAAAAGTCTTGAATAGATATGTTGTTCAATAGGTATTGAGATCAGTTCCGTCAAGATTCAATCCCAAAGCATCATCCCCTGAGGAACTATTTGAAGTAAACAAGTTCACCGTGGATAAACTTCATGGAACTCTCTCCACATAAGAGTTAAGAATCAAGGAAGACAAATCAGGAATAAAGGAAGCAATTTTCAAGGTAGTGAAAGAAGAGAAAGAGTAAGAGAATCAAGCAAACACTAATTCTGATGAAGAATGGCCATTTTTTCTAAAAGTAGAATAGAGGAACTAGAAAGTTCAAAGGTAATCTTCCTTTCAAATGTTTTGAATGTGGAAGGGCAAGTCATTATGCATCTAAATGTACTTATGCTAATATTAATGATAGTGATTATGAGTCAATATTTAGATCCAAGCATCTAAAGAAAAAGTAATCCAGTAAGAAAAAATATCCTATTCAAAAGAACAAAGTGAAATTGAAAGAAATGAAAGTGTAACCGATGAAGAAAGGGGTGAAATATTATTCATTACTGATATCGAAGAACCTGAAGCAGAAGTAGATTATGATGGAGAACTTAGAAGTTCTATAAAACAAATAAAGATCCTTAGAAAGAATGAAGGTCATATCCTGTAGTATCTTCAAGGAAAGAGCCTAAATGAAGAGACCATTCGTGCTCTCAAAGTTGAATTAGAAGAAGGAAAAAGAATAAAGGAGTTTTTGTCTGAACAACTAAATGAGAAGGAGAAAATTTGTGAAAGCCTAGAAGATAAATTTATCCTCTTGAGAGAATAATTGGAGCAAATTAATTCAAAATTTCACAAAGCGAATGAATCCCTATATAACATTCTCAACATACGAAGGTCCCTGCTTGTTAAGACAAGTCTTCGTTATCAAGGAAATTGTGAGGCACCCAAAAATAATGCACCCCCAAGATCTCCTTCTATATCCAGGTATCAAAATAAATTATTTTGTTATTGTTTCTCATGCATAATGTTTGGAAACAAAGCGCAATATTGTAGAACTTATGATTGTGTCAGGTATAGAGGATATGATCAGGTAACTGGATGGAGACATGTGAACCAAATTAGAAGAATGACTTAGCCATTTCTATAAGTGTTGAAGCTCGATGTTGAATGCCACATATGTCACAACGAAGGTCATATAGCATGAGATTGTAGACTCAACTCTAGATGGTACAATAGACAAGGAATTTCTATCAATACTAGTATATGGAGAAGAGGTAAAAGAGGATATTGATTAGGTCTAACTCCTTAGATCTAATCCTTTGGAGAAAGCTTCTTCAAGACCATCACTTGTCAAACCAAAACTTGAAGAAGAAACTACATGTATGAGGGAAGTGTCTCTTACATTAACTAGCATGACATGGTGATTCTAAGTGAGGTTGGTAGCATGCATGCTTGATCTACAACTCTCCAGGATAATGACTCTTGCATTATTTGATAATGACAACTTAGTTGTAAAGAAAGGACAGGTGAAGGAAACATGTTTTAGAGACAAATAGAGAACGCAAATATGATAGGTACTATAGATGAAGGAAGCATGGTATTAGGGGGAGACTTTGAACATCAATCATAAGCAACAAGATACTTAGAGAAAGACCACAAGAGAGCACATCATCACAAATTGAGACTTAGATAAAGTCTACAAAAAAGGGGGAAGTATGATCTCATGGGGAGTAAAAGAGAAGTTATGAGTAGTAGTTGAAGCATCGTCTTAGGAGGAGACTCTATCATAATAAAAACATAGAAACAAGAAGGAAACATGGTTCAGTCAAGTCCATAATATCATATAGGAAAATGTTATGGACATATACTTATGTAGGATCATCAACATGGTAGTTTCAACATATATCTGTGACCCTTTTCCATTGATGACAAAGGGGGAGAGATGGAAGACATTGATATAGACACTAACATTGACCAAGGAAGGCATTTAGGTAGGGAGAGAATGCAAACATTGACATTGACTAAGGAAGGCATTTGTGTAGGGGGAGTTTGTGATTGGATGACATTAATGACCATCAATGTCTAATGGTGTTTCCATCGATGATAAAGGGGGATATTGTTCCACATACTATTGTCATTGATGAAAAAAAGATGCCACTGATGTCAAATAGGATGTATGAGATAACAATGATACTACATATGATGACAAAATAAGAAACAAGACTCCCTATGTAGCAATATGATAATTCTATCCCTTATAGGTTCTCATCAAGAGAAATTAAAGAAAGTTGAAGTTATTTGAGTATTTGATGCAATTATGATGTTCTAAATACATTAGAGAAATTTTGAGGTCTAAAATGGGCCTCCCAAGGAATATTATAAAATAATAGTGGAAATAATAAAATAAGATTAGATTACCTCATCAAGTTTTGGAGGGAAAAAAGAAAAAACTACTTTTTCAACTCATATTTTCAACTTGTCTCCCTACGATTTTACTCAAATTTTGAGCAGGAGCACTCGATGGTTGCGGGATTTAATTTATTCATCCAAGGAGTACCCATGTTTGAATCATAGTTATTGTTACACCAAAACTCGCAGGTGTTAGTAAACAAACACATCACCAGATTTAACGAATCCTCGAGAGGTGATTAAGCACATGTCATGAAACACACAGGGAGTGCTGAATTATCTAATGCCCAAGAATCTCCCCCAATGTGAGTTGGGTGTGATTCAAACTCAAGACCTTTGGATCTGATACCACTTGTTGGAATCATGATTTTCATTACACCAAAACCTGTAGGTGTTTGTAAACACACGCATTGCCAGAGTTAATAGACCCTTGAGAGGCGATTAAGCACATGTTAAGAAACACATGTGGAGCATTGGATTATCCAATGCCCAATAGTTTCATACTTTTGATGGACCCCACTATATGAAAAATGTGAAATACATGAAAAAATGTGATTGCAATCACGTTTTTTCATGCAGTTCACATTTTTCATGTAGTAGGGTCCATCAGAATTATGCAACATGGGTACTTGTTGGATGCAAAATTAAACTTTGCATCCAATGAGTGGTCCCACTTGAAATTTGAGTAAAATCGTAGGGAGATAAGTTGAAAATTTAGTTTTATTTTTTATTTTTTATTTTTAATCTTTTTAGATTTTTACTCCAAAAATGGTGATTCATCGCCCATGTTTGAAATCATCATATTGAATCCTATTGGCTCTTATAAAGTTGATTTTTGTTGTACATTTTTGTTTTGAGGCCCATTTTTTACCTAAAGCTACGAACAACATGGTTGTGTAGGTGTCATAGATACATTTTTCTTGCTTAGAAAAACTCCTCTCAGATGAGAAGTTATGGCCAATTTAAGTTTTAGTATTAATTTGGGGACCAAACTCTAGGGGGGAAACCCAAATATCAAATCCGTTAACAAGTGCACATGTTAAAGGTGAATGCACCATTGACAAAGTAATCAATAGCCTCGGGCATGCAAACTTGCACACTATTTAATGTTATTAAATGGTGTGCATATTTTGGGCTAATTAACGACACTCATAACATTTGAATGGACAAATGATGTTAAAGATACACAATGTTTAATCAACCCTATCAGGCCAACTGGATGACGATACATGGAAGTATCTCATATAATGATGATGTGGACTTGCTGGATGAATGACATGTGGCATTTTCACATAGTCACAATGACACATCAACAATATTACATCATCTCAGTGACATGGCACCACCAGGGGATTACGTCGTAAGGTGATTTGGCACACTTTGATTGGGGAAATTATGAAAATAGGTGACATGTGGCACCCCTCACGGGCTACCATGTGGCATGATGACATCATGTTGACACTGTAATGCATATGACTGTCAGGCTCCAAGATTGTCCCAATTTTTTCCACCTAACCCTATTTCATCCTCTGTTTTACAAGCCAAAAAAAGACCTTCATGTACATAATTTTGGTTTTTATTGTTGTATTCATAAGGATATGGATATGGAATTGCGTATCTTTAAAAAAGGTTGGTAGATTAATATTTTATGATTAAATGTTGCATTTGATGTTATCTTGTGGTCTTTTCATCTTTTATAAGCCTTTAATCTATTATGAAGTGCATGTACTAAAAATGAGATAGGTATTTTGGTCATGAGATTCCTGCACTGGATTCGAGATTCTCGTAGTAGGGTTTGCAACATGGACAGTTGAACAAAGAGTTAGCTGGCAGTGAAGTGAGTTTTCAAGAGATTTTCATGGATTTTGAGGAAGACAAAGTGTGCTCATCTCTCTTATCCTTCAACAATGAACTCTCAGATTACAACCTCTTTTCCAAATGAACCCAGCTCGATTTGGAAATGGATCTCAGTGATCAATAGCAGTTGTTCTAAGATCTATTGTTAGGAGGATTGTTATACTAGTTTTCTATTTTTTCCTCTCTTGTACAGGCTTGACTACAACCATGATAATCATTGTAAATGTATATATATTTCAGGCTATGGGATGTAATAGGTTAGCGATATTATTATCTGGTATATTGTTAAAGGCAACCACTCTGTATTTCCTATATCTATATGGAACCAACTTATTGAACTCAAAATGTATTGAGATTGAGGTTTTATTAATACAAAGAGCATCAATTCCAGGTTCCTTTTCTATTCCGATTTGATTTTTTTAGTGATTTCTGTAACTCTATATTTTAGCTTCTCTTCCACAAGGGCACAAGCTAGTTAGTCAAGGCCTAACCAACCCGGATCATTGACCCTTTGATAGTTAGTACTGTGTGGTTTTCCTTTTATTTTGATATGATATCGTGGTGTGCAAGCATATAGATCTTGTAGAATATCTTTTGGAATTCTGGTATGGTATTTGCGTGTCACTTAAAAAAACAAAATCTCTGTTTTCTTAAAGCTATTAAGAGTGCATGATTTGAAGTATAGCTAACTCGGATCTAGTAAAAATACTATGTTTTCTGAAGATTTCTCCAACAAGCAACCACGTGAATTCCATTGCATATAATATATTCCTTTTCTAACTCTTGATTTGTCCTTTAAATATTTGGTTATATCCCGTTTGATTGAGAACGTTGAGTCTTGGATATTTATTGAAACCAGGGTTTGATTTTGGATCTAAAGAACTTTGATACCTGAACCCATGTTTTATTTATATACCCATATGTAATTTGGGCTGTGAGAAGCAAACTTTGAAGTGGCTCTTACATGTTTCGAATGCTCTGATAAATTGAAGTAAATTGGTTTCTCTAGGGTTTTGATTAAAATATTGAACGATTGGATATCAGTGTTTGGGTAGGGTTACTCTCTTAAAACTTTTGTTTTGTCTTGAATATTCAACAAAGGGTAACTTGATCTGATCTTGTGCTACAAAGAAAACAACATTGAAGCCAACTTCATTGTGTGTTAGTGCAGGAATAGGTCTTTGGTATCTTCTTTGCTTGAAGACTTGTTTACTGATATTGTGTTGCATCATTTTGAATCAAAACAGAGTCATGATACAGGTGAATGTTTGAATGCCCCCATCACTAAAGATTAAAGAGTGTGATTCCACCTTTTATTTGGTATGATTAGAGGAACATGGCATGTTTTATATTGAGACTTGTTTAATTGATGCATGAGTGAAATTTTGTGTCATGGTATGAGTTGGTGTGAAAGGTCTTGGTTGAAGAAACAATATTTAGTTCATGATTATTTGTTTTCAAGAACTTGGTTTCCATTTCGATTCAATTGGTTTCTTTCATAGATATTTCTTTTAAGCATAAGTTATGATTCTTTGATTTGGGTTATCTTTTTGGTTTGTGAAGGAGAAACATAATGAGATTATTTGAATTGATTTCTTCCTAAAAGACATTAAGATTGTTAAATACATAATGCATGAAAGAGAAGTGTGAAAATATTGGTAAGAATAGAGTGAAACTTCAGATAGTACATGAATTAGATTGAAGAAAGAGTGAAACTTTAGGTAGTGCAGGAATGCTTTTATAAGTATGTATGAATATTTTCAAGCACTCTTTTGATTTATTAAGTTAAGGTATGTGTTCTTTTTTATTAGTGGAACTTTAGGTAGTGCAGGAATGCGTTTATAAGTATGTATGAATATTTTCAAGCACTCTTTTGATTTTTTTTTTTTTTTTCTAAGTAAAGCTAAACTATTATATTACAGCAAGAGCAAAGTTACATTATCAAAATTACAACGGGGCCGCGGCCCTGTAAGATTTGTCCGAGGACAGACAGTAGACACCTGAGTATTCATGCCAGTATTACATAGGACACATGGACAAAGACTTAGAGCCACACTCATGTAGCTGACACATGGACAAAAACACTTGAAGAACATCGACACAGAACATAGATAACTTAAAACCGACACAATTACATAGAGACAGAGTGACAGACTCATATATAACCGCATAGGGAGCTGACAGAGAAAAATTCTTGCTGTAGAACCTGGAGCGCGAGCTGGGCATGTTAATCTTCATCAGTAGTCTGCGGTTCATCTTCCGCCTTGCAGCAGGGAGGCTGGAGGATGGCTTTACCAGAGTTGCGCGTTCCACGGTCACTTGGGCCAGTGCCATAGTCACAAACAGGTTCTCTCAGGCTTGCTCCCGGGTCATGTATGGGCCGCATCATCTCAACAGCAGGGAATTCCATTTCCACCGTAGGAACAATCCCAGGAACACGCGGAGGGTTGGCCCGGGGATTACCATCCTCATCTTCCCAGGGATTGCTGCAGTGCTCCACAGAGACAGTCACGAAGAAAGTAGAATTGGCTAAGGTGCAGGGGATGCGGTATCTCACCATTGGGTGTTCCGTATGCCCACAGTCCATGCGCGCTGGAGGTTCCCCCATTCTACCTCTGCCCGGGGGCCTTCCCCTCGGCCTTCTGCACTCAGAGGTTTCCTCAATTGAGGAAGAAGTCGAGGGGGCTCTACCACTGTGACCTCCCCTACCACTGTTGCCCCTTCCACGATTGCGCTGCATTCTGGTCCTCTGAACAGAGCGCTCAATTCCGCAACGCAACACCACTGTTGGCACAGGTTTATTGCCAGACCGGATCCTTGCCTCCCAATTTCCCAAAGCTGTGGCCGCAGAGCCTTCACCCTCGCTCTCAAAGCTTGAATGAGAGCCGAGACTCTGAACCTCCACAACTTCTATCGAAACCAGAACAAGAGCCAACGAGAGACGCGGGTAAGTAAGCACTGCCAAATTCTCAGAATCGCAACTGGCTTGCTTGTGAGCCTGCCAATTGCCCCACTCTGCAGCAGCTAAACACTCACAATCACATTCAGGGCCAGACTGAGAGTCGAAGGGCTGAACCTTCGTCACCTCCGGCAAGATCAGAACAGTTGCAGATAGGAATTGCGGGAGAATGTCCGAGAGAATGCGGTTATGAAGCGCCATGTTACGCTTCTCAAGACTCGCCATGAATGTCGACAGGACGCCTCTGTCAACTCCCTTAACTCCCTTCCTTAAATGCAGCGGGTTGATGAATTTATGGTGTGTCCTCCTGTCATGCGTGGCTCGTCCGGGCGGACACCTGCCCTTTGGACGAGCCTTATGCGCCATGTGTCTAGCGACCACCCGCATCCGGGGGCACTCTTTTGATTTATTAAGTTAAGCTATGTGTTCTTTTTTATTCTTGTTGTTCATTTTTCAATCTCATTTGTTTGAGGAACTTGTGAGTGAAGTAAGTGGTATTCAGACTGATTGATCAAGTGTTTTCAATAATGTTTCCATTGCAAGTAGTGCGGGAATCACATAATAGAATTGTTACTAATTTTCTTTAGGTCTTAGAAGATTAATGATTTGGTTTGGAGGTAGGATTGGCTTTATTCTAGGATTGTTCAGAGTCTCTTAGCATTGACTGTGTTTTAAATCTAAGTGTATGACCCTTGGTTTGACAAGTAAGTGTTGAGGCTTGTAGGAAACAATCTTAACACCCAACATTTTGGCATCGTTACAAGGGAGGTGCTTGGAGAGGTTTTACTAAATTCTTGTTAAAATTATTTTCATCAATAGAGGTGAGTTCTACATTGTTTTTGCTAGTAGGTGTGTGCTCTTGTTGTTAAGTGCTTAAGGAAGGGTAATTTATTTTGGATTGTTGTAGGTACATTTTTTGAGATAACTGTAGCATTAAAATCGAGCTTGATTTTTCCAGCAAGTGTTTCTTTTATAGTTTTGAAATTTTCTGATTTGATTTTTTTTTTTTTTAAACATGAATGACTAGAAGGGGTAGAGGTCCAAATCCCAAGAAGGGTAGAGGAAATATTGATAATTTGGAAATATTTTCTTCTCACGGTGGGCCTTCTGTTGTAGGTAAAAACTCAAGGAGTATACAGACCAATGAAGTGGGTACTTTACACCTCGACTCTGGTGACAGTAGTTTAGGGGTATCACAACTAGTGGTAGGGAAGAAGGTAACTTTTGCAGCTGAGAAATCGAGTTTAAAACATAGTCAACCTTCACATTTTACAAGGGACAATTTTCTTGGAGGAAAGAGGATGGCATATCATGAGGATGTCAATGGTGAAGGATTTAGTGAAAACCAACCATAGGAATAATAATCCACCTTTGGATTCCCAATTGTGGACCCTGATATAATGGTGAAAATGAAGAATACCCCACCATCAATTATTCCTAATTTTCATGGTAAGGTACATGAGGAGCCTAGCGCTTTTATTTTTGAATTTGACATATTATGTAGGATTTATGACTATTCATTGGATGCCCAAAAATTCAAGCTTTTTCCCGCTACCCTTAAAGACTCATCTCTACGCTGGTTTTATGGGGATGGGGGGAAACACTATAATTACTTGGGATTAAACAAGGAGGAATTTCTTGAGTAAATACCAAGAGTACTGAAAAACTCGTGAGATGAAAGATGACATCTTTACAATCACACTGAATGAGGATGAGAGTTTTGAGGACTATCTCGAAAGGTTCTTGTATATCCTTCAAAGGTCCAAACACAAATTTGATCCTAGTACTATTAGGACCTTATTTTTATGTGGGATTTTGGATGATTCCATAAATAATTTTAATTTATTAGGACAAGTATATATTGCTCGGCTAACTTTTGACCAAATTTGTGACTTGTGCAAGAAATTTTCATGTAATCAGTCTTGATCTAGTAAGAGAATTAGAAGCAATTTTTGAAATAGAAAATCTGGATCTACTGATGCTATGATTATTGGACTTGAAAATAAAATGGATAATATGAAAATTGAAATAATGAATATTGTTAGTAAGCAAAAATATACTTTAAAATTTCAGTAGAAACTAGTAGAAGAACAAGCTTCATTGTCCATTTATTGTCCAAAGTGTAGAAAGAAGCATATTTTACGTGAATGTCCTACAGATGTCAAATTTGCTAATAGTTGTGTGATATGTGCAGGTAAACATCGTATAAAGGAATGGCCATCCATACTTAGATTGAAAACAACTTTTGAAGAGGAGCATTCAACACCCGAACCACTGCATGACATCGGAGCATGAATATCATGGCCTCGGGTAGGTACATGTAAGGATTCTGAACTTGCACCATATTTTTTGGGTTCTCATGGGTCACCACAATATCCTTATCAAAATTTGAATTATTCTCAGTCTTGGCAGCAAGGGTATTATCCACAGTTTGGATAGTCTCCTCCTCCTTGGCAACAAGGATGGAGGGGACCATCACATTCTCACTTTCCTTACCCTATACCTCCCGAGACTTACCGTACACATTTTTCATCTTAACCATTAGTACAACCCTCATTTCCAACTGCTCTACCTCAACATACATAACCTATGCCACCTCCTTTACCTGCGTCACTACAGTTTAGGTCACCTAAGTTGCCGACATAACATATGCCCAACCATAATACTAAAGCGATACAAATTATTCATTCTATTGGACCACTCCCTTTCCCTACTTATCATATTATGCCCATTCGGGTTCGTTACGTGAAACTGAGATAGGGAAACGTGATACAATTAGAAAAATAAAACAAAAAAAACTCGCGGTGATCATTGGGGAGAAAATTGAGGAGGAAACTCATAATCAATCACACAATAATACCACTTCATAGCCTATTCCTATAAACTCAGAGTCCTAACCATGTTCCTCAAACCATCCTCCCTATTCAAAGAGGTTGGTTATGGAGAAATTCATCCCTCCCGCTATGCTACTTAACTGAGAGATATTTGTATCAATATTCGTCTACTTCAGGCTTTAAAAGAAATTCCCATTTATGATAAAACTTTTAAAGATATATATATCAAACAAACAAGAAGGAATAAATTAGAGCCTCATACTATCTAGTTTGTCAGAAAGGTATTCGAATTGATGACATGGTGTACCTTTGTAGATAAATATACTAATATTGGAAATTCGGTTGTATATGTACAAAACAGTGGCATATTAGTTCCCAACGTTTTGATTAAAATTGGAGTGACCATCAATGTAATCACCAAGAAAGACTATGGAGTAGCTTTTCCTGACTCACCTATGCCTAACTCCCATTGTGTTAGAATTAGATGACC
Organism: Pinus tabuliformis; assembly: GCA_031772625.1. NCBI lineage: Eukaryota > Viridiplantae > Streptophyta > Pinopsida > Pinales > Pinaceae > Pinus > Pinus tabuliformis. Next base: position 1,099,373,757 of record CM062819.1, read on the forward strand.
GATCTAAAATTAAATTGGAGGGGGTTTTGGACGATGTGACCATATTAATAGATTCATGGGAATACCTTTCAAACTCTATTTTGCTAGAACCTAAAACTCCTAACAGAAATAACCCCTTGATTTTGAGACAACCATGTCTTACCACAACTTATGCTTACATTGGTTGTTGCTCGGGCGACATGATTATGATGCATGTGGACTCTAGGAAGAAGGTCACCTTGCACACTCCTACTAGATCTATTCAAGAGCTCTGTGATACTTTTTGGTTAGATGATTATAGTAGTGATGAGGAGAACCAGTCCCTATTTATTATAGACAAGATTCATTAGTATTATGAGTGCACTGAGGAGATTTAGGCTTGCTAATTTCCTGGAAACGTGGACACTATGTAGGATTTTGAGCCGCTTTATCAGATCTTTAGTCTAAGATTCCAAGAGAGTTGTGGTCCACAATCCTTGTCATTGGAAAATCAGAAGCAGTAAATATTTTCTTGATCTTGGTAATTACTTGTGACCTTTCTTATTATTACGATTCTTTATATCTTCTTTCTTTAGTTCATCAAGAAATTACCAAAAGTAGCAACACATAAAACAATGGACACAAGATGTAGGCACATGCTAGGGAAAAACCCCCCTCGAGGGGAAAACCCAATCAAAGTAATTTTTCCTTTCAATAGTATTCTTTGAGACTCTTCACCCTATATCTTGACCAGACCTTCCCTCCACACCAAGTCAGCCTCCAGAAGATTGAACTCTTCCCAGAAACTTTGACTATGCAGCACCTTGCAGTAGCTAACAACTTCTGGTAGTAGTCCAACTTGGAATAATTCGATCTCCCAATCTAGAGCACGAAACACAAAGAGGCCACCACCAAAATTTCAATTTTCCTTGACTCCTTAGACTCACCCAAACTCGCATTCACTTCGGCTTCTCGACAATAGAATTTCCCAACTACCCACTTTGCACTTCTACCCAACAAGAAGATTTTCACACTTCTGCCTAGTAGATAGAATTCTAACCTGATGAGAAAGTGATGCTCCAGATGAATTTGATGTGCTTCCTTTTATAGGCTTCTTATGGGGTCGAATGGGTCCTTAGGCTGACTTGATCTTCTCTTAGGCCGACATGGTGTGGAGGTTACATAATTCATATTTGACTCAATACTTAACCTTTTTACATGATCCAAAGGCCCAAGAAGGGTCTCTTTAAATGTAAAATAATTATATAGACTCATAATATATCCTAGAAGTCCTCAATGGGGACTTTGACCTAAAACATGGTGACCCAATCATGAAACCCATACTTTAATAAATCACAATAATAATAAAAATTATTTTCTTTATTCTATTGACAAGTGTTAGTGCCTAAATCTACCTCAGGCTGAAGGAAGGTAGGTCTAGGGTAACATCAAACCACGCTTAACCTAGTAGCTAGCCCTACCAAGTCGGGAGAGGGCTCTCTCCTTTTCAATCTCAATTAGAATATGGCAACTAGGGCTTGAGATTACTGAAAATAAATGCTGATTTTAGGCTAGGTATATTAGGTCAGAGGATTTTGTTTGATTTTGATGGTTGGTTTCTGGATCAAATGAAGAAGGCAGCTTTGGGTCCGGGAAATCAACTCAGATTTGCAGGAGATTATGTGGGGCGATGCAGGTAGGTGTTCTGGCACTCTGAATTGGGTGTGATGGTAAGTCTAAGACCAATGAGGAGTTGGAGAGGGCATGCAAAGTTCATGAGTCCTCTTCAAATAGCATAAAACATTAAAAACTAAATGTATCTTCAAGGCAGAGCACTGAATATCAATGGATTCCACCTATTTATCTTGATTCATTTAGTTATGAAGAAAGAGATGGATGCTGGCACATATACACATAAGAGAAACTAAATAACAAAGGAAGAAACAATGCCAACACACATTACCACAAGAATCCCACAAAATGCTACAAAACCCTAGTTCATTTCCTTGCCAAACTACAGAAGTGATTTACAATGAAGCTCAAAGCATCCACAAGAGTCCAACGCTTCTGCCAAAATCCAACCTTTACAAATGACTAAGAAATTCCATAATATAGGAAAGGAAACAACTCGTGCTAGCTATCAGGGTCGAATCCATGAGAAAAGGGGTGGTTTCAACCATATCTAAACTAGGAACACAAAAGTAGGTAGTGGAACAACTTGCCTCTAAAACTTAGGAAACCAATTCATCAATGCTCAAAACCACTTGGAACTTGATGTATCTACCCTATGAGGTCATTTTCATCTATACTTACATGAAATACATCTTTTACCATGCATACATTTACCTAAACAAGAAGAAAAGTCAACCACTGAAGAAACTAGGTGAAAATTTGAGTTTTAGGCAAAATTGACAAAATCTACCTGATGCGCAGCACCCTGAGCCAGATGCGCAGGATGCTTTAGGGAAGCTTTTGGAGGCCTTCCACTCATCCAAATCAGGCCCACGATATCTTGTTGGAAATCTCTACCTGTCTAGTTTATAGAACAGGTTGAATTTTCTGATTTGGAGTTGATTGGCCCCTTCAAACATCAATTCTCCCAATACTACTTCCTGTGGATCCAATAAGTGGTAGAGAGGGCACTTTTTGAGTGTTTTTTTCCCTTTTGGTGGCCAAGATCTCCTCCAAATTTGATGAAATTTTCTGGGTTTGGTTTTTTTTTCATGCTAAATCCAAAAATACAAGCCATTTGGCAAAAGAGTGAGCCAATCTAGTGTTGCGCATCCACCGGAATTTCTTGTGTTGCCTAATTCAAAAAATCAAAATTTACAAAATTTTTCCAAAATTTGACCAGTTTTGACTCAAATGTACTTCATTGGTTACTTTGTTGGGCAAGTGTAACATCAGCCAAGATCTCAAGTTTGTCACCCCTCCTTTTTCTTCTTAAGGCCCTCCTTAATCTTGCCTTAAGGTGCTTAATTCTCATGTTACCTATCCTATTCTAGGTCAAGTAATGGTAGGCCATATTCCTAAGCATTTTTTATCTCTGTTGGCTTTCTTTAGAAGACCCTCAAGGTGGATATTTACCCTCTCAAGCCATATTTCTCTCTCATTAACCCCTTCTTGTTTAACTGGAGTCAAGGGAACCGTATGCTTCTCTACCATTTCACAAAAATCAAAACATGACTGATGTTTGAAGCGTAAGGTGGTTAATGAGCAAGCAAGCAGTTCACTCATACTGATGGGCTCCTCCCTGATGATTTTTCCACCTTTGTGAGGCTTCCTAGACTGCACATTTCTTTCTCTTAAGCTATCACTAAGTGTGTCTTCTTCAAAATCTGATTCACTGCCTCTTTCCATGCTTGTCTCTATGAGATAATGTGGTGATGATATGGTGAATAATGGATAATAGGTGGGAACAAAAGAAGAGTATGAAGAGATTTTGTAAATGGAACAATAGTAATGAGATGAGGTAGGGGAATGAAGGGAAGGATTTGGGGAGCTAGGGTTTTGATGTATGAGGGACTTAGGGTTTGATAAAGGGGATTAGTTTCGTAGGGAAAATAGAATCAAGGGGTAGTTTTAGTGCAATGAAGTTGGAAAAAGGGACAAGGGATTGTGGTTTTGCAATGATGTGAAGGTTTTTAAATGATGTGAATGTTTTGTAATGATGTGAAATAGAGTATTGAGGCAAGCTAGGGTTTGACCTTTAGGAAGAAAAAATCATGAACCAAAAATGGAAAACCCTATTTAAGCCTAGGATATATGAACACTTACTTGTTAGGAGGTGAATGTAGCAAAATAATTGATAGAGGATGATTTTGGGTGAATTGGAACCTTGGCAGCTCAATTCATAGCATGTTGAAGCTAACGCGTAACGCCTCCTTGATGCGCAGTGCCAGTGTATTTTAATGAAGGAGAAAAGTGACTGATGCGCAGCGCCCTTCTGATGCCCAGCACTGAGCTCCCAATGCGTAGTGCCAACTTCAGGGCATGATTTTACTGACTTCCCGATGTCAAAATTGGGCATGTGATAGCTTGTTGGAAATCTTGTCGAGTCTACTTTCTATAACATCTTGCATTTTTCAATTTGGAGTTCATTTTCCCTATAAAAAGTCAAATCTCCCAAGACTGGTCAAAATGTGCAGAAGGAGGTTTCCTAAATGCAGAGTGCTATTGCAGTCAACTTTTGAAGGTCTTCCTCAACTCCAAATTGAGCTCATGATAGCTCATTGGAAAGCTATATATGTCTATATATCATTTAAATCATTAAGAAAGTCATTTGAACATCCCAGATCGGTGAAATATTGATTTTACCAAGGTCACTCCAGAAGTGCATCAATCCTCCTGAGGCCAATGATGTTTTCGACATTTCTCCTAAACCATGAAACCTATGTAAAAACGGAAATAGTTTTTTATTCTTGAGTCAATTATGGACAAAAACCTCTCTCATTTTTTTCAAATTCATCTTTTCTTGCTCAGAAACATAGTTTGAAGAAAACCTATCCCGATGTGTGGAACAGGGGATTTGTGGAAATGAACGGAAACGAAGGGGATAAGGGGTTTCTAAATTCTTGAGAAAATTTTAGGAAGTAAAGAGGGATATTAGGAATTAGGGGAAAGTTGAATTTCAAATATTGAGTGAGGGGAAGAGGTCCAAAAGGGCAAAACACAAGCCTAACCTAGAAAATTGTCAAATTGTAGCAATAAGCTAGGGTTTGTGGGAAAATGATAGATTTGAGGGATATCAGTGATGGAAATTATTTAAGAAGGTATATTAGGGATAGGGGAAGGTGTATGAACATTAGGACACAATTTTTGTTGATCATTTGGCCATCCAGGAAAAATTACCTTCAAAACCATAGGAGAGGGAAATGGGCCTACCCAAGTACAATTGAAGCACGAACAAGGTGTAAAATGACCCATTGGAACCTGAAATGATGATGAAAACTCTATGAATGATGGTACACTAAGCTGAATGGTGACATGGACCAATACTTGGAAGACTTTGGAAGGAGTGAAAACAACCCTAGACCTAATACCTGGTGACCAAATTTTACTTGAAGACTCACTGAAATGACAAAATTTGACTTTGACACCCTGAGACCACTTTGTAAGAGCATATTTGATCACTGATGGAAGGCTTCAAAGGCTGACACTAACAACAAGTACAATACATAATGACTCAAGTACATTATTGAAGACCAAACATAGTTACCTTTTCCAACATTCCCTATTAACTAGGGAGGTACTCATAATGTACATATATAATGGAAGAACTCAAATTATATGAACCATGAAGAACTTTAGGCACGACAATTCCATGGAGTAGATTCCTGACCAAGGAAATCTATCCAAACAATCACTCAATAGTTTAGGCACCGCAATTCCATGGACTAGATTCCTGACTAGGGCAATCTATCCACGTGGGAATAAGGTGGACTCAAGATTTCAGCCCCTCTAGGTACCATCAGGCTTAATTACTAACCACCAAACCAAAATCCATGTGTGTGTTAGAGCTCAATGACTAACGCCACCTTTCCAACTTCGAGACCCAGACATAAACACAAAGTGTTAGTGATATGTCTACCCAGACAATGCTTCACTCGCAGAGCCTCAATACTCCTTGATCCAACAAATCAAGAATGCCCAGTCTCTCCCAATAAAACTGATTGGTTACCAGCATGCTATCAAATCCTTCGAGATATTCTCCTATACAATCACAACCCCCAACAGTAATATAATTTCGCATGTAAATAACCAAATACAAACCTCTAGGGTCTTACAGACAACTTAATGTTTTCTTTCAATTTTTCCATAGTAGGAATATCAACCAAATCTTTGTCAAAAGATTCCTTAATCATATATGTTTCTTCCTACTTCATATGCAACAACATATTCTGCAATCAGATCCTGATTTACTTCTTTCATCAACACTTCAAAATGCATTCTCCAATTTCCTTTTCCTATTCATAGCCTTCACTTAGAATTACAACTGTTAGTCCTGGTCTAGTGCATGACACATGAAGTAGAGAACCATATCTATCACTCCCTCTCAACCAGGGATCACCTCTTTTTCCGGACTCCCTCTTAATCTTAAGGGGGTCTCTTCTATTCATGCTTCCTCCAGGAGATCAACTTCTTCTTTTCGACATTGGAAAATCTTTCGTGGCTTCCAACCATTTCATCAGAGTTATCATCATCCTCATTATGCTTATCACATCAATGAGCATAAGATTAATATTGTGTACCTGCACAACTTCAATAGAAAGTACAACAAAATATATAGAATCATGATGTTATCCATATCAAAAACATGGAAGCATTTCAACTTTATCCATATTAGATACCCAAAATCAATTACAAACAAGAGACATATGCTTTTCAACCTCCTTCTAGGGACTTTATCATAAACCCTAGACTACTTTATAACAACATTCATTCCCTCTAGGGTTTCAACGTGTCTTCCAAAGGTATAACATACCTTACTACAACATATAGAAAACCCTAGAACAAATTCAGACAAATATGGATCTACAAAGCATCTATCATCCTTTCAACATACATATGTCAGACTTCTCACTAGGGATTCATACAAATCCTAGATTTCATACAGCAAAACCAATCAAAGTTAATCATAGTTTAGTCATTAACTTGAGCAGCTTCTACTAGGGTTAGTTCCACCCCCTAGATTTTCAATCAACCATCAAATAGTCGCTAACATGACCAACTACCACTAGGGTTAGTTTGCAAACCCTATATTTCCGAGCAATCATCAAACACAACCAAAATTCAAATTTTCAACAATCTTTTCACAAATATCAAATTATCATATAGTCATAAGATATTTCTACTTCGACTAAGTTTTAACTCCAAAACCCTAGAATTCCAATTTTCATAATCTCAAAAATCACTAAATACATAGGTATCAGATTGTTATATTTCACATACTAGACAAATTTAACTTCACTAGGGTTTAGCTATAACACCCTAGATTTCCAGATATTATCATCTTAGAATCTCAGACAAGGGCTTTCATTAAATCCTAAAACTCATGACCATCAATGACTAGGTCAACACATATCTAGGAATTCATAACCATACATAATCATATCATATGTCCAACAACATTAATACATCATGACCTATACCAACCTATGATTTCAACCAAAAGGACATATCTATATATGCCTATATTTCATCATCGTGCAAATATATATCATATCACGTGTTAGTAAAACCCAACTTCACAACAATATCATATAAGAGTTAGACACAAAATCATTTTGATTACACTAGGGTTTGATCAGAAAAACGCACACATACCAAAGGAAATATTTTTAAGAAAATGTAAGGGTATTTTTCACATAGTCCACCAAACCCCAATGAGCTACGAATCTAATGTATAATCACACATTCAACCAAACCCTAAACAACTAGGGTTCCAATGTAGAAACATATCAAACCCAAAATTACCAAAACTTCAAATTTTCGGGATTTTAGACCTCATCATTCAACCCTAACAAGTTAGTATTTCTATATCACATCAAAATCCAAAACAAGACATTATCAATAAAACTTCAATTAGCATTTCAAAATCACCCTAAGAAGATTTATGATTTCAGAAATTCACATTAGCATACCCTTCGGTTATGGTTTTCCAGAACCTGTCTAGGGTTCTACATAGTCAATCAAGAATATGAGTGGGTGGGTAGATTTATCAAGAGATGAATCACCCAAACAAGAATCACTAAGATTCAATACAGCTAGTCGTAACAAAGCTAGTAATAAATCATCAAATGAATAATCCTTTCAATCAATTTATTCAAAGAATACCTTTTTTTCTTGACTAACCTTGTCTTGAGAGATCCTCCTTCTTGTAGATGTTTTACCTAACCAAGACAATAGAGGGAGAAAGGTGATTAGTACTTAATATAATCAAAACTAAATCTCGAGGGAAAACTACATGCTTCCAACTGTTGAGATCTGAAGCAAATGCACTCAAAGAGAGTGGAAATCCTAATATAGAAGTGATCACCAATTCTTTGTCTAGAACAATCTCATCGATGACCAAGAGATCATCCCCGAGTCTAGCTGTCTTCACAAAGAAGGATTCTATAGTATCTTCTTTAGTCATCTTCGTATTCCTCATCTCATTCTTAAAACTTGCTACTTGACCAACGTTCTTAATAGTGAACAACTTTAACAAGGCTTCATACATCTCCTGAGCATGATCAAAGTTAGCTATGAATGGGACAAGATTGTTTGTTATCCCTTCTACCATTAGAGTCATAGCCACCAATTCTAGATCCCCGAATTTTGCTTTGTCGGCATCACTGGCTTCTTCTGTAGGCTTCTTTACATTTCCTTTAATTAATTCTATCACCTTGTTCTTCTTGAGGATTAGTTCAATCCTCTTCTTCCAGGATCTTAAGTTAGATGCTCCTTCAAGTTTGTTCTCACCCTTGATTGAGTTATAAATCCTCCTTGAATATTATCGAATCCTTCCTTGAGATAGTGCCTATGGATGGATCTCCCTTTTTCTTCTTTCTTCACCAAACCTCTTATACCATGTTGGAAAATCAGAAAGGAAATAAAGCTTTTCTTGATCTTGATAATTACTTGGGATGTTTCTTATTATTACAATTCTTTATATCTTCTTTCTTTAGTTCATTAAGCAATTACCAAAAACAACAACACATAAAACAATGGACACAAGATGTAGGCACATGCGAGAGAAAAATCCCCTCAAGGGGAAAACCCAGTCAAAGTAATTCTTCCTTTCAATAGTATTCTTTGAGACTCTTCACCCTAGACCTTGAGCAGACCTTCTCTCCACACCAAGTCAACCTCCAGAAGATTGACTTCTTCCCAACAACTTCGAATATGTAGCACCTTGCAGCAACTAATAGCTTCTAGCAACAGTCCAACTTGGAAGAATTCGATATCCCAATGCAGAGCACGAAACAGAGAGAGACCACCACCAAAATTTTGATTTTCCTTGACTCCTTAGACTCACCAAAACTTGCATTCACTTCAGCTTCTCCACAATAGACTTTCTCAGCTACCCACTTCGCACTTCTACCTAGTAGATAGAATTTGAACTTGATGAGAAATTTATGCTCCAAATGAATTCGATGTGCTTCCTTTATAGGCTTCTTGTGGAGTTGAATGGGTCCTTAGGACGACTTGATCTTCTATTAGGCTGAAATGGTGTGGAGGTTACATAATTCATATTTGACTCAATACTTAACCTTTTTACATGATTCAAAATCCCAAGAAGGGTCTCTTTAAATTTATAATAATTTTATAGACTCAAAATAAATCCTAGAATTCCTCAATGGGGGCTTTGACCTTAAACATGGTGACCCAAGCATGAAACTCATGCTTTAACAAGTCACAATAATAATAAAAATTATTTCCTCTATTCTTTTGACAAGTACATTACATAATGACTCAAGTACATTATTGAAGAACGAACATAGTTACTTTTTTCAGCACTTGTCACCAATACAAATCTTAATATATACCATGGAAATTCATGAGTCAAATACTGCACTTTTGAAGTGAGTCTAGGCAAATATCTACATATTAGTCTAGATCTTGACCCATCTCAACCAGACCAACTTGTGAAATTGTTGCGAGATCACATTGATACTTTTGCATGTAGATGTGAGGAAATGAAGGGAATTCCTCTTGAAACCTGCACCCATCACATTTCTGTTCAAGAAGGTGCCCAACCTGTTCAATAACCCCAGAGGAGAATGAATCCCACACTCCGAGATATTTTCAAAGAAGAGCTTCAAAAACTCTTGGACGCTGGATTTATCTATCCTATATATGATAGCCAATGGGCATCGCCATTGGTAGTGGTCTCGAAAAGGATGGGAGGTGGCATATTTGCATTGATTGTCAAGAATTAAACAAATCCATACTCAAAGACTAATTCTCACTTCCCTTCATTGACTAGGTACTAGATACCCTTGCGGGTAAAATGTACTTGTCCTTTTGGATGGTTTCATTGGTTACAACTAAATACAAATCACACTGGAGGATCAGGACAATACCACTTTCATCTATCCTTGGGGAACATTCACTTATTGAGTGCTTTCCTTTGGACTATGTAATGCCCCTGCTACTTTTCAAAGGACTATCTTGGAAATTTTTGTTGACCTTGAGTGTGTGGAGGTTTATATGGATGTTTTTTAGTGTTTGGTGATTCATTTCAAGAAGCCCTCCAAAATTTAGAGAAAGTGTTGATTAGGTATCAAGAGGACCTTCTCGCTTTGAGTGATATAAAGTGCATATTAATGTGCAAAGCAAGAGTGGTCCTTGGTCATCTTATTTGCATCAAAGGTATACAAGTAGATCCAACTAAAATATAAGTTATTAGACACCTACTAGTACCTAAAAAAAAATGGGAAGTGAGGGTTTTTCTGGGTCATGCATGATACTATCAGAGGTTCATTGAGAACTTTTCTAGGATAGCCTCTCCTCTTTTTCAGTTGTTAGCTAATGATAATGATTTTTCCTGGACTTAAGCTTGCCAATGAGCTTTTGAGGACTTGAAGGGGAAATTATTAAGGGCACCCATCTTGAGGGTTCCTAATTGGTCCCTTCCCTTCCACATCTCCTCCGATGATTCATATATTATTGTTGGTGTAGATTTGGGCCAAGAAGAAAATCAGACACCTTATGTCGTCTATTATGCCAATAAAAACTTATCTTTTGCTGAGTTGAATTAAACGGTAGTTGAAAAATAATTTTTATTTTTAGCGTTTTCCATTAACAAATTCAAACATTACATCAACATATATGAATTTTTTGTTCACACGGATCATTTTGCAATTAAGTATGTAATGAACAAACATCTAACTAGTGGAAAAATTACTAGGTGGTACTATTGCTATAGGAATTTAATATTACAATAATTGATAGGCCTGGTAAATTCAATGTTTTAGATGGTTTCTTATCTAGTCTTAATAATCCATGTAAAATTGTTCTCGTTGATGATTTATTTCCATATGAGAATTTGTTTGCTGTGTCTACTAATTCCCTATGGTTTACAGACATAGTCAATTATTTGGCCACAGGAAAAACACCACCACATTTTTCCACTAGAGAAAACTAGAAGATCATCAAAAATAGTGTTTCATATTCATGGATACAAGGAGAACTCTTTTACACAGGTGCTAACTTGATTATTCGCAGGTGTGTTCAAGAGGGAGATATGTTTGACATCCTTAAGGCAGCCAACGATGAATCATGTGGGGGCCACTTTAATGATAAGTGGATAACATACAAGTTATTACATGCATGCTAATTTTGGCCATCTATTTTTAAGGATGCAAAATATATGCCAGTAAGTGTGATAGATGTCAGCAAATGGGATGCCTGGTACAGGCATATGCAATGCATTTATGTCCTCGGGTGATGATTGAACCTTTTTAAAAATGGGCAATTGATTTTGTAGGTCCAATTTCACCTACATATTTAAATAATAGGTATATTCTTGTTTGTATTGATTTTTTTACTAAGTTAGTAGAGGTTAAAGTTGTTTTATATGCTATCGAAAAGTTTGTAATTGATTTTCTATTTGAAAGGGTTTTTATTAGATTTGGTGTTCCCAGGGAAATAATTTCTGACAATGGAACCCAATTCACTTCTAATATTGTGAAAGGAATCATGGAGTAGTACAAGATACGCCAGAGGAAGTCATCACATTATCACCCACAGGCTAATGGCCAAGTGGAATCCACAAATAAAGTGATTGAACCAATCCTTACCAAAATAGTCAATATAAACAAAAAGGATTGGGCAAAGAAGTTACCAAAGGCTTTGTGGGCATATATGACTACCTGGAGGAATAATACCAATTATACACCATATGAACTAGTTTATGGGAAGTAGGTCTTGTTACTGATCAAGTTCTAGATCAATATTTATAGGACTACAGTTTAGTTGGGTCTAGATCTTTCTGAGGCACAACAACAATGTCTCTTGCAGCTGAATGAGTTGGATGGAATGAGAAGAGATGCCATACAATAGACTACTTTGTTCCAAAAATAATAGAGTAAGTGGCAAAATAAGTTGACCAAGAGAAGGCAGTTTCAGCCAAGCGATTGGGTACTTCTCTTTGACTCAATGTTTAAAAATTTTCAAGGGAAATTTCACACTCGCTATCTAGGACCTTATGAGATGGTTAGAGCCTTCAATAAGGTAGTTGTTGAAAACAAAACAATTGATGAGAATGGTATTGTTTTCCTGGTGAATGGGCATCAAATCAGGTTATATCATCGTCCCCTCACCAAGGAAGAATTTGTCAAGTAGGTTAAACAACAATTAGATATGAAGATGGTGGGTAGAGTTGGTACCCGACCTTCTATGAGTATTTTATGATCTCTCTTATTTGAATTAAAAAAAAAAAAGAAAAAAATAATAAAATATAATTGTGAAAATCAACTTTCTGGTGCAGTTGTGTAAGGATTTACCTAAAAACCATGCCACTGACAGGTAAACTCTCTTTTTAAGAAAATGGGATTGTTTCTTGCATTTATATGCATGACTAAACTATCTCTGAGAAGAAGCACATTTCTACATGCAACTTTCGGTGGCAATAAAAAATGTCTAGTGGAAATACAACCCTTATCAAAGTTCAAGGTGTCACTTGGAATAAGTCGATCTTGCGAACAAGATAGACCTTCCTAGAATCTAAAGAAGACCTAATTACAAGCAAACCAATCACATGCTATCTTTCTCTAAATATGCTTTATAAACAAAGGCAAACAAGTGTTTTAGGCCTACCTTGGGTCCAACGCAAGTTTGTGGAAGCCTTGCTCTTTCGATCCAAATGAGCTCCCTTGTCACGAATCTGTAAACACAAACAAGCAAACAAATTAAATAACACCTGAAAAGCCAATATCATAAAACATATTTAACTGAAAGTCAAGGAATTCATGAAACAAATGACATGAGACAATTTGTTGAGAAAAATGAGTTTGATTGTATTAATTCAAATCAAAGAAGAACTTTACAACCTGTGCCTTGACGCTGTACAAGCTCCTCCCAGGGTCCAGCAAGAACTCTCCTCTACTTTGACAAGTTTCACTCTCTTCCCAATGAAGCCAAAAAGGTATGTGATCTCTCCTCTTAAGCTCAACTAGGAAGACTTAATTTCACCAGCATTTACCCTTAAAAATGTTCAGCTTCTAACCTCTCCAGCAACTAGCCCAATGCCTGAATTTATAGTGCAATGGAGGGAAGTTACTGGGTCCTCCTTCAAAGGGATAAAGCCCTCCTTCAAAGGGATAGCTCCTCTCATCAAGGGATTAGCTCCTTCTCTTTTGGGATGCATGAACCACCTAAGAGCGGCCAATCCACGTCAAAATTCCTTCTAGAATCATCTAGAATTAAGCCAAAGTGAGTTTTTTAGAATAAACTTGCGCCTTTTTGACTTTCACAGGGGTCCACACCCACACCTTCAGGGATAGAGCGGGCAGGTCCGTAGTTTTTGTAAACAGAAGGTGCGGGACCGTAGGTAACAGTGAGAGAAAGTGCGGAACCAGAGTTTTGTTGATTTTCAATGTCTTTCTCTCAATTTCAAAGCTTGACTTGAAGGGCTGAGGTCTGAGACTTGCTTAGGAGGACAGTACAAGTGATGATAGACCCATACTGACTGCAAATAATCATGGTGACGATATTTTTGTGTAACAGATTGCCCCCTAAAGTGCGAAGTCTGTAGTAGATGAGGATTTCATTTATCATTTAGGAAGAGTGAAGTACTTTATCATTTCGAGGATCATCTTGTGGAGAGCCCGGTTGGAACCTGTAAAAACATTCAATGCAAGATATATATATATATATATATATATGAGATCATATCATCGCTGAGGTAGGCATTCCCATACTCAGATCAAAATTGACTTAGAAAACTAACTACTGCTCTGATACAGGAATGATCTTGTAATACATCACAAGTATAGACTCATGTGGACACAGTATGGACGCAACCATCTGTTTATGAATAGTCCATTATATAATGAATACAAAATTCCTCGCAGCCTGGAGTGTGGAAACTAGATCCAGCGTTTTCATTTCTACTTCCTGAAACAATACAATTCTATCCATGCGAATAAATGTGTTGATGTCGAACATGGTATAAACCACTTGATTACCAGTCAATGATGTAAACTGTTAACAAGTGTGAGAGAAATCACCAATGATGTCAATGGCTCTCAAAGTACCCAGTACAATCCATGAGATGTGAATAAATGTGTTGATGTCGAACATGTCATGGAATCCTTTGATCGAAGGTCAATGATGCAACCTGTCGTCAAAGGCGAGAAACCTGCCATTGAGGCATGCAGATCCCAAGGTACTGACGATTTCTAGATCGTCTTTCTAGATAATGAGTTGAAATCGATAGAAAGCGATCCGTCACAGGCAAGCCCACAACACGAAATCATAGATCAAGTTGAAGGAATTTAGTTGCAAGGACTGACTCAGGGATGGTCAAGATGGATGACAGATATTTTGCAGATGAATGGCTTATTGGCAATGACCTCTTGAACACGTAACGACACAACAGATGGCTTGGTGATAATTGACCCAAAGTTAATACCCAGAAACCGGCTGAAGACTTTCAATGTGGTTTGATCAACTGTTAGGCAAAGGATTTCCCAACCCAGGTGAATAAAAGTGTCGTGTTCAAGAGTGGTTACAAAGTATGACAAACATGCTCATTTTTCTCTCTTTTCCCCCACCATTTCTGGCAAGTACCTCTTTATTTTTGACAAGCTTGAGGAGGATAACATTTGCTTGATTATAAGCTCATCCTTCGGATGAGTCCAACTTAGTTTAAATTCAAACCCTAAGAAGGAGTGGTTCGTTCCTGTTTGTAATTGAACATGTCTTTATTGTGAAATTTTAACGAGTCCAGTATAGGAAAAAATCAGCGTTTTTCAATTTTAGAGAGTCTGAAAAAACTTAATAAGACTCCAGGGTTGACCTTTTTCGTAAATTTGTGTCTCCCAAGCCCGAAAAAGTATAAAATAATACTTGAGAGAACTTCTTGATCTTTACGACCAAGGAGTACTTTTCGTAATTAGTGCCCCTGATCCGAAAAAGTAAAAAAGTGATCAACGACATGTCGTTTTATAACCAGTATCGAATTTGAAATGACAAAAATCTGGCAATCTTTTCATGTTTTTACAGTCAGAAAAGAGCTCTAAGTGGACCATATTTTAGTTCCATTTTAACGAGTTTAAAAGAAAACCTCAGCAATCTTTTCATGTTTCTGGAGTCAGAAAAGAGCTTAAAGATGACTCTAAATGTTTTTCGTCGAAAATGATAGATTTCACCTGAATAATCTGTTATCCTGAACAAAAACGCAAACATTACTCATACCTGTTTGAAATGAATTTGCAAAAACACATTTCCAAAGTGAAACATAAACAAATTTGCAATTTATTTACTCAAAAAACTTATAAAAAGGGCTTTCGTCAATTCATTTTTACCGTTTGAGTTTTGGGTGAGAAAATAGTGCTTTTGTTCAGAAAACTTCCCGTGAAGATTGCGGAAAATCCAACCGTCAGAATCGAATGCCGTCTTCTCCAGGTAATCCACATCATCCCATTCTTCATTTTTAACCGTTTCATTTTTTTTTTAGGTTTTTATTTCATTTTTTGGAGGGTTTTTAGGCTTAAAACCCGTGCGCGGGGGCCCGCAGGTGCAACACTGCTAGCCCGCGGACCCCGTCTTTTTCTCAATGGGGAAAAAGTCAGGGGTCCGCACCATCCATGTAGGCAAGGTGCGGACTCACGCACTGTGTCTAACCCGGAGGGTCGGTCCCCGCCGCAAGGGTTTTTAACCCAAAAAATTCTCAAATTTGGCCCAAACAAATTAATTTCTAGCATTCTAATTTATCTTTTTACTTGATGCAGAGAGTACATCATGCTAGATTGGCATGAATGAGAGCATGAGGATGTGGATCTAGCCGCGTTGAACCACAAACCTTTGATCGATGCATTGAAGGCCTGCGACTTGTACAAATTCTGGGCCATACCTAGCATGAGGGCCCAGGTGGATTTCTTACAGTGGCTAGTTGACAGATGGAGCATACAAGACCAGTGCTTCTTCATTGGTGGCCACCAACTTGAAATAGAGGCGGTAGATATATATTTCTTGACTGGTTTGCCTAAGAAAGGCGAAGACTTGACTCTATTCGAGGCTAGGCCAGGTGGCCAGTCTGTCGATAGCCTCCGGCTAGAGTTCTGCAACAGCCAGGCTAGAGACAAGGGGATATAAATAAAAACCATATCCCTTCCTGAACTCATGGTGATCGCGTTTACTGTCACCAGACTTTACAGGAGTGTCGCATTACATGTTTCCACCGGATCCCAGATGCGGATGGCAGTTGACTGTTTTCGAGGCACCATCTTCAATTGGTGCAATGCTGTGTTGGCCAATGTGAAAGGCTAACTGACCAGAGCCAAGAACGGACAACTGAAGACCTTTGGTTATGGGGCTTTGGTTGTGAGCTTTGGTTTGGAGAGGGTTCCCATGTTGATCCTGCGACACCTTACTGTTGGAGCTGGGCTTCCTCGAGAGCCCAAACTGATGCGATGGGTCATAGTTATGGCCCGTCATCCGGACAAGGGGACAGAGGTTGTTCGATTCAAACCTGAGTATTTCCAGTGGTTGGGAAACCAGGTTTTTTCTACTCAGGACTTCCCTTACATTGGGGTAGATTTTTGTGGTGACCCAGACATGGCTCTTCCACCAGGAGAGCAATGGGATGACTCAGGTAAAATCATTTTCAACATTTTTTCTATTTTAATTTTTTTTTTATTATTTTTCTATCGTCCCAAAATTGATAGTAAAAGTTTCAAATGCAGATGTGGGTCCACAGCGACCAGCCTCTCTCCAGCCTTACGAGAGGAAACTACCCGTTGCAGCCGTGCCAGCCCCACAGGACGAGTCAACAGAGGTTTTGGCCGAGTTGGAGGGTCATCTAGAGCACTTGATAGGAGATATTCCGGAGACCACCATAAATGACATTCCTCGTCGACTTTAGCGCTATGTGATTGGGGTCCCAGGTCCTTTTAGGAGGTTCCTTTGCAAGGTGGCCCGTGCAGTGGTTTCTTATCGAGATCATCACCAGTGATAGGATGATCGCTTATTGTGGGCACATATGACATTTTTACTTTTTGTACTTATCATTTTTGCCAATCATAAGGTGTTTTTCAACCTATGATCGAGGACGATGTATTTTTGACACACTCCTATATATATATATATATATATATATATATATATATATCACTATTACTGGCTTATCTTGTAAATCATGTTATGGAATGGTTTTAAATTTATATGTATGATTATTGCAAATGTCTACTTAACATTCGAGAAGCAATTGCATCTGCTAATGTATTTAAAGATATTGGAATATGCTGATATTCAATATAATCAAATTCACGTTCCAAGAGACGCACTCTCAAAAATAATCTCAATAACACTGGATTTCTAATGGCATACACTCTATTAATCTGTAATACAACGAGTTCAGAATCTAACCTCACTATCAAACTCCGAATCCCAAATGAAATAGATTCAGATAATAACTCAATCACTGCACTATACTCGGCAATGTTGTTCATTGTTTGACCGAGGCTTACCCCATGCATAGATACCAACTCGTCAGAGGGCGAATAGATAACCCAAGCTGCGGAAGAAATGTTCCGTGTATTACGACAAGCACCATCAACAAAACCAATGCATGTTTGGAGAGGCATCGACATCTGCAATATCAAGAGTAAAACCAAGATAAGCAAGAATAATGACGAAAAACACTCTCTAAGCTAAGCACACTTTTTAAACTAAAACACACCAGCTAGAAAGAAAAACTATCCTAACTAAAAATCTCCATACCCATTCTTTAAGCATAATACCTCTTCAGGTAAAGACCATTTCTGGGTTTACCTAAAGAGTCCCCGTCAAAGTCTACCAATTCATAGGCCGCTTTTGTTAGCTTTCGCTTGACAACATAGGGACCATGCCACATAGGAACGAATTTTCCAGCGCCTAATTTATCATTAGCTTGATCGTAAACTAAGACTAGATCTCCTTCCGAAAAATTTCGAGGGGTCACATTTCGATCATACAGAGCTTTCATACGTTTTGTGTGAGTCTTGATCACCAATGCAGCATCACGTCGATTCTCATCTAATTGAGCCAAGTATAACAAACTCTTTTCCTCTTCGGAAGTGGCTGGAAGTAACTCGATGGCCATTTGCAATGACGAGATTTCGCATTCAATGGGTAACACAGCTTCCAGACCATAAACTAGTTGGAAAGGAGTGAACCCTGTTGATGTTTTTACTGAAGTTCGATACGCCCAAAGCGCTGAAAATAGCATGTTATGCCAAATCGACCGATGAATCCCAATGATTCGTCAGATCATGATGACTAAGACTTTGTTGATGGATTCAACCAGACCATTAGCTTGTGGATAATAAGGAGTTGAACTATCGTGATGTAAACCAAGCTGGCCTATAAGTTCGGTCATCATAACGTTTCGAAAATGACGCCCATGATCAGTGATAATCGCTTGTGGGACACCAAACCTAGCAATTATGTGATTGAACATGAAAAGTGCAGCTGTCTTTCCGTCTGCCTCAAATGTAGGCATCGCCTCGGCCCACTTGGTAAAATAATCTACCGCAAGGATGATATACGCATGCCCCCCGGCCGAGTGAGGGTTACATGTAATAAAATCGATACCCCATTTGGAAAAAGGACCAAAAGAAATTATAGGGTGGAGAGGAGCAGGTGGAGCGCGCATCTTTCGATAAAAAATTTGGCAGTTGTGGCATTTTCAGACTGCGGTAATACAATCTTTAAACAAAGACGGCCAGAAGTAGCCAGCACGCAATATCTTTTGGGCTGTGGCATACCCAGACATATGACCACCACACACTCTAGAGTGACAGTCATTTATAACCCTTTCAGCTTCCTCGTGAGTTAGACAACATCGAAAAACAGAGTCCGCCCCACGGCGATAAAGAGTATCTCCAATATTCTGAATTGTTGGGATTGGAATCGTATTTTCTGACGTTCTGACCTTGAAATTTCTAGCCGAAAGGATTGGGTCTGGAGATAAACGATGATATCCCCATACCATGGATCTAAAGTGCTGATTAGAAACAAGGATTCGTCGGCAATGGGCTCTTCCGCCACAGTCTCCGTGTCAGCACACGGGAAGTCACACATTAACTCTGCAAAAACTAAAGATTTCTTAGACTTAGATTTTTCAATTCTAAGTCGAACTCCTACAGGATAACAATCCATTTAGAGTACTTGCCCCCTAGCAATTTCTTGGTCAAAATTTAGATCATAGGGTTGCAATCCAAAATTACTGTAGTTTTACGTAGTAAAATGTAGTGACGAAAACGTTGGACAACTTGAACAGCTGCCAATGCCAATTTCTCCACATGTGAGTATTTTAGCTCAGTTGGACTTAAGGTTCGACTAAGGTAATATATCACATGTTCAGTTCCGAATTCATCTTCCTGAACTAAGACCATTCCAATGGTGGAATGAGAGGCGGTGAGGTACAAGAAGTAATCCTGGTTGTAGTTGGGAGGATGCAATAACGGTGCATGGGTCAACGCATGTTTAAGTGCATCAAAAGATTTCTGAGCTATCTCATCCCAATAGAATGGATTATTATGTTTCAACAACCAGGTAAAACCCTTTGTAACCTCGGCGTAGTTAGGAATGAATCGTCGTAAAAAGTTTTCTTTCCCTTGCAAACTTTGGAGTTGGCGAAGACTCGAAGGAGGAGGCAATTTGACAATAGCTTCGACCTTCGAGGGATCGACGCGAATGCCGGCTTTCGAAACAACAAACCCCAGCAATCGACTCATTTCTATACAGAAAACACATTTGTGTGGATTCAACCCAATCCGATAATGCCTACACCTCATAAAGATTGCTCGTAAATGGACGAGGTGATCTGCTCGATGTAATGAATGAGCAGGAAAGTCGTCGAGATAGGGTTGCACAATGTGCTTGATGTCATGAAACACATAAGACATGGCCCTTTGAAAAGTTTCTCCGGCATTCTTGAGCCCAAAAGGTAATTTGCAATAAGAAAATGTCCCCCACGGACAAATGAAAACTGTTTTTGGTTGATCGGCAGGTAGAATATTGATTTGATTGTATCCAGAAAAACCATCCATGAAGGAGAATATTTCGCTGCCGGCACAATCATCAATGATTTGATCGATATAGGGAGTTTGGTAATTGTCCTTTGGACAGGCTCGATTAATTTCCCTATAATTGATACATATTCTTATTGTCCCTTGCTTTTTGTTAATCGGAACAATATTCGATACCCAATCCGTTAATGGGATCGGATAAATGAAACCTGCTTTGAGTAATTTTTCAACTTCTGCTTTAATTGCAGCAGCTTTTCTTGGGTGAATCTGACGCAAAGGTCACCCGACGGGTTTAGCATTCGGGTAAGTCTTGATCTCATGAACAACAATCGCGGGATCAATTCCTGGCATTTCCTCATAGGACCAGGCAAACAAGTCGTGGAATTCCTGAAATAGGGCCTTATATATTTGAATTTCATCATCTGTACATGAGGCACCTATATGAATGTTTTCAACAATTCCAGGTTTAACCGAAATGTCAATAGGAATAGTTCGAGAGATGTTTCCCAAATTTAACTCCGAATCAGGATGTTTCATTGGATTCTGAGGTTCCTTGAAATATTCAATCGTAAAAATTGATGAAAAATCATTTTCAAAACGATCATTCTCGGGTAAAAACGAAGATCTGTGATGGAGATCTTCCCATGGTAAATCATCTACACATAGGATTTCACTAATTTTCTCATCAGAGTGAACAAGTTCAGAAAACGTGATTGAATCTGAGCTTGATGTGAAAAGTGATTCTTCACGAACCACATTCATTAAGTCAATTTCGATTGAAGATGGGTCGGTAAACGACTGCACAGCCTCATACGCAATTTCATATGGACTCAAAGGCATGACATCACCAAATGAGTCTATCTCAGATTCAGAAGGAACGATCCAAGGATCATCATAAACAATGGTGTCTGACGTAATCATATGAATAGTTGCAAATGAAGACGATGTGTTGATCAGAGGGAAAGGAAAAGTTCCCAGTAAACCGACATCTTTAACTAGTCCTACTCCAACATCCTTATATGTGATGAGCCCCAAATTTTGGTAACATTTTGGGCTCATTTGGCCTACTTACCTTGCTCAACCCTTCATTTTTTATCACTTATGCATCATTTCTTAGTATAATCATGTTATTTGTAGGAAGGAGGGCAGTCATTATGCCTATGTGGCTAATACATGTTTATTTCAGGTCTTTTTGACATTAAATGGAGCAAAACCACGCAGATGAAGGCAAGGAGACAGTCAAGGTGGCATTGCAGGTTTGTAGGAAGGTTGTCCACAGCCTTGAATGACCTTCCTTGTGATCTCCACCCCAACTCCGAGCTCCAACAGCTATCACCACCGAGCTAGAAGGCAGCCAACGGATTCTACAGGAAAAGCAGTTTACTTTTAGTTGGACAGCCAAGCCCCACTAATTTAGGAGGCCAGCTTGGCCCTCATAATGTATAAATATTGAGGTTGTAGCCTTCAATGGGGACTTTTGAACCTTTGTTGCAGATTTTGAATCACGAGCTATAGCTCTGTTTTGCTCTTTGTAAGCCATTTTTGGCATGTTGTTAGACTTATGATTATGATCTTTTAATAAAAGGTAGGCAGATTTGAGTTCATTTCTGAGTTTTTAGAGGAGCTATAGCTCTCAGGTTTGGGCCCAACCTGAGAGCAATAGGCCTCCTTTCTTTGTATTGTACTTGTCTTTCCTCTCAGCATTTCATTTCTTTTCCTTTACATGCACTTGGAAAACACAGTTTGCTGATTCGAATTTCTGGATGTGATTAAGTAGGTTAGTTTTATGGATAAAGTGCTCTCAGTAGTTTAGATTAGAGTAGGAGGATTAGAATTCATCAGAGTTCCAAGAAAAGGTTGATTGTACACTCACTTCCACCTCTGTTTAGAGATTGGGAGTGTAGACCGTGCCAACCACCAAAAACGCAGTTTTACATGTTCATGCAAGCTTTAAAGTAATATTTCCATTGGTAGAAGTGTCCATGCATTTAGATCTTGAGCAATAAATCTTTGTTTCAGCACCATGCACGATTTCTCTCTAAACTACATTGCTGTCCTTTGGTTTTCAATAAAACAGTTAGAATAGGTTGATGAATTCTCAGTTTTGTGCAAGACAGAGGTGATTTGTTTCATTTACACTGCGCAGCACCACTCTATCGTTTCCTTATCCTTCTCAGCTGTGCCTAAACCATCTCCTTACTTCCCAGCTAGATCATTTGTCCACCAACTCTTCTATTATCCACGTTGTTTTATCTTTTCGGTCTTCCATTGCCTCCACCCTTCTATCGACCAACCAGCTTTACACACCCCCTCTCCATCTCATCTCTCTGTCCATAAGCCATCACAAGCTCCCCTCTCATCCTACCTATCCACCCATACAGCTCATTCACTCCTCCATCACCCAAAACTTCGATTGCAGAACATCCTGTAGAAGTTAGCAGACTTCCTGTAGAAATCCCGAGCTTCCTGTAGGATCCCCTGCAGACATCCTGTAGAAGCTTGCAAACACGGTTGCCAGGCATCTGAATGTTGTGAACTTCTGTGGAATGATGTTAGGGATCCCCTGGAACCTCTCAGAGTCCTCCTGACCTTTTCCAAGCCTTCCTCCCCTTGAACTTCCCCTGCACAGTCAAGACCCAGTAAGAAGCACAGTCATAATCACTCCAACCACTTGAGCAAAAATACAAAAACATGTTCTCTTCAGATGAAAGTCGTTTAGACTCATGCATCTCATCTCACTAGAAGTAATGGCATCATTTTTAGAAGTTTCATTCCCACCATTGCATCGTAAGGATTAAGCTGGTCAAATTAGGGTTTACTAGGATTTCCATGTTTTGTTGGCTTTCAGTTCATTCTTGCAAAGTAGGTTAATTTCCTTTGAGATAGCTTTCGTTCATCACTTAAAAAGCTTCTTCTGAGAACATATAGAAGTTGGCTTGAGCCCTAGCGGACTTGTGCCAGCTGACCAAGTGACAGCTGCGACAAGAGCTAGTACTTGTGCATACAGCACTGTCGCTTCCAAGTTTGTTACGAACTACCGGGTTGATAAAATTAGAGAAGGAAGCTCCAGGAGTTGTAGCATTATTGCTACAATACTGGAGCCCACCATCTTTTTGGCGCTGTTGCCGGGGAAGCGTCAGAGTATTAGTCATTGTTGCTTTTCTTCTATTTTCCTACTCTTGCCTTCTGCCAAGTAGTTTATTTCATTTCCATTCTGCAAAAGTAGCATAGACATTTCCTGCTTTCATAAATTAGCATTTCAATTCCGCAATTTCAATTTTGCAAGCATAGATTAGCATTTCAATTCTGCAAGCGTAGACTAGCATTTCCATTCCTGCAATTCCATTTGAGCAAAGTAGACTAGTTCTTTCCTGCCTTCATTTCAATTCTGCATTTTCATTTCAACAAGATAGTTAGTTGTAGATCAATCTGTTTCATTTTTTGCAGGTACCAAAGAAAAAAACAAAAGAAATCAAAAAAGTCTTTCCATTTCATGCCTCATAGGAATCGAGATAAAACAGGCAAATTCTTACCCAACACCCCCACCACATCACTGAGTCACCCTTCTCTCTTCTTCGGTGACAGTGATCCAGAAGAACCTATAGGTGAATCTCCTGAGATATACGAAGATCCTATAGCAGAAGAAGAATTAGAGACCATCCCATCTGAAGCTATGGCTAACAATAGAGGAGAAGATGAGAGAATAGAAGGTGCCTTCCCCATCCGAGAAACCAATGGAGACATGAAAATGAAGAACATTAGCCCCTCCGCTTTACCTCACTTCCATGGACTGACTACTGAAGATCCTGATACCTTCTTGTTTGAGTTTGCTGTCCTTTGTCGAACCTATGACTATACTGAAGATGAGCAGAAGCTGAAACTCTTCCCTTCAACTCTTAAGGATGCAGCATTACGCTGGTTCATGGGCTTACCTGGGAATAGTATCACCACTTGGGCTCAGATGCAGCAAGCTTTCAATACCAAGTACCGGGACTACTGTAGGTCCAAGGAAACCAAGGGAGAAATCTTTCGGATGACCATGGGAAATGATAAGTCCTTAGAGGATTATGAGGAGAGGTTCAAACTTAGCTATAAATAGGCCAGGTGCACACTTGACCCTGAATCCCTCAAGTTGGTCCTGCTCCGAGGAGTCCCTGAAGACCTCTTAGATACCCTTCACATGTTAGATAGAGGAGATATTTACCAATTGACTTATGAGGACATCAAGACTGTGTTTAGGAACCACTCTAGGGCAGCCCGGAAATGAGGTAGAGGAAACCTCCTCTCAGCTGGTATTCCTTTCTCCAAACATGAGTTTGCAAATCAATTAGAAGATCTCAAGAGTGAGGTGAGACAGACCATTGCCATGCAACTTGACACATTCAGGATCCAGCAGAAGAAGGAAGAAGCTGAGAGGGCCTTGGCTATCTTCTGCTCTAGATGTACAAGGAGACAACCTAAGAACGAATGCCCATTGCATTCGGTTGAAGTGTGTTTCGTTTGTGAGGAGGACCATCCCACAAATCAATGTCCAACCTTACCTGGGCTTAAAGCCATGTACCAAGGGACAGAAGCCCCCACTGAACCTCTCTATTTCCTGAACCAAAGGAGGCCACAAGGACCTAGACCTTACCAGCAGGGGATGCAAGGGGCACCCCAAGCTTATTACAGCCCCAACCAATCTACTCCTATGCCTTCCTGGGGTCCCCCTGCTCATCCTTCCTGGTCTATGCCTCCTCCATGGTCTTATCCACCTCAGTACCCTACTCAGCCCGCTACTCCTTCATATCACTCACATGCCCAGCCACAGCCTTAGTGGAATGCACCTCAGTCGGGGTGGAGGCCCCAGTACAACACTCCTCTCGCCATTTTGCCTCCACCGCCAGTTCAACCTCCACCATTACCTCTTGCTCCTCCAAGGCAACCTCAAATGCCTGCTCAACCGAACCCGAACCCCAACAATAGATAGGCCCAGCAGGTATACACTGGGGAAACATCATGCCCTACCTATGCTGTGGAGATCCAGGAGATCAACCTTCGATCTGGAAAGACTCTTCCGGATCGCCAACCTCCTCCCCCAGAGGACGAGGAAGACAAACAGGAAATGAACCAAATGCTATTCCACCCTTTCCTGAGAGACTAACAGCCACCACACAACCCAACCCAGAGGAGGATGAGCTTCTGGGAGAGCTCAAGCAGTTGTGTGTGAAAATACCACTTCTCCAAGCCATCAAGGATGTGCTAATATACAACAAACTGGTAAAGGAAAAGTGTTTCAAACACCCAGGCAGGCGAAAGAGAGATGCCTCAACCATCAATGTCATAGGACAACTGTCTGACCTTATGTTAGGACAAGTCATTTGCCCAAAATATCTAGATCCTGGGAGTCCTGTAGTAGATGTCCACATCAATGGCACCATTATACCTCACACCTTGATTGATCTGGGGGCTGCCATTAATGTGATGACCAGGGATACCATGCTCAAACTCAATCTTCAGGGTTCCTTGAGGAAGACCTCGACAGTCCTGCAACTAGCAGATCGCTCCACTGTGACTCCCGAAGGGATTGTGGAGGATGTCTTGGTCTCTATTGACTCTTGGAAATACCTTGCAGATTTCTTGGTTCTGCAACCAAAGGCAAAGCTTACTGGATACCCTCTCATTTTGGGAAGGCCTTGGTTAGCCACTGCAGATGCTTACATAAGTTGTCGTTCAGGAAACATGACCATAAAAAATGGTCCTATGTCCAAGCATCTAGTCCTATACCCTCCTGCCCAACCCTCCTTAGAGCATGACTTACCACTTTGGTTGGAAGAAGGAGAAGAGGATGAGGTGTACTCAGCACCTTTGTGCACCCTAAACACCACTAGAAGAGACCCCCCAACCGAGGATGACTTGATTGAGACCTTGATCCAAAATCCACCTCCCAGTGCACTATCCTTAGAGAAATTGGTGGAGGATGCCCAAGCCAGCACCTTAGTGGACCTTTGTGCAACTAACCCTGTCACTCCCAGAGTCAAGAATGTGGAGTTCAGCCCTGAGAGAACGTTAAATATCAGCTCCTCCCTATCTCCTTCCCAGGAAAAGGAGCTGTGTAACCTGTTGGCCAGTCATCTAGATGCTTTTGCTTGGAGCTATAAGGAGATGAAAGGAGTCCATCCTTCGGTCTGTACCCATCACATATACATCAAAGAGGATTGTAAACCGGTTAGGCAACCTCAGAGGAGAATGAATCCAGCTCTTAAGGACATTGTCAAGGAAGAATTGCAAAAACTGTTGGATGTCGGATTCATTTACCCCATCTCAGATAGTGAATGGGTGTCCCCTCTGGTGTTGGTTCCCAAGAAAAATGGGAAGTGGAGAATCTGTGTGGACTACCGAGAACTGAACAAAGCTACCAAGAAAGACCATTTCCCTCTACCTTTCATAGATCAAGTGTTGGATGGACTGGCAGGAAAGAATTTCTTCTCTTTCCTAGATGGGTTTAGCAGGTACAACCAAATCCAAATCAGCCCGGAAGACCAAGATAAGACCACCTTCACTTGCCCTTGGGGTACCTTTGCCTACCGAGTTCTTCCCTTTGGGCTATGCAATGCTCCTGCTACCTTCCAGAGAGTTGTCTTGAGCATCTTCTCGGAGCTGGTCCATGATGCGGTGGAAATCTATATGGATGACTTCACTCCTTATGGGTCCAACTTCCAGGAAGCATTGTCCAACCTGGGAAAAGTCCTAACCAAATGCATTGAGATGAATCTGTCCCTTAGTCCTGAAAAATGTGAATTCTTGATGACTGAAGGGACCGTGCTAGGCCATACCATTTCTTGCCAAAGGTTACAAGTGGATCCTAACAAAATTTCTCTCATCAAGAGGGTTCCACCTCCCCAAAAGGTAAGGGATGTTCGGAGTTTCTTAGGATTAGCAGGGTATTACAGGAGATTCATTAAAGAATTTAGCAAGCTAGCCTCGCCATTGTTTGGCCTGTTGGCAAAAGATGTGGAGTTTAAATGGACTGACGATTGTCGGAGGGCTCTGAATGAATTAAAGGACAAGTTAGTGTCTGCCCCAATCTTGAGAGGTCCAAACTGGGCCTTACCTTTCCACATCCACACTGATGCCTCAAACAAAGCCATAGGGGCAGCTTTAGGACAAGTTGAACAAAAAATTCCATATGCCATTTACTTTGTTAGCAAAAACTTATCCAAAGCTGAACTGAATTACACTGTAACCGAGAAAGAATTTTTGGTTGTGGTCCATGCACTGAACAAGTTCCGACATTATATCACTGGCTATCAAACCTTTGTACATACGGATCATGCTGCAATTAGATATTTAATGAATAAACCAGATGTGAATGCTCGTATTATTAGATGGTTACTTTTGTTGCAGCAGTTTGATTTGACCATTGTTGACAAACCAAGTAAAGAAAATGTTGTTGCTGACTTTTTATCTAGATTGGATTTGTCTGCAGATGAGGATGGAACAGTGGATGACCAGATGCCCGACGAACATCTATTTGCTATCTTAGTACTCTCTCCATGGTTTGCTGATATAGCAAACTACCTTGTTTCAGCATAGTTCCCTCCGCACCTATCTTCAAGAGAGAAGAGCAGAATCATCAGAAAAAGTGCCTCATTTACTTGGATCGGGGGCAACCTGTTCAAGCTTGGCCCTGATCAGATCTTAAGGCGTTGTGTAAGGGAGGAGGAAGTCTTTGATATCCTCCTCACCTGTCATGATGGGCCTTGTGGAGGACATTTTGCAGCAAATAGGACTACCTTCAAAATCCTGCAGGCAGGCTACTATTGGCCCACACTTCATCAAGATGTCAGAAGGTATATCAGCCAATGTGACCGATGCCAAAGAATGGGAAAGCCGACTCAAAGGGATGAGATGCCTCTCCAACCTCAAGTGACTCTTGAGCCATTTGAGAAGTGGGGTATGGACTTTGTGGGTCCAATCAACCCTCCCTCGAGGCAAAGGTCTTACATCATTGTGTGCACCGACTACCTGAAAAAGTGGGCAGAGACTAAAGCAATCAAAGCAGCAACAGAAGAAAAGGTGGCTGAGTTCTTAAGAGAGAACATCTTCTACAAATTTGGCTACCCAAGAGAGCTGGTCACCGATCAAGGAAGCCAGTTCACATCCAACTTAATTGAAGACCTACTAGCTCATCACAAAATCAAGCATAGGACTTCCACCCCCTATCGTCCACAGGAAAATGGGCAAGTGGAAGTCACCAACAGAGCATTGGAAGGGATTTTGACTAAGGTGGTGAGCAGCAGTAGGAAAGATTGGGCAGATCGCCTGGTTGAGGCCACATGGGCTTACAACACCACCTGGAAGACCACCACCGGCTTCACACCTTATGAGCTGGTCTATGGGAAGAAAGCTTTGTTGTCCATTGAATTTGAATACAACACTTTGAGGATGGCAGCTCAGCTGGACCTAGATCTCAGCCATGCACAACAAGAAAGGTTATTGCAGTTGAATGGACTGGACGAGCACCGGATGCAGGCCCTCCTTCACTCAGAAGTGGTTCAACTTCAGAGGAAGGTGTGGCATGACCAACACCTCAATGACAAGTAATTCCAGCCAGGAGATTTGGCACTGTTGTATGACTCCTGGCACAAAGATTTCAAGGGGAAGCTGAGAACCAGATGGCTGGGACCATATGCAGTGGAAAAATGTCATGACAATGGATCTGTTCTTATTCAGACCATTGATGAGGAAGCCATCCCCATGCTTGTCAATGGGCATCGACTGAAGATCTACAAGAAACCTCTCTCAAGACAAGAGTTCATTAAAACTATGGAGAAATCAGTGTTGGTCATAGAGAAGGGTTCTGCCTCTGCTTTGGGCATACCCTGAAAGATCTAAAAAAATAAAAAATAAAAAAATAAAAATAAAGATCCTTGGGTGAAAACCTTTCTGAGGCTCCCAAGGCAGGTGGTAGGGGTGAAAACCTCATTGAGGCGCCCCTATTGTCTTTCAAAAAAAAAAAAAAAAAAGATTTGAAAAAAGATCCTTGAGTGAAAACCTCTCTGAGGCGCTTAAGGCAGATGGCAAGGGTGAAAACCTCATTGAGGCGCCCCTGCTATCTTTCAAAAAAAAAAAAAAAACAATATGCAAAAGAAGACAGGGACAACAAGTTTATAATGTGGAAATGCATGGAGGTTGCAGGTGTTCTATGAAGGAGAGGAGGTCTCTCAACTCAAAGTCAAGGATCCTTATCATGCTTCCAGGAGACCTCACCAGCACCTCCTCCAAGAATACTCATCTTCTCCAAGGTATGGGCACGATTTCATCACAGCTTAAGTCTTCTACAGGAAGATGCAGACTTTCTACAGGAAGGTGCAGACTTTCTACAGGAAGGTGCAAATTTTCTACAGGAAGTTCTGTATTTCTACAGGAGACTTCCTGTAGAAGTTCGGGATGGCCCAAAATTCATTGTATGAGGAGATCTAACGACCAAGGATTGGTTTGGACGCATGCAAGCTACTATTTTCACCCTTACATACTGCTGTCACCTCTTTCTACCACCCCTGTCGACATGCAATGAAGATACCTGCACAATCAATGCAGATCATTGAGATTCAAGAGAAAGCAATTTTTTGTTAATGAAAAAATGCTAAGATGCCGTGCCATACCCATCCCAGCTATCTAAGAGCCCTGTGAGCATGATCGTGGGGCCACCGTCTTCACCGTGTAGCATGCACCCGAGGAGGAAAAACTGCTACAGGACATCCTGCCGGAGTCCCGTAGCAGTTTAGCCAACTAGAGTGCACACCATTCCACCGCTTGCAACATGCAAAGATCACGCGGGTGCATGCAGCTGAAGCATCAAATTCATCGTCAGCGGCCTGTGAATATGAACCTCCGGGCCTATGCAAATCCACCAACAGCAAATAAATCCACTCATCGTCGTCCAAGAGCCTGAAAAATCGTGTTGCGGCCGCACAAGTAAGTGCCTCGACCCTTTCTTCCGTCGAATCGCATGAATTTTACTTTGAAAATGTTTGCGAAGTGTAAAGTGAATGGGTTGAGCGGTCGTATGGCCATTCGACTGGCCACGTCGACCAGTCAGTGGTCTATTCGGATGTTTGAACGGTGGTCGTGGCAAAAAGGAACGGGCAGTGCACATGTGAGAGCCATCCAGTTGGGAAAAACGAGTTTTAACAGAAGTGACAGCGGCGGATCTGCGGGGAATGGTGCGGTAGTAAGGGAACTCGCAGACGAATGATGGAGTGACGTCGTCCAACGGTCCGGTAGGGACAGCTCACCCCCGCGCCACGGAGTCCGCCAAATTCAAATCTAATCGGCTAGATTGCCACCCCACGCATTTATCATTCACCGTTTGAAACTCGAGTGATCATCCGGATCCCTCTGCAGCTCGACACTCCAAGTCTTTGGCCGTTCGAACGCCTGTTAAGCAGCAAAGAGAGCGCAGACCCACTGCAGTATCCTCCGGAATTCGTGCGCTGCTTCTACAGGAAAGCTGTTTCTACAAGAAATTGGGTCCTCACGTCAAAAGGTGGCGGATTCAAAAGGTAAGCCTGAACCTTCCATGCAATTGGTTTTGAGGGTGGCAGAATCGACGTCTACAGTCTGGTCGTAAGAAAATTTTGCAAATATTGTCTGCTGTTGCATGAATTGTCGTCCTACAGGATGTGAGTTAAGCCGTGTTAAGGTCGTCGAGGAGATAAGTTTTGTGATTGTATGCGTGGCAGAGGCGTAATTCTACGCTCTGTCCCAGATTAGCCAATTTTCTTCCGCACCCGCCACCTCCAGTTAACGTCACAGGCTTTTCACCATGCCGGGTGGGTTCATCAGAAGGGAACCAACCGACTCCACAAAGCTAAGAGAAAATCCTGAGGTGGTGGAGCTCTTCATGCGAGCGCAATGGATATCATTCTGTGACAAATTTCAGGGCTATGACGACGAGGTGGCAGAGGAGTTTTTGCAAGCTCTGAGGCCGAAATCCAAAACATTGGCCACCGTTAACTTCAGGGGTTTGAGTCTCAGACTCATCCCACAATTCATCAGCCGAGTTACTGAGCTCCCAATGGGATTACCATGGGATAAAGAAGAAAGAAAATTGGGCCAACAGGCTAAGAAAGACTTCTTTCCACCAGAGGAGGAATTATCAGAAGATAAAAATGGGGTTCGTAGAACCAGCTTATTGCCACTGTGGAGTGAAGTTAGCCTTCAGATTATGAAGTACATCACCTGCGAAGGTCGTTTTAGCATTGTATATGGGTACCATTTTCGGTTACTCACGGAATTAAGGCATCAGATGGACCTACCTATAGAAAACAAACTCAGTCTCCCCTACTTTCTACTACAGTCTCTGATTGAGTGTGCCACCAAGTTGAAAGAAGGCATACCAGACCAGGTAGCCCACCATGGACTCATCAAACTCCTCTTGGAGGATGCGCTCCACACATACAAGGTTCCTCTCTCATGGGAAGCCTTCAGAAATTTGACCAAGGATGGTGACATAAAGATGTTGACTGAGGAGCTCGGTTCATCTAGCAGTGAGGAGAAAGATTCAGTGCCCACAGGGAAGAAAGACAAAGGCCAGAAGACCACGACCACGGAGCAGAAGAAAGAGAAAAAGAAGAAACAAGAGAAAAAGGGTGCCAAAGAGAAGGATGACACACCCATTTTGACGGCAAGAGAGAAAAGATTGCAAAGCAGAGTGGACAAGGCTGAGAAGGTCCAGATCAGCAAAAGTGCCTCGACAACAACCACAACCAAGTCAAAAAGTAAAACTCATGCAGCAAAGCAAACCAAAGCGGTGACACCTGTTTCTACAGGAAAACCGAAACCAGCTTCTACAGGAAGCCCGAAATTAACTGAAAAAGGGTCTTCTACAGGAAGCCCGAAATTAACTAAAACAGGGTCTTCTACAGGAAGCCCTGAAAAAGTGAAACCCAAGGAGAAGAAAGCTGACATTCTTGCAAGGGAGGCAGCAGCTGTGCTGGCCGCCCTCAGCACACCTCCTAAGCCAAAGGAGAAGAGAAAGAGGGAGACCCCTCTATATTTTAAAGCTAGAAGAAGTGTGAGAATAAAGACGGGCAAGCCACAGCCTCCGTCCAGTAGCCCAATCATTATCGAAGATGCCCCTACTTCGCCTAAGGAGAAGTCCCCCTCGAGGATATCAGTCACCTATGAGAGGGGGAGCCTGAAGAAAACCACTTGGAAACAAAGGTTAGACCAATTGACTACAAAAGCTCGGCTACAGGATGCTGAGGATGCTCTACAGGAAACCTTAGCCAGGCTTAAAGAAACTGAGAAAATGGAAGGAGAAGCACCCTCATCACCACCGAGGGAGGGCGAAGTAGAGCCACCAAAAGAAGTGGAGAAAGAGTATATACCAGAGCCCAGCCCTCAGCCAAGTCTGAGTTCATATTACAACTTTTTAGAGTCTGGAAAAATTATACCTCAGAAATTTACTATGCCACTGTTTTTTGCATTGGAGGAAGAAAGAGTCCGTACACACACGTGGATGAAAATAGTCAAGTCAAAGGGTGTGGCGGACATAGGTCCCTTGCAGGAGCAGCTCAAGGAGGCCAGAAGTGAATTATCCATGGCTAAACACGTGGCAAATTGCCAACGAGTGTTCCTACAAGAAGAAATCCAAAAGCTGAGATTGCAGCTACAGGAGCTGAGGGCAGGGACAGGTACATCCTCCAAGGACACCACAGCAGAACAACAAGGAAAATAGGAAATGAACACCGGTCTTGGAGAGACAACCACACATCTACAGGAAGCAGAACAGCAAGCACAAATTGAGGTGCAAGCTCTCAGAGAACAGCTGCAGCAGGAAGAGGCACAATTGGCCTGCATGGCCAGTTGGGCCATGAATTCTATACAATGCAGGCAGCCGGCCAAATCCTATGGCCTGTACTTGAAAGACCAATGGCTGCAATTTCAAAACAATACCTTGGCGCAAAGAGGTATCTCTCAGCTCCAAGACCCACAGCAATTCACTGAAGTATGCAGCACCAGCTCATCAGAGGATAAGGCCAAATTAGTGGAGTTCTACCTCCATAATTTGGCCCTGCCTAATGTAGTTTCATGGGATCCCAATACGGCCTTGGGAGATATGCAATTAATGGCATTTGCCTCATGGTTGAACCATGAGGACAAAAGAGCAGCAGAAGCCAAAGCGGTCATGAACCGGGAGCTGAATGAGCCATTGCTCATCAGACCAGAACCAGGGGATCCAGTTGCACTAATCTCGGCACACCAACATTTTTCCACTGACCCTCAAGCTTCATTGAGATATATGGATCAACAGGCCCAAGCCATAGCTCATTTTGAGGACATGGAGAGACTGTTAGGAGACAACGTTGTCCAAGCATGCACCCGCAGATGGAATACATTGGCCCACAGTCTGAAAATCCGAGAGTACCATACCCCAACTCGGATGAGGGAAGCTCTGGTAGGGGTGGCCCTCTATAAGAAATCCATGCAAAACCTCCAGGCCAGCTGGATTGGCCTTAAGCTAAGCCCACCACTGCTGCTAGGATTGAGGGAAGGCAGCATAGAGAAAGATGATAATGAACAGTGGGAAGAGGTGAACAGAAGGGCTGGGTTTCATATCAGCAAGGAGGACACTACTACAGAGGCTTGGGATGTAAGGGTGGCAGTAAAGGCAATGAAGGATGAAGAGTTGGACTAGTTTCTCAAGGATGAGAAAATATTTTAGCTGGGGGGTGATGATGAGCCCCAAATTTTGGTAACATTTTGGGCTCATTTGGCCTACTTACCTTGCTCAACCCTTCATTTTTTATCACTTATGCATCATTTCTTAGTATATTCATGTTATTTGTAGGAAGGAGGGCAGTCATTATGCCTATGTGGCTAATACAGGTTTATTTCAGGTCTTTTTGACATTAAATGGAGCAAAACCACGCAGATGAAGGCAAGGAGACAGCCAAGGTGGCATTGCGGGTTTGTAGGAAGGTTATCCACAGCCTTGAATGACCTTCCTCGTGATCTCCACCCCAACTCCGAGCTCCAACAGCTATCACCACCGAGCTAGAAGGCAGCCAACGGATTCTACAAGAACAACAGTTTACTTTTAGTTGGACAGCCAAGCCCCACTAATTTAGGAGGCCAGCTTGGCCCTCATAATGTATAAATATTGAGGCTGTAGCCTTCGATGGAGACTTTTGAACCTTTGTTGCAGATTTTGAATCACGAGCTATAGCTCTGTTTTTCTCTTTGTAAGCCATTTTTGGCATGTTGTTAGACTTATGATTATGATCTTTTAATAAAAGGCAGACAGATTTGAGTTCAATTCTGAGTCCTTAGAGGAGTTATAGCTCTCAGGTTTGGGCCCAACCTGAGAGCAATAGGCCTCCTTTCTTTGTATTGTACTTGTCTTTCCTCTCAACATTTCATTTCTTTTCCTTTACATGCACTTGGAAAACACAGTTTGCTTATTCGAATTTCTGGATGTGATTAAGTAGGTTAGTTTTATGGATAAAGTGCTCTCAGTAGTTTAGATTAGAGTAGGAGGATTAGAATTCATCAGAGTTCTAAGAAAAGGTTGATTGTACACTCACTTCCACCTCTGTTTAGAGATTGGGAGTGTAGACCGTGCCAACCACCAAAAATGCAGTTTTACATGTTCATGCAAGCTTTAAAGTAATATTTCCATTGGTAGAAGTGTCAATGCATTTAGATCTTGAGCAATAAATCTTTGTTTCAGCACCATGCGCGATTTCTCTCTAAACTACATTGTTGTCCTTTGGTTTTCAATAAAACAGTTAGAATAGGTTGATGAATTCTCGATTTTGTGCAAGACAGAGGTGATTTGTTTCATTTACACTGCGCAGCACCACTCTATCATTTCCTTATCCTTCTCAGTCGTGCCTAAGCCATCTCCTTACTTCCCACCTAGATCATTTGTCCACCAACTCTTCTATTATCCACGTTGTTTTATCTTTTCGGCCTTCCATTGCCTCCACCCTTCTATCGACCAACCAGCTTTACACACCCCCTCTCCATCTCATCTCTCTGTCCATAAGCCATCACAAGCTCCCCTCTCATCCTACCTATCCACCCATACAGCTCATTCACTCCTCCATCACCCAAAACTCCGATTGCAGAACATGCTGTAGAAGTTAGCAGACTTCTTGTAGAAATCCCGAGCTTCCTGTAGGATCCCCTGCAGACATCCTGTAGAAGCTTGCAAACACGGTTGCCATGCATCTGAACATTGTGAACTTCTGTGGAATGATGTTAGGGATCCCCTGGAACCTCTCAGAGTCCTCCTGACCTTTTCCAAGCCTTCCTCCCCTTGAACTACCCCTGCACAGTCAAGACCCAGTAAGAAGCACAGTCATAATCACTCCAACCACTTGAGAAAAAATACAAAAACATGTTCTCTTCAGATGAAAGTCGTTTAGACTCATGCATCTCATCTCACTAGAAGTAATGGCATCATTTTTAGCAGTTTCATTCCCACCATTGCATCGTAAGGATTAAGCTGGTCAAATTAGGGTTTACTGGGGTTTCCATGTTTTGTTGGCTTTCAGTTCATTCTTGCAAAGTAGGTTAATTTCCTTTGAGATAGCTTTCGTTCATCACTTAAAAAGCTTCTTCTGAGAACATATAGAAGTTGGCTTGAGCCCTAACTTGTGCCAGCTGACCAAGTGACAGCTGCGACAAGAGCTAGTACTTGTGCATACAACACCGTCGCTTCCAAGTTTGTTACGAACTACTGGGTTGATAAAATTAGAGAAGGAAACTCCAGGAGTTGTAGCATTATTGCTACAATACTGGAGCCCACCAATATGGGATAATCGTTTTACCGACATGCTGAATAATTTCAGAAGAGGCTGGGTTGGATGAAAAGTAAGCCAGCTGGTTTATTGTTACGATCTTTCCATTATGAGGAAACTTTATAAACCAAAAGATCGATGAAACGACAGTTGTCATAGTGTAAGACCAACTTCGACCCAAGAGAAGGTTGTAATCTAGAGGGGCATCAACCACCTCCACATCTAGATTAACGGTTTTTCCTTCAACCCCTAT
Source organism: Pinus tabuliformis (assembly GCA_031772625.1). Classification (NCBI taxonomy): domain Eukaryota; kingdom Viridiplantae; phylum Streptophyta; class Pinopsida; order Pinales; family Pinaceae; genus Pinus; species Pinus tabuliformis. The sequence goes on from CM062819.1 coordinate 1,099,409,987, forward strand.
AGGAAAATCCTGTAGAATGCCAAAAGGATGAAACCCATGGCCATAAAAGGCCTTAAGAATCATTGGGGATTGATTTAGCGAAGGAGAACCAAGCGATCTCCAACACTGTATCGACATAATACATGTTGAGGCTCCCTCATCAATCACAGTCCGATGAATAGGCCTGTTTTTTACTACCACTGGAATTTGGAAAGCCATTAGATGAGGTAAGCGTGGTGTACTATTTTTTAGATCGAAAATTATTAGGTTCGAGTCCTGAACGTCAACAGCTCCTATAGCCGACAAAAGTAATTTACGCTGTGCTGGACAAGATTGCAGCACTTCCAAAGCCGACATTGCTGAGGGTGAAACAACTAAATCCTCAAAAATGTTATAGTTCTGAGCCACTCTCGCATGTGGATTGAAAGCTGACTTTCGAAGTATACCCTTGGCGGGCGGTTTGATTACCAAGTCTGGATTAGGTTTCTCGATCTGTAGTGGATCGGAACCGGGAGCTAAGGTTGATGGATTAGAATGAGAAGATTCTGCTTCTTTACCATCAACAGGACTTTTACTACCATAATCATGTGATCGAGTCGCAATCCTAACATGAGACATCATCAGTATGGGTTCTTCATTGGCACTCGAGGAAGAACCTATCATCTTACTATCTTGACTTGGAAAAGGATCCTTCAAAACAACAGGCATTTGGGAACCTTTGACAATATTCGCAACCTCTGCACGATGAGGGTAGTGTCTTGTAAACGTTCATCATCACAAATGGGACAAGGATAACGAGGTTTGCGTTTTTCATCATTGGATTCCGATTTTTCAGGTTTCTCCTTTGAATTTTTGTCCGCTTTATTCTTCTTCTTCCCACCGGATTTTGATTTGGCTGTAGATGACTCTACAACGTGAATATCGGTGGAAATTTCTGCGGAAGAATCTCCTGTCAGCGAATCAGGCAAGGTTATGATAGGAGAAGAATTCTTGGAAGACTTCTTCTTACTCTTAGTGTTAACCGTACCAATCATACCATCGGCGGCATGGGATCTCGAAGGAGCTGCAGTGATTTGATTTTGCTTGGGAAGATTGGGGATTTTCTCGTGTTACGTACCTGACTGAGTGTAGACCAAGTCAAGGTACTGTGCTTGAGAAATTACTTGCTCCTAAGTAACAACTCTGGCTTTAGCTACATCTTCAGTGATCTTTGGCAACAAAGACTTTACAAACCACTCAGCCAAAATATGATCTGGAATAAAAACTTTCACTAAGCACCGTCGACGTCTCCATTCATGAATATGATCTGAAATGTAAGTGGACATCGATTGCTTTAATGAAGTTAACAATTCCGTACCATTTTCATATCTGACCGACAACTGAAAATGAGTTAAAAACGAGGTAGCTAACTGACTAAAATTATAAAAAGTGCCTCGCGGTAACTCAATGTACCACTTGGCTGCAAGACCAATTAGAGTGCGCTGGAAAAGTCTTAGATGGATTGAATCATCTGAAATGGAGTTAGACGCACACCAGAGGTGATAAGTCATCACATGGTTCGACGGGTCCTCTCCTGATTTGCCTTCGAACTTAGGAATATCACTAGGCAACTTATTCGGCATTGGCGGCCAAAACAAAAGATAATTAATGGGATTGTTCGTTAGGCGCGACAAGTCAAGCAAGTCCAAAGTTGCGATAAACGGTAACTGACGATTAGGGTCCCTAAAACTCTGGGTCATGAGACCAGCCCCAAGAGGAGGATATCTGGGATAACTAGGAATAGGAATTGCATTTGGGATATTGTATCCTCCCGGAAAACCAGGATTAACCAGATCGTACTGGGGTTGCTGAGGTTGTTGATATGTGTACCCAGGGTACGGTTGATACTGATAGACTGGTTGCTACACAGCAGGACTGAATTGGTACTGTCCCTGGTACGGTTGATAAGTAAATTGTGGTTGACTTGTGACAACCGTGCTTGAACCAGGTTGTCCTATAGGCATCTAAACCGAAGTTTGAATCGTAGGTCCAGACCAAGGTAAAGATGTCTGAGGAGTAGATACAGGAACAATAGAAACCAGAGCTGTCGATACTCCGGAAGTAGGTGGGGTAGATTGAACAGATGTTGCGGCAGTTGCAGCAGTCGTTGAGGCAGAGTACGAGGCTTACTAGGCCTAGGCTGAGAAACTACTGAAGGTACAAAAGTTTGAATATTAGACTGGACAGGTTGCTGGGGTCTACCAAAAACTAAGGGTTGTCCAGTTTGATATGACAACTGTACATTTGGCTGCAACACCTATTGAGTTTGCGATGGATCCCACACTAAATTCATTCCGGGGTACAGACCCATAACAGGTTGAGAATATTGAGGACCATAACCGGGTTGAGGGTAGGATTGATAATTCAAAGGTACATTTCTTGTTCCTTGAACATATGATTGACCGGAGGGTGGTTGGAAACCTTGGTTCGAGTACTGACCTTGGGGTTGATACCCTTGAGGCACGTACTGATACTGGGGTTGACCATGAGGTATAAATTGATACTCGGGTTGACCTTGGGGTACATATTGAGTCTGGGGTTGACCTTGAGGAACGTACTGTCCTGTAGTTATGTATTGTCCTTGAGGTTGCCCCCCAGATGCAAATTGGGTAACTTGAGGTTGCCCCCCAGGCGATAATTGAGGCTGCCCCCCAGGTGGTAATTGGCCACTTTGAGGTTGAGGATTGGGAATAGAACCTGACATCATGAGAATATCTTCTACGCTCAACGGCTTAGTACCGTTGCTTCCAGTTAATAACCCTTGTTCAATGGGTTGAGGAGATGCTCCCGTAAAAGTACCAGAAAGCAATTGATACCCAGAGGGAACAGAAGGACCGCCATACAAAAAGGATTCGGGCAATTGAGTAAACATGGATAAGTGTCTTGACATATTTAACGGAGAATAATAACCTCTAGGTGTTGGATGATAAGAAACACGAGGTGGTGAAAAACTTAACCCTGGGTTTTCTAAGAAATTAGTCAAAGAAAGATACCAAGCACTGCTCCTAGGTGGACTGTAAAAAATTGATTCACGCTCGCTTAGCTCAATAACAAGTTGATTTTCAGGGATAGGGATGCCTACTTCTTCTTCCGGAGTAGCAAGTTCTTCGATAGCTATAAGTCCAGAAGGAAGATCTTGGGTGATTATTCTTTCTAACCTAGGTGAACTAGGACCACTAGAAGCTGGAGAAGCAAACCCCGATGTCGAAGTAGCAGCAAATTCACTTTCAGGTTCGGATATTTCAGGTTCCTCAGCTATATCACTAGTAGATGAAAAGCTACCAGTAACTTCGGAAACAGACACTGATTGTGGATTATAATCTGCTACTAAAGCCTGAAAATCAGGATGTACCACCAAAGAAGACTCTCCTTCTTCACGTGACCCAACTCTACTGTCTCTAGGAGTTACGAGGACTTTCAACCCTTCCGGATGGCTCGGTGAAAACTCAGGAGGTTGGCCCCGAAGTCTACGGGACTTCCTCGGTAATTCAGCCACGGTTAAAAACTTTTAACTACTTCACACGCAAACAAAGTAAAATCTCAATGAAAACCACCTAAAGCCTCTAAAGAACCAAACAAATTTGAATCACATGCCTAAATAATCTAGGAGATCAAACACACACAAATAGTAACTTTCCGTACTGAAAACACTAGTTGGTGATGAAATCCAACGTTGCAGAGTTCAATACAGAAATGGTGGTTGGAATAGTTACCCTAGCAACCTGCTTAATGAATAGACTGGCACAAGTTCGTCCACTTAACCGTCTCGAGTGAAGAGAACCCCCCAGAAACTCCAAGTGAGTCTAGCCGATGTCTTCTCCAGGTACAGTGGGATCTTCCCACCATTGTCACCTTACAAAGAATCCTAAAGAATATGGCCACTAAGGTTACCAACTGAAGCAAATATACCTGGGGGAACAATCTATGATCCGATACGCACGCAAGGGCAGAGTAGCAAGCTCAATCCCCTTGAAGGCTCCTTGACATAATCCAAGGTTTACCAACAAGTGACCCCAAGCTCCTCGACAATGGTTAATCTGAGGTTTACCGTTTTTAATACGTGAATATCTGGCGTCGTTCCCAAAGAGGAAGGATTGATTCCCACACTGGTTCGGACACGATCTCGTGCTTCTCCTTTAAGAGAATCTTTCCCAGAGCATAAATGCAACAATTGGATTTCTTCCCTACCACAAGATACAGCTACTTGTTTGTTTTTACTGTCTTGGAGAGTTAATTACTCTCCTACTCCAAGACACTAGCCTAAGCTAAGTTGGTGTATCAGAGCCCTAGAAATAAAAATGTTACTAGATGAATTTTACTTTAAGCGTTATTTTCATTGGTTTTTGTTTAAGTAAAAAAGTGCAGAGATGAAACTCGTGGTATGAAGACTCGACTCAAAATCACTAAAAATGCACCTAAGATGATTTAAACAATCTTTTCCCTTCGATGAACTTCTAGCTAAGAAAGAGTTTGAGAATGCAAATACTTTGCAAACACAAATCTTTCTTAACAAACAAATTAAAAGAAGAGATTTTGTCTTTTCCAATGCACTCAAAATGAGACAACTAGTTATTTTCACAAAAAATTTCCCTTTTCGTTTCAAAGCACTCAACCACTACAAAAAACAAACTTTTTCCAAAAGAGATTTTTATTTTTTTATAAAACACTCAAAACTATGGAAATGACTAACTTTGAGATCTATAAATTATAAAAACCTATTTGAAGTCAAAGCCTACAAGATGTCTTTTTTAAGGATGTTTTACTTAGCTGGATGTAAACTAAGGACCAATTCATGCAGAATCACAAATCAGTCAAAAACAACCAATTTTGTTTTCTTTTTAAAAATGAAAATCCAATCTTTTAAACACAAGCTTTTCGAAGTTCTGTAAAGAGAAAACACAAAGCGGATTCCTCAACAAGGGTAGATTTCATTAATGGTCAGACTCATAAGAGGACTGGTAGAAACCAGGGTGATCTGAGGTCCCTACGACTTCTAAGCCCAGATCTACTACAAGACCAAAATGAAAAACAAACCCAACAAGAAAAACTCCTAGGAATTTCACCTAAAACCTTAACACTAATGAAATCAACCTAAGGAAAGCTTCTGACAGGTTATATGTAGGTCTGGGCAGTGGATAATAACTCCTAAACAAAAACTAAGCTGACTAACAGAGGAAATCTTAGGTTTTTCAAAATTTGACAGGGTCCACAGGCCCACAGTTAACACAGGTGCGGTATCGCTCTGTGCTAAAAGCAAAAGTGCGGATAAGTATGCACTGTGTCAAAAGACTAGGGTGCGGTCCTCTCCCAAAGCTATGAAAAATGAAAAATAACCCTGGATCTAAAATTTCCACCCAATTCCACACACAACAAGCCAAAAACAGAAACAAAAACACAGTTTCTCAGGTCAAAGTAAAAACAAGGAAAAAATCAAGTCCCCAGCAGAGTCGCCATTTTGACACATGGAATAAGTCGATCTTGTGGACAAGATAGACCTTCCTAGAATCTAAAGAAGACCTAATGACAAGCAAACCAATCACACACTATCTTTCTCTAAATATGCTTTTATAAACAAAGGCAAACAAGTGTTTTAGGCCTACCTTGGGTCCAACGCAAGTTTGTGGAAGCCTCGCTCTTTCGATCCAAATGAGCTCCCTTGTCACGAATCTACAAACACAAACAAGCAAACAAACTAAATACCACCTGAAAAGCCAATATCATAAAACATATTTAACATGAAAGTCAAGGAATTCATGAAACAAATGACATGAGACAATTTGTTGAGAAAAATGAGTTTGATTGTATTAATTCAAATCAAAGAAGAACTTTACAACCTGTGCCTTGAAGCTGTACAAGCTCCTCCCCGGGGTCCAGCAAGAAGTCTCCTCTACTTTGACAAGTTTCACTCTCTTCCCAATGAAGCCAAAAAGGTATGTGATCTCTCCTCTTAAGCTCAACTAGGAAGACTTAATTTCACCAGCATTTACCCTTAAAAATGTTCAACTTCTAACCTCTCCAGCAACTAGCCCAATGCCTGAATTTATAGTGCAATGGAGGGAAGTTACTAGGTCCTCCTTCAAAGGGATAGCTCCTCTCATCAAGGGATTAGCTCCTTCTCTTTTGGGATGCATGAACCACCTAAGAGCGGCCAATCCACATCAAAATTCCTTCTAGAATCATCTAGAATTAACCCAAAGTGAGTTTTTTAGAATAAACTTGCGCCTTTTTTACTTTCACAGGGGTCCACACCCACACCTTTAGGGACAGAGTGGGCAGGTCTGCAGTTTTTGTAAACAGAAGGTGCGGGACTGCATGTAACAGTGAGAGAAAGTGCGGAACCAGAGTTTTATTGATTTTCAATGCCTTTCTCTCAATTTCAAAGCTTGACTTGAAGAGCTGAGGTCTGAGACTTGCTTAGGAGGACAGTACAAGTGATGATAGACCCATACTAACTGCAAATAATCATGGTGACGATATTTTTGTGTAACGCAAGGCATGCGACATGCTTAATTTGCATGAAAGAAACATGTAAATCTTGTTGCAGTTAATTGTTTTCACAATGTTACAACATTATCTTTTGACAAATACATCATCATTCTAGAATTGGGTGCTCTTTCTTCTTTTCCCTCTTCTATAGTCCCTCATAAATATTCATTATCCCATAAAGTGTATGTTCGACCCTTTCATTAAGTTAATTCCTTGTTATTTCTTTTGTTTTCCCTCTTTATTCCACTAATTGTTTTTTATCCCTGTGTTAGGCAGACTAATCCCTCTCATGGACAAGACGAATCTCCCTAGATCTCAAAGAAATATAGTAACAAATAAGAAATAACTGCTACCTTTCCATAGCTTACGATTGATTGAAACAAACAATATGATAGAGATCACTTACCATTTATTGAAATTCCCATCCATATCCCTTTCAGTGCCTTTGATAGTTAGCTTCTCGATACCATTCCAATGCTTTCCACAACTTCTCCATGATGTTTTAAAGGAGATCTGCATAGATAGAAGCACATAAAGGATAAAATCATTTAGTAGATAGAATGAAAGATAAATGAACTATTTAACTCAACATATGTCATAAATTGAATACAAAATCAATCATAACCTATGTGAGTGATAAAGGAATCCCACAAATGATATCAGGAAAGACATAATTAGGAAAGAGCAATTGCTTTTATATTAATAAAATAGAGAACAAACTTACAACCTCAAACCCTTGGTGTTAGAAGCCCGTTCTCACAATCTCCAACCCTCTCCTTGGATGAAAAGAATCATAGCCTTATTTTTGAAGAATAAACCTACCTTCAATACTCCTACTCAATCCTCAGGCCTGTGTTAGCTTTATAGGCCAAAAAGGGGAAGTTTGGGATCAATTTCCCAAGGGATGAGATCCACAAATGGTGGGATAGGGGTTTCACGAAGATATGGAAGTAGCTCCATGATGGGAGGGATCAAGGCTGAATAGGCATCCATTTGAAGCTTGTTAGTTGGGAACGATTCGATTAACAACACTTATGGACTTTAATCTTTTTTTACTTGTGTTAATTCATGTGCACAGGCCATATTGTAAGACAGAGCACACTTATGCATAATTTCTAATGGAATTTTTTGTGTATACTCAGAAATGGACTATGGAACTGTGTAGGAAGCTAACCATAGGTTTTGAGCCTTGTGATACATGAATTTCATTCTCTTTGGGATAGTTTGGATTCTAGCCTTGCAAGGGATGCTTTGGAACACATTGATGGATAGAGAAAGATCCAAACTGATGGTCATTTTCCTAATGCGACAGAATGACGTGTTACAAATTTCCCCCTAAAGTGAAAAGTCAGAAGAGGTGTTTGATGACTGAAGAACTTTATCATGCCAAGGTGTGGGTTAGAGATTGAAATAAGAGATCTGAAACAATCAATCAAATGTTACAATGAAATATATAATCATTGCTGAAGTAGGAATTCCCATACTCATAACATAAATGTCTCAAAGAACCAATACAGAAATACATCTAAAGATCCATGTCAATAGATGACATAGTATGGATGCTAGCCATCAATGGATCTATGTTTACAAGCATGAATATTTAATGACTCCACACAGCCTAGATGGATGAAACTAGATCCAAGGTCTTGATCTCCATCTCTTGATCCATAGTACAATTGAACATGGTAGAAACCACTTGATATTGGTTAGTGATGTGAACTATTAACAAGCATGAGAGAAACCACTAATAATGACAATGACTCTCAAGGTACTTCCAGTACAATCTATGAAGTGTGAATAGATGGGATGATGTTGAACACTCATAGAATAATTCAATCGAAGGTAAATGATGAGAACCTATCGTCGAAGGAGAGAAACATACCATTAAGGCATGTAGGCTCCAAGGTACTGAAGGTTTCTAGATAAACTTCCAAAATAATGAGATGAAGTCAATAGGAAGTGACCCGTCGCAGGAGGTCCTATGACATGAAACTCATGTCAAGTTTTGAAGAACAATAGTTTGGAGTAATCCAGGACTGACAAGGGGATGGTTAACGTGATTGAAGGCTATGAATGGAAAACTAATTTGACTGAGGTTAGAATTCTCTTGAACATATCAGCGACATGACATTCTAACTTGGAAACATTTGACTAAAAAAATAATACTTATACCAACTGAAGACTTTCAATAAGGTATGGTCAACTAAGAGGCAATTGTATTTCCCAAACTGGACACAAAAAGTGACAGAGTGTCATGTTCAAGAGTGACATACTTCCTTTTACAATACAAAAACAAAGGTTCTTTCCCACTTTCCCCCCACCATTACTGAAAAGTACCTAATTATTTTTGGCAATCTTGAGGAGGATAACATATGCTTGTCCTATAAGCTCATCCTTCGGATGAGTCCTTTGGATGAGTCCTTCGAATTATTTTTAACAAACCCTAGGAAGGAGTGGTTTAGCCTCATCATGCTTAACGAGTCTTACACTGTTTAAGTTTTACAAGTCTAGTGAAGGGGTTACTCGATGCCATTTTCATGATTAAAGAGTTTGAAAAGAAACAAAAAGAAAACTCATTCAGTTCTTTCACCATGAGTTTTAACGAGCCTAGAGAACATAAAGATTGGTGTTTTTCAGTTTTAGGGAGTTCGGAGAACAACATAAGTAAAGTCCACATTGTCCTTTTTCATAAATTGAGTCCCTGAAGCCCGAAAAAAGGGTAAAATAATATAGGAGATAACTCTATTGACCATGACTAGTCAACATATACCTTTTTCGTAAATAGTCTATGTTAGTCCGTAAAAGGGGTAAACTTACACTGAATAGACAACTGTTCATTTACTTTTACAAGTTCGAATAGTCAAGTACTCAGTGATATTTTCATGTTTAGGGAGTCTACAAAGGGCATAAAGGGAGATCGTTGTTTTTATTTTTTGAAAGTTTTAACGAGTTCGAAAAAGTGATAAAAATATACTCAAGACCAAAATGATTCATTTTCGTAAATAGCCTATGATCTGCACACTTAAACTAAAAAAGTATCATCACTGCTCAACAATATAGTAAAAAACATTATCAATTTGGATTTCAAAGGCAAATAGGAAAAAAATATATTTTTATAGGCCTAAAAACTTATAAAAACCCCAAAAAGTAAAAAAAAATTACCATTTGAGATTGACAGAGTGCATTTTTCACCAAGAACTTCATAGGCAGATTCTGGGCAAACCATTGGACCAAATCATGAGCCGTATTCTCCAGGTAAACCATCTCATCGATATATTCATTTTCATTATTTTTATTTTACATTTGACCATGCATTTTGGTTTTCTTGGGGAGGGTTTTCCAATGAAAATTCGCCCTCGTTGTTTATAGTTCACCCTTATAGGACCTGCGCACACCGAATGAGTTTTTTACACTGAAAAATGGGATGTGTATAGTTTCCTCATGAGGCCGCACACAACGCCGAGGGAATTAAAAAAATTAATTGAAACCACCCAATTTTTTTGTAATTTTTTTCCAAAATTCCTTCTAATGATCCTCCAAGTTTGTTTGCAGGGTTTGAGCTACAAAAATGGAGTGGAGAGAGCGTGAACATGAAAAACAATATATAGTTGCTTTGAACCATCCAGAGATAATATAGGCACTAAAAAACTATGGCCTGTATAAATTTTTCACTATTATAGGCATGAAGGCCTTGCTAGACTTACTATAATGGATAGTGAGAAAGTGGAATGTACAAGAAGGATGCTTCGTGATCGGAGACCATAGACTCACTATCGATGCTAATGATATTTACTTCTTATCTGGCCTCCCACACCATGGGGTGGACATTTCTTTGTATGGACATTACTCTGCAGTTGGGGCCTAAAGGCTTACAAAGTATTACAATCCCCTACCCAAAAGTGCATCATGAAGCTCATTTCATGGAACATCAGAGGGCCCAACAACTCCGGGAAATATAGACTGATAAAAAACATGTTTCAACAGGAGAAACCTTAAGTCTTCTTCTTGCACGAAACCAAATGTGACTCTACAACACTGGATCAGACCCTTACAAAAGCATGGCCAAGCAGCAAAGCAGTTTTAGTGGATGCCTCAGGAGCATCAGGAGGACTAGCAATAGTCTGGGATGAATGCAAATCACACTTACTAACATTCATGCTAGTAAGCATTTCATTCAGGCCACCTTCCATATTACAGGGAAAAATGTGCATGGTCACCTAACCAATGTCTACTTCCCCCATTAAGCGATAAACAAGATAGACATACTGAATAATTTAGCTTTGATCAAATCTGAAAGAACTCATCCACTCTGGATTAGAGGAGGAGATTTTAATATGATAACAAAGGTGGAAGAAAAAATAGGGGGCAGGGCCAAGCTGGACAATGAAAGCATTCACTTCAAAAACTTCATCCAAGACAACTAGCTCATAGATATGTGGTTCAACAATGGAATCTTCACATGGAATAATAAATGAGTAGGTGTACATCAAATTTCCTCTCGATTGGATTGATTCCTGCTATCTGACAATGAAATCCATCTTGGAGGGGACTTATCAGGTTAAATCTTACCTCTCTCAGGCTCATATCACTGGCCTATCGTGCTTCAATGGCAAAGGAAGGGAAACAATACATGTAGGCCCTTTCACTTTGAAGCTTTCTGGTTGACACATCCAGACTTTCATAACCTGATTAATGCAGTTTGGAAAAATTTCAAACCTCCGGAGGGCACAAAAATGTATCAATTCCAACAAAAACTCAAAAATCTCAAGAATAACATCAAACAATGGAATCAACTTACCTTTGGCAATATCTTCCAAGCACAAAGTGCTCTCGATCAAGAAATGAAAAAACTACAGCAGAGAATCATCACAGAAGGAAGATCTGAAGTCCTCGCAGAGCAGGAAAAACACCTACAAACGCAAATATCAGAAACAGAAAAGCAAGAAGAAATACTTTGGAAACAAAAGTCAAGAGTTATATGGCTTAAAGAGGGTGAAAGAAACACAAAGTTCTTTCATCACACTACTATCTAGAGAATAATGCATAACAACATTACTTACATCCAGAATTGGCAAGGGGAACGGTTGGAAAAACATGAGGATGTAGAACAAGAGCTCCTTACTCATTTTCAGCAGGTACACCAAGAACCTTAGATAGATTGACTGCTAGCTATAGAGAAAATTACCAAGAATGTCCCAAAGATCATAACAGAGGAACACAATCAGCTCCTCCTCGGGTCAATATCTTTACAGGAAGTAGAGACAGCCATGCGACAACTCAAAGTAAGAAAAGTGCCTGGCCCAGATGGATTCACGTCCGATTTCTTCTACAACTTCTGGGATCTAATCAAGGAGGAGGTCTAGCAAGTAGTTGAGGAATCTACGACTAATATATGGATGCTTCCCTCTTTGAACACAACCTTCATTGCCCTTATCCCCAAGGAATAACATTCTCAGACTCTGGACAAATTCTGGCCTATTTCTTATGTAATGTCATATACAAAATCATCTCCAAAGTTATTGCTTCATGACTAAAACCCCTGCTTCCATTACTTATATTTCTAGAGCAATCAGGCTATGTGGAAGGAAGGCAAATCACGGATGGCATCATTCTCACTCACGAGATCATTCACTCTTTAAAGCAATTCAAAAAAGCAGGTATGCTCCTAAAAATCGATCTCTCTAAAGCTTTTGATAGTTTAAGTTGGAAGTATATTCAAAAAATGCTAATAGCCTTTGGCTTCACCCCCCCTTGGGTCAGATGGGTCATGAGTCTTATATCGTCTACCTTCTTCTCCATTCTGGTCAATGTGATCCCTTCCACCCCCTTTCACCCCTCCAAAGGAATCTGACAAGGTGATCCCCTCTCCCCCTTTCTGTTTGTCATTATGGCGGAGGGACTTGGACAAAGCATCAAAGAAGCTCTTCACTCCTAGCCATTGAGAGGTCTCTCCTTTCCCAACACCCCTGCTTTCACCCACCAACAATTTGTGGATGATAACATGTTGTTTGGCCATCCCTTGGTTCAGGAAGCCCTCAAATTAAAATCCATTTTGACTAAATTTTCGGATGCCTCTGGAGCTTGCATTAACAAGGCTAAATCCCAAATATTTTTCTTTCATACCCCTGCTATAACCCAATCCTCAATTGCTAGGATCCTGGGTTTTACGATAGCGACTCTCCCCTCCAAATACTTGGGTGCTCCTATGACAGATACTGCTTTAAAGCACTCATCTTGGCAACTGCTCTTGGAAAAATTGGAAGCCCGTCTCTCTTCTTGGACTTTCAAAGCTCTCAACATGGCAAGCCGTCTAGTCTTAATCAAAGTTGTGTTGCAATCCATGCCGCTCTATCTTTTTTCAGTTCTGGCAGTGCCAAAGTGGGTTCTCAAGGAAATCAAACATCTTCAAAGAGCCTTTATGTGGGGAAACATAGAACAAAAGCAAAAATGGGCATTGGTAAAATGGGATACAATATGCCTTCCGAAAAACTCTGGAGGTACTGGGCTACGTGATCCTCAACATAGTAATGCGGTCATGGGCGCACGCATCTGGTGGAAATGGATCTCGGAACTGCATACTCCCTGGGCTATTCTCTAGACAGCAAAATATGCCAATAATCGACCAGTAGACGACTTAATTCGACTCACAAAAGTTGGCCCAGGTTCCCTAATCTGGAATGCAGCTAAACAACATAAGGATTTAATTCAACAGCACAGCTTCTGGGAAATTAGGAATGGTAATAATGCGAGGTTCTGGGAAGATTCTTGGCAGCAAAGACCCAAACTGAAGGACCTGATCAAACCCCACCAAATACAGGACTAGGAGGGGAAACCAATGGTCAAGGTAAATCAATAATGGAGGCCCACTCACACCCAAGGATATAGGCAATGGATAAGATCGAACCACATCATCAAGTAAGGCACGCAACTCATCAAGGAAAATATGGAAACAGAGCTTTCAAATAGGAAAATACGCTACTCTGACCAAAAGGATATAATCAGATGGGGTTACGAGGCAAGAGGAACCTTCACTTTACAAGAGGATTATAATATAATTATAAGAAATCATATAGTCAAGGACCCTCTATGGAACAAAGTATGGGCCTCCTCCATATGGCAAAAAATATCCACCTTCCTCTGGTTACTTTGCCAAAATAAAATCCTCACTTGGAACAACCTTCGGAAAAGAATCTTCCACGGTCCTTCTATGTGTCCCAACGGCAAACAGGCAGAAGAAACTACTGAGCATCTCATAAACTCCTGCCCTTTGGCAAACTGACTTTGGGAAAAAGTTAGCTTCAGATGCCAAAAAGATGGACGGATTAAGGAGGATATCACCAACACTATACACACTTGGGCAATAAGTCCATACACAAGAAAACAATTAAATTCTCTATGGAAACTTATACCAGGTTTCCTCATGTGGACTGTCTGGAAAGAAAGAAATAGTCACATCTTCAAGGACCATTCCTCCCCTTTAGAAGTCCTATGGAATAATATATGTCAAAACCTTTGAGAAACCTTAATGCTTCAAACCTGGTATGAAGAAGACTTTCCCTCCATTCCACAGGAATAGAATATATGGGCAAACTAGAATCTTTAGTGGAACTAGATGCAAGTAAATCAGGGTAAAACTTCATCACAAGGAAAGACACCAGACAAATGGATTCCTCCACCCCAACATATGATACAACTTAACTTCGACGGAGCATCTAAAGGTAATCCAGGCAAAGCAGGATATGGAGGAGTCTTCAGGAATCACAAGGGCATTCCTCTTCTAACTTTCATGGGCTCAATTGGTTGGGATACAAATAATTCGGTCGAATTAGAAGGGATATGGTAGGGGCTTCTCCTTGCTCAACTCCATGGTTTCTTCCCACTTATAATTGAAGGGGATTCTCAGATTCTTATTAACATGGTTAATCAGATTCTGCAGGGGACTCCATCATACAAAGTTGGCAGCAGTTGGAGATTGGTAGAACGATTAGAGCATATTGAACAATGGCTATAAAATCATAGAGCAGTCACCCTAAAACACATTCGTATGGATGGCAAAAAAGTAGCAGATTTTTTAGCTAACATTGGAGTAGATAGTGGAAGGACCCTACATGCAGGAATACTTAATACTATCGCCACTACTCTTTAGTTACAGGAATACAATGATTTGGTGCAAATTGAAATGGCACATGAAGAAGAAATGCACCCGGATGCAAGTGATTATCCTGGCAATTAATTTGATAAGACGGTCGGACGGAGGAAGGGTTGGCCACATGGTTGCTTGTGTCGTCTCCCAAGCGAACCTGAGACACATTCAAGTCACCTTGCACATGCCATTAAGTGAGTTCGAAGGCCGAGACAGCTCCACAATTCTCATAGCCATGGCACCTACAGAGAATTATGCAATTCCTCCCCCCTTTCTCCATTGTATTTGCCCTTTGTAGGCCACAGAACCCTGCTCTCGCACTGTAACAGGTAGTCGATGCTCGGTGGTAAGTTGTATTGACCTAGGCAATGGATTTCATTATTCTCATTCCAGTCTCTGCAACTTAGACCAGGCTCAGACCTCCTCTGTCCATTCTCTGCGCAGATACTCCACCAGCTCCTCTGCTACCAACCTTTCTCTCAATCCTACCATGGCTCGCATCCGACATTGCATGCGAAGCAGGAGAGGAGGCACTCGCGGAGGCATCATCCACCCACCGGCTTCGCCAAGCTCTGACTCTGACTCCCCTGATTCTTCTGCTGACAATCCCAATCCACATAGCTCATTCTATGGTCGTTACCCCGACACCTGAAGTGGAAGGGGAAGAGCCAGGCTCCAAGGCACAGGACTGAGGGATGTTGCAGTCCACATAGCTGATTTTCCCCTTCCTTCACATCCAGCTCCCCATACCACTCAATTCTGTTTTCGTAGCACCTTGACCTGACCCATAATCACAGTCACTGTGACTATTTCCTTCTCTAAAGAAATTGACCCGCAGGCACCTCTGCCTGAGCACAAGGATGAGCAGAGCAGGGTAGCCCCAAGCAACAGAGGCTTTCACATCCCAGGTAATCAGTAGCCCAATGATGAAAATGCAACCCTGCATGGTAAAGTTGTGGCTGGCAATCAACCAAATACGGAAAGCAAACATGGTGACATGCAGGCCTCAGGAAGTCGACGGGGCGACACGTTTGAAGTGCATGCAGGCGTAGGTAGCACTGAGGCCGTCCATCCAGCTCAAGGCAGTGGCATGCCAGATGAAGATGATGATTGGTACAAATACGCGTGTAGGATCGAAGAAGAACCGGCCCAGAACAATCTCTAGTCTTACCACTTGGCAGCCAGTTGCTGCCTTTTTTGCCAGGTGGATGCTTCTTACGATGACTGGGCTTTTTCGGTTAAGTGTCTTATGGTTATGGCTATGCATTGTCTTTTGGTTTTTTTGGACAACACTGATAACCTCTGTGTGGGTTCTTTCTGGTTTCATGGACTGGTTTCCCCTATGTTGGGGTAGTCAAAGCTAGACAGGTTTATTTTGTGATGAATGATGCTTAGTACTATTGAGGTCATGCCTCTCTGTAACTACTTTTCTTGTATCATATTAATAGAACAATATTACTTAAAAAAAAAAATTCCAAGTACTACAACTAGCGCCATCAGAAAATCTAATGTAAGTTTTAGGGAGTGTTGACATCTGCAAATCAAGTGTACCACAAGATAAGCAGGAGAAGTAGTAGAAAATCATAAAAATATGCTAAAAATTTCCACTCATAAAGTATGATAAAACAATATGCAAATTATTCACTGAGAGATTTAAGCATAATATTTCTTTAGGTAAATACCATTTCTAGGCTTTCCTAGAGGAATGCCATCATAATCAACTATCTCATAGGCCCCTTTTTCCAATGCACGTTTTACAATATAAGGGTTGTGCCACATGGGCTTGAATTTACCAAAACCTAATTTATCGTTCTTTTGATCATAGACCAAGACTAGATCTCCTTCTGAATATGAACGAGGTTTTACATTTTGATCATACTATGCCTTAACTCATTTCTTTTGAGCCTTGCTAGCTAGTGCAACATCACAGCGAGTCACATCTAGTTGTGGTCCTCCTCTGCAGAAGTAGATGGTAATAATTCAATTGATAGTTTCAAAGATAATATTTCACATTCAATAGCTAAAACTGCTTCCACACCATAAACTATCTAGAAGGGAGTAAAACCAATCACAATTTTTGCTGAGGTATGATATGCCCACAAGGCTAGAAAAAACATTAGATGCTAATTTCGTTTATGAGTCTCGTCAATATGTTTAATCATGGCGGTAAAACCCTTGTTAACAACTTCTACTTGGCCATTCGCCTGTGGGTAATATGGAGTAGAACTGTCATGATGCAGGCCTAGCTTCGTAGTAAGATCGATCATCATAAAGTTTCGAAAGTGGATACCATGGTCCGTGACAATGGCTTGTGGAACTGCAAACCTTGAAATCACATGGTTGAATATGAACATGGTTGTTATTTCACCATCATCATTATATGAAGGCATCACCTCGACCCATTTCGTAAAATAATATACCGCAAGGATAATGTACCCATGCCCCCCCAATGAGTGAGGTTTAATTGTAAGGAAATCGATGCCCCATTTAACAAAAGGATCGACAACAATTATTGGGTGAAGAGGATATGGGTGTGCACACATTTTTCGATTGTAGATATGACAATTGTGGCATTTCTGGACCGTAGTTATGAAATCTTTGAACATCAAAGGCCAAAAATACCCCACGCGCAGGATATTTTGTGCAGTGGCAAACCCTGACATATGACCACAACAATCTCCATAATGGTAGTCATTTAATGCCTTTTTTGCCTCCTCGTGACTCAAACATCATCTTAAGATGGAATCAACACCACAATGATAAAAATGGATCGCCAAAAATAATGTATTTTTGGGCTTGGTACCGAATACAAAAATGATCGATTTGACTCAATTCTGGTTGAAATGTTTGGGTTTGAAGATAAATGATGAAATTGCCATACCGGGGGTCTAAGGAAATGATAAGAAAGAGGGATTTATTGGGAAGAGAATCCTTTGCCACAATTTCCATCTCAGTATAGGGAAAGTCACATAATAATTCAACAAACACTAGCGATTTCTTAGATTTAGATTTTATGATTCCAAATCAAATTATTGCAGGATAACTATCCAATTAGAATACTTGACCCATAGCAACTAAATTGTAAGAATGTAAGCCATAGGGTTGTAATCAAAAATCAAGGTTGTTTTGCACAATAGAATGCAGTGACAAAATCGTTGGACAACTTGAACAACTGCCAAGTCCAATTTGTCCACATGTGCATATTTGACATCAATTTTGGTTAGATTTCTTCTCAAGTAATATATGACATGCTCAACATTCAATTTGTCTTCCTAAAGTAAAACCATGCCAATGGTGACACCGGATACAACTAAATACAAAGAGTAGTCTCAATGATAATAGGGAGGATGCAACAACAATGTATGGGTCAATGCATGTTTAAGTGCATCAAAGGCCTTTTGAGCCACTTCATCCAAAGTAAATGAGATACCCTTTTTCAACAGTTGAGTAAAACATTTAGTTAGCTCGGTGTAGTTCTGGATGAATCGATGTAGAAAGTTTGCTTTCCCTTGCAAAATTTGGAGTTGGCGGAGATTGAAAGGAGGAGAAAAATTCATAATAGCCTCTACCTTGAGTAGATCGACACGAATTCCTTCGTTTGACAAAAAAAATCCTAAAAATCGACCAAATTACACACAAAAAAAACATTTGTGAGGGTTCAAGATTAAATTGTAGTGATGACACCTGATAAAGATAACTCTCGAATGCATTGGATGATTTTCTCATCTCAAAGAATGAGCTGGCAAGTCGTCCAAATAAGGTTGCACAATATGCTTGATATTGTGAAATGCGTAAGACATAGCTCTTTGGAAGGTTACACCGAAATTCTTCAATCTAAATGGGAGTTTTCGATAACCAAAAGTCCCCCATGGAAAGATGAACATGGTTTTATGCTGATTGTCTAGGAGTATGTTGATTTGGTTGTAGCAAGAAAATATGTCCATGAATGAAAGAAAATTCGTTTCTGACACAATCATCAATTATTTGATCAATATAGGGGGTAGGATAGTTGTCCTTTGTACATGCCTTATTTATGTCCCTATAATCGACACATACTCTAGACCCCTACTTCTTGTTTACAAGAACAATATGTGAAACCCAATCAGTCAAAGGGAACCAGGTAGATAAAATCTGCTTTGAGTAGTTTCTCAACCTCAGCTTTAATAACAACAACCTTTTATGGATTCACTAGATGTAATCATTGTCTAATAGGTTTTTCATCCAGGTAAGTCTTAATCTCGTGCACAACAAATTCTCGGGTCAATTCTTGGCATTTCCTCATAGGACCAAGAAAAAATGTTGCGAAATTATTGAAATAAGGATTTGTACGTTTGAATTTTTTTAAGGGAGCACAAAGCACCTAAGTGAATATTCTCAATAATTCTTGTTTTGACTGAGATATCAAAGGAAATCGTTGTATATATGTTTCCCAAATTATTTTAAGATTCATCTTGAAAAACTAACATGGGCTATTCAAGACTATCTACGATCTTAGATGAAAACATAGTTGAAAAATCATTCTTGATTTTATTAGAGTCAGGGAGAAAAGACAATTGATGATGATAATCATCCCATGAAATTTCATCCGAAGTCATGAATTCCATAATACTTTCGTCTGTCGGAAATGTTTTGTCGAAAGGATCAGGAAGTGGAATTGAATATAACAAAGGTAAAGGAGAATAATCATCATTGATCACATTCACTCAATCAATCTTAGAATATGGTGGGTCAGAAATAAATTCAACTGCTTGATAAGACAATTCAAGCGGGATCAAAGGCATCTCATTGCCATAGGAGGTCAATTCAGATTTTGAAGGCACTATCCACGGATCAAAAGATTCCATAGTGCTTGATGTGATCATGTTAACCACAAAAAAATTAGAAAGAAAGTTTGGTGGAGGGTGTGCAAAGGTTCCCATCAGTGATGTCAAGTCTTTAAGAAAACCAACACCAATATTCTCATAAGGAGTACTCATTTTTTCAACAAAAGGTATGCTACCCATAGAGTTAGGGTCGGAAATGTAGTAAGACAATTGGTCTACTTTGACAATTTTTACTTGATGAGAAAATTGTATCATACGGAAAAGTGATGAGACCAATGTAGACATAGCATAGGTCCAACTTTGACCAAGGAAAAGCTCATTATGGGAGTTTTGAGGTCTAAAATGGGCTTCCTAGGGAAATTATAAAATAATAATGGAAATAATAAAATAAGATTTGATTACATCATCAAATTTTAGAGGGAAGAAAGAAAAAACTATTTTCTCAACTCGTATTTTCAACTTATCTCCCTATTTGTTTACTCAAATTTAGAGCGGAAACACTTGTTGGATGCATAATTTGATTCCTCATCAAAGGAGCACCCATGTTGCATACTTTTGATGGACCCTGCTACACGAAAAGTGAGAAATACATGAAAAACAAGATTGCAATCATGTTTTTTCATGTATTTCTCATTTTTCGTGTAGTAGGGTCCATCGAAAGTATGTAACATTGGTACTCCTTGTATGAGGAATTAAATTTTGCATCCAACGAGTACTCTTGCTCAAAATTTGAGTAAATACTTAGGGAGATAAGTTGAAAATATGAGTTTAAAAAGTAGTTTTATTATTTTATTGTTTTTTAGTCTTTTTACATTTTTACTCCAAAAATGGTGAATCATCCCCCATGGTTGACATAATCATCTTGAATCCTATTGGTTCTTATAAAGTTTATTTTTTTTGTACATTTTTCTTAGGAGGCCCATTTTAGACCTCAAAATTCCACTAATGCTTATAACCAAGCTGAGCATCAACAACTTCGACTTCGATCGCAACCATTTTACTTTCTATCTCCATGGGCAGATCATTTAGGATTCCGTAAGGGCGAAAACCTCTTCCATCAAAGGCTTTCAGAGTGGTAGGTGACAAATTGATAGTTGGAGAACCTAAATCTTTCCAACAAATAATAGATATTATACACGTAGAGGCTCCTTCGTCAATAATTGCGCGAAACACTCGTCTTGTTTTGATAAAAACTAGAATCTGGAATGTCAGTTGATGTGGCAGTCTAGGTATATGAATTTCAAGATCAAAGATAATAATATTAGAATCCTACAAATCAATCACTCCAATGGCTGACACTAGTAACTTTTTTTGCGCTGGACATGTTTGCAACACTTAAAGATCTAACAATGCTAAAGGAGACATAACCATGTCTTCAACAATGTAGTAATTCTAAGTAGCTCTAGCATGTGGTTTGAAAGTTGATTTTTGAAGAACACCTTTGGGAGGTGGTCAAATCATCATGTTAGGATTCATTTTCTTAATTTGTAATGGTTCAGAAGGAGGAGGAGGAATTGAACTGGAAGTTTGACCAGATGAACTAGTCTCGTTCCCATTAATTACATGACCCTTAGATCCGTAATCTTTTGATCTTGTTTCTACCATAACTAGCTACAAAGACATCATCATGATATATTACAATGTGGAAGAAGAATATTTGTTATGTGAAACCATTTTGTTGTCTTGAGAAGGAAAGGGATCCTTCAAAACAACGGGAGTTGGAGAGCCTTTTATGATTTGGTAACCTTTGCTTGATGTGATAATTACTTCATATAATGATCTTCATTACATATAAGGAAAGGATAATGAGGTTTCCTTTTCTTGTTATTAGGTAAATTTTTAGTGGGTTTCTCTTTCGAAGAAGCATTTTCTTTTATTTTACCTTTCCCCTTCTTTTTACCTTTGGACGTTTGACTCTTTCTAGTAGATGATTTTATGAAAATAATTTTGGAAATAGCTTCCAGAGAAAGGTTTTCAGCTGGTGAATCTTGTATAGCCAGAGTTTGATTAATTTTAGAATTTTTCTTTTTACCCTTAGACTATTGGATGAAAGAACCTATTATACCATCAACGATGTTAGATCCTGTAGGAGTTGAAACTGTTTGAACATTCAAAATTGTTGGGGCAAGGTAAATTCATGATTTTCTTGTACAAGGTGTCCAATTGGGTATAGATTAAGTCAAAGTACCGGGCACGAGAAATTACCAGTTCTTCTGTCAAGACAACTCCCTTAGAAACATCCTCGGTAATATCAAGAAGTAATGACTTCGTAAACCATTCAACTAAAATTTGGTTAGGAATAAAAACCTTGACTAACTGACGCCTACATCTCCATTCATGTATATGATCATAAATGTAAGTGGATTTTGATTTTTTTAAGGATGTCAATAGTTCAGTACCAGTGTCATATCAAATCAGTAGTTGGAAATAGGTAAAAAATGTTGTTGCTACAGAGTTAAAGTTATGGAAAGAAGCGTGAGGTAACTCAATGTACCATTTGGCTGCCAAACTGGTTAAAGTTCATTGGAAAAGGTGAAGTCTGATAGAATCATCGATTAAGGAATTATATGCACACCAAAGATGATATTTCATCACATGATTAGATGGGTCATCTCCTAATTTGACTTGAAACTTTGGTATATCACTCAATAACTTGGTGGGAATCGCTAGCCGAAAAGGATAATAATAAATAGGATCATTTGTTAACAGGGATAGATACAGTAAATATAAAGTTGCAGTGAACTATAACTGCTAGTTAGGGTCTTGTTGTAGAGTTTTATAACCTTGTGGGTTAAGCCCAACCCCTCGAGGAGGATACCCAAGATATCCTGGAATAACATGTGTAGTTGGAATTTGCATTCCGCCAGGGTAACCGAGGTGAATCATACCAGGTTGTGGTTGAACAGGGACTTGATAATTATGACAAGGGTATGGTTGACTCTAGAAAGGTTTACTTTGACCCATTTGACCCAAGTAATATTTCCCCTATACAGGTTGAGATTGCAAACGTTGACCTTGAATAAATTGACTTTGAACAGGTTGACTTTAGATAAATTGACCTTGAAAAGGTTGGTTTTAGAAAGCTTGACCTTGGAAAGGTGGAATTTGGAAAACTTAACCTTGAAAAGATGGAACCTGATAAGCTTGACCTTGAAAATATGGGCTTTCAAAAGATTTTCCTTGAAAAGGTGTTTGCATTGTTCCTATACCAGGTTGTCTGATAGGAATCTGTGGTGTATACTGGACGGTAGGACCAATTTGATATGTAGACGCCTGAGGGATAGCCTGTGTAGTTTGTAGAACAGGTATTTGAGGGGTAACTTGAATGATAATTTGTGATACTCCTAGGATAGGTGTTTGAGGTGAACTCATAATCCATTGCTGAAAAGGTGTTTGAACAGGTGTTTGAGGTCCACTCTAAACATGTTGATGAATTGGTTGCTGAATAGGTTGTTGAATTGGTTATTGAATAGGTGTTTGAGGAATTCCTTGGACATGCTATTGGACAGGTGTTTACGGAATTCCCTAAACAAGTTGCTAGAAAGGTAAACAAATACTTGGAATAGGTACTTGAGGAATAGATTGTCTAGTAGGCTGAACAGGTTGATAAACTGACACTTGTGGAGCAACTAGAGAAAAATGTTGAGCAAAAGTATGGTTCCAGATAGTATTCGTCCTAGGGTAAAGAGTACTAATCAAATTTTGAGCCACATCAAGTTGACCCAGAACAAGCTGAGGTATCTGACCATAAGTTCTAGTAAAAGGTTTTCCTCCAATCGTAGGATAAGATATGACAACAGGTTGTCCTCCAGGTGGAGGATAAGGTGGTTTCCTCCCAGGAAGGTAATAAACACCAATTGGATGACTTGAGTATTAACTAAGTTACCATATACCATGTGAACATATTGGTTGGATTCCATAGGCTCTTTAGGCATGTATGTCATGCTCTGAATAGTAGATGCCAATAAACCAGATGAAAAAGTAGAAGGTTGAGGAGAAGGAGTAGCTGATGAAAAAGTCATAGTAAGTGACTGGTATCCAGGAGTAATTGATGGACCACCATACAATAGTGAATCTGGAGAGCTGGTAAACATAGATGAATCAATAGGTTGGATCCTAAGAGGAAGTATTGACATGGTTCGTCTCAGTGAATAAAAAGGAATGTGGTGAGGTGGAAAACTAGGACCTAAAAGTTCAAGGGGGTAGAATACAAAGAATAAAGTAAAAAAGGATCGAAAGGAAGTCTTCGAAAACATCTTGGATCCAAAGGTTCACTAGTGGTAACTAGAGTACAAGGTGATTCTTCCTCCTTGTTCCCAATAATATCTTCAATGCTAATTAAACCAAGAGGTAATCTAGTTGTAATTATAAGCTTCCTTCGAGGTGAAGGTGGAGTAGGAGTAGGAGCTATAAAAACCAAAGGTGATTCAAGTTGAGAAATATCAGACTTAGGTTCTTCTACTTTTGGTTCGGTTAGTTATGTATCTGAAACTTCACCAGTATCAAATTCACTTTGAACAAATTCTGTAATTTCTGGGCTAGAATGAACTAAGCCTAATTGTACTTCTTGAGTTGGATTCACTTCGGTTTCTACTGTCTCAGATTGTAAAACTATAGATTTTTCAGATTTTTTTGAGGTTCTAGATCATGTTTATTTTTACCTTCCATTTTTAATCTCTTCCAATTGACTAGGTGTAAATTCAGTGGGTTTACCCTGCATTCTATGCAAATGCCTTGGTGAATTATTCAAGGTGAAATTTTATCAAGAAACCAAATAATATTCACAACCCAATCCTATGGTCTCTAAAAAGTAAAAACAAGCAAATAATGTGCGCTAGTAAATCTAAGGAATCAAACCATGTAAACAAGCTTTTCATAGCGAAATCACTAGTTGGTGATGAAATCCAATGTAGCAGAGATCAAAGTGAAAAGTGGCTAAAGATAGAGTGGGTGGAACCAGTTACACTGAAAACCTTCTTAATGTACATAATCTGGTGCAAATAAACTTCATTTATGCCATCTTGAATGAAGAATACCCTCTAAAAAGGTCCAGGTGAGTCTATCCAACATCTTTTCCAAGTACAACAGAGACTTCCCCTCCACCGTCACCTCAGGTAATAGCCCTAAGATTATGGTCTCTAAGGTTACCATGTAAAACAATTTAACCTGGGGGGACAATCACAGATCAGACGTACACGCAAGGGCATAGTAAAAGGCCAATCCCCTTGAAAGTTCCTCAACATGGTTAATATGAGGTTTACTTCCAAGTGGATCCCAAGTACCTTTCGGCAACATTTTTAATACATGTAATCACTCTATTGTAACTAATGAAGTGGGTCTGACATGATATCATGCTTAACTCCTTTGTATGGGGAGCTTCCCAGAGCCAAATTGCAATAAATGGATTTACTCCCTATCGCAATATGCTAATGTTTGTTTGCAGTTTTGGAAAGTTAACTCCTCTATTCCAAAGCCCTACAACCTGATCGAATGTAGGTGGAAAAGAGCCCTAAAATAATAAAAATATGTAGATTGATATTATTAGCACTGATTTTAAGAGTTGTTACTTACTCAAAGGTAATGGACATGAAACTGATGGAATTATGACTTGACACAAACCCTAATGCAATTGAAAATGGAATTATAATATTTTCTTTTCAATAAATTTCTAACTAAAGTAAGGAAAGAGTCTTTCCATTTTTTCAACGGAAATGCAAAAAAACTCTTAAGTTCCCATTATATCCCTTTTCCTCAATGTAGATGTCCAATTTCAAATTACCCAAATATGGAATTTAACTTTCAAAATTTCACTTTTCCCAATAACTCAAAAGATCAATAAAATTTTCTAATTGACATACAATCACTTGAAAATTTGCAAAGTGTAAGAAGAAACCAATCAACACTAAAATGATTTTTCCCTATTGAATGTTATGATTTCAATGCAGTACAAGAGTACAGTTCAGAAATACTTCAGCAACGAAAGAAAAATGACTTTTCATTTCAAAACCAGCATAAGAAGCATTTTTCATAAAAAATACTCATCCTTGTAAATCATTGCTTTTCACTCACAAAACAATCTTTCAAAAAAGAGAAAAATAAACACAAGATCTGATCTGATCGAAAGAAGAAAGACATAAAGACAACAAATCAAGACCAACTGATCTTTCTTTTGATAGATCGACCACTCACTAGATGAACCTTTACCCTAATTTGGGAAAACAAGAAAATTTCAATCAAATCCTTTCACAACACTCAGGAAGACTGATAGAGACTTAGTGAAGGTAAAAACAAGAGTAAATAAATAGGAAAAGTCAAAATTTCTGGACTTGATGAAGAGAAAACTGGAAATTTTAAAAATTCCAGGTATTTGCACAAGTCATAGAATAAACCGGTGCACATACACACAACTAAGAAATTAGAAGTGCGCAAAATTACGCTTTGTGTGTAAAACTAAAGTGTGCACATTGGGAAATTTTTAGAAAAAATAAAACAAGTCAAATAAAACATAAAATCCAGATTTTCAATATTTCCAAGCACTTAGAGAGGGCTATGGCTAAAGCATCAAAGGTTAAAACAAAGAGAATAATGGAGAGAGACGTTACCTAATGGAGTCACCGATTTTTAGGCAGACTAATCCCTCTTGCAGATAAGACGAATCTCCCTAGACCTCAGAGAAATCTACTAACAAACAAGAAAGAAATGTTACCTTTCCTTAGATTACGATTGATTAAAACAAACAATATGAGAGAGATCACTTACGTTTATCAAAATTCTTTTTGAAGTCCCTTTCAGTTCCTTTAATAGGTAGCTTCTCCTCGATGCTTTAGAGGCCATTCCAGTGCTTTCCATAGCTTCTCCATGATGTTTTTAAGGAAATCTGCATAGACATAAACACATAGAGGATCAAAGCATCTAGTAGATAGAATGAAAGCTAAATGCATTATTTAACTCAACATATGTCATAAATTGAATAAAAAATCATTCATAACCTATGTGAGTGATCAAGGAATCCCACAAATGATATCAGGAAAGACATAATTGGGAAAGAACAATTGCTTTTATATTAATAAAATGGATAACAAACTTACAACCTCAAAGCCTTGATGTTACAAGCCTCTTGTCACAATATCCAACCCTCTCCTTGGATGATAAAATCCTCCTAGCCTTATTTCTGCAGCATAAGCCTACCTTCAACAATCCTCCTCAATCCTCAGGCCTACGTTAACTTTATAGGCCAAGAGAGGGGAGTTTGGGATCCATTTCCCCAGGGATGAGATCTACAAATGGTGGGATAGCGGTTCCACAAAGAGAGGGAAGTAGCTCAATGATAGGAGGGATCAGCGCTGAATAGGCATCCATTCAAAGCTTGTTAGTTGGGAAATATTTGACTAACAACACTTATAGAATTTACTTTTTACTTTTACTTGTGTTAAGTCATGTGTGCAGGCCATCGTGGCAGGTAGAGGACACTTATGCGTAGTTTCTAATGGAATTTTCTGCATATGCATAGAAATGGACTAGGGAACTGTGTAGGAAGCCAAAAATAGGTTTTGAGTCTTTTGATCTAGGAATTTCATTCTCCGTGGGACAGTTTGGATTCTACCTGTTAGTGTCGGTCTTGAAGCCCTCCATCAGTGATCAAAGCTCTTTGCATTTGCATAGGTAGGTGTCTCATCAGTGTTAAATTTTGCATCCTATTAGGCATGCCATAACCCTGATGGAGGAGCTGGTTTATTTATACCCCTCTTGGTTTTGCTAGATCAAGTCATATCAGTCATTAAGCTCTTTCAAGCTTGTCTTGTTTTGTCTTGAGGTCAAAGGTCCTAGGTCTAGGGTTTTGGTCATTTATCTCTGCAAGGTCATGTCTTTGAAAGTCCTTGAGTGCCCAGCGAGCCAGAGGGAGGATTGTAAACATGTTTCTTTGATATTTTCATCATGTACAGTTCATTTTTAACCTTGGATATTTAAACTCTGTTTTTAAAGCCAAGGTCATGTTAAATTTTTGTAAAAAGAATGAAATTCCAAAAAGTCTTCAAAAGGGCAGCAGTAACCCTGGTCCCCTTGCCAAAGTCCCTCAGATGATCTACCTGCAAAAAGAATCAAGTCAAAGCACTCAATGAGTCAAATTCAGGATAAAGGAAACCAAAAATCAGTGTTATAAAGTGTCAAAAGAAAAAACATTAGAAAGTGGGTTTGTAAATGAAATTTTTTCAAATGAGACTTATAAAAGCCCAAATTCCCTCCTTTCACTCTCATTGTGCATTCTAACGCTTGCAAGAGAGATAGAGAGAGTGATTGAGAGAAAGGAGCGAAAGAGGAGCAATTTCGGGCAGCAGAGAGGGGCGCGACCCGTCGAACCAGGTGCGCGACCCGTTGGGTGGTGCGCGACCCGTTGAGAGCTCTTCCGCAGTTCAGAAAAGTAACCTGTGCAACCCGTTGGGCGGCCTGCGCGACCCGTTGAACTATTTTGCTGCAAACTTCAAACAAAATTACCCAATCTTTCTCCAAGCCACAAATTTGTTCGAGGTAGGTGGTCTAATCTTAAAAAAGCTTGTTGGTTATGAATGGTGGATGTCTTGAAAATGTTTGAATGATCAAATCATGCAAGTGAAAAGACATTATATGGCTGCAATGTTAATGAGCAAACTGTGCTAGGGTTTATGTTGTTTCAAGTTATTTTTCCCTTTGGTTTGTTTCCCTCCTTTCTGTTTCACTCACCCTTATATGTTCATCTCCTTTCCCATATTATTTTACAAATGAAATGCAAATCTTTCCCCATCCCTAATGACTAAAAATGTAAACCCTACCCCTTTCCCAAAGCATACAAAACCCTAATTTCCCTCTACCATATACATGTGTAAACAAAGGAAAAATTCATGTGAAAACAAAAGAAAATTTTGATGAATATATCAGCAGGTTTTGTGTATGGTTTCCCTATTTCCCCTATTAATACATGTATGCATATTCCCATGTTCACTTTCATACATGTTTTTTCCCATATGTAATGATCTTTGCAAATGATTTCCCAATTACAAATATGTGTTCCTATATGCATAATGATTTGCAAAATTTCCCTTAAAAATTCCCTGTAATATTTATATATTCCCATTCCTTGTTAAAATATCCCTCCCCTAACATTTCCCTCATGTCTTTTTCCCCTTGAAACAGCATAGAGTTCAGCACTTTTTGCAGGCAGAGACAACAGTTCAGTTTGTCCACTTTGCTCCTAAACCATGTCAGAAACTGAAACTTATGAGCAAAGTGATGACCATTCATCATCTACAGAGGCTGAGGTACAGAGGAGGCCTCGTAAGGGTGGTAAGGGTGGACATCATAAGCGAGAGGAGCCCACCTCTTTGGCAGAATTACAGGCCTGTCCTATGGCAGTCACTTGTTTTCGGTACATGTCTTGTTATGAGTTCTGTGAGAGGATTTCTCGGATTCGGCACCATAGAGAGTTGGCCCGCTTGTTTGTTTTACACCTCCATGATGGACATGTCACTCTGGCAGGGGTGAAATTTACATTGACACCCGAGGTGATCTCATAGGCTACAGGGATTCCGAATGTGGGTGAGGTGTGGCCTAAGCGTAGGTTGCTAGATTTTGTTCACATTGAGCCCTATGTCCGGCCACCATTCGTGAGACATTTGGCGGGTCTTTTTCCATTCAGATTTCTCCGGAGCGAGTATGCTCCCATCATGAGGCTTATTATGCATTATTTTACCTGTGAGGGCAGATTTTCACAGGTGTACTCATATCACATTCGCCTTTTGATGCATTTCACCCGAGTGAGGATGATGAACATCCCGGTCTTCTTCTTTCATAACATTCAGAGGATGGTGCCCATGTTGCAGAAGAAGACCCCGGCCCAGCAGTACAAGAGCTTATGTCATTATGGTTTGATTCAGCTCATAGTCTCACATCAGTTGACTCAGCAGGGCATCTCATGGGAGGAGTTCATCTCCCGTGAGTTTTTCACAGCACCACCCCAGCCACATCCCGAGGTCATTCATGAGGAGGGTGGACCGTCTCAGCAGCCTGATATTCCGATCACTAGACATGTTGTTTCTTCACCTCAGCTCACATATCAGAAAGGCCCGAGGGCCTTATTTGCAGCAGCTAGGCGAGTACTATCTCCACAGCAGGTGGAAGGGGTCTTGCCTTCGTCTTCAGCTCAGCGAGTGTTATCTCCACATCAGGTGGAAGGGGCCTCGCTTTCTTCACCAGCACAGGTACTATAGAGGGGAAAAGAGCCCATGATTCATGAGGGTCCGGTGATTGATCTTGAGGCCAGTTCTCCTAGCCAAGAGGCGAAGGAGATCATTCAGCATCTCAGGGCTGAAAATGATGTTTTGCAGAGGAGACTTGAGGGTGCCCAATGGACTATCACTTACCTAGAGTAGTGGAACAAACAATTGGAGGAGGAGAAAGCACTTGATGAGCTATGGAGGATTCGTAGCGACCGAGTCTTGAACCGTAGAAGACCCGGTGATCCATTGCCTGCTGACCGAGAGTCTATGCTCATTCAGGAGAATTCCCGCTTGGAGAGGCTGTTGGCTAAGGCCAACTAAGAGAAAAAACTGCTGAGAAACATGAAGAATCACTATTGGGCAAGGATGCATGTATGCAAGGCCAAAATGAAAATGTTCCAAAGGAGGTTGTCCGAGGCTCTTAGGCAGAGGAAGAAGACCAATCCACTCCGTATCTTGGCTGAGGCATCCCTCAAAGATCATGGCACTCACTAGCTCAGCGACAACACAAATCCCAAAAAAATTTGAGAATTTTGGGTAATTTTGGCATTTTTTGGAAATTTATAGGTTTTGGCTCCTCAACGGGTCTCACCCCCGGTGAGACCCTTTGTCATGGCAACTCCTTTTCACAAAAACTCAGCATTTCCCGATTTTTTTATGCAAAGTTACATATGCCCATGGATGGAATTGAGTTTTTATGGGGTTTTGGGCCTCCAGAAGGTCAAAATACATGAAAAATTTGACTTTCTGCCCCTTTTTTGAGTTGCAGAAAGCAGTCTTGGGAGAATTGAGTTTTGACTGGGAAAATTACCTCCAAATTCAAAAATTCCAATTGGGTTAGAAAGTAGACTCATAGACCTTTCCAACGAGCTATCCTGCACCCAATTCTGACACCTGCAAGTGCCCCAAAAGGAGCTCCAAAGGGGCGCGACCCGTTGAGCAGACTTTGCCAGATTTCACTGTATAGCTCGGAAAAGCACAGTTTGACTTGGTTTGACTTTTTGGGGTTGAATATGATTATCTTTGATGTAATTTTGGTAACTCTAAGACACTTTTACTCTTGTTTAACACTTCTAGAAGATTCATTCATGTAAAGGGTAAAAATTGATTGTATGAACTGGTTTCCAAGTTTATAGAGGCAAGTTGTTTTGACTGCCTATTTTCTAGTGTCTAGTTTAGAAGTTGTTGAAACAGCTCCTAGGATAGTGAGCTCGACTCATGGAGGCAGGGAAAGAGGTTAGATCATCTATATTATGTACTTTCTTTCTCATTTTCATGGTTGGACTCTTGAGGGAGAAGCTATCATTGTATATTTTCACTATATCTCTGCAATTTTTGGCTAAGGAAGACCAGGGTTTTGCAGTCCTCTTTGGGATTCTTGTGGATTCATGTGTTGATGATGTGTTTCTCAATGTTCTTGTAAGTGTGTTTATGTGAATCATTTCCTTTCCTTTATTGCTGCACATTAAACAAATGAAGTGTTAAAGTAAGAATTCATGCTTGCCATGCTCTGCTTTTAAATTTGTTTAATTTCTATGTTTTCTGATGTTTAAGGAGAATTCAAAGTATTATTTTCTCTCCTTAGCTCCTCACCGGTCTTTTCCATCCACTCACCTCAATCAAAAGCATCAATACAGTCTCCTACCTCGCCCCAAAGAACCCCCTGCAGAAACTGTGTCAAATCCCCGCACCCAAAATTGCAATTTCTCAAATTGCCACCAAAAACCCAAAAAACCTCAAATCAACCTTTTTAATCAGTTTACTAGCCTAATATCAGTGTTACCTTGTTGGTCATCTCATCCCATTGAAGATCTGCCGAGATTGACCGGAGAGAGCCTTCTCCTGCCCCGTAGGGCTAGCTACGAGGCTAAATGGTTTGATGTAGCCTTGAGGTTTGCCTTTCTCAGCCTGAGGTGAAATTTCAAGTGCTAACACTACCCTTACAAGGGGATGCTTTGGAACACATTAATGGATAGTGAAATATCCAAACTAATGGTCATTTTCGTAATGTGGAGAAATGGCGTGTAACACCCTTTTTCCTTTTTCCTACTTACCCCTCATTACATACTACTACCTTATTCTATTTTTGTGTTTCTATGATAAAGTTCCCTCCCATTATTTTCACAGGTTCCTATCCCACATTATTTTTTCCCCTATATCTAAGCTCTGATAAATATTATAATTCTATGTGATTCAGAGAAAAGCATTGGAAAATGGCATAATTCAACCTAGCAATGGAAGTTTCATAGTACAAAACAAACTCAATATTGTATTAGCATGGGCCCAATGTAGACAGTTTCCACCTTTAGAATAACTATTCAAGCCATTATTATTTCTTCCGGTTCTGAACATTTTGAACACAAAGGTATTCTTGTTCCGAGTGCAGGAATTGCCTTAAGTACAACAATTATTTTCATCACATGAACAATACTCGAGTGCAAGAATACTTTCATGAATGCAGGATTGTGCAAGGTTCAATTTATTTTTTTATGCATCCTGTGGGAAATTATGGCTCAACGATTTAATTATGGAAGATTAAAAGCTTGAGAATTGCATGCCTTCATTTATTAGTAGTATGGCTATTTATTAATGAAAGAACCTTGTGATGCTTGAATGTTAGCATGCCATGTAAATATAATATAACCCACTTTTATCATAATAAAGCAATATTATTATCCTATCCTATGTAACACAATCAATAGAACTAAGGTATGGTAATGAAGGTCGATTCATATTTATGCCATATAATCATAATGATTAGATCTCCCATGGTATCATTTCTAAAGCTAATACCTTGATATGATAACTTTGTTATGCATTTATTATCTTCCAAATATTTGCACATATCTATCAATCATTACTCTTTAATTTTTTTGGGGAATTCCACTAACCATAATAGATTCCCATACTAGAACTTTGGGATGTTGGCTATCATGAAGGGAATTGGGATACACAAATCTCTAGTGGTGGTGCATGCATCGTGTTTGAATCACTATGGTTTTTGTTGCATGGAATATGTTTCATAGTAAAGAAGAACTTCTCTACATTCACTAATCTTTGGTCGTGAAGGTCTACAAGCTTGAGAGTTTAGTTCTAAACTTGTGTTCATAGTTATTCTGTTCAAGGTGTTAACATTGCAAGTATCATGGCTCTTGTCATGAATGGAACCATGGTCAATTAAGGAGATGAAAGGGATAACGAAGTATGAATCCAATATCCCCATGTTATAGGAAGAAGGGTGGCTCCATGTTTTATACAATTTTGATGGATTTGATTAAGGAGTGACAAGAAATTTTGTGCAAGGGTTTGATGGTAAGGTTGTTATAGTTGATACATTGGTCTTTGAGGTTTATGAAGTTGTAACTTCTCAAGCAATTAGATTACCCTATACTAGTGAAAAATGGTTTAAAAAGGGAAAGGTAGACCAAGGGATTTGGAAACACTTTCTAGATAAGGAAGATTATAGTATTGATTGGAAGGTTGGAGTTGCAAGGAGCTGCATCGTAAAAAATGGAGAAATATTTTATGCATCCTACATAAGTTCTTAATCTGTGAAGGGCAATACTCCACTACATTTTTATATCATATCTAGCTCTTATCACATTTGTGTCAGGGCAGTTGATTAGCTTCCCTTATTTTTTGTTTAAAAGTCTGGTTAAAATGTCCAAAGCAGTGCATAAGAGTCCTGCTAGTAAAAGTGGATATAAGCTATGCCATTATGGGTTAGTGAAGATCCTAGTTGTTGAGGAACTAGGGAAACAGGGATATACATTAGAATATTTCTAGTGGCTCAATAGTTTATAAATTCTAAATAGGTAATTGATATCCAAGTTTAACCTGTAGAAGGGTTCGCTATAAAAGCTAGAAATCTTAGATCAAAATATGCTCAGAATGAAGGAGCCAACTCTAAGATGGCCCGAGATGAGAGGACTAGTTCAAAATTTGTTCAACGTAAAAGCGTTAGTGACAAGATTGTGTAGGGTGAGAAACTGATAAGCTTAACTGAATTAAGAAAAAAAGTGTTAGGAAAGAAAATAAATGATTTAAATTGAAACAAAAGGTTAGTCCCAAGAAGAAGACAAGTGATATTAATAAAGGAAAGGAAGGTCCCAACTTAAGATGAAAGGAAGAAAGAAAGGATATATCAACTAAAGCTCTTGTGCCTGCACCAACCCGAAGGTTTACCAGAGGTATGGTGAAGATGATGCATGGTTCTTCTCCATCTGGGAAAGCACCTGTGGTAAGTGAAGACCCTGTGGTTTCTTTGTCCGACGATGATCATGATTTTGACTAGGTGCCATATATGGAAAATTAGGTTCAAAATTTTGATAACTAAAATACCTTGGAATATATCCATAGAGAACAATTACATGCGGATGAACAAGCTGAGAACCTTGGAGAGAAAAACTCCATGCAAGATGGTTGTGCAGAACAAGGACTACATGTAGATGGGCAGTCACAAGATCCTGATCGTAAGAACCTTTCACAAGGAGCTTGTACGGAACAAGGAGTTAAAAATTTCCCTAGTGATAAAGTGTCCATGTTAGGAAAAAGGCTAACAACCGAAAAAGGAGACCTTTCTATTCTGGTGGATGCATCAGTTGTCGTGGATAAATCTGTCAATAATGTGGAGGATTTGATTGCATAAGGGAAAGATGATTCAAATCCTCTTTCATTCTGGGTAAAAATAATTAAGAGACAAATAAAGGTTCAACCCAAAAATGATAAAATTGCAGAATTGGAAGTGTTAAATCATTATTTAAAGAAACATAATCTACAACTTAAGGACATGAACATGGAGCTTGTAAAATAAGTATGAAATTTAAAAGAAAATGTCATAAAATGGAGGGTACAAGCAACATTTATGAAAACCAAGTTCAGGAAGTATAGAAGGAAATTGAAAAAGACTCAGACTCTAGGGTATGAGATCAACATTCAGATTAAGAAATGATGAATTCAACTCTTGCAAGTTTTTTTTTTGTAGAGGATTGGTTTTTGGTTGTGTGAGGACACCCGACAAAATCAGGTTGGGGGAATGTAAGGTTCAAATATTGTCCTAATTTTTTCCACCTAACCTTACTTCATCTTCTATTTTACAATCCAAATAAAGACCTTCATGTACATACTTTTGGTTTCTATTGTTGTATTCATAAGTATATGGATATGGAATTTCTTATCTTTAAATGTTGCATTTGATGTTATCCTGAGGTTTTCTCATCTTTTATAAGCCTTTAATATATTATGAAGTGCGTGAAATAAAACAAGAGATAGGTATTTTAGTCACAGGATTCCTGCACTGGCTTCAATATTCCTACTCTAGGGTTTAGAGCATAGACCGTTGAACAAAGAGTCAACTAGTAGTCAAGTGCTTTTCGTGGATTCTGATGAAGACAAAGTGCTCCCATATCTCTTGGCCTTTAGCAAAGAATTCTTAGTTTACAACCTATTTTCCAAATGAACCTAGCTCGATTTGGAAATGGGTCTCAATGATCAGTAGTTGTTTTTTGAAGGTCTATTGTTAGGAGGATAGTTTTCTATTTTTTCCTCTCCTATACAGGCTTGACAATAACCATGATAATAATTGTAAATGTATATATATATTTCAGGCTATGGGATGTAATAGGTTAGCGATACTGTTATATGGTATATTATTAAAGACAAGCACTCTATATCACCTAGATCCATTTGGAGCCGACTTACTAAACTCAAAATGTATTAAGAATGGGGTTTTTATTAATACAAAGAGCATCAATGCCAAGTTACTTTTCTATTTCGATTCAATGTTGTAAATGATTTGTGTACCTCTGTATTTTAGCTTATCTTCTGCACGGGTACAAGCTAGTTGGTTAGGGCCCAACAAACCCAACTCGTGACTCTTTGATAGTTAGCATTGTGTGGCTTTCCTTTTATTTTGATATTATATATTGGTGTGTAAGTATATAGATCTTGTGGAATATCTTTTGGAAGTATAGTATGGTAGCTGCATGTCACTTTAAAAAAAAAAAATATGCTTTCCTGAAGCTATTAAGATTGCATGGTTTGAACTATTTTAAGCTATGCT
Source organism: Pinus tabuliformis (assembly GCA_031772625.1). Taxonomy (NCBI): domain Eukaryota; kingdom Viridiplantae; phylum Streptophyta; class Pinopsida; order Pinales; family Pinaceae; genus Pinus; species Pinus tabuliformis. The sequence goes on from CM062819.1 coordinate 1,099,445,768, forward strand.
GATTGCATGGTTTTCTTCTTAGAGTGGGCCTTCTATTGCAAGTAAACAATACAAGCATACACAGACCAATGAAGATGGTACTTTACACTTGGATTTTGTTGACAATAGTTCAGGGGTATCACAACCAGTGGTAGGGAAGAAGGTGACTTTTGCAGTTGAGAAATCAAATTTAAAATACAATTAGCCTTCAGATTGTATAGAGGAAATGTTTCTTGGAGGAAAGAGGATGGAAGATCACAAGGATGTCAATGGTGAGGGAGTTGGTCAAAACCAACTACAGGAAGAACAATCCACCTTTGGATTTCCAATTGTGGACCCTAATACAATGGTACAAATGAAGAATATCCCACCATTAGTTCTTCCTCATTTTCATGGTAAGGTACATGAGGACTCTGATGATTGTATTTTTGAATTTGACAATGATATTATGTAGGAGTTATGGATATTCATTGGATGCCCAAAAATTGAAGCTTTTCCTTGCTATCCTTAGAGACTCAACTCTACGTTGGTTTATGGGGATGGGGAGAAACATTATAAATACTTGGGATTCAATGAGGAGGAATTTTCTAAGTAAATACCAATAGTATTGAAAAAATCGTGAGATACAAGATGAGATCTTTAAAATCACAAAAAATGAGGATGAGAGTTTGGAGGACTATCTCGAAAGATGTATATCCTTCAATGGTCCAAACAAAAATTTGACCCTAGTACTATTAGGACCTTATTTTTATGGGGGATTTTGGATGATTCTAGAAATAATTTGAATTTATCAGGACATGGAGATATTTCTTAGCTCACTTTTGACCAAATTTGTGACTTATGCCTAGAAGTTTTCACGTAATCAGTCTAGATTTGGTAAGGGAATTAGAAGCAATTTTCAAAATAACAAATCTGGATCTATTGATGCTATGATTATTGGGCTTGAAAATAAAATGGATAATATGAAAATTGAAATAATGAATACTATTTTTTCCCATGGGAAAATATTAATTTTATTAATGAAAACAAAATTACATGTTGCAGATGTTGAGATGCATTACATCAGGCAAGTCGAAAGACTATTGATCAGAAGTTCAATGAAAGAAAACTAATGTACAATAAAGGTAGACTAATGTACAAAAAGGGGAGAATCATGTTTTTCTCCCTTTCTTCTTCTCAACCTTGCGCCACTCCCCTTGAGACGACATTGTAGATACAAGTGCAAGCGGATTGTCAGCATCAGGTCAAGGATTATCCTTATCAGAATCTTAATTGTCTGATGTACGTAGAAGTTTTGTTCCACTGGAGTCCATTGCATCTCACATCTTTGTCGGCTATAATTCCATAGGGTCTTGTGGAGTTATCTTGTACTTCTGGTTCTTTATCCGTCTGATTATTGTCATTAGGTATGGGGTCTTCCACAACCACTTCATCCTCCTCATCAGAGTCATGGAGGGGGGGGAATTTCCAACCCTTGGGTTTTTTCCCTATTTTATTCTTTCTTCAAATATCTTTTCTGGCTTCCGGGCATGATTTTTTTAGGTGTCCTTTTTGCCTGCAAATTCTACTTCTAAATGTCATGTTTTCAGTCTAGTATTTGTGTCCAACTCCATTGTTTGTGTTTCCGCAGTATGCAATCCGATAAGACTTTGCTGAGATCTACTTCCACATATATACGAGCGAAAGTAAATACTCTTTCCTCTAGTATTTGTGTGTCCATTTTGATATTTCTCCCAATGGAGTTTCTGATACCAACAAGGACTTGTTGATCCCAAAAATGTAATGGGAGATTATGCAACCGAACCCATACTGGCATCCTAGAAACAACCATAGTGTTAGCATTGAATTCCAGAAACCAAGGTGTGATGAAGAGCCCGTGTATCCCCATAACCATGTTCCTTCCTGTCGTATATTGTCTCTTGCCTCTGATGAATGAAATTTGACAATGAAAAACCCTTTTGAGCATAGGTGAATTTCACAGTGAATAGTCTAGTTTGTGAAAATCCAATGAAAAAGCCCAACAGGTTTTGGCTAGAAACAATTGAATCGACAAAAAAGGGCTTGTGATTCAAATGTATTATAGTGAATATATATTTTTGGTATATCTATGTTTAATTCTAGAATATTATTCAGTTGCTCCATAATATACGGACAAGGTTTAGTTCCAACTTGCTTTGTTGTTGTTGAAGGTGTGTTATTTCCTTGTAGGATATTCTTGAAAGAAAGTCCTCCATTTCTGTGCTTCTGTTGTGTTTTGGCGTTTTCTGTTGAACTACTTCCAATGCCTCCTCCTATATGTTTTGATTTACTAGAGGTCGTGGCTCCACCTCACAGCCTCAGGTTGAGTGTTATGGTGGACACTGACATAATATTGTAGTCCTTTAGGTGTCTGTATTCATGTAGTTCTCTTCCCCCAAATATCAAATGTTGTAATCTGACAGGATATCCAATATGTTGGGAGATGAGATACTTCAGATGTAATACAAAATATGTTGTGAGAACCCAAACTAGAAAACACATCCTCGTAGGGGTTTTAATAATAACTTGAAATCGATAAGGATTTACCAAGTGTGGGGGATCTGTGTCCATTTGGAGTTTACAATGCCATGCTACTCCAGGTACTCTTTTTTGCAATAAGGACTGAGTAAAATGATCGTTGTGTAAGTGCATGATAGGAGCAAACCCCTTGATCTCCAGTCTCGATGGGTGATTTGTTTCATTCAATGGAGATCACATGTATGTATGCTTCTCTAGAAGCAAGAGTAGTTTATCTATTGCCTCCATGTTTGGTAGGCCCTACGCCACAGAGTGGAAGCCCCAATCTGTAGTTGTGTACAAGCATCTTTGCATAAAACCCCTTTCCCCCATACCACTACCAACATGATGGAGGTACTGTGGGTCTGGGCAGAACGAAGGGTTTTTGATCGTGGACACTCCAACTAGTGTGGATCTGTTGTGGAAGTGCAGGAGTATATTGTAATGGAGTGATGTACAGTCTAGGTCTGCATATACCCACTCAGACTTCACCTTCCCATTTTTCTCAAAACCATTCATCCAAAACCATAGTTTTTTATCATTTATATCTCTTATCGTAGTGGTCACCGCCGGTTCCTGTACATCTACCTTAGGTTGCATCTGATACTCTGCAATCCAGAGTATGGGTCACCCACCCATCATGGATAATACAATAGATGCCCATCTGGAGGATAGAAATTGCCAAGTTCCAGAACCTGCATCCCTAGAGTCCACGTTCCCTCTGTCCCTGGGCCTGTCCATAGCCTCCACTCCAAAACCCGCGGTGCTTGCCTGTGAAACCCTAGCACTCTCGCTTGCCATTTTCGTGACTAGTCCTCTTTTCATCCAAGTCAAATTAAATTCATATTTTTTGTCAGATAATGAATATTGTTAGTAAGAAAATATATTCTTTAAAATTTTAGCAGAAACTAGAAGAAGAACAAGCTTCATTTTCCATTTATTTTCTAAAGTGTAGAAATAAGAATCTTTTACATGAATATCCTACAAATGCCAAAGTTGCTAATAACTATGTGATATGTGCAGGTAAACATCCTACAGAGAAATGCTTGTCCATACCTGGATTGAAAGAAACTTTTTAAGAGGAGCATTCAACACCTAAACCACTACACACCACGGGAGCACGAAAATCATGCCCTCAGGTAGGTACAAGTACGCATTCTAAACTTGCCCCATATTTTTCTGGTTCTCACGGGTCACCACAGTATCCTGATTCAAATTTGAATTATTCTCAGTTTTGGCAAAAAGGGTATTATTCAGAGTTTGAATAGTGTCCGTCTCCTTGGCAACAAGGATGGAGGGGACCATCACCCTCTCACTTTACTTATTCTATTCCTCCCTAGACTTACCCTACACACGATATGCATCTTATCCATTAGCGCAACACTCATTTCCAACTGATCTGCCTCAATAGACACAACATATGCCACCACCTTTACCTCTTCCACCACCATTTAGGCCACCTTAATTGCCAGCACAACCTGTGCCCAACGGGAACAATAAAGCAATAAAAATGATTCATTCTATTGGACCTCTCCCTTTCCCTACTTACCAGACTATGCCAATTGAGGTCCATGACCTGTAGCTGAGATCGAGAAAGGTGATACAGTCAGAAAAATAAAAACAAAAGAAACCTCTGGTGATCATTGAGGAGAAAATTGGGGGGGAAACTCCTAATCAGTCACACAATGGTACCACTTCATGAACTATTCCTATAAACTCAAAGTCCTCACCTTATTTCTCAAACCAACCTCTATATATGAAGAGGTTGGTTATGCAGAAAGTCATCCCTCCCCCTAAGTTTGACCTGGCTACGGAACTGAGGATTATTTGTATCAAGATTCCTCTGCTTCAAGCTTTAAAAGAGATTCCCATTTATGCTAAAATTATTAAATATCTCTATATCAAAAATAGAGGAAGGAAAAAAATAGAGCCTCATACTATCCAATTTGTCAGAAAGGCAGTCAAATTAATGACAAGACATGACTTTGTATATAAGTATAGTTATCCTGGAAATTCAGTTGTCTCTGTACAAATCAGTGGCATCCTAGTTCCAAAAATTTTGATTGACCTTGGAGAAACCATCAATTTGATGGACAATTAGACTATGGAGCATCTTGGGCTAACTCACATACATCCAACTCCCATTGTTTTAGAATTAGCTGACCAATCTAAAATTAAATCGGAGGGGGTACTGGGCGATGTGATCATTTTAATATATTCATGGGAATACCCTGTGAAATTTATTTTCCTACAACCTAAAACTCCTAGCAAGGGGCATCCCTTGATTATGGGATGACCCTGGCTTACCACAACTAATTCTTACATTGGTTTTTTCTCTAGCGACATGTTTATTACACATGGGGACTCTAGGAAGAAGGTCACCTTCTACCCTCCTACCAGATATATTCAGGAGTTCCATGATACTTTGTGGTTAGATGATGATAATAGTGATGAGGAGACTCATTCCATTTTTATTATAGACCATATTCATCAGTATGTTGAGTGCACCGAGGAGAGTCAGACCCCTGACTTTCTTGGAAACTTGGACACTATGCATGATTTTGAGCCACTTTGTCATATCTTTAGTCCAATATTCCAATATATTTGTGGTCCACAATCCTCGTCACCACTAAAAAACTTGATAGATACCATGGACATTCACGAGCTGGAAACTGCACTTTTTGAAGTGAATCCAAGCAAATCTTTACATATTAGTCCAGACCTTGACCCATCTTAGCAATACCATCTTGTGAAATTGTTGTGATATCACCTTGATGCCTTTGCATGGAGCTATGAGGACATGAAATACATTCCTACTACAACCTGCACACATCAAATTTATATTCAAGAAGGTGCCCAACTTGTTCAACAATCCCGGAGGCGAATGAACCCCGTACTTTGAGATATTGTCAAAGAAGAGCTTCAAAAACTCTTGGAAGATGGATTTATCTGTCCTATATCTGATAGCCAATGGGTCTCCCCATTGGTAATGGTCCCGAAAAAGGATGGGAGGTGGAAAATTTTCATTGATTATCAGGAATTAAACAAATCCACCCTCAAAGACTACTTCCCACTCCCCTTCATTGACCATGTACTAGATACCCTTGTGAGTAAAAAGTAATTCTCCTTTTGGGATGGTTTTAGCGGCTACAACCAAATACAAATAACACTGGAGGATTAGGACAAGACCACTTTCACTTGTCCTTGGGGAACATTCACTTGTCGAGTGCTTCCCTTTGGACTATGTAATGCTCCTGCTACTTTTCAACAGGCGGTCTTGGAAATTTGTACGGACCTCGAGTGCGTGAAGGTTTATACAGACGATTTTTTAGTATTTGGTGATTCATTTCAGGAAGCCCTACAAAATATAGAGAAAGTGTTGATTACGTGTCAAGAGACCAGCCTTGGTTTGAGTGATAAAAAGTACAAATTAATGTGCAAAGTATGAGTGGTCCTTGGTCATCTTATTTCCAGCAAAGGCATATAGGTAGATCTAGCTAAAATAGAAGGTATCATACACCTACTAGTACCTAAAACACAATGGGAAGTGATGGGTTTTTTGGGCCATGTGAGACACTACTAGAGGTTCATTGAGAAATTTTCTAGGATAAACTCTCCTCTTTTTCAAATTTTGGCTAAGGATAGTGATTTCTCTTGGACTGAAGCTTGCCAATGAGCCTTTGGGAACTTGAAGGAGAAATTAGTAAGGGAACTCATCTTGATAGGACCTAAATGGTCCCTTCCTTCCTACATCTCCTCCGATGCTTCAAAGACTACTATTGGTGCAACTTTGGGCCAAGAAGAAAACCAGACACCCTATGCCATCTATTATGCCAGTAAAAACTTATCTTCTACAGAGTTTACTTGAATAGTAACTGAAAAAGAATTTTTAGTTGTAGTCTTTTCCATTAAAAAATTAAAACATTACATTATCGAATATGATTTTTTTATTCACATAGATCAAGAATTAAATATCTAATGACCAAACCTTTGACTAGTGGACAAATTACTAGGTGGTTACTATTGTTGCAAGAATTTAATATTACCATAATTGATAGGCCTGGTAAATTGAATGTTATAGATGATTTCTAATCTAGGCTTAATAATACAGGTAAAATTGTTCCTATTGATGATTTATTTCTAGATGAGTATTTGTTTGTTGTGACTACTAATTTCTAGTGGTTTGCATACATAGCCAATTATTTGGCAACTGGAAAAACACCACCACATTTGTCCACTAGAGAAAAGCAAAATATCATCCTAAATAGTGCTTCATATTCATGAATACAAGGCAAACTCTTTTACACAGGTGCCAACTTGATTATTCACAGGTGTGTTCAAGAGGGAGAGATGTTTAAGATCCTTAGGGTAGCCCACGACGAACCATGTGGGGACCACTTTACTGATAAGTGAACAACATACAAGGTACTACATGAAGGCTACTTTTGGCCATATTTTTTTAAGGATTCAAAAATATATGTCAACAAGTGTGATAACTGTCAGCGGATGGGCTGCCCAGTTCAAACAAATGAAATTCATTTATGTAATTAGGTGATGATTGAACCTTTTGATAAATGGAAAATTGATTTTGTAGGGAAAATTTCACATCCATCTTTAAAGAAAAGGTATATTATTGTTTGTACTGATTTTGTTACGAAGTGGGTAGAGGCTAAAGATGTTTTATATGCTACTGAAAAGTGTGTAATTGATTTTCTATTTGAAGAATTTTTTGTGAGATTTGGTGTGCCTAGGGAAATAATTTTTGACAATGGAACCCAATTCAATTCTAATCTTGTTGTTGGGTGTGGAGCCTGATTATCTTTTTTATTTAGAGTTATTGCCACATTGGACCGTAGTTCATAATGTGGTGACAGCACCACCCGTAAATGTATGCTGCAGGGGGGTCCAGGGGGGATCGGGGGCAGCGCCCCCGAAGCTAAAAATAGATGTAAAATTTCCTTGTAAAATTTTGTAATTTCGTACTCAATCTGGTCCATTCATTAGGCAGAGATCTGACGGTTGAAGTTATGTTTAATTTAGGGTTTTTTGCCCTAGAAGGCAACCCCTCACTATATATGAGGGAATCTCATTGCGTCTATGTAGATTGGTATTCCGAGTGAGAAAGAGAGAGGAGATTATGTGAGAGTGAAGAGGGAATTACAACAGATCGGCCATAGGTTTTATCTATTCAGTTTATTGGATAATATAAAAGGAAGGACTGGTTGTTTCTCTATGGATGTAGCCCAAATTAGGTGAACCACATATATTTGTGTCTCTCTTGTTTTTTTGTGTTTCCTGTGTTTATATTTATGCAATATATTTTATGTGTTCCATTGCTCCATAACATATAATTTTCTAACACTTGTGAAAGGAATCATGGTGCAATACAAGATCTACCACAAGAAATCATCACCTTATCACCCACAAGGAAATGGCCAAGTGGAATCCCCAAATAAAGTGATTGAAACAATCCTTACCAAAACAATCAATATGAACAAAAAGTATTGGGAAAATAAGTTACCAGAGGCTTTGTGGGTATAAAGGACTACCTGAAGGAATAGTACCAGTCACACTATATGAATTGGTTTATGGGAAGTAGGTCTTGCTACTAATCGAGTTCCAGATCAAGACTTATAGGACTTCAGTTCAGTTGGGTCTATATATTTCTGAGGCACAACAACAAAATATCCTACAGTTGAATGAGTTGGATGAAATGAGAAGAGACACCATACAATAGAGTACTTTGATCCAACAACATCACAATAAGTGGCACAATAAGATGATCAAGAGAAAGCAGTTTCAACCAAGCAACTGAATACTTCTCTTTAAATCAAAGTTTAAAAATTTAAAGGGAAGTTTCACACTCGCTGGCTTGGACCTTATGAGGTGGTCAGAGCCTTCGAAAGTTGAGCTGTGAAAATCAGAACAATTGACATGAATGGGACTTCTTTCCTGGTGAATGGGTATCGACTAAGGTTATCGCAACAACCCCTCACCAAGGAAGAATTTGTGAAGCAGGTTGAATGAAAAGCATATATGAATATGGTAGGTAGAGATGATACCAGACCTACTGTTAGTATTTTATGATCTCTCTTCCTTTGAATTTAAAAAAGAAAAGAAAAGAAAAAAGAAAAATAAAAAATAAAAGAAAAAAAGAAGAAAAGATAATGCATAACTGAGAAAATCAACCGTTGGCGTAGTTGTGTAAGGACCTACTTGAAAACAAGGTCACTGGAAGGTAGACACTCTTTTTTATAAAATGGGATTACTGGGTGAATTTCTATGCATGACTAAACTATCTCTGAGAAGAAGCCAGTTTCTACAGGTAGCTTCTAATGGCAACAAAAAATGACCGGTTGAAATACAACCCTCATCAAAGTTCAAGGGAGGTGACATGCTTAATTTCCATGCAAACAACATGGAAATCCTACTGTAGTTAATTGGTTTCACATGGTTACAACATTATATTTTGACAAAGACATCACCATTCTAGAATTGGGTACTCTTTCTTCTTTTCCCTCTTCTATAGTCCCTCTTAATTCTTCATTATCACATAAAGTGTACGTCCTGCCCTTTCTTCCAGTTAATTCGTTGTTCCTTCTTCTATTTTCCCTCTTTATTCCCTTAATTTTTTATCCCTTGTCCCTTTTTCATACTTCCCCCTCATTACATACTATTACCTCATCCTATTTCTGTATGTCCGTGATAAAATTCCCTCCCATTTTTTTCTAAAACTTCTATGTGATTTAGAGCAAAGCATTGGAAAATGGAAACATTCAACCTAACATTGGAAGTTTCATAATACATAACAAACTCAGTCTTGTATTATCATGGGCCCAACATAGATAGTTTCCCCCTTATATAATCAACCGAGCCATTATTATTTCTTCCTATTTTGAACATTCTGAACACAAAAGGTATTCTTGTTTCGAGTGCATAAATTTTCTTCAGGACAACAATTTTTTTTAGTACATGAGAAATCCTCTATTGTAGGGATATTTTCATGAATACAGGAATATGCAGTGTTCAATTTATTTTGTTATGCATCCTATGGAAAATTATTGCTTGAGGATTTAATTATGGAAGATTAAAAGCTTGAGTATTACATGACTTTATTTAATAGTGATATGGTTATTCATTAATGAAATAACCTTAGTGATACTTGAGTGTTAGCATGCCATGTAAATATAATCTAAACCCCTTTTATCATAATAAAGAAATATTCCTATATTATGCCATGTAACACAGCCAGTAGAACTAAGGTATGGTAATGAAGGTTGATTCATATATATGCCATATCATCATAATGATTAGAGCTCCCACATATCTTTTCTAAATCTGAGACCTTGATATGATAACCCCATTAATATACTTGTATTATATTCTAGATCTTTACACATACCTCCCAATCATTACTCCTTTATTGTTTTGAGGAATTCCACTAACTACAACAGATTCCCATACCATCACTTTGAGATTGTGGCTATCATGACGACAATTGGGACATGAAAATCCGGGGTGGCGGTGCATGCATTGAGTTTGAATTGATATGATTTTTGCTGCATGGAATATGTGTTATAGTAAATAAGAAATTTTCTACATTCAATGGTCTTTGGTCGTGAAGGGTTGCAAGCTTGAGAGTTTAGTTTTAAAATTTTGTCTCTGGTGATTCTGTTCGAGGTGGTAACATCATAGCTATCATGGCCCCTATTCGAACGGAACTGTGGTCGGTTAAGGAGATGGAAGAGGTGAAATTGTATGAATATAGTCTCCCCATGTTACATGAAGTAGGGTGGCTCCCTTTTTATATAAGTTTGATGGATTTAATTAAGCAGTGACAAGACCTTTTGCTCAAAGGTTTGATGGTAATGTTGCTATAGTTGGTACATTGGTCTTTGAGGTTTTTGAACTTGTAATTTCCCAAGAAATTGGATTACCCTGTAATAGTGAACAATGGTTTAAAAAGGGAAAGGTAGACCAAGGGATTTGGCAATGCTTTCTTGATAAGGAAGATTAGAATATTGATTGGAAGGTTGGATTTCCAAGGAGCTGCATCGTCGAAAAATGGAGAAATATTTCATACATACTATAGAAGTTATTAACCTGTGAAGGGTGGCACTCCACTACATTTTTATATCATATTTGGCTCTTATCACATTTTGAGTCAGGTCAATTAATTAAATTCCCATATTTTTTGTTTAAAAGTATGGTTAAAATGTCCAAAGCAGTGTAGAAGAGTCCTGCTAGTAAAATTGGATATAAGCTATGTCATTATGGGTTGGTGAAGATCCTCGTTGTTGAGGAACTAAGGAAAAGCGGAACTACATGGGAATATTCTCTAGTGGCTCAATAATTTTGAAATCCTAAATAGGTAATTGATATCCAAGTTCAACCAATAGAAGGGTTCACTATGAAAGATAGAAATATTAGATCCAAATTTGCTCGGAATGAAGGAGCCAACTCTAAGCTTGCCCAACATGAGAGGAATATTTCCAAAATTTTTCAGAGTAAAAGGCTTGGTGCCGAGATTTTGTATGGTAAGGAAAGTGATAAGGTTGACCAAAGTAAGAACACAAGTGCTAGGAAAGAAAATAAAGTATTTAAATTCAAGTAAAAGGTTAGTCCCAAGAAGAAGACAAGTGATATTAAGAAAGGATAGGAAGGACCCATCTTAATACGAAAGGAAGAAAGAAAGGATATATCAACTAAGGATCATGTTCCTACACCAACCATAAGGTTTACTAGATGTATGATGAAGATGATGTATGGTTTTGCTCCTTTTGAGAAAGAACCCATGGTAAGTGAAGATGCTATGGTTTCTTTGTCCGATAATGAGCATGATTTTGACTAGGTGCCATATATAAACAATCAAGTTCAAAACCTTGATAATGAAAACCCCTTTCCAAATATCCATAGAGAATAATTACATGTGGATGAACAAGCCAAGAACCTTAGTGAGAAAAACTCCAAGCAAAATGGTTGTGCAGAACAAGGTCTACATGCAAATGGACAGCCACAAGATCATGTTGGTAAGAACCTTTCATAGGGAGCCTGTAGGGAACATGGAGTTAAAAATTTACCTAGTGACAGAGTATCAATGTTAGGAAAAAGGCCAGGAGTCAAAAAAGGAGACCTTTATGCTTTGGTGGATGCAAAAGTTGTAATGGATAACTCTGTCAATAGTGTGGAGGATTAAATTCTATAAGGGCAAGAGGATTCAACTCCTCTTTCATTAAAGGTAAAAAGAATTAAGAGACAGAGAGAGGTTCAATCCCTAAAGGAGAAAATTGCAGAATTGGAAGTGTTAAATTGTTATTTAAAGAATGAGAATCTAGAACTCAAGGACAAAAACACGGAGCTTGTAAAAGAAGTAGGAGATTTAAAAGAAAAGGTTAGAAAATGGAGGGTGAAAGCAACATTTATGAAAACCAAGGTTAAGAAGTATAGAAGGCAATTGAAAAAGACTAATGACTCTAGGGTCTGAGATCGACATTCAGATTAAGAAATGATGAAGTCAAATATTAAAGGTTTTGTTTTTTGGAGAGGATTTGTTTTTGGTTGTGCGAGGACACCCAATAGAATCAAGTTCCGGGAATGTCAGGCTCCAATATTATCCTAATTGTTTCCACCTAAACTTACTTCATCTTATGTTTTAGAAGCCAAACAAAGACCTTCATGTAAATATTTTTGGTTTCTATTGTTGTATCATAAGGATATGGATATGGAATTGCTTATCCTTAAAAAAGGTTCATAGATTAATTTTTTATGATTAAATGTTGCATTTGATGTTATCATAAGGTCTTATCATCTTGTATAAGCCTTTAGTCTATTATGAAGTGCATGTAAAAAATAGGATACAACTATTTTGGTCACAGGATTCTTGTATTGACTTCGAGATTCCCGCACTAGGGTTTGGAGCATGGACCATTGAAAAAAGAGTTAGTTGGCAGTAAAGTGAATTGTCAAGATATTTTTATGGATTCCGAGGAAGACAAACTGTGCCCATATCTGCTAGCCTTCAACAAAAAACTCTCAGATTACAACCTATTTTTCCAAACAAACCTAGCTTAATTTGGAAATGGATCTCAGTGATCAGTAGTAGTTGTTCTAAGATCTATTGTTAGGAGGATTTTTAGACTAGTTTTCTAATTTTTTCCTTTCTTTTATAGACTTGACTGCAACCATGATAATCATTGTAATTTTATATATATTTCAGGATATCGGATGTAATAGGTTAGTGATATTGTTTTCTGGTATATTGTTAAATTCAATCACTTTGTATTGCTCAAATCTATTTGGAGCCAACTTACTGAACTCGTAATGTATTGAGACTAAGGTTTTATTAATACAAAGAGCATCAATGTCAAGTTCCTTTTCTATTTTGATTTGATTTTGTTAATTATTTGTGTAACTCTGTAGTTTAGCTTCTCTTCCACAAGGGCATGAGTTGGTTGGTTAGGGCCCGACCAATCTTGCTCGTTGACCCTTCGATAGTTAGCACTGTGTGGTTTTCCTTTTATTTTGATATGATATCGTGGTGTGCAAGCATATAGATCTTTTGGAATATATTTTGGAAGTATGGTATGGTCGATGTGTGTCACTTTAAAAAAAAGAAAACTCTATTTTCCTAAAGCTATTAAGAGTGCATGGTTTGAAGTATAGTTAACCCAGATCTGGTGAAAATACTATGTTTTTTGAAGATTTATCTATCAGTGCAGGCATTTGAATTCCATTGCATATAGTCTATTCCTTTTATAACCCATTATTTGTCCTTAAAGATTAGGTTTTATCCTTTTTGATTAAGAACACTTAGCCTTGGAGATCTATACAAACTAGGGTTTGATTTTGGATCTAAAAGAACTTTGATACCTAAACCTATGTTTTATTTATATACCCATATGTATTTTGCGCTATGAGAAGCGAACTTTGAAGTGGCTCTTACATGTTTTGAATGCTCTGATAAATTGAAGTAAATTGGTTTCTTTGGGGTTTTGATTAAAAGCTTGAATGATTGGATATGAGTGTTTGGGTAGGGTTAGTTTCTTAAAAAAAATGTTTTGTATTGAATATTCAATAAAGGGTAACTTGGTTTGATGTTGTGCTACAAGAAAACAACATTGAAGCCACCAAATCTCAGGGTTTTGTGATGATGCAAGATATGTCCAACTTCACTGTGTGTTAGTGCAGGAATAGGCCTTTGGTATCTTCTTTGCTTGAAGACCTGTTTACTGATATTGTGTTGCATCATTTTGAATCAAAGAAAAGTTATGATAGAAGTGAATACTTGAATTCCCCCATCACTAAATATTACATATTTTGATTCAACCTTTTCTTGGTATGGTCAAAGGAACAAGGCATGTTTTATATTGATATTTGTTTGATTAATGCATGAGTAAATTATGTGTCTTTTTATGAGTTGGTGTGAAAGGTATCGACTGAAGAAACAAACCTTGGCTCATGATTATTTGTTTTTCCATAACTTGGTTTTCATTTTGCTTCCATTGGTTTCTTTCATGACCTTTGTTTAAGCATAAGTTATGATTCTCTGGTTTGGTTTATCTTTATGGTTTATGAAGGAGAAACAGAGTGAGATTATTTTCTAGTACATGAATTGGATTGAAGAAAGAGTGAAACTTTAGGTAGTGCAAGAATGATTTTGTAAGCCTGTATGAATATTTTCAACCACTCATTTGATTTATTAAGTTAAGGCTTATGTTCTTTTGGATTCTTCTTGTTCATTTTGCAATCTTAGTTGTTTGACGAACTTGTGAGTGAAGTAAGTGGTATTCAGATTGACTAAGGTGTTTTCAATAAGGTTTCCATTGAAAGTAGTGCATGAATCACAAAATATAATTCTTATTTGTTTTCTTCAGGTCTTAGAATATTGGTGATTTGGTTTGGAGGTAGGATTGGTTTTCTTTCAGGTTTGGTCAGAGTCTCTTGGAATTGATTGTGTTGTGCCTCGAAGTGTACAACCCTTGGTTTGACAAGTAAGTATTGAGGCTTGTGGGAAACAATATTAACAACCAACAACTAGTGACCCCCAAGTCACATGGGGCAATCACATGGTCATATGGGGAAAAAATCAAAGGTGTCAAGGTTGGTCCAATTCTTTGTCATATGAAACATGAAGAAGGGTCACATGGTCGACCTTGTCCATTTTCAAATGGGTAAATTTCCATTTGTAGTCCTAAAAAGACATGGCCCGTGGTTGGCCTGACCCAACTCCCATTACCACTTGCATAATATATATATATATATATATATATATATATATAGATATTCAAATTAGTATACGAAGAGATCAGTTATGAGGAAGAGTTTGAGAAGTTTTATTGTGAAGGAATTTATTTTGGTTACAAGTCATTGGTTATGGTTCTGCAAGGATTGGAAGTTTGAAGTTTGACAAAGGTTTGGTTGCAACTGATGCTATACTCTGTGACGAAACTTGTTGCCGTAACATTGGCCACAATAGCACAATATCAACCCATATATATATATATATATATATATATATATATATAGAAGATATGTCAACCCTATTACATTGAGCCACAAACGTCTATTTGCATGAGGGGTTGATAACATAGCCATGATGGCCCTGTCTCCATCCACGTAGATACATATAAGCGACATCGACCCTATTATAATGAGTCACAAAGTCTACTCACGTGAGAGGTTGATAACATAGCCATGATGGCTCTACCTCCATCCATGTAGATACATATGAGCAACATCTACCCTATTATAATGAGCCATAAAGGTCTATTTACATGATAGGTTAATAACATAGCCATGGTGGCTTATCCTCCATCCACGTACATAAATATGGGCGAAGTAAACCCTGTTGCACTGATCCTCTAAGGACTATGTGCATAAGAGGTTAAGCCACTATGGATCTGTCTATTCGAACATATTTATTTGGGCAATGTTGACTCAGTCACATTGAAACACAAAGAATGGTCTATGTAGAACATTTCCATATGGATCAATATGGAACCTGTGGACAAAGATTGAAGTAGTAATGGTATCTCCTATTTTGGAGACAATGCTCTCATAACAAAATGATTAGTAATACATCAAATTACTAGTGACATCGAAGTATCTAAGTTGGTAAAGGCATGTGTACTATACATCCAAGGTTGCAGGTTCAACCCTTATGAGGTGACATGTTATTTTATATTTTATTTTTAAATATGGCTACCATTTTGTTACATGAATAACACATTGAAAATGGACAATTTGTAGCACTGTCACTGGACTTGTGTTGGTAGGAAAAACTTCCCTGAGGTAAGGGTTGACAACCTCAACATATCGAAGGTAGACTATCAACAAGAAGCATACATTCAAGAAAGAAAACTATGTAAACTACTAAATTTGGGTTTGAGATGAGTACACGTAGTCCTATGTTTGATATCGATCTCATAGGGTCCACACCCTATGTTTCCTCCAAAGTGATCGGACCTGAAACACAATTTAGAGAAGCATATACATAGCAAGTAGTTCAAAGTGCGTGCATAATACATACGCTAGATCATCAAGTATAAACACATAAATCATGATATATTAGACATGAATCATAAAAAACATGAGGCCATAACATATCAAGTACAAGACAAATCTTCTTTATTCATATCAGCAAATAGTAGTGGAATAATACAACCTGATCTGACCACGGCACGAAACTTTCCTTTGGTTCGTCCAAGCCAAGCCTCAAATATCACCTCTCAAACATGTGAAAAAGGATGTCATATAATGGAATATGAACATCTCTGGAAGGAAATAAGGGTTTCCTATGACAGGGAGTGTAGGAGGCACATGGAAAATCAGACTTGATATGGGGACAAAAATAACTATAATGTTGATATCCTATCTCCTTCTATCATTTAGGCCTTCCCATGAGGTGTATATAAACCACCAAAAATCAATTGATTTAGTTAGTCCACGGGCTCATGTAGGTGGGATTTCAGTGAAACCCGTAAACCCCATCAGAGAAATAGGAAATATTTTTATTTTTTCATATTTTAAATTATGTATGTGGGTTCTATATTATGGTACCTGCATGCGTATGTTCTTTTGAAACAGAAGAGTCGCATATGGAATTTAAAATATTATTTTTTAATAAATGATTAAGTTTGAATGGGAAAGGGCTGCCCAAGGCCATATTAGAGCATCAAAACTACAAGCATTCTTAATGATGCTATAATAGATGCCCCCTAATATATGAGGTCAAAATGGGTACATGATGGATGAAATTTATTAAGTACAAAGACAGATCGTTTGAGGACCTAAGAGGAGATCACCAGATTCTAGCCCATTGAATACCTATAGAAGGAATCAAAAAGAAGACTCATGTCCAGGGTGGGCATACCCATGCTTATAGGTAGTAAATCATTTTTTCTGATCAAGTACAAAGAAGATCCATCATGTATACATAAGAATACAAAGACTACTGCAGAATGCATAGTGGATCATCTAATCATAGCTGCAAAGGAACACAACAAAGCTATGTCTCAATATTACATATAGAAGAAAATATGATCAATGATGCTTGAAGAATGTGTGATCACTGATGATGCATAGTTGATCCTCATAATAGTACCATGTCATATAGGTGGAATAGTGGTACTGCATAAACTCAGGTGTCAACATATAGAGTGTTGCTGAGATGAACTGCAACATATAAGGGTGGCTAGTAGCATTGGAAGAAAAATGAAGGAGCTGACAAGTGAACCAAGATGCTGACCCAACCTAAGGTCTTCATCGACCATTGATGGTACATTTCTACACTATGGGAATAAATGAGCTGAAGTCAACCATGTTAGAAATCCTTTTATTATCGATCATTGATGTATATTGTTAACAAATGTGAGGCAAATCACTGATAATGATGATGAGAGTCAAGGTACCCCAATACAATCTAATAAGTGTGAATAAATGTGTTGAAGTCGAACACTTGAGAGAATCTATGAATCAGGAGACATTGTTGTATTCTCACTTTTGAAAGTGAAGGAGTCTGCAACTGATGACTACAAACCCTAAGGTACTGAAAAAATGACTCTAAATCTTGTTCCCAGAGTGGTAAGTTGGAGTTGATAGGAAAATATATGTTCGAAGGAAGGTATTAAGTCATCCTACATCAACCAGTGCGAGTGTAACCCGTAGGCCAATAATTTGGAAGAACTCGAACGAAAAGAGATGAAGTAACCATTCTAAAATACATTTCCGACATACACAAGATGTGGCTAGCGCATGACAGAAACCCTTTGAACCAACCAATAATGAGAGCTGACAAAGAGGTGAGAAATCCACCAATAGGGTCAAATGGAAACCAAGGTACTGCACGAATCCCAATGTGTGAAAATGTAAGTTGACGTCGAACAAAAGGGAAACCACTCAATTAAAGGCCCATGCTATTGATTGATGTTGAGCACAAGGTCACCTATCAATGATGTAAATAGAGCCAAGGTGCGGCCCTAGGCCTACTGTTAGAGAAATTTGTGAGAGTCGATGAGAGCAGACCCACCAACAAGAAGTCAATGGAGACCTTCTTAACCAACATGAGCAAAGGACCAAATAACTAATGTGATATTGAATATAACTTTTGGTATGGTCAAGAGACACTGCATAATGGTAGACATAGGTTGACTCCCTTGAACAAAAGCACAAATCATATGTGACTCTATGGCAGCATAAAATAAATTTGTATAAGTTTGCAATGCATTTGGCATTAACAAACCCTTCATATGATTGGAAGAGATAACCAGCGAGAGGAGGACTAACTCAAAACAAGGTTATGGCTCTCCTAAAGTCAAACTAAGTCCCATCCCAACGGAGTAAAGACTTATTTTGAGTGATTTGTTCAAGGGAGACATAATTAAATCTTGTTGCCATCAAATATGGAAGTAAATGTCCCGTTCTCACACTTTTTGGAATATATATATATTGTCTTTTTCATATTTAAAGCTTGGAAAAGAATAAAATAATGCCTATAGTACAGTGGAAATAATGAGTGTTAAAGGCAAGTGCACTAGTTCCTAGGATTGGAACATTCCTAGGCTCAATTCAAGGTGGCAAAAAATGGTCATCAACACTCAAAGGAATGGTCTTTCTAGGGATGAAAGGTGTCAAGTCGTAGAGGCTAATGAATGCATGGTTTGAACTTGCAAAAAGGTCATGGTCAAAAGTGGTTTACAGATGAGTCCAAATGAAGCCGACTTAAGGCCAAAAAGGTACAAGTAGCCAATATGAAATGCAACTATACAACTTAACTTATGGGAGCCTCTAGGTTATAAAATTAGAATAATAGTGAAGGAGAAGAGAAATGAGGCTTCATCACAAAGTCATGGCAGGACTAAAGAGGACTCCCAATCCTAAGAAAGTCTTGCAGCATGGGAAACATATGCTAGCGAGGATATAACTAGGAATCCCATGTAAGGAATGGATCTACCATTATGTTATGATTTTATAAGATGATGAGTGAAAGTGGTTTGAAAAACACAACATAATGGGGTCGACCCTATGGAAATATATCGCAGTATGAGCTTAAGTAGCATAATGCAACGAAAGAAGTGATATGTCCTAAATTATACGCCAGCGATGAAAACGATACCTGTCATGATGGGTTTGCAATCATGCAGTCGAAGTTATGAAAAAATGTCACAAAGTCTTCATTTACCCTGGAAAACAACTTTTCCCAACACTTCAATCCAAAAGTTAAAAATTTTCTTGAAATAATAAAATTTACAAATTATGAACTTTATAAAAGTGTGTTTTTAAAGTTTTAATATAAAAATACATTTCAACTCTTCAAATTTCATTTTAACTTGCAAGTGTTGAGAGATTGAGAGCTTGGGAGAAAAAACTAGGCAACTCCATTTCACTATTTCCTCAACCAATTCATCAACCGAAGGCTTCCAGGTATTTCTAAATTCATAATGTCATCTAATTTATGCATTTTGTATAGATTCAACCAATTTTTCACCGTAGGAATTTTATTTTTAAATTTGTCTCTACGTGTGCATGGGTCGACCCTTTGAAAATCACGTATAGAAATCCGTACATGTGGTTCTTCAAAGGAAAATATGCATGTACATGTGACTGCCATTTAAGGAAGTCGTGTATGCACATAAAAATTTGAAAAATATGATTTTTAATGGATGAATCTTCTTAAATTTGTAGGACGACAATTGTTTGAAAGGAGAGGGAGCATGTTGAAGTTGGAAATGTGGTTTTAGAGGGTCCAATGGCATTAGATGCATTAATAAGATGTGGATTGCTCAAATTTTTCATGATGTCAAATATTAAAACCCAAACTCGGTGCCTGGATATGCTTGTCCATTACTGGGATCCAGAGCAGGAGGTTTTCATGACAGATAAAATTCCTTTACAAATTGATGTAGAAGATATTTACTTCATTGTAGGACTTTCCTGAAGCGGGGATGCATTTGATTTGAAGGAGAGGGCCCGGGGAGGCCTAAATGTCTCTAATTATACAAATATTTACTACAAACCAGGGACAGATATGGTCGGATCTCAAATTCTGATCAAGAATGTGAGAAGCCTTCCAATTAAAATTATCCTCTTTACCATTGTCAGCGTGGTAGGCTCGACAACTCTACATTAGGCCTCTCGACCTACCATGTTCTTAGTAGTAGAATGCCTTCATCCTAAAGTCTTTGATTGGTGTACAAAGCTCTTGACATGTATGAAGAAGCAACTATCTTCAGTGAGATGAGGGAAAGCAAAGAATTTTAGCTATGGTAGCATACTTTGTTCCTTTTTATTTGAGAGTACCAGCACTTTGAACGAGAGTGTCTACCACCATCAATAGTCCCATGGATTTGAGGATGGCCATATGGACAGATCTGATCAGGTGACTAGGTGGGGGCAAAGTCACCCGAGCAGCATTTGATGACTAGTTCTTCATTTTGTGGGAGGAAAAAGTCATAGATATAGATGAATACCCCTATGAAGGCATAGACTACCAAGAGGACTCGAATCTAGCCCTTCCCGAGGGTGCTGCATGGGGTGAGATGGGTAATTTTGTTATATTTTTATGTTATTTGATTTTATTTTTTTTGGATTTTGAATATGATCTTAAGAAGTTCAAATTATTTTTATGTGAAGCAAAAATGTTACAAGATTATGTGATCATGATGTAGATGTTGAATCAGTGAGACCTGAGGGTCTTCTTAGGCATAGGCATCATGGCAGAGATGTGGAAAGAGAAATAGTTGATACAAAGAGAGTCCTTCATACAGTTCAAAGGAACTTGGAGCGCCAGGTTCCCATGGCAACCATAGAGGATCTCCCTAAGCCAATTCAAAGGCAAGTGGTAGGAGTACCACAAGAGTGGGTGCGACTCTTTCAACGAGTGGAAAATGCCATCATCTTCTTCTGTGACACTCATCCAGGGACAATTCCTGTAATATGACAATCCATTTATTATATTTTCCCCCAATCACTTGCCTAGTGAGGAAAAACTGAAATGTATTGACATTAGCCAACACAAAAGTTTTTATAAGCAGAATACAATAACTAAGTCGTTGGACAACGTGAACTGCCACCAAAGCCAATTCTCTATATGAGAATACCTATGTTCAGGACTGACTAAACCTTAGATAATAAATCTCATGCTCTCTAAGAGAATTATCTTCCTAAACCAAAACCATATCAATGGTTGATTCTTCCGCAATGAGATAAAAGAGGAAATCCTCGATATAATCGAGTGGATTCAAAAGAGGAGAAGAGGTCAATGCCTTTTTCAAAGCATCGAAGGAGTGTTGAGAAAATCATCCCAAACAAATGGAACTCCTTTCTTTAGTAACTGCATAAATCCTTTCGTAATCTCGACATAATTTACAATAAATATCCTTAAGAAATTGACTTTACCTTGGAGACTCTGAAGTTGATGAATCATCAATGGGGGAGGCAACTGAAGCATTACCTCAACCTTGAAGGGATCAACACAAATCCCTTCATTGGACACAATGAATCCCAATAATCGACCGGATGTGACAACGAAAACACATTTATTAGTATTCAACCAGATCTTTTAGTGATGAAATCATTCAAAAACCAAATGAAGTGTGGTTGATGAATTCTCTTTCAAGAACAAGCAGCGTGGTCATCCAAATACACTTATATTATGTGCTTGATGTCATGGAAAGCATAAGACATGGCCCATTAAAAAGTAGTTCCAACATTTTTGAGGCCAAAAGGAATCTTGTTGTACGCAAATGTACCCCACAAGAAAATAAATGTTGTATTGTGTTGATCTTCAGGACAGATAGTTATTTGATTATATCCTAAAAACCCGTTCATGAAGGAGAACTCCTTATTTTCAGCACACTCATAAATGATATGATAGATACACAATGTGGGGAAATTATCTTTAGGACAAGCCTTATTCAAATCCCTAAAATCAATGCATACCTGGATCGTTCCTTGCTTTTTATCAACATGGAATATATTCGAGACCCATTCAGTTAGAGGAATGGGGTATATGAAACCCACCTTAAGCATCTTTTCAACCTCAACTTTAATAGCTATTGCTTTCCTAGGATTTACTGGTCAAATCTTTTTCCGTACAGGCTTAGTGTTTTCATATGTCATGATCTCATGTTGAACTATTGATGGATTGATTCTAGGCATTTCTTCATAAGACCAAGAAATCACATCTCGAAATTCCTTAAAAAGGTCGGTATAAATCTTGATTTCTTCAGGGGACCATACAACTCCGATGAAGATATTCTCGATAATATTGGGATTCTTGGAAATGTTCACTGGAATAGTTTCCAAGATTGGACATATTATCTTTAGCAAAAACCTATGTTGGGGCCAAAGGATTTAGAGTTTTATGAACACTTCCAGTTGAAGGACCAGAAAAATTTGACTCAAATTGATGCAAATCAGGGAGAAAATATGACCGATGATGCAAATCATCCCACAATATTTCTACAACAGTCATTACTTCTAGGATTGCTTGTTCAGATGGTAAGACTATGTCAAGGAAATCCATAGCCGAAGTAGAGTCAAGAGTCCAGACCAGATCCACATCACCATCCAAATCCTCTGATGGGAGAAGAATGGGATCAAAATCTATAGAATCCACTATAGATTGGTACATTATTTCTACTATAGATATAGGGTATGCCACTCACCTAATTCCCCTCTTCTAATGTGGTAGTAAAGTGGGGTAAGGGCTAAGGATCAAAAAAATAATGAGTTTTGAAAGAAACCTCTTCGAGGAGAGACCTTGTAGGATGAAATGGAATTAACATGAGAAATAGGAGAAGAAATATCAAACATACCCATCAATGAGGAATACATTCCAAATCCCAAATTCTTGACAGGATGCTTGGTATTCTTCACCAAAGGGATGGTAGAGTCAGAAGATGCATTGTGATCATTATGAGAATAGTCCATTTGAACAATTGTAACAATTCTCCCTTCATGGGGGAAGCATAGGATGCGAAAAAATGATGAAACAATAACATCCATTGCATAAACCTAATTTTAACCCAATAAAAGATTATAATCAAGGTTGGCATCAACTATCTCTACCTCAACATTGACATCCTTACCCCCAACACATATAGGAAAGGCTGGAAGAATTCCATGAGGCCTATGAGAATGACCATCGAATGCAATAAGGAGAGTAGGGGAAGGAACAACTTCCAAAGACCCTATATCCTTCTAACATGACATCGACATGACACATGTGGAAGCCCCTTCATCAACTACAGTTTGAAAGATATTCATTTTCCGATATGTAGATCTAATCTAGAAAGCTATGTGATGAGGGAGTCTCTTCTTAGCACTTGACATATAAAATATAACAACAAGAGAGTTCTTTGGATCTACTACTCTGATCGCAGTGAGTAATGCACTCCTTTGTGCAAGACATGATTGGAGTACCGCTAACGTTGACATCGCATAGGGTATCTGAGCTAGATATTTGACAATAGAATAGTTTTGAGCAACTCTAGTGTTGAGAGTAACAGTCGAACGTTTTGTAGAGCCTTTTGGAATCCGAGGTATAGGCTCAACTATGGGCCTCTCAATATGGAGTGGCTTTGGGATATCAGAAGAAACCTTAGCCTTAGAAGGTTCCGGATCACCATAACCATGTGATCTTGTAGCAACATCTACATGATAACTCATCATATAGACATTCGATGTAGATTCCCCTTCCTGGTTGCCCCCTATGGGGGTTCCAGTACTAGCATTAATGCCAACAATGATTTGTTGCCCTTGGAGAAAAGGGTTAGTCAACATAGCCCGGAAACTTGAAGAACCCTGTTGAGCTAACAACCGTTGAGCATCCTGAATCTTAGGGCAAAGATGGGTAAGATGATCACCATTACATAACTTGCATGGGAACTTTATTTTTTTCGATTCCTTCTTTCCCTCTTTAGTATCATTACTAGACTTGTTCACATTTCCCTTCCCAACTTTATCTTTCTTGTTACCATGCCCCTTCTTCTTCCCATCAGATTGTTGGTCTCCTTTGGGTTTCGAGGATTGGACAACATTAACTGCTAAAGGTTGGGTAGGCATAACCACCGACGACAAAGCCTGCACTGGAAAAGTAGATTGTAAAGACAACTGCTGCAATTGATTCAATAGGTTAGTCATACTACTATCGATCGACCATACAATTCCATAGGCATGGGGTCCTGGCTTAGGTTTGGCTAAATAGATATTTCATTGAGGAGCATTAGGCTGACTCTTATAAAGGACTCCAGATTGAGAATATATGAGTTCTAACTACTGGGCTCTAAAGATGGTCTGTTCTTTAGTGAACATTGTAGAGAGTGACACATACTTAGAAATTTTTGGTTCCAAATATTTCAAAAACCATTCGAGAAGGAACTCAATAGGGATGTGGTCAGAAATATGAGTTTCTTTTTCTTGTTCAAAACTAACTAGAATCTCAGTTCCAACATCATATCAGGCAGGCAACTGAAAATGGTTTAAAAACATAATAGCCAGTTCGCCAAATGTAGCAATGGTACCCCCTCTAAGCTCAATATACCATTTTAATGTTTCTAGTTAGGGTGTGTTGGAATAATCTCAACCTGATTGAATCATTGATCAAGGAGTTAGATGAGCACCAAAAATGGAACGTGGTTATATGATCAACCATATCCTCCCCAGACTTCCCTTCAAATTTAGGAATTTCATAAGGAATTTTGGTGGGAACCAGAGGCCAAGCCAGATTGTATCAGATCCTATCATTTGTTAACTTTGAAATATCTAGAAAATTTAAAGTTGCTAGGAACGATAAGCGTGGAGGAGCAGGAGAATTCCACCCACTAAGAGTAGAATTTACGACATTAGGAAAAGAGCATCCTGAATTTGGAGAGACACCAGGTTTCCACGGGTTACTTGTAGAAGGACCTGAACCATAAGGAAATCCCTTTGGCCCAGAAGTATTCAAAGGGTATCCACCCCATGCCGCAAGGTTACCATATAGAGGATAGTTTCCTCCTAGTGAAACATTGAAAGAAGGGGATAACCCCTGATAAGGGTTCCATGCACTAGCTAGCGGAGGAAAGACTTATGAGGTCCCAGTGACATGGAAGGGAATATTCTCATATTGACCAAATATATGGGATAAGTTCCCTACCCCTAAACCACTAGCGGAAGGATTTGGTGATCCTTGACCTCCTTGGAAAGGATTAACATTTTGAGCCTATCCTAAGTTCAAATATGGATTGGAATGAGGGAAATGACCACTTCCAAAAGCAAAACCCTGAAAATACATAGAACCTCTTGGCATAGAAGTCATAGATGTGGAAAGAATAGACGGGAAGGTTCAAGGAACTGGGGGAATCCCAATGGAAGGAATCCCAAAAGGATAGGCACCAGTGAAAGGAGCGGAAGGTTGGGCACCCCCACTCAGACCCGGAATGGAGGAAGAGCCAACAACTATTCAATACTAGGTGTAGCAATAGAGATATCAATAGTAACCCCTCCTACAACTGAAGGAGGGGTCTGCACACCATAAGTATTAGTATCCATACTTACTCCACTAACATTGGCCATCTAGAAAAAGTGAGAGAGAACATGGCTTGTCGGCCTATGAGTCGGGGTACCCACATATGATACAATGTATGGAAGGTGAGAACAAAAGGGTGAGGAGTCACGGGGGACTCAGGGAAATCCTCAAAATCAATATTGTCTTCTGATTGGAAGATCACCCTAGCAAGGACCGGAGCATTTTCATCCAAATTATGAACTACACTAGGTTCACCCTGTGAAATGAGAGCCACTAAAGCAAGACTAATCTCTGATGCATCTACTGCTGCTGGTTGAAAATAACCAACAGAAATACTCCTACACCTTTTAGATGAAGACTGGGCACTTGTAGTTAAGAGCCCACGAAGCCTCCTAGATCGACGAACTTGTTGATAAACCACTTTTAAATATTAAGAGAACTTTTAAAGACTTAAAAATTAATAGCTTATGGAAAACTAGGAGCAAAGAGCACTCACTAAAATGTCCCTAAAGATACAACCAAACAAGCAACTTCCAGGTATTTCAGCTCCAGGTGATTAGGACCAGACACCAAAATAAAAGAAAGTGAAGATAAGGACCTTCTGAAGATGGTTTGGTATAATTACAGCCCAATCCCACAAATGAAGGTATCATAAACAATTACGTTGACCTCAAGATGATATCCTTTGTCGGTGCAAGTACATGAGCTTCGCAAAGGCACCCTCTATAAGTAATACGAAAGTGATGTAACATCTATCTCAGGTGCCACGAGCATTCCCCCCCGCAGTCACCTATGTGGTCCCTAGGATAGGAAACTAAGGTCACCATTTTGTAATCAGAAGCTAGGTGGAAAAGTGGCAGGCGCGGGTTCCAACAAGTAGGAGAGGGGGTATCTTTCTTTTCTTGCCTTCACTCGTCCTCGTGCTTAACTCATGTGTTAGAAGAGCTTTCCCAGATAGCTTAACGAGACTAGATTTGCACTCTTTAATCAACTTCTATGTTTCAGTTTAGAGTGGCCTTGGAGAGTTTACTCTCCACACACCTATTCCAAGGCCCTAAATTCCCTAGACTAATTGATGTATCTATGACAAAAAGAAAAAATTATCTCCTTTTAGATTAAGAACTTGATTTTTTTGGTTGCTATTTCGGTCACGAGTAGCAGAATTGAAACTTATGATTTTCTGAGGCAAAAGAAACCAATAGAAAACTAAGCTACATGCAAATGCAACTTCTTTTTCTTCGATGAAAAGTGATCTCTGCAGGGTTCTACAAGAAATCTATGAAGCAAAAACTCTTTTCTTTTTCTTTTAAATGTGCTCACACATTCAACATCTATCAAAAGAGAGTAAAATGCATAAAATGCAAACTACCTTAATGCATACTATAATGCCTAAATGCAATATTCTATGGAATGTGCTAAACAAACAAATGTGTTCTTTTAATATCCCAAAGTCAAAATTTAACCAAACAAGGAGAAACATATATCCAAGAAAATATCTCCCAAGCGAAGCAAATTTCAACCTCAAGCAAAGATTCACACACTTTTTGGTAAACCAAAAGATCAAAAACCAAAAACCAAAAGAAAGAAAAGGAAAAAACAAATGTTTTTTCTTTTCTTTTTAAGGACTTCAAACAAAAGTTTTAAGAAGGCAAAGAAATCAAACACCCCAAGACCAAAATCAAGCGAAAAGACTCCAAAATTTACAAGCCATAGAAAATCACCAAGATGATAAGACCAAAGTGACTAAGAGATCAAAAACACTTGAACAAATTTACCTAAAGGACACATAAAAGATTCAGAAAACATAAATATTTTAGAGAACCAAAATCCTTCACTAAACCAAAATTGCAAAGACCTTTCTCAAATAACCAAAAAGAAACTAAATGAGTCAACTTCAAGAATGAAACACGAAGCAGCGAACATATTGGATTATAAGGAAAGTTTAGAATGAAATCACTTTTCCAAAAGCATTGATCCAGATCTTGGGAGGAGGCCCCTAAGATCTAAAAAATTGAAATGGACCTTGGGGGGGAGGCCCCAAGATCTGAAAAATTGTGATGCTAGAAATAAAATGAGAGAACACATAGTAAATAAAACCACAAAGAAACTTTTTATCAAAACAAAGAATAACTGTAAAAGCTACATTGTGGTAGACAAATTGTCCTTTTACAAAATGCGACTTGTTACTTATAGTATTTTTCAGTTACAATATCATGGGTGAATGAATACCATGGGTGGATGTCACAATACCATGGGTGAATGAATACCATTGGTGGATGTCACTTACAATACCATGGGTGGATAAATACCATGAGTGGATTCCACTTATAATACCATGGGTAAATTCCATGGGTGGATGAATACCATGGGTTGATGCCATTTTCCATTCAGATCATTCCTCCCTCCTTAAGAAGAAATGATCCCCATTATGTGAAGTTCCCTCCTACGAAGCCTTTGTTGAATATGAAGATCCACTCAAGAGAAGGGTTTTATGTGGTTAACCCATAACCATGATGAATGGAGATCCAAGGATAGAGATACCCTATAATTCTTGTGAGCAATTATGATACTGACAGTGTACGACCTAGCAAATGGACTTCGATGAAGTGTGGGATTGTGGATGACCCATAACCATGATGAACAAAGATCTGAGGATAGAGACACCCTATAATTCTTGTGACCAACTGTGATACTGATAGTGTGTGGCCTAGCAAATGGACTTCGATGAAGTGTGGATTTGTGGATGACCCATAACCATGAAAAAAGAAGATCCGAGAATAGAGATGCATTGTAATGTTTGTGACCAACTGTGATGCTAATAGTGTGCATCCTAGTAAATGGATTTCGA
Organism: Pinus tabuliformis; assembly: GCA_031772625.1. Taxonomy (NCBI): domain Eukaryota; kingdom Viridiplantae; phylum Streptophyta; class Pinopsida; order Pinales; family Pinaceae; genus Pinus; species Pinus tabuliformis. The sequence continues at coordinate 1,099,474,138 of CM062819.1, forward strand.
TGACAAGGATTTTGTGCAGTTGACCCATAACCGTGATGTTGGTTTTTGATAAAGTAGCAGGTGCCTACACAACATGGGGTGGGAGGGCATGTCTCCAAAGAACCCAAGCTGAATGCTGCTATGCTGAAACTATTGAGTGTGAAGTAGGTGCCTACTAAAGTGGGGTGGGAGGGCATGTCTCCAAAGAGAAATCACTCTGAATGCTACTCTAGAATTAAAATGGACATAACACGGTCAATATAACTCAAAATATTTATTATCACCTATTTTTCGAAATAGAAGGACCATTTTGCATCTTCCCATGTTTTGGAAATCCATATCTGGACACTCTAGAATCTCATATTCGCGCTGCAATTTTTCCACCGTCACAAAAGTTCTGAAAACATAGCTAATTTTAAATCAATGATATCTCCCACATTTGAACTCTGATTCGACCGTTTTTTTTTGACATTGAGTGATTTTTCGAGAGGAGCTCAGATCTACAATCATTTTTCTAAAATTTTGCACCAAAATTGCAATACAATATAGGAGAGTCGTCGTCCACAAATTGTCATCAGAAACATTTCTATAACATACCTGATTTTAAATTAGCGATATCTCGCTCATTCGGACTCCGATTCAGCCGATTTTTTTTTTGAATTTGGGTATTGTTTTGCAAGGAATCTAGATTTGTTATTTTTTTTTTTGTAAATATTGCACCAAAAATTTCATATGTGATCTAGAAACTCTCTGCCCAAAACATTCCTACAAAAAAATGAAAAAACAAAACTTCTTCCTCCTTGGCCCGAGAAAATGCTCAGTGGAGGATGTAGAACATGCCTGAAGTTTGCTGAATATTTCTGCAAAATTTGAAACTGAAAAATGCATCAAACCCTCATTCCCATGGAATCATAACCTGCACTAATGCCACTGATCCAGATCCTGGGGGGAGGCCCCCAAGATCTAAAATATTGAAATGGATTTTGGGGGAGAGGCCCCCAGGATCTAAAATATTGAAATGTGTTTTGGGGGAGAGGCCCCCAAGATCTGAAAAATTGAAATGCCAGAAGAAAAATAGGAGAATTCCCAATAAACAAAACCACAAAGAAACTTTTTATTAAAACAGAGAATAATTGTAAAAGCTACATTGTGGCCAACAAACTGTCCTTTTACAAAATGTGACTTGTTACTTATAGTTTTTCCGGTTACAATACCACGGGTAAATTCCATGGGTGAATGAATACCATGGGTGGATGTCACAATACCATCGGTGAATGAATACCATGGGTGGATGTCACTTACAATACCATGGGTGGATGCCACTTTCAATACCATGGGTGGATGAATACCATGGGTTGATGTGATTTTCCATTCGGATCAAGCATAGAATAGTTAAAGATCTAAAATCCAAACTAAGAATGAAAACTTCAAATAATTACAAACCCTAGGTTGAAAAAATCTTTTTCCAAAAAGAGAGAAAGAAACTGAGACGAGCAAGAAACAAGACCATTCTAGACTGCAAGTGACTCTAAAAGAGTAGGAAAAACATGCTACTCCCCTAATTGAAAGCAAAAATTTGAAAAAATTCAAATTTTCCCAAATATGCGTGACTGTGTATAAGAAGAGTTGCATGTACACGCCATTGTTTATGAAGAAACATGCATATACATGAGTTTCTTTGGAAGAAACCGCATGTGTAAACTATTGTATACAACAAAAAACATGTATATGCAAAAAAATAGGGAAAAATAAAAAATATAGACTTGATCCTGAAGATCAGAATGATTGCCTAGACTGAAAATGAGTCAATAATACTGGAAAAATCAAGAAAAAAGGTATAAAAACCCATATCAAGGAAAAAACAACCCTTCTAGGAAATGCGAGATTCTATTCCCCAACGGAGTTGCCAGTTCTGTTGGTGGGAAAAGCTTCCCTAGGGTAAGGGTTGACAACCTCAACAGATCAAAGGTAAACTATCAACACGAAGCATACATTCAAACAAGAAAACTATGTAAACTACTAAAGTTGGGTTTAAGAGGAGTACTTGTAGGTCCTATATTTGATGTCGATCCTGTATGGTCCAAACCCTCTACTTCCTCCAAAGTGATCAGACCCGCAACACAGTTCATAGAAGCATATACATAACAAGTAGTTCAAAGTGCATGTGTAATAAATATGTTAGATCATCAAGTAAAAACATATAAATCATGATATATTAGACATGAATCATAAAAACAATGAGATCAAAACACATCAGGAACAAGACAGAGCTTCTTTATTGATATCAACAAATAGTAGTGGAAGAATACAACCTGATTCGACCACGGCACCATCAAAACCTTCCCCTGGATCTGTCTAGACCAAGCCTCAAAGATCACCTCTCAAACATGTGCAAAAGGATGTCATATAATGGAAGATGAACATCTCTACAAGGAAATAAGGGTTTCCTATGACTAGGAGTGCAAGAGGGACATGGAAAATTAGACTTAAATCTGGGGACAAAAAGGACTATAATGTTGATATCCTATCTCCTTCTATCATTTAGGACTTCCCATGAGGTGTATAAATACCACCAGAAATCAGTTGATTCAGTTAGGCCACAAGATCCTGTAGGTGGGATTTCGGTGAAACCTGTAAACCTCGCCCAAGAAATATGAAATATTTTCATTTTTTCATATTTTAAATTATGTACGCTGGTTCTGTATTATGGTACCTGCGTGTGTACATGCTTTTGAAATGGTAGAGTTGCATATGGGATTGAAAATATTATTGTTTAATAAATTATCAAGTTTGAATGGGAAAGGGCTGCCCAAGGCCATAACAAAGCATCAAAAGTACAAGAGTGATGAATGATGCTATAACAATTTGGTGATTCTATCTAGCGCACCTGGAAAGGGGCAAGTTGTAGCACATTTAGTTTAATATATAGTTTTATATGATTATTTTTGGTTTTTTAGATCATTATTTGTGCAAATTGAGTTCCAGAAGAAGCTGGGAGATAAGGGCTTAGAGATTAATCTAACCAAAGGTGTATGATGCCATTTTGACACTTATATGATGACCAAAATCCATTTTTGTATTTTTTGAGGGGATATGAGTAGGTTGTAGGTTTTTTTAAATTCACAATCATTAGGAGGTTTTTGAGGTATAAAATGGGCCTCCTAAGAAAAATGTACAACCAAAATAAACTTTATAAGAACCAATAGGATTCAATATGATGATGTCAACCATTGGGGATGATTCACTATTTTTGGAGTAAAAAAGTAAAAAGTTTAAAAAATAATAAAATAATAAAACTATTTTTTCAACCCGTATTTTCAAATTATCTCCCTAAGGTTTTACTCACATTTTGAGTGGGAGTACTTGTTGGATGCAAAATTTGATTCCTCATCCAAGGATTACCCATGTTGCATACTTTCGATGGACCCTACTAAATGAAAAATGAAAAATACATGAAAAATGTGATTGTAATCATGTTTTTCATGTATTTCTCATTTTTCATGTAGCAAGGTCCATCGAAAGTATGTAACATGGGTACTCCTTGGACGGGGAATCAAATTATGAATCCAAAGAGTATTGTTTCTCAAAATTTGAGTAAACCCATAAAGAGTTAAGTTGAAAATATGAGTTGAAAAAGTATTTATTTTTATTTTTTTTATTTTTTATTTTTTATTTTTTCCCTCTAAAATTTAATGACGTAATCTAATATTATTTTATTATTTCCACTATTATTTTATAATTTCATTAGGAGGCCCATTTCAGACCTCAAAATTCCCCTAATGAAGGGGTTTGGCTGACCAAATTAATGAAATTGTAGAAGCAGAGTATGGAAAACAACATGACACCTGGTGACAATTGTTTATATGATAATGTGTGGTAGTATTTATGATAGTGGTTACAATGAAAATGGTTGCAGGTTATTGCAATGGTAGTGGTTACAGGTTGTGACAATGATCATAGACTATGCAATGACATAAATTACAGGTTGCATATTGTGACATTACTTACGATTTAGAGATATATGATGATAGTGGATGCAGTTTGAAAATCATATGAAATAGAGGTCCACAAGGAAGTTGGAGGAGGAGGTGGGTGTCTCCACTAAGGTTGAAGCCTCAATCGAGTTGGAGCATACTCATTTTTAAGGTTGGAGCCTAGATCAAGTTGGTGCTCACTCATTGTTAAGGTTGGTGCCTCAATAAGGTTGTAGCTTACAATGAGCAGTTGCTTGCATATGTTTGAGGTTGGTACCTCAATTAGGTTGTAGTCTACCGAAAGTGGCAACTTTCATATCTTGGGGGTAGTTGTGTCCAACAAGTCCTAGCCCAAAAATCTATGTAATGAATTGAAGATAAAGAAGAATAAGGATTTGTGGTTTTCCCCTGTATGGGTTTCCATGTAAAAAGCTTGTGTCTCTATGTCTTGTGATGACCTCTTGATGCATTGTTTATATGATGGTAGATTTATGATGCTTTGATTTCTCTAATGTTATGATGATTATGGTTATGTTGCATGATTTTTTAATCAAAAGTTATGAAATGGTAAAATTGCTCTCACACTAATTCACCCCCCTAGCCCTCCTTAGTGTGACATCTGGGTTGAAACCCTTTTAATTAAACTGATTAATTGAGAAAAAATGTGAACATGTGTTATATGAACATGGGGTATTTTTTTTTGGAAATGTGGCATTCGTAAGCTATGGTATTGACCAATAGTACCATAACAAAGCTTATTTACAAGTTAAGAATCCCCATATAAAATGGAGGTGAATCTCCATGGTTAAGAATATTTTTACATGTTTTTTTTTTATGTATATATGTTTAAATGATATATTAATTATTTTTTATAAATAATAATAATTTACAATAAAGTTATAATTTAGTTATTTTTTATGTTTTTTTTTTTAAATCTTGGCAATGTGAAATGGTTCATGACATAAGTGTTGTTTGCATGCATATAAGAGATTATTAACCACTTAATCTATATGGTTGTGCTAGTTTGTAATCTTATTTTTTTAGTGATGGCCGCCTCCAATATTTCACGTTAAACCAAAATGTTTCATTAAGTTCAATTACCAAGAAGCCATAACTCTTTATATAAAGAAATATGATTAAAGAAAGTAGGACTAGGGAAACCATATAATTAAATGATTGATAAACACAAATATACACCAATTTATTATATATATCATCACACTTACCTCATGATGCATCTCACATTGCCAATATTTAAAAAATCATAAAATTAACTAAATTATAACTGCCTTTTTTGTGTGGGGTAAATATTGTATTTCCTTCTAAACTGGAATTTACATAGATATACTAGATATGCTATGTTAACCTTTCACTAGGGAAACTGGACCATAGCCAAAATTTAACTCTTCATGGTTAAAAAAAAGAGTAAATAGATAATACATATACTAAAAAAATGAGCCATATTGTTTAGGAGAATCAACTAGATAGTTATAATAAAAAATAAATTGGAGCACAATAGGACTAAGCTCATGGATCATATTTGGTAGTGACAACTTGAATCGGTTATTTAGTGTTTCCAGGGGTGCTTCCTACCACTAGAGAAATGCCATGATGCTACTCAATGCAACCCAAGTGTTGATCCATGTCCCTTAGGTAATGACAAAGGTGCTCTAGAGAGTGCAAGATTTCAGTCTCGTGCTTGAAGCAGTCCATCAAAATTCTACAAAGGAGAAAATTGAAAGGCCAATAAAGGTCAATGGTGTATATCTAACATCTAGCACCCAGTTACCCATATCAGCAAGAACCTCTCTATTTGAAAGTTGTTTCCATTAGGAAGCCCCTTCTCACCCCATATCATCTTACTCCTCCTCGATTGGCTTGAGGGTGAGATCGCGAGATTTGGTAGCTGATTCCTCAAGCTTGTGATGAGCACCACTGGAACTCCATATGAGGAGGATAACTTGGTTTTTTCTGAAGCCACTAAACATAATTCGAATTGGAGGGACATGGCTTGGAAAAGGTTCACAGCAGTGGGATAACCAAAGGCTCCAGTTCTTGCTAACTAGAGCCAAAGTGAGAATTGTAGATGAGGGGAAATGATTCCCTGTAGCTTTAAATGAGAGAATTAACATCAGGAGGAGGGAAATAAATATAAATGTAATGAAATCAATTGTCACACAAGCGGGGTCGTGACTGTCCTCGAAAGACGACAACATTTCAATGTTGTTATAAGGCACAGACTTGGGATCAAGGAGCTTACGTACAACTCACCTGAGGTGAGATATTAAGAGTTTTCTTAATTATGGAGATTCACTCCTATTTTATCACAAAGATTCTTAACTTGTAAATAGGATTTGTTACAATACCATGGATTATAAATACCACAAGCCCACAAAACCATAACTCATTTCTTAATCAAAATATATTTTATATATTTTATTTTAATTTATTTTTGTCACTTTTTCATTGAATTAAACAAAAAAAGTGGCATAACTACCTTTTTAATAAATCTAAGTCCTCTATTTCTGACTACTACTAAAAATATTCCATGAATATTCATGAGGTTAAATCTTTACCATCCACATATTAATTATTGATAATTAAATTAAAATTTGAATCCCTGTTTAAAAATAGACAAAATGTCAACTTATTTAAAAAGTAGGACTAGTTCAACCATATAAATTAAAGGCATAGTCTAACTTATACACAAAATATCATTTCTCACTAGAATTCAAAGATAAAATTCCAAGCAAGATTGTGTTTTTGTTGTTGTTTAAAATACGTTTTTGAATGAATAAATGAATTCAACACCCTGAAAAACCTCCGGGGAGAATAAACAACTTAAAGTCAAGCTTTTAAAAATCTTTGCTGGATTTTGGTTAAAATTAATCAGGAAAAATGCTCTGAAAAAGGCCATTTAGTCTATAATTTAGACTATGACTAAATAAAATAGTTGGGAAACTCAGACTGACATCAAAACACTTGCTCCAAGATACATCTTACATTATCAATATTTAAAAAAGTCATAAAAATTAACCATTGAAATTGACCCCAACTTTACCATGGATATTCTTAATCTGTAAATAGGTTTTGTTACAATTCCATACATCAATACCATGGTTTAGTAATACCACATGCCGAAAAAACCATAACTCATATTCACATCACTTTTTTTTAATTAATCGATTTAATTAAAAGGGTAGAAAGAGAATAACTAATTTGAAAATAAATCTCAACCTTTGATTTGTGACTACTACTAAGAATATTATAGAACCTTTTGTAGAGGTTAAATCCCTAACATCCATCTAATAATTAGCATTTGCACGAAGAGGTGCAAGGGCACACCAATAATGTTTTGGGTTTTTTTTAACCTTCGAATATATATACAATAAAATTTGAAATAGAGGGGTTTCTAATGTCTCATTGGAGGTCAGGGATCGGTGGGACGAATTGAAGATTTACAAACTAGAGAGGACAACAACATCACATGACAACAACATCAAAGCTAGAGTCTTTGAAAGAGACTATGAAAAACCTCAAACATAAAAATAATAAATATACACTTGTTGTTGCTGCAATCAAAACCCTCCAAAATTTTGCTCGCACTTGAATTTTGGAGCCTATTAAGGATCTTACAATCTGTCGCTCTATGGTTACTCCATGATCATCTGATGTTTTGTAAATCATTCAAGTATTCTTCCAAGTTTCGAATTGTCAAGTCACTTACACACACATGCCCAATCTTCGACAAGTTTATGAGCACAATACCTTTATGCTAGCTTGAACAAGCATACAACCATCCATTAAGAGACCTCTTGTGTGATTTTCAACTCATGTCGATAGTCAAAGTGAATTTTTATTGAAAATTGTCCTCACTTTTTGCGTTTATACTTCTATTTTGGTGAGTTTTCTCAACTGTTGTCTTTTACGCATTTTCGCTTTCACAAGTGTCACTTTTCCTTTCATGGCTGTCACTTTTTCTTGTTTTCACTTTGATAAGTCGCATTTTCATGTTATCTTTTCGATGGCATGTGTCATTTTCAAGGTCATTCGCATTTCAAGTGTCGTATTATGTTTTCCTCATGTTGTAGGTGTCACTTTCATGATTTTCACTCTTGCATGTGTCACACCTTTTCACATCACCAAATTTAGTTTTGGTGAAATCTCCTACATTATATGGTCTTACGTATCATTAGAATATGAACTAGACACATTACTACAACTTAGCACACCTTTTGAGTGCAGTCATCATAGTTTTAGGAGTTGTAATGTGTCATTTCAACTGTCACACTTAGAAGAAAGTGTCACTTTGCTATCATTTGGAGGTGTGATTATTATTCATGAGTCCTTTGTATCTGTTCGACTTGTATTGATGGTTTTACATGTATGATCAAAGTTTGAGTCATGTCTGGATGCATTTCCATCTTTTACTCTGTCGATCCCACACTTATCCATTTCAGAGCCCTTATTGCTCCTTTAGTCTAGTGCAAGTTGTGAATCCTTTAGCCCTCTTTTCGAGTGTCAATTTAAACCTATCCAGGGACCTCAATGATGCAATCCTACTTGTATAAAATACAATGTATATTTGCAACTTCTCATGAAGTTTTAATAAAAATCAAAAGACACAAACCTACTTTACTGATCCACAAACATTGATTCACAATTTAGAACAAAAACCTTAGAAATGCAATAATAAATCACACACATGTAAATTTATTTTTCCCAGGGAAAGAAAACTATTAAAAACCCCAATGCTTGCTTTCATTAATCTGGTGAATACAAATGTATTACAATTTCTTTTATGAACTGAGCACAACCTGTAAGTGCATAACTTATCTCTTTGCTCATTGAGAGGCTATGACCCAGAATTAGTCAATTTCAACCTCTATTTGAGCCCATATTTCCTTGCGCGATTACTTGGGAAATTATGCCCCTATTATGTAGGAATTTCTCCAAAATGGATTATGCATTTCCTCAGGTTGATCATCAGGTTGCATTCAACACCTCTACACTCCAAAATAGTCTACAACTGATGTTACTGTTGGGAGCGGGATACCCCAAGGTGATGAGCCTCTTAAATGGGTAATTATATGGGCTCATTTTACCTCCTAACCTAGTCAAATAAACCATTCTCTTAGCTTATTGTATGATTTTTTATTATATTTATGCTTATAGAGTGATTTGAGCTAGTTATGATGCCATGTGGTATAACATGTATTTAATGCAGATTATTGATGGATTTTGAGGTCAAAGTCAAGGATCCAGTGGTCAAATGGCAGAAATAACTCAAAGTAGACAGACAAGAGGAATTATAGGAGGGAATCCCCCTCATTTATTACTCCTCACTTTGAATTCCCCTTCATTTAGCTCGGAGTACAAGCAGCTGAATCATGCACTAGAAGGCAGTCGAGCAAGTGGAGGATGACTGATAGTTATTTTGAGTTTTGGGAGCCAAGCCTCCCTGATTTTAAGGAAGCTGTTGGTAGCTTCAGATGTATAAGTAGAGAGGCCTATGGCCTCACTAGGGTTGGATTTTTTCTTACGTAAACTCTGCTCAAATTTCAAGCTTACTATTTTGTGATAGTTTTATGTAATCTTGCTATTTTTTGATAATGAAGATGGAATCCTTTTTGAGCTAGCACTGAGTTACCACAGAGGGCTGAAGCTCTTGGGTTAGGGCCCAATCCAAGCATCCAATCTTCTCTTTACTTGTATTTGTATGCTTTACTTCAGTTTGTAGATTAATTTGTTGTTAGTTGTATTTCTTTTATGGTTAAGAATAAGTTGCTTTTGATGACTTAGTAGTTTGCTTCCATTTGTGCTTTCTATAGCAGGTTAAGCAATGATTAGAAAAGATTCAAAAGGCTAGAAATAGTGGCTTGGTCTCTCATCCTCCCTCTTGGACCACGATTTGAGGCAAAGACTCTCCTGCTGCCCCAAAAACACGAATTTTCCTCATTCATAAGACTTCTAGTGTTTGCGGATCTTTAGTAGGTTAATTGTCGAGTTTTGCTTTGCTCCAGATCTCTTTTATCATGTTCATTTCCTGATTTGAAATAGTCCTCTTTCATGCTTTCCTTTCCTACAACATTTCTCAGAATTTCCTTTCATAGATCATAGTTTAGACCATTTTAATGCAAAACTCTGTTTTTCCTAAATGCACTCATTTCATTTTTTGCTTGATCTTCTTGGTTGATTGTCAGTTCCTTTGTAGCAAATCTCTTCCAGTATCAGGCTAGCCTATCAGCAATCACAACCTCCATCTGATCCATGCCCTACAGGTCTCCTAAACCTCACCTCAATTCTACCCTAGATTCCTTCATTTTCTTCATAGAACTTCTTTCTCTCTCCTTGAGCAAACCAAATCATCTTTCTCTCACCTGGTGATTCATGGTAGACCTTAGGTGCCATAACAACTCATTCCAACCTTCAACCACCTTTTACACCCACTCTCACACCATCAAAATAGTGGAAATTTCTCTCGGCCTCCTTTTGTAGGCCTCCTGTAGTTTCCCTATTTTCCTCCTGTAGTTTTTCTTGTAGGCTCCCTTTTGAAGGCCGAGTGTGGGAAAAGCCTCCAAAAGGCCACCTAAGACCTCCTAGGACCCATCCACGCCATTTTCCATCCTCCCAAGCTCCAAAAACACCCTCCAATGACACTTGTTCGCTTCCACACTCACACACAATAAATTAGATGCATGTCAAATTCACATAAAAACACATAAAAATCCAAAAATATGTTTTTTTGCTTATTTACTTCCAGAAATAACATGGTTAGATGTGTTTAATTTCTTGAGTAGGTAATGGTATTTCTTTCATGGTTTTCATGCTGTTTTTGGCAAAAGTAGAATTAGCTTGTTAATTAGGGTTTACTAGGTCTTGATTTACATTACTATATTTTTCCTTTCTGCAATTAGAATAGCTTTTGTAGAGTAATCTTTCTTTCTTTCATCACACATAGAGCTTCTTCTGAGATCCATAGAAGTTGGCTTGAGCTCCTATTGATCTTGCGCCAATTGACCAAGTGACAACTTGCAGTGAGAACTAGTACTTGTGCATATAGCATTGACGCTTCCAAGTTTGTTAAGAACTACTGGGTTGATAAAAGTAAAGTTGGCATCCCAGGAGTTGCAGCATTCTTGCTGCAATAATGGCGCTCACCACTTTTTGGTGTCGTTTTGGGGAAGCGTTAGAGTATTCTATGATTACTGCTTTCTTCTTGCAACATTCTTCTAATAGTTTATTTCAGCAAAAGTAGACTAGTCATTTCCTTTCTTTCTATTCTGCATTTCCTTGCTTTCCTTTTCAATTCTGCAAATTTCCATTCAGCAAGTTCATTTCAACTAGTTGCAATTTATTTTGTTCAATCACAATCTCATTTTCTGCAAGTACTATCAGTGTGGGGAAAAAGAAACAAAAAACCAACCAAAAAGATTTCCTTTCATGCCTCGTAGGAATAGAGATAACTCAGGAAAATTTCTACCAAACACCCCCACTGCTTCACACAGCCAACCTTCTCTCTTCTTCGATGGCTGTGATCAAGAAGAACCCTTAGGTGAATAGCCAGAGATATTTGAAGAGCCTATAGGGGAAGAAGAAGAAGAAAACATTCCTCTATAGCGAATGGCTGAAAATAGAAATGATAGGGGAAATGGAGAAAGAATAGAGGGTACCTTTCCCATTCCGGACACCAATGGGGACACCAAAATGAAAAATATAAGTCCTTCATCCCTACCTCACTTCCATGGCTTGATTACAGAAGATCCTGACACCTTATTGTTTGAGTTCGTTATCATCTATCAAACTTATGACTATGCAGAAGACGAGCAAAAGTTGAAACTGTTCCCTTCTACTCTCAAGGATGCAGCATTGCATTGGTTCATGGGATTACCTGGCAATAGCATCACAACTTGGGCTCAGATGCAGCAAGCCTTTAACAAAAGGTATCGAGACTATTGTAGGTCAAAAGATACTAAATAAGAAATCTTCTGAATGACCATGGGAAGTGATGAGTCCCTGGAAGACTACGAAGAGAGGTTCCAGCCCAATTACAAAAGGGTTGGGTGTACACTTGAGCCTAAGTCTCTGAAGTTGGTCCTACTCAGGGGAATCCGGGAAGACCTTTTAGACACCCTCCATCTACTAGCTAGGGGAGACATTTACCAACTATCCTATGAGGACATAAAGACTGTTTTTAGAAACATTCTAGAGCAACCAGAAAGAGAGGTAGGGGGAGTCAACCCATAGCTAATACCTGTTCTTCCAATTCATCCAGTAAAGAGGAAATTGGAAGCATGCTGGAAGACTTCAAGAGTGATATTCTGTAGACTCTTGCCATGCAAATGGATACCTTACATATCAAAATAAAACAAGAGGAAGCAGAGAGGGCTTTGGCCATTTTTTGCCCTAGTTGCACCAGGAGGCATCCTAGGAATGAATTCCCATTAAACTCTATATAGGTTTGTTCAGTCTGCGAAGAAAATCATTCTAAAGACAAGTTCCCTTCCTTGCCCAGACTTAAAGCTGTATACCAAGGGGCTGAAGGAGTCATGAATAGATCTATTACATAAACCAAAGGAGGCCGCATGAACCTAGACCATACCAGTAGGGGATGCAAGGGACATCTCAGGCATACTACAACTGCAACCAAGTCACCTCCATACCTTCCTGGGGCCCCCCTGCTCATCCTTCCTCGTCCACACCTCCTGCTTGGTCCTTCACGTCTCAATATCATTCCCAACCAGCCACCCATTCATTTCAATCCTATGCTCAGCCGCAACATCAGTGGAATGCACCTCATCAGGGGTGGAGGTCCCAATACAACTCTCTTCCTGCTCTTTGGCCTCCACCACCTGCCCAACCACAACCGTTACCCTCTACTCCACCAAGGCAACCCCAAATGCCTACCCAGCTAAATTCGAACCCCAACAACAAACAGGCTCAGCAAGTGAATAGTGGGGAACCATCATGCCCAACTTATGTTGTGGAGATTCAAGAAATTAACTTGTGATCTAGGAAAGTTCTCCCAGATAGCAAGCCTCCACCCAAGGAGGTTGAGGAAGATAAAGAGGAAAGAGAACCTAAAGTGAATCCACCCTTTCCTGAGAGACTATCCATGACAATCCAGCCTATCCCGGAAGAGACTTAACTCTTAGGAGAATTGAAACATTTATGTGTGAACATACCACTTCTCCAAGCCATAAAAGATGTGCCTATCTACAATAGGTTGATCACAGAGAAGTGCTTTAGGCATCCAGGAAGGCGTAAGAGAGGCATCCATGAATGCGTAAGAGAGATGCCCCAACCGTCAATGTCATAGCACAACTGTCTGACTTGATGTTGGGGCAGAGAATCTGTCCAAAATATCTAGATCCTAGAAGCCCAGTAGTTGATGTCCACATTAATGGCACAATGGTCCCACACAACTTGATTGATCTGGGAGCTGCCATTAATGTGATGAAAAAGGACACAATGCTCAAACTTATCCTTTAGGGCTCCTTGAGGAAGACCACGACAGTGCTGCAGTTAGCAGACCGCTCCACTATGACCCCTGAGGGGATTGTGGAAGATGTGATGGTCTCCATTGATTCTTGGGATTACCTTGTGGATTTCTTAGTTCTCCAACCAAAGGAAAAGCTCACTAGGTATCCTATCATTCTAGGAAGACCCTAGTTGGCTATAGTTGATGCCTACATCAGCTGTTGAGCTGAGAACATGACCATAAAGAATGGGCACATGTCCAAGCAGTTAACCCTATATCCTCCTGCCCAACCCCTGCTAGAACATGATCTACCTCTCTAGTTAGAGGAGGAGGGTGAGGATGAAGTTTATTCTACACCGCTTTGTGCATTAGAAATTGCAATGGGGGGGAAACCACAAGATGATGATGATATGATTGAAAATTTGATTAAGAATCCACCTCCCAGAGTATCACCATTAGAAGACATAGTAAGAGAAACCAAAAACAACCCCTCAACTAATCTCTATGTGGCCGACCCTACTTCTCCCCGTGTTAAAAATATAGAGTTCGACCCAGAAAGAACATTGAAAATCAATCCATCCCTATCTACTTCCTAGGAGAAGGAGCTATGCAGCCTACTGAGAAAACATCTAGATGCCTTCGCCTGGAGTTATAAGGAGATGAAGGGAGTGCACCCTTCAGTATGTACTCATCATATATACATCAAGGAAGATTGCAAGCCAGTCAGGCAGCCTCAAAGGAGGATGAGCCCAACACTTAAAGATATTGTTAAGGAAGAACTGCAGAAATTGCTGGATGTAGGATTCATCTATCCCATTTCTGACAGTGAATGGGTCTCTCCTTTGGTGCTAGTGCCAAAGAAAAATGGTAAGTGGAGAATCTGTGTCGACTATTAGGAATTGAACAAAGCCACTAAAAAAGACCACTTTCCTTTACCTTTCATAGATCAAGTGTTAGACGGTCTGGCAGGGAAAAAGTTTTTCTCCTTCCTAGATGGGTTTAGCGGGTAAAATCAGATTCAAATCAGCCCAGAAGACCAAGATAAGACCACTTTCACTTGTCCTTGGGGTACCTTTGCATACCGGGTCCTTCCTTTTGGTTTGTGCAACGCTCCAGCCACTTTCCAAAGAGCGATATTGAGTATATTTTCTGAATTGGTTCATGATGCAGTAGAAATATACATGGATGATTTTACTCCTTATGGCTCTGACTTTCAAGAAGCTTTATCTAACCTAGGAAAAGTTCTAGATAAGTGTATTGAGATGAACCTATCCCTCAGTCTGGAAAAATGTGAATTCTTGATGACTGAAGGGACCGTGCTAGGTCATGTAATATCTCAACAAGGACTGCAAGTGGACCCCAACAAAATTGCCATCATCCAAACGGTCCAACCTCCTCAAAAGGTGAGAGATGCCAAAATTTTCCTAGGCTTAGCTGGATATTACAGGAGATTCATTAAAGACTTCAGCAAGATAGCCTCTCCTTTGTTTGGCCTCCTAGGCAAAGCTGTTGAGTTCATATGGTCGTAAAACTGTCAAGAAGTCCTAAATGCCTTAAAGGGCAAGCTAGTGATTGCCCCGATTCTCAGAGGCCCAAACTGGGCCCTACCTTTTCACATTCACACAGATGCCTCAAACAAAGCAATAGGAGCAGCCTTAGGAAAAATTGATGAAAAGTTACCTTATGCCATATACTCTATAAGCAAAAACTTGTTAAAGGCAAAGTTAAACCACAGAGTGACCGAGAAGGAACTCCTAGCTGTCGTGCATTCCTTAAACAAATTCAGACATTATATCACAGGCTATCAAACCTTTGTGCACACTGATCATGCTGCAATTAGATATTTAATGAACAAACCAGATGTAAATGCTTGCATTATTAGATGGTTGCTTTTACTGCAGCAGTTTGATTTGACCATTATTGATAAGCTTGGTAAAGAGAATGTTGTTTTTGACTTTTTGTCTAGAGTAAATTTACCTACAGGTGAAGAAGGAATGGTGGATGACCAAATACCAAATGAACACCTATTTTCTATATCAGTACTCTCTCCATGGTTTGCTGATATAGCAAACTACTTGGTTTCAACACAGTTCCCACCACACCTATCCTCAAAAGAGAAGAGCAGGATAGTAAAGAAAAGTGCCCCTTTCACCTGGATTAGAGGAAATCTCTTCAAATTGGGCCCAGATCAAATCTTGAGAAGATGTGTCAGGGAGGAGGAATTCTTTGACATCCTCCTAACCTGTCATGATGGGCCTTGTGGAGGTCATTTTGCAGCAAAAAGAACCGCCTTCAAGATATTGCAAGCAAGCTACTACTGGCCCACTCTTCATCAGGATGTGAGGAGATACACGAGCCAGTGTGATCGGTGTTAGAGGATGGGGAAACCCACTCCAAAGGATGAAATTCCCATGCAACCTCAAGTGACCTTTGAGCCATTTGAGAAGTGGGGCATGGACTTTGTGGGGCCTATCAACCCCCCTTCAAAGTAGAAGTAGTACATCATTATGTGCACTGACTACCTGACAAAGTGGGTAGAGACAAAAGCAATCAAAGTAGTGACAGAGGAAAAAGTAGCTGAGTTTTTGAGAGAAAATATATTCTACAAGTTCGGGTATCCAAGAGAGTTGGTCACAGACCAAGGCAGTCAGTTCACTTCCAGCCTAATTGAAGACCTACTCACACATCATAAGATCAAGCATAGGACTTCCACCCATTACCATCCATAAGCCAATGGGCAAGTGGAGGCCATTAACAGAGCATTGGAAGGGATCCTAACCAAGGCAGTGAGCAGTAGTGGAAAAGACTGGGCAGACAGCTTAGTTGAGGCCACTTGGGCCTACAACACAACATGGAAGACCACCATCGGGTTCACACCCTATGAACTAGTCTATGGGAAGAAGGCTTTTCTATCAATAGAGTTTGAATTCAATACCTTAAGGATGGCAGCTCAGCTGGACCTAGACCTCAACCATGCACAGAGAGATTACTTCAGCTCAATGGATTGGATGAATACAAATTGCAAGCCCTTCTCCATACAGAGGTAGTTCAGCTTCAGAGAAAGATATGGCATGACAAAAATATCAAGGAGAAGCAATTCCAAGAGGGATATTGGGCACTACTCTATGATTCAAGATACAAAGATTTCAAAGGCAAGCTGAGGACAAGATGGCTGGGACCCTACACTATGGAGAAATGCAATGACAATGGTTTAGTTCTGATCAGAACCATTGATGATGAAGCCATCCCCATGCTCGTCAATGGACATCGGTTGAAAGTTTACAAGAAACCCCTCTCCAAGCGAGATTTTATTGAGATTTGAAAAAAACAATGATGGCAGTGGAGCATGTCTTAGCTTCCACTTCACCCACTCACTGAAGAAAAGGAAAATGAAAAATAAGGACTCAAGTGTAAACCTCCATGAGGTGCTTGAGTCCCATCATTGGGTTGAAAACCTCTTCTGAGGAGGCCTAGTGATGTCAAAAAAAAGGGGGAAGGAGAATAAGATTCCTGGGTGAAAACCTCCCTTGGAGGCGCACAGGGTAGGCAATTAAGGTGAAAACCTCTCCAAGGCACCATAGTTGTTTTAAAAAACAAAAAACAGAATTTTTATTGCATTGCAGGTTTGCAGGAGGACCATAGGGAGCAGAAGAAGGTGCCAAGGGGACCCTAACATTCACACCAGCATCCATCTCATCTTCTCCACACATTCCTCCATCATTTTTGGCATTTCTTTCACCCCACTGTACCTTTTTCTTCCAAAACTGTGTTTTCTACAAGAGGCTCTATGTTTTCTACAAGAGGCTCTTGTAGGAATTACAGAGAGCCAAAAGTGTCTACAGAAGGTAATTTGAGGGACAAAAAAGCTTCATGAGGAACCTATAATCCCTCCTACCATATTCAAACCTCCTTGCCATCATTTCCAAGCCTGCATCACACCCCAAGCATCATTACTTTTTTCTTCCTGTCCAAGAAAAAACACAGAAAAACAGTTTTTAGGTTTTGAAAAAAAACAAAAATAAAAAGAGGAAAAGGCACCAATAACCTTACCTAAAGCTTACCTACCATCCCTCCATCATTCATGACACCTCTGGCATTATTCTCGAGCTCCAAGCACAGAGAAAAGTTGAAGTTTCTTGGAGAGAAGCAGCTACAGGAGCTCCTGTAGGAATTCATGTAGCAGCTGATCCCATAGAAGTCCAGCACCAAAAGCAAAAGAGTGCACATCTGCAGGTTGAAAAGGCACATGCAGCTCAGCTCCAACAAAAGAAGAACCTGCAAAAGTACACAACCACACATTAGCTAGTAGAGACAACATGCATGAAGAAAAGTGTAGGCATGCAGCAGAGAAAGCCACAACACCTCACAACAAATACACTTAGATCACAGGTAATCAACTAAATCACTCCTCTATTTGCATTTGTGTAATTAGGAATCATATGAAAGGCAACAAGATGGTTGAGATTGAATGAGGGAAAGGTGGCCAGTTAACTTGGCCACCTTCATTTAGTTGACTCCACTTATCTAAGATGTCACCCACACGTGCGCACAGTCAACTCAAGCACAAGATGCCAAGGACAGGTAGTGGGAGGAAGTGTGAACTCCGATGCAATAATGAGGGAGGATTATGAGGAGGGGCCATGATGACCAAGCAAGTGGGGACCAACGGTCCAAATATGGCCAACATACACCTTGTCAGCTCAGCACTCATAACCAAGAATAGCCATAAAAAGAAATTAGAACTCCTCCCCGCTCATTCTCACCACCATTTCTTCATTTTCTCCTCGTAACTCAGCCAAAACAGTCTTCTTGTGCCCCCACAGCCTCGTAACCACCATTCTCCATTGATTTCCTCTCTATCTTTGCTCTCGGCATTTTCTACAGGAGCACCTACAAGAAATCTATAGGAGGGACAGCGGGCTTCTACGGGAGGTGCAGTGAGTCATTTTGAAGGGAGAAACCACGATTTTTGGCACGAATTTCAGTCTAGAGAGGTAGGATTCATGCATGCCCCTTTTTGAATATCAATACATGAAAGAATTGATCTCAATTTTAGGATGAAATAAGTCTTTAGGAGGGCAGAAAATACATAATTTTTTTTTGTTTATTTAAAAAAAACACAGTCTCCTATGTTTCTCTGTTTTTCTCGAAATTATTTGTCTCGATCTCCGTATTTGGTTTTCCAAAAGAGTACAGATAGTATGACAGGATGGTTTATGAGAAAGGAGCCCAATAACTCCACTAGGCTCCATGCACATCCTCAAGTGGTGGACATATTCACAAGGGCAAACTGGATGAATTTCTTTGAGAAATTTAGAGGGTTTGATGATGAAATTGCCCAAGAATTTGCTCTCTCTCTCTGGTCCCTCACACAAGAACACATGCAACTGTAACCATTAGAGGCCTCTCCGTCGAAATAACCCCTGAATTCATCAGTAGGGTCACTGCCCTTCCTCTTGGGCTGCCTTGGATTAAAGATGAGAAATCAATTGGCTAGGTTGCCAAGAAGAAATTTTTCCAAAATAATGAAACCCCTATTGAAGATAAAAATGGAATTAGAAGGGCTAGTATACCATACCCCTGGGATGAGGTTAGTTATTAAGTCATCAAATACATTTCCTGTGAAGGGAGGCACAACATTGTCTATGGATATCATTTCAGAATCCTCCATGACTTGAGATATGGCATGGATACCCTAGCACCTCAAAAGCTCAGTATCCCTTAATTTCTCCTTCAGTCCGTCATTGACTCCAGCACCAAGGTACAAGCAGGAAATTTAGGGCAGTTAGCTCACCATGGCTTGATCAAAATCCTAGTAGAGGAAGTCCTCCATATCTTTACACTCCCTATAGCATGGGAATTTTTCCGAAATATGACAGCTGAGGATGACATAAAGGCATTAACCTATGATGTTAGTCCTACTAGCATTGAGGAGGAAGAATAACAAGGAGGAGAAGATGAAGCCAGTGGTGACACAGCAGAGCAAGAAAGGAAGGAGGAAGGAAAAGAAACATAGGAGGGAAAAGTTGAAGTGACAGAAAAAAGAGACAGAAGAGGGAGAAAAGGAGACAAAGAAGGTAGAGAAAGGAGAAGAGTCCCCTGAGACTTTGGAAAGAGAAGCAGCAGCTACCCTCACTGCCCTCAGTACACTAGTCAAGCCAAAGAAGAAGAGGAAAAGAAATACCTTCATGTATTTCAGGGCAAGGAAAAGCACAAGAATTAAAACAGGCAAACCTCAACCCTCTTCAAAAGTTCCCATTACCATTGAAGATTCACCATCTGCCATGGTGAAAGAATCTCCTTCCAAGACACCTATAACATATGAAAGGGGGACTCGAAGATATTCTACATGGAAGGGAAAGGCAATACTATAGGACCCAAAACCAGACCTACAGGAGGCTCAGACAATCCTACAGGAGACACTGTCCAAACTATAGGAGACCCAAAAGCTTGAGAAAAAGATAGGGTAATAGCCAAAGGTGAAGGGGAAGCATAAGAGCTACAAGAACCTGACCCCCAACCTAGTCTTGCCTCCTATTACAATCTACTTGAGGGAGGTAGGATAATCCCACAGAAATTTGCAATTCCACTGTTTTTCAAATTGGAGAAAGAAAGAGTGAGAACACATAGGTGGATGTAGATAGCCAAATCCAAAGGAGTTGAGGATGTTGGCCATATGGAAAACAAACTCAGGGAAATGGGCAGAGAATTGAGTGCTCTCAGAGACAGAGAGGCCATTACAAGAAGCCACCTTGAAAATGAGAATGAACTACTAAGGAGGTAGCTGCAAGAGAAAGAGACTCAGCTGGCATACATGGCCAGCTTATCCATGGAAGCATTACAATGCAGAACACCAACCAAATCTTATGGCCTCTATCTGAAGGACCAATGGCTTCAATTCCAAATAAAGACTTTGGCACAAAGAGGCACAATTCCTTTCCAAGACTACAGGTAGTTCATGGATTTGTGTGACCAAATCACCTTAGAGGATAAAGTGAAGATGACATAGTTCTATGTACACAACATGGCCTTCACAGACATGAATGTGTGGGACCCCAATGCCAAGCTAGGGGACCTGCAATTAATGGCCATGGCCTCATGGATGAACCATGAAGAATTGAGGGCAGCAGAAATGAAAAGATTGATGATAAAAGAGCAGAATGAGCCATTAATGATAAGAGCTGAGCCATCAGATCCTATGGAACACCCTACCCCACAGCTTGCAGATTAGATAATACCATCTACAAGAGTACCAATGTACAAGCGCTCCATGCAAAGGCTGAAGGTCAACTGGATTGACCTCAAATTGAGTCCTCCACTTCTATTAGGCATGCTGGAAGGTAGAAGAGAAGAAGAAGAGGAGGAGCAATGGAAGGACATAGATAGAAAGGCAGGGTTTTATGACCAACATGAGCAGACCACATTAGAAGCTTGGGATGCTAGGGAGGCCACCAGGACCATAAAAGATGAGGAGATTGACTAAGTTTCTCAAAGGATGAGAAACACCTCAGTAGGGGGGTGATGATGAGCCTCATAAATGGGTAATATATGGGCTCATTTTACCTCCTAACCTAGTCAAATCAACCATTATCTTAGCTTATTGTATGATTTTCTGATTATATTTATGCTTATAGAGTGAGTTGAGTTAGTTATGATGCCATGTGGTCTAACATGTATTTAATGCAGATTATTGATGGATTTCGAGGTCAAATTCAAGGATCCAGTGGTCAAATGGCAGCAATAAATCGAAGTAGACAGAGGAGAGGACATATAGGAGGGAATCCCCCTCATTTATTACTCCTCACATCAAATTCCCCTTCATTCAGCTCGGAGTACAAGCAACTGAATCATGCACTAGAAGGCAACCAAGCAAGTGGAGGATGACTGATAGTTATCTTGAGTTTTGGGAGCCAAACCTCCCTGATTTTAAGAAGATGTTAGTAGCTTTATATGTATAAGTAGAGAGGCATGGGGCCTCACTAGGGTTGGATTTTTGCTTATGTAAACTCTGCTCAAATTTTGAGCTTACTATTTTGTGATAGTTTTATGTAATCTTGCTATTTTTTGATAATGAAGATGGAATCCTTTTTGAGCTAGCACTGAGTTACCTTAGAGGGATGAAGCTCTTGGGTTAGGGCCCAATCCAACCAGCCAAGCTTCTCTTTACTTGTATTTGTATGCTTTACCTTAGTTTGTAGATTAATTTGTAGATGTATTTCTTTTATGGTTAAGAATAGGTTGCTTTTGATGATTTAGTAGTTTGCTTCCATTTGTGCTTTCTATAGTAGGTTAAGCAGCGATCAGAAAAGATTCAAAAGGATAGAAATAGTGCCTTGGCCTCTCTTCCTCTCTTTGGGACCATGATTTGAGGCAAAAACTCTCTTGCTTCCCCAAAAACATAGATTTTCCTCATTCATAGGACTTCTAGTGTTTGCGGCTCTTTAGTAGGTTAATCATTGAGTTTTGCATTTCTTTAGATCTCCTTTATCATGTTCATTTCCTAATTTGAAATAGTCCTCTTTCATGCTTTCCTTTCCTACAACATTTCTCAACATTTCCTTTTATAGATCATAGTTTAGACCATTTTAATGCAAAACTCTGTTTTTCCTAAATGCACTCATTTCATTTGTTGCTTGATTTTTTTGGTTGAATGTTAGTTCCTTTGCAGAAGATCTCTTCCAGTAGTAGGCCAAATTATCAGCAACCACATCCTCCATCTGATCCATGCCCTATAGGTCTCCTAAACCTCACCTCAATTCTGCCCGAGTTTCCTTCATTTTTTTCATAGAACTTCTTCCTCTTTCCTTGAGCAAACTCAATCATCTTTCTCTCTCCTGGTGATTCATGGTAGACCTTAGGAGCCCTAACACATCATTCCAACCTTCATCCACCTTTTCCACCCACTCTCACACCCTTGAAATAGTGGAAATTTCTCTCAGCCTCCTCATGTAGCCCTTCTGTAGTTTCCCTGTTTTCCTCCTGTATTTTTTCCTGTAGGCTCCCTTTTGAAGGCCGAGTGTGGGAAAAGCCTCCAAAAGGCCACTTAAGACCTCCTAGGACCCATCCACACCATATTCCATCCTCCCAAGCTCCAAAACCACCCTCCAACACCACCTGTTTGCTGCCACACACACAGAATAAATTAGATGAATGTCAAATTCTCATAAAAATCCAAAAATATGTTTTTTTTCTTATTTACTTCCAAAAATAGCATGGTTTGATGTTGTTTACTTTATTGAGTAGGTAATGGCATTTCTTTCATGGTTTTCATAGTGTTTTTGGCAAAAGTAGAATTAGCTTGTTAATTAGGGTTTACTAGGTCTTTCTTTACATTACAATGTTTTTCCTTTCTGCAATTAGAATAGCTTCTGTAGAGTAATATTTCTTTCTTTCATCATACATAGAGCTTCTTCTGAGATCTATAGAAGTTGGCTTGAGCTCCTAGTGATCTTGCACCAGCTAACCAAGTGACAACCTACAGTGAGAACTCGTACTTGTGCATATAGCACTGACGCTTCCAAGTTTGCTACGAACTACCGGGCTGATAAAAGTAAAGTTGGCAGCCCGAGAGTTGTAGCATTCTTGCTGCAATACTAGCGCTCACCACAAGGGCAGTTTTGGGGCTAAAAGCCCATGTTTAAGTCAATTTTTGTAATCTAATTCTAAAGACTGCATTTTGTGGTCACAGAGCGCGAAGGTGTTATGTGTCATAAAGGGTAGTCTGCCCTTAGTCTTGTAAAGTAAAGTCAGCTGTAAGAGTTCTACCCATGGTCCGCGGACCATGGGATTGTATAAAAAGAGCTAAGCTCTAAGTAGTTTTAGAGACATAAAATGGCAGATCATGTAAGAGATTCATAGCTTTGGAGCAAGAAGTCTAAGTCTTGGGTCGTAGCGTAGGTAGAGGCTCTGCAGCTAAGTGCACAGAGGCCTAGGGTAGAAGTCCGCAACTGAGTGCGTGGACCCCTGCAACTATGTGCACAGGGTGGACAAAGTCTGTAAACACTTGGGGAGATATCAATAAAGAGAGATATTTTTCAATTTATTTGGCTTTGTTCTTTTGATGCATTTGGACATTTTATGTATGAATTTTCTTTATTGTGCTTATATGATGCGCTGAAAACCACAATTACATTAACTAATTGAATTCATTTATGAATATCTAGCTACGCGGTGTTAACTATAACTATTTGATAAGATAACAAGTCACTTAGATTAATTGGGGAACTTGTACGACACGCTGCTCTAGCAGTGTAAAAGTATCTGAGCAGCAGGCTAGGGCTGCGCAAAGGTCGATCATATACTTTCACAAAGGTATTGAAGTCTGGAATAGAGGGTTTGTCTTGCAAGCCCTAGAAAGAAGAAACCTGCATGAAGGTAGGGATAGAAAAAATCAAACTACATCACAACCATCTCAGGGTGTGGAAACTTAGTTCTATCATCCCCCCATACTGCTTTGGGTGAGACTTTGGTCTGCGCTCCGCAGGCTGATGCTGAAAGGACCAATAGTGTAGGGATTTGTTTGGATAATTAACATTGAACCTAGGTTAGGCCCCCTCAAGCCGAAAAATGGTTCCGTTGCCGAGACCAGAATATGCATAAGAGATGTGTGATGTCGTATCACTAGAATCCAACTAAGAAGGAGATTGGAGACTGGTTGGATAGATAGATCCACAAATTCACGGCACAGGAGAATAGGAACCCGCGCCTGACAAAGGAACGGTGGTTGGATAGATACCTGTATACAGAGATCCATGAGATCTTTTTCTTCTCCTTCCCTATTGAGCTATACGAGTGGATCGCAAAGCTAGTAGATAGCCAAGGAAGGTGGAAACTTGACGGTCCTATTGTGTGGACTCCGGAGCTAATATAGAAATTGGAAGCATCTGAGGACAAGATCGCCCGTGTTGTTGATCATTGGCTCAATTGCGTCATAGGAGGATTTGTGACTGAATTCACGGTCGACACCTCAGTCAGCTATCGCGAGGCGGAGCAGCGCTTTTTCAAAGGACCATGAGGTAAGTACGTAAAATATTTGAATACCTAGATTAAAATGCTATTGTGCGAAAAACAAGTTATGTAGCTACCTTGATGTTTGGAACTATGCGAAGTGGAAAAACTTACAGGAATGAAGGAAAAAAGGGTCCGGAGTATAGTCCATTTATTTCTCCTCCATGAGGTGACAAGGAAGAGATAATGAAGGTTTCTCCACAAAGTAATATTCAGTTAATAAGACAAGGATTCCTGTGAATACCACCTCCACCCACACCACCTCCAACTTCACCACCATCTCCTCCAACTTCACCCGTACCACCTCCATCTCCACCGCTGTTCAGTATGGAAAATACAGTGAAGTTGCCTTTGTTCAAAGGCTTGGGAAATGAGGACCTAAACCAATTCTGGTTCGTTGTAAGGGCTGTATGGGAAGCTCAAGGTGTTACATATGATCATATAAATAAGGTGACACTAGTTAGTGCTCTGCAAGAACGTGCGCTAATCTGGTATATTAAGTACTCTAATGATAATCTGAATGCTGGAGTGCTAGACATCTAGGCAGCATTGAATAAAGAATTCAGTAGGATTAAGTCTGAGGTGTAGTCGATTGTTGGATTCAAAGAAATCACGATGCAACCAGGTGAGACGCCTTGGGAACTAGATCAGAGGTTGAAGTGTACAATCTGTAAAGCCAACATGAATTTGATAGATGGACAACATTGTGAGTGGTTTGTGGCTTCTCTACTACCACACTTAAGGAGTGCACTATCGCAGCAGAAGATAGCCACTCAAGCAGAGGCCTTGAAGATTGCCATGAGACTACATGAAACTCCAATGCAAGATCCAAATATAGGAGTTCAACAGATCCATGCGTAGCGGAAGAATTTGTGCCTTGAGATGAAAAGTCTGAAGCAGGATAGGACAGTTCAACCAAAGGTGCATGAGGAGGTATGGTGCTTGAAATGCAAGCATCGGAGTCATGACAAAGACCATTGCCTGATATTTGCAAATTATATTGCAGGAGGAGGATTGATGCCTTTAAGGCTAGAAGCTTAAGAAAGACCTAGCTCGGGGCCTGCATTATGGGGCGCTGTCTGTTAGGTAGCCAGAAAACATGCCACGGATCACTATCACTTGCTACAGAAGTTTGTACAGGGACCTCAACAGCTGTTCTACAACTTTTGTAGGTCAGTAGGACATGATGAGCGTACTTGCAGGAGTTATGAATTGATGATGGATAGAACTCCCAGCTATAGGGTTCAGGCTGAAACACAACCCCTTGACCAGAGCACAGGGATGGCAAGACAGGATTTCAGTGGTGCGGACGAGGCCAAGGCAAAGGAGGACTTGATAGAGGTTGAGGATAGTTGATTTGCTACAATTGCGGAGAACCAGGACACTATGCCTGCGATTGCACTAATCCAACTCATCCATCGTGCAAGTATTGCACACTATTTGATCATGAAATGGAAGACTGTCCTATGCTGATAGCTAGGATACGTGACAAAGGGGAGCTGCCACCTCCGTCGACTCAGGAACTGCAGATGATGAGGTCTGAGCCATGCGAAGAGGATCCAAATGCAAATATAGTGCTTAGAAGTGGAATTGTGACAAGAGATGACAAGGGGAAACAACTAGAAGATAGTACATGGGTTTGCAAAGCTCCGGCGAAGGAGGTTGAGTTCGATTTGGAGTGCACATGTGAAACCTTCATGGAAGCTAAGAAGAGCTTCGCTCAGGCCTCCACCTCAGGAAGTAAGGATAAGCTTAAAAAGGAGATGGACCCCTCTATGCTCACAAATTTCCTGGAGACCTGTATGAAGTTACTGCGCGATAGTAAGGTTGTGAAAGGGTTACAAGAGCTCATCAATAGATGTGTTGGAACAGCATTGGGTGAGCCGTGCGTAGTACAAAATATTGGCAAGCTTAAAACAAGGACGGGACAGGAGATGAGACTGACCGCGCAGATAGGAGAGTATGAAATGGATCAGGTTATTTTGGACCTAGGGTCAAACGTGAACGTCCTACCAAAGTAGACCTTGGAATGAATGGGGAGACCTGTGCTGCAATGGTCTCTGATTCAACTAAGGATGGAAAATCAATAGATGATCATCCCCATGGGGCGGCTACAGAGGTGACTGTGGATATTGAAGGAGTGAGCATGCTCGTTAATTTTGAAGTGATAGAGATAGTAGATGACAAAAATCCCTATCCTGTGCTCCTAGGAATTGACTGGGCTACTAATATGAATGGGGTAATCAATCTGAAGAAGCGAAAGATGATCTTTGGGAAGAAATCGCTACGCATAATAGTACCCCTCGAAACCTGCTGAAGGATCACGCTATACTGAACCAGTCTGTGATTATGAGAGTGATGCTGATCTGGACTATATCTATAAGATAACAGTGTGAGACCAAGATTTGGTGAACCCCACGGTAGATGGATGTATTTCATGGGATCATGAGATTTCTTTCACTTCGGACTCTAATGAATAAATAGAATACTGAAAGAATCGGTTACATGAAGTAACTACACTAAATTTCAATATGATGACCCGATTGTTGCGTTGTGTGTTGTCAAAGATAAGAAATATGCCTACTGATGATGGTCTGAATGAGGTAGATAGCTTTTTGGATGCATTTGAAAGGGAGGTACTAGAAAAACAACGCTTCTAGGTGTTGGACTGGGCACTACGCGCTACGTGCGTAAGATGGTGGGGTACGCATAAAGGAAGATTTGATGATTGGCACGAATGTAGGAGGATGATGAGAACAAGATTTGGGAAGCCTAAAATGCGAATGACAGACAATTATGATGGGGAGGATGATGCGCATGCGCATTCGCCCAAATGGGCCTGAGCTTATGGAGAAAAGCCCCAACCTGAATGGGTCCACTTGTTCTATCACACCCTAGATATTATCCTAATGAACTGGTATATAGAAATTGAGCTCCGCCATGGGACAGGCGAATGGGATATCCTGTGCGAAGGGTTCATGATGACATTCATTTTTGAGGACGAGTATGACAATATTGATGAAGTGCTACAAGAGGTGAAAGCAGCAATCTTTAGGATACCATAGGATCCTTTAGACATGATTCAACCGGAATGGACTACTTAGCTGAGTCACGTGCTAGAATGTTCTAATGTAACTACTGAAGAAGAGGATGAGGATTTACGGAAGATTAACATTCTGAAAACAAAAGGTCACTGCGAGGTTGAAGGGCCGCAGATTGAGAACCCTAATATAACTGCGCCATTGAAAATGAAACAAGTAAACATTGGTACTGAGGCTGAACCCAAATTCACAAAGATTGGAGATTACTGGGATAACGCGACTATGGATAAGGTCGCTAAATTGCTCCATGAATACCAAGATTTATTCCCTACAAAGTTTATGGATCTAAAAGGAATAATCGGGGACTTAGAATGATGAAGATCATGTTAAAGCCCGATGTGAATCCAGTTAAGCAAAGGCCTTACCGTCTCAATTTGAAATATAAGGAGAAGGTCCACTTAGAGCTAGACAAGATGCTCACGGTAGTCATCATTGAGCTTGTGGAAGAATCTGACTGGGTAAGTCCAATGGTGGTACAGGAAGCAGAAGGATGAAATAAGTATATGTGTGGATCTCAGGAAGCTAAATGATGCTTGTGTACATGATCCTTTCCCGACTCCATTCACTGATGAAGTGTTGGACAATGTAGGTAACCAGGAAGCATATTCCTTCATTGATGGGTTCTCTGGGTACCAACAGATCAAAATCGCATCGGAGGACAGGAGCAGGACAACCTTCACGACTGAATGGGGTTGCTTTCAGTACACCGTGATGCCGTTTGGGTTGAAGAATGCACATGCGATCTTCTCGCACGTAGTTGTTGCCGCATTCAAGGAATTTATTCGTAAGTTACTGGAGGTATATTTTGATGACTGGACTGTATTTGGGCTGGTTAAACACTGTGTAGCAAGCTTGCGCCTGATGCTGGATACCTGTCAAAGATACCAGATCACGCTCAATCTCAAGAAGTGTTTGTTTTGTGTTCCTTTTAGGAACCTGTTGGGGCATGTATTTTGCAGACAAGGACTGATGGTATATCCCACGAAGATATCGGTGATATTGAACTTAGAAGTGCCAAGGAGTGTGAAGCAATTACATGTTACCCTGGGACATACAGGATACTTGTTGTTGGGAAAAGTATCCAATTTGGAATGCCCCTATCCCACTCTAAGGTGTGATAGTGCCTTAGCAACAAACAAGGTAAACTAATTGAGTATTCTCCTTTATGAAATGTAAATGAGGAGAAAGGATGTAACTAACCTGTGTCTTCCACTAATTTGTCGATCCAAATCGCTCCTCTCTTCAGTAGCTCCCAGCTTCTTGCTCCTTCACCGGCCCAGCTTCACCGAATTCCTGCAAGATCACAAGAGAGAGAAACTACACGAAGATACAGATATACATTCATAAAAAGCTCAAGATCAGATTATGCTAAACATGTAAGCATAACAAAACATCATTGATACACAGCATGTAGGAGAAACTCAAATAGTTTATTAATAGAATAAGAAAGTCCAAGAGGAGATACAACCAAGTGAGTTCCGATCCAGCATCTACCTCCCAGCAAAGGAATCCCTTCCTCTCCTCCAACAAAGCATAAATCACCCAATGTACTAATCTCAATCTCAAACCAACAACAATTCTCTGCAAAGTACAAAATTCCAGCCTCCTGAACCTCTGGGTGAGAGATCCATATATAGATGTAAGCAGAGAGGATGAGTCAACTTATGTTTTGACTTGTGGCTTCTCTTTGTCAGTTCTTGCTTCCACTTGGAGGTTGAGAACCTCTTACTCATCACTAGTCGAATTCATTGAGGCAAGTGTCATTAGAGAAGATTCTGGAAGCTTCCATGGTCTTTCCACCTCGTTGAATGAGCTTGCCATTTGTCATTTCCCGCTCAGCGCACCCTGGTAGTGCTTCCACCTGCATTGCAGTGCACTTAGCCAGTGTAGTCTCTGCATTTCAATGCAAGCAGCTAGTGGAGCCTCTGAATTGATCCTGAATTGACTATTTCTGAGTGGTTTTTGGTGGAGAACTTCTGGGAGAAGCTGTCATTGGTTGACCTTGTTCCTTTAGGAGCTGTAACAACATCTTTAGGGACTTTGGATCCCTTGAATTATGGACATTTCATGCTTATAGCTGTAAGGCACAAAAATGTCTATAACAGTTGCCCCCTAAAGTATGAGGCCGTTTATCGGGTGAAATGCTTTATTAGGAGGATCCGAAGTTCATTCAATGCTGGGAGGAGACCTGTAATAAGATACAATACAATACATTATTTTTCATACTGTTTTCATGATCTAGCTGAGGCGGGCATTCCCATGCTCAGCTTTATAAATTCATTTTTATGTACATAGGACAGACAATTGTCTGATGATAGACTAATGATCCTGCTGAAATCATCATCCTTTGGTAGGATGATTGTCTGTGCTGCAATGCTGTACATGTCAATGTCTTTATTTTTCCTGAATATATATCGCAGCCCGGATGGATGAAACTAGATCCGGGGTCTTCAAACTCGTTCGATCTTCACTCTAAGTACAAGTCGATCCATGTGAGAAATGTTCTGAAGTCGAACATGGAAAGACATCGCTTGATTACCAGTCAATGAGGTAAACCGTTAACAAGCGCGAGAGAAATCACCGATAATGATAATGACCCTAAAGGTACTGCAGTACAATTCACGTGGTGTGAATAAAGGACTTGGCGTCGAACACCACGCAAAATCTTTCGGTCGAAGGTCATTGATGTATACCTGTCGCCGGAAGTGAGAAACTTGCCATTGAGGCATGCAAGCTTCAAAGTACTGAAGGGGGTGTCCCTAGATCAACTTCTTGGATAATGAGCTGATGTCGACAAGAAGCGATCCGTCAAAGGAGGGCCTTAATGTATCCCACATCAGTGACACGGAACGGAGCAAATGATTTTGATGGAGGTGAAAACGATCTGATGATATATGGTTCAGGGTGGCGGTCATGAAAGAATGAAGGATAATGTATGGTAGTGGATGGGACACGGTTGACTTCTCTGGATGACTTCTCTTGAACATATCGGCGACACTGGTGTGATGGATTGGTAGCATTTACCCCAAAGATGGATGGTATGGTGAGACCATGGTGATGTGACCGGTGAATGAAACAACCCAACCCGACTCTGGCACGGAGTGGAAGTGTCATGTTCAAGAGCGACTTGCTACCAATAAAGTTCTTTGAGTTTCTTCCCAATTTTTCCCCAGTCATTGCTGACCAGTACCTCTTTATTTTTGTCAAGCTTGAGGAGGATAACATATGCTTGTTCTATAATTTTCCCTTCGGGCAAACCCATCACTATGTTTTAACGAGCCTAGCGATAGTGAAACTCGTTCTCGTCTAAAGACAAGTTTGTCTCTATTAATGTTTTTTAACGAGTTTAACGACAAAGATAACTCGGTCCCTTTTCATTTTTAGAGAGTCTAAAAAGGTACGTAAAGATAACTCCAAAGTTCCCTTTTCATCATCTAATCCCTTAAGTCCGAAAAAGTATAAAACAATACAGAAGGGATGAATTTTCGATAGTTTTTACGAGCCGAACAAAACAAGCGCTCGATCATTTTGTGCAATAATCCCTCAGGTCCAAAAAGATTAAAATCTAGAGGAGGGATAGCACTTCCGGTCGCTTTAACGAGCTGGAAGGCCAAAACTCGGCAATCTTTTCATATTTTACGATTCAAAGGAAAAGAGCTTAAAGAAGACTCGTCTTTTGAGGAACAAGTGATAAAACGGGTTAGCAGCTGATTCTAGGTAAGGGTTGGAATTTTCCAATCACGACAGTGTCACAAGGATGGCTAGTGAAATCACTCTTCGCAGTTGTTCCTCAAAATGGGTAAACAATCAATATGGAGGTGAATGATCGGCCAATGGAAAAGTGGAGGTGATGGTGCAAACACGACCAAGGCTTTAATGGCTGATAATGTTACATTCACGGTGGTTATTTACCGGAGGGTAGTTCATTTTTTAACGAGCTTAAACGCGGAAAAACACTGCTCGGTCTTATGTTTATTTTTTAACGAGCATGAACTATGTGCTAAAACTGCTCAATTATCCAGTCATATGATAAGAATGTCTCATGTAAGATTCCATTTTTTATGGAGCTTGCGCCTTACCAAAGCTATACCCCGCATCCTTTCTTTATGCAAGTTAGGAAACGATTAACCCAAAAAACAGATAAATAACCGCTCTTTGCTTGCACTCCAAAAGGTTTGCATGCCCCCAGGTATAAAATAGAGTTTCAAGGTTACCTCTACTTCACTTCCACTAAAACAATTGTTTTACCAAGAGAGACCTACCTCTTTCAGGTTACCCAAAGATTTTCCTGTTAATCTTTCAAACAAAACACTTCTTCGGCGATATCTACCGAGATAGACAAAGGTGAGTGACAACGAGTGCCAAACACATAACTTTAAAAAAAGAATCTTATTCCAGAACAACCCCACTTCCAACCACGGACGGGGTACGGACTAGTCATATTCTCCCGCGGAAACCTACCTTATACCCAAAGGTTTCCTGCCGAAGCAGACCAGGATGCATGCCTCCTGGGTTCCAGTCATATCCTTCCGAATTACTCGCGCTCATCGGGAGGACGGACTGTGGGTTGAGACATTTCTTGCGTGAAGAGACCATTTAGGGATGGTATATGACTATTTGCGATGCGTGATCCGGGAAATGAAAGCTGGTCCACGAGCTTGACCACTCTTCCTTCGTGCGGAAAACACATTACTCTAAAGAGTAAGGAGACGATGGCTCCCATGCAATATATATAGTATCGTCCAAGGAGTAGGTTATAATCCAAGGGTCCTTGAACGACCATCACGTTCATTTGAACGGTCTTCCCTTTCATTGTGATAGGCACATTGGGGAGGATCCCTAAAGGTCGACTGGTTCCTTTATCAAAGCCTGTCAGATTTCTCATTTTAGGAAAAAGTGCTGGCGAACCAAGTGCTTTCCAAGCAATAGAGGAAAGGATACTCACAGATGCCCCCTCATCAATGATGGTGCCAGCCATGACCATTCTGTATATTTGGACGATAATTCTGAATGGTATGCTTGCTGGAAAACGGGGTCTGCCTAGTTGGTTCCAGTCGAAGGAGACAACTAGGTTGCTTGGTGGTGGGACCGAATAGACGGCCGGGTATCGCTCTGACGAACTTCCTTCCTGCGATAAAGGAATGGGGGGATTGCCCCCGTGTTCGTCGGAGTCTGTGTTGATGAAGAGAATTTGGATGGTGTCATCTTTATCCTCTTCAGTGACTGTATCATTCGAAGATAAATCCTCCGAAGGCAAGACCGGGTCAACTGCCGCCTCGACCTTTTGAATTTCGTCAGGTATGGATTCAGCTGGTTCATCTTCAATGACCGGCGCTTCAGCTGATCACTTGAGCGGGCCGGCTGGATTTTCAACTAACGAAGGACTCGACAAGAGTTTTTTATATCCAGGAGGAAGTCGTAACGGTGAAACCGGAAGATCATCCAAAACTCTTTTCGCTTCATCTAAGAAGGGACAACGGTGGATGGCATGATTGCCTTCGCACAGTCTACAGGGGGATCTAGCTCTCCCTTTTTGTCCAAGGACTTCACTTTCGCTAGTTGACGGTATGCATTCAACATGGCTATCAGAGGTTGATGCCACCGGATTGTGTAAACGGGGAGACCAGTCCCTTAGTATCCGAGGGATGCAGGGACAATCTCTGTGGAAATGGTCTCCCTTGCATATGACACATGGCGATTTAGGCCTAGTCAGTGCTGTGCGTGGATTTTTGTCAGACGACACTTGTTTGCCCCCAGTCGCTTTTGGCTCCTTCTTCTTCTTTTCTTTCTTCTTCTTTTCCTTCTTCTCCTTAGGAATTTGGTTTTTTGTTTTACCAGTTCCGTCAAGCAAAGAGGAAGGAGGAGAGGAAGAATTAGAGGAAGTAGAAGGCTGGTGGGCAACTCTGGACTGGTCTAACTATTGATTCGACTGTTCAGGAATAGTGGTGTTCTGAATGACATTGGTTGAGAAGAGCCAGACCGGCAAGCCAATTGTCAGTCCTGGAAGTGACAATGTGGCCATATGGGGCGCACCAACATCTCCCCAAGAGGAGAAGGGACTAGGATTTCCACCAAGGGGAATTCCTTGGTTGGTGGGCTCCATTTTCTCAACCTAAAGATCAACGCAGGAAAAAGGGGTGATTGTTCCGTTTAAAATAAATTTTAACGACGCTTAGACACAACTTGTTTTTTCAATTTTAAAGAGTCGAGAAAAAGCTAAAGATGACTCTAGTCGCCTTCGATGTTTTAACGATCCCGAAGTGACAAATGCTCGGATGGACTTTTTCCATTATAGAGTCTGAAAAATGCCAAAAGGAACTGCTCTGGAGTCCTAGGTAGAGGGTGTGCCAAACTTTTCGCAAAACCGCAGAATACTTTTTAAGGTACGGGCGGTCAATCTTCCCGAATGCTGTGTTCAGTGCATTGCGATCAGTAGGGCGGCCGACACGGCTTCCTAAGGATAAAGGTTTTATGCCTATAGGGGTCTCCCAATATATACTCGACAGTACGTGGGAGCACAATCCGTACTGGCGCTATCGTCTCTCAGGAGGAATCACCCAACCATCAACGAGATCGACAGTCACCAGGTTTTACGACGCCGGAACACGTCTCTAGCCTAGACCTCTATGTTGTGCGTTAAGTTACAAAGCGTTGTTAAGTTCATTCAATTTATTTTAGGTTGATCTTTCTTAGAAGTTTGCCTTTTTGGATCACCACGAGATGTATGATACAATTCTTAAATGCAGTCTAAAGATGATAAGCAAGCTTTTATATCTTTTCAACAATGAAAATCCTAGCTACAAGGGGAAAAGAAGGACACAATCTTTTCTCAAAGAGCATAGAGCACATTGTAAATGCACTTTTCCTAAATCAGAGCATGAAAACTATCAAAATGCAAATGCACATATGCATGTATTTGTTTTCTCTTTCTTAATATTGATGCCTAAAAAGAAAGCTGTTGTACAAATTTGAATTCGATTTCAAGTGAAAACATAAACAAGTTCCTTTTTTGAAATCAAAAAGACGATTACAACACTTTCTGATTTACTTGTTTCGACACTAGAAATGCATAAATTCAAACCAAACGACAAGAGTAAAAGCTTAATCAACTGTGAACAGCAAACAAACTCACTCCTAAGATCAAAACGACACTTACGACAGGTCGAGATCTAAGGGCGACAGTATGACTAGTTTACTTTTGTAATGGGAAACTGCAAATGATGTAACAAATACACAAAGAACAAATACAGTTTCTTTATACAACTGAGGCGGAATTGAGGCAAAGAAAAGGGGTTTCAGATAGGTACACTGACTGATAACAGGCTGCAAGAAACAGAGATAAAACTAAGCAAAAGGAAGCAGGGAACCACAACTGCACAAGGCAAGGGCTGATCAACGCACCCTCAGCACAGAGAAACTGAACTTCAGCACAGGTATCCTTCACGGGACTTGCATTGAAATGCAGAACCTCTTCACAGAGTCTACGCTGAAGTAGAAACGAGAATTGTCTCTGGGTTCTGGGTCACGGTTTGCAGTTTAATATACAGTTTTTGGCCGGATAAAAGCTATCAATTAGGTACAACTAGGAGGATGATTTAAAGGAGGACTAAGATCTATCACAAAGGGCTGTTAGAGCACTTGTGGATCAGTTTGTTCAGATCATAAAAACAGGCCCAGTGAGTGGACTAGAGTGGCAGATCTCTACTTTGCACTTGAAAATGGCAAATGCATTTCGATTCGGTACTCCTGAGTTTATGAGAAGAACAACAATAGAAACACAAATAAACTAACAAGATACGATCCCCAGCGGAGTCGCCAATTTGTTGTTGGGAAAAGTATCCAATTCGGAATGCCCCTATCCCACTCTAAGGTGTGATAGTGCCTTAGCAACAAACAAGGTAAACTAATTGAGTATTCTTCTTTATGAAATGTAAATGAGGAGAAAGGATGTAACTAACCTGTGTCTTCCACTAGTTTGTCGATCCAAATCACTCCTCTCTTCAGTAGCTCCCAGCTTCTTGCTCCTTCCCCGACCCAGCTTCACCAAATTTCTGCAAGATCACAAGAGAGAGAAACTACACGAAGATACAGATATACATTCATAAAAAGCTCAAGATCAGATTAAGCTAAACATGTAAGCATAACAAAACATCATTGATACACAACATGTAGGAGAAACTCAAATAGTTTATTAATAGAATAAGAAAGTCCAAGAGGAGATACAACCAAGTGAGTTCCGATCCAGCATCTACCTCCCAACAAAGGAATCCCTTCCTCTCCTCCAACAAAGCATAAATCACCCAATGTACTAATCTCAATCTCAAACCAACAACAATTCTCTGCAAAGTACAAAATTCCAGCCTCCTGAACCTCTGGGTGAGAGATCCATATATAGATGTAAGCAGAGAGGATGAGTCAGCTTATGTTTTGACTTGTGGCTTCTCTCTGTCAGTTCTTGCTTCCACTTGGAGGTTGAGAACCTCTTACTCATCACTAGTCGAATTCATTGAGGCAAGTGTCATTGGAGAAGATTTTGGAAGCTTCCATGGTCTTTCCACCTCGTTGAATGAGCTTGCCATTTGTCATTTCCCGCTCAGCGCACCCTGGTAGTGCTTCCACCTGTGTTGCAGTGCACTTAGCCAGTGTAGTCTCTGCATTTCAATGAAGGCAGCTAGTGGAGCCTCTGAATTGATCCTGAATTGACTGTTTCTGAGTGGTTTTTGGTGGAGAACTTCTGGGAGAAGCTGTCATTGGTTGACCTTGTTCCTTTAGGAGCCGTAACAACATCTTTAGGGACTTTGGATCCCTTGAATTATGGACATTTCATGCTTATAGCTGTAAGGCACAAAAATGTCTATAACAATACTACAGGAAGTTTATCAAAGGCTATGCCCAGATCACCGCGCCTATGGAGAAATTGCTGAAGAAGGATGTCACATTCCGCTGGAACGATGATTGTAAGAAGAGCTTGGATATATTGAAAGAAAAGATGGTCACTCTGCCGATTCTAGTCTTCTCGGACTGGAAGAAGAAGTTTCATGTGCATTTCGATTTGTCATGTATAGTGCTGGGAGCAGTACTAACACAAGTTGGCTGAGAAGGCTTGGACCATCCTATCGCATTCGCAAGCCAAAGATTATCCAAAGTAGAGAAGAATTATTCCACCACTGAGTGCGAAAGGCTAGTTGTGGTGTATGCGCT
The DNA here is from genome assembly GCA_031772625.1 of Pinus tabuliformis. Taxonomy (NCBI): domain Eukaryota; kingdom Viridiplantae; phylum Streptophyta; class Pinopsida; order Pinales; family Pinaceae; genus Pinus; species Pinus tabuliformis. Next base: position 1,099,510,881 of record CM062819.1, read on the forward strand.
CTAGAAGTATAAGCACTACTTGCTGGGAGGCCATTTTAAGATGTATACGGATCACTCCGTGCTGAAGTACCTGGTCAATAAGCCTGTGTTGGGGGGGAGAATCTGTAGGTGGCTTTTATTGTTCCAAGAGTATGATTTTGAAGTGGTTGTGAAGCCTAGATGATTGAACACGGGACCAGACCATCTGCCGCACATCGAAATAGAGGAGGAACCTACTAACTTGGAAGAAGGATTGCTTGACGTGCAGCTATTTGCAATGCATGTTGTGGATGGTCATTTTGAGGATATAATACATTTCCTAACAACAAGAACTGCACCAGAAGGATACACTATCCAGCAAAAGAAGGAATTAGTGGTGCGTGTGGTAGATTTCTCTATCATTGCTGGGCATCTGTACAAGATGGGGACTGATGAGATATTGTGACAATATGTACCTGAGTTTGAAAGAAGCAACGTCCTCATGGATGCTCATGAGGGTGCCGCGGGAGGACATTATGTAGGAAGAGCAACCGCGCAAAAGATTCTACACGCAGGATTGTGGTGACCAACCCTCCATCAGGACTCAAAAGCATATTACAAGGTGTGTGATGTGTGTTAAAGGACTGAAAAACAATCGCAGAGGGATGAGATGCCTTTAAATACACAAATGACATTGCAACCCTTCGAGAAGTTGGCAATAGATTTTGTAGGACCCATTCATCCACAAGGAAAGATGGGAGCAAGGTACATTATCACCGCAATGGAGTATTTGACTCATTGGGTAGAAGCTCAACCAGTGAAGGATTGGATGGGCGTGACTACCTTGAGGTTTTTATTTGAGCATGTACTGGCACAATTTGGATGTTCGAAGATCTTGATGAGTGATCACATTACACACTTCCTGAATGAGACGATCAGTGCACTGATGGAGGAATTTTAGGTATACCACTAGAAGAGTACGCCTTATCACCCACAGGCTAATGGGATAGTGGAAGCTTTCAACAAAGTGCTCGAAAACACATTGACCAAGGATTTTAATGCTCAACAAAGTGATTGGGACCTATGCATACCTGCAGTACTATGGGTTTATCAAATGAAATGCAAGATGTTGACTGGACAAACCCCTTTTAGGCTTGTCTATGGCGTTGAAGTGGTAATGCCTATGGACTATATTGTGCCTAGCCTACGCATAGTAGCACTCACAGGTATGAAGGATCGCAAAGCCCTAGAGGAGAAGCTCGCACAGTTAGATGAATTGGAGAAAGAAATATTTTTAGTAGGATTTCACTAGCAGGTCCAAAAGCAGCGCGAAAAGGCATCGCATGATCGACACATTAAGTTGTGCTCATTTAAGCTAATTGACCTGGTTTTGCTATATGATAGTAAGTTTGATAAATTTCTAGGGAAGTTCAGGATGCACTGGTTAGGGCGTTATTTCATTAAGGAGATTAACGACGGAGGAGTGGTATAGATGGTTAAATTGAATGGAGAACCCTTCCCAGGAAAGGTGAATTACAGTTGCTTGAAGGCATACACCAGCGGTCTGACCGTGTGACTAAATGAAGGTAGCACAGTATTAACACTCTAGGCAGCTGAATGGAGGCACGGGACTATAAACTACACTGCCTGTGTTGGGGAGTTGTGCAATTGGTGAATGGTGCAAAGCAAGGAAGTGTCACTAGGTCCGCGGAAGCATGGAGGGAGTTTCGCTACCCAGGGAGAAATCACGCTAGTCGGTCGGAAAGTGACTGTTAAAGTCACTGTTCATGAAAAGATGGTAGAAGTGAGGCCAAATGGAGTGGGCAGCCGACATTTAAGATGAAATTTATGGCTTATATCTTGGAAAATCTACTGCCAATCTGACATTAATGAACTGATTTTGGGGGGAACGGTCATATTTGAATTCGAAATGCCCTATAAATTACAAGTAGCTGCCCAGCAAAAAACACTTGGCATTTTCAGAATTGAGTTTTTGTTCTCTCAGGTGCACATGAACCGTGAATTCTGTCAAGATTTGATAGCGAGTCCAGCGTTTGAACAATTGTCAAAGTAGACAAAGGAACTAGTGAATAGTGTCATGTCAACACGCGCAGAAGCTATGGATACTGAAGAAGTGGAAACCAAGGAGAATGTGCAGGAAATTGATATGGAGGCCGAAGAAGCTTCCCCAAAGGTTGCCGAAGTATTGGAAGAGGTCCCTAAATCCCCGATAACACCGAGACCGAAGCCAAACCCAACCAAGGAAACCATGAAGGACAAGAAGGGAAAACAACTTGCCATACCGGTGCGTGCCTCGCCAAGACGAAACCCACCAAAGTCCACTGTATAGGAGAAAGGTGAGGCTATAAACTTAGAGGCACAGGAGGAGGACATCGAAGACATCCTGATGGACGATGAGGATGTGGGGTTTGAAGTAGAGGAGGTTGAAACCCAGGGTGTGGACCCCATTACACGGTTGTCATAGTATGTCCCTCCACGCAAACCTAAGTCCAAGGTCTTAAAGGACATTGATGAGAGTAAGACTCCCCTGCAAACCCCTCTGCTACCCAATAAAATTACTTTTGATGGTCCGCACTTGGGCTGAGTGCTGATACTGAAGCTTGAAGACTACGATTTGGTGGACCATGAGAAGTTCTCGCCCCTGGTGACTAAGTAGCTGATATAGCGCATCATAGACAAAAATACAGGAATGACTGCCTTAGAGCCGTGGAGGTGGCTCAAGGGGGTAGAGAAGGTAGGATTGTTGAACCTGCTTTGGGTGTCGCACTATAACCGCACCCCGATGATAGTTTTGGTCATCAAGCAGTTGCTGTGTTTGGTGCATGAAGGGTGTTTGTGGCTGGAGGAGTCATACCCATCATAGATACGTTGATTCATTGTATAACGTGCCTGTTGTATACAGGTGAAAATCCAGCTATGATCTTTGGCAGCAAGGGTGGCGAGCAGGCGCTTGTAGAGTCAATGAAGGAGAAATTCAAGCTGGTGAAGAAGTCGCACGGGTACACTATCTCCACCATCTACGACCCTGATGTGAAGATAGCAACATAGATCCTTGCAAGGAAGGTGATGTGGAAGTGTAGTGCCGATGAGGTACCGACGCCTGTCATCACACTCACACAGCAGTGTGCGGAAGGATTCCAGTTTAACTTGTCGGACTACCTTCGTGGAGAGTTCCTGACGAATTGTCGCGAAGCGCAAGAGCAAAGTAAGACATTCCACTATGTGTGGCTCTTGTTGTCGATTGTGTTGGTAGTGTGGGAGCTACCAGAGGAGAGTGAGTTCCCTTTGGTCACACCAGACCTTCATGAAGTAGCGAAGTACGCTTCACTGTGGGAAACCAAGGACGTGGAGCGAGTTCGAGATAGCAAGATCTTCTAGATCTTGGTGAAATGAATATCAAAATGGCCATCAATCGCAAGTTGCGATTGTCACCAACGGTATACGGTAACTTGCAAAGCTATGTTGAGTTTAAAACTAATTTCCATTGAATATCAATCAGGGCACAGAAGTGGTACGATTTTCCGTATCTAGCCACAAATGATGCCATTGATGCAGTGCTTAATAAATGGCTAGCATAGTGGCACACTAGCACGGACTTGGCGGTGGGTGGAAGCAAGTCCACTGCATAGAATAAGAAGGAGGAGGTCAAGATGAAGATGGCACAGCTGGTTGAAAAGAGGAAAAAGGAGGCCGCTGAGAAGGCCCAAGTGGAACAGGCAAGAAAAGGAGGCAGGAAAACAAACAAGTGGCACAAAGTGGGGCTCTAACAAAGGTGCGCGGTATTGTTCACCTAAGACCGAAGAGGAGGACACAGAGCAGCATGACATGAACCCTCAGTAGACATCTGCCCACATTAAGCACCCAAGAGATCTAGAGAAGGGAGGGTCCAGAAAGAAATCCAAGGTGACCAAGACCTCGCTGGAGCCTATCAGCAACTTATATGACACTAGTGACACAGTCATGGATGTCACCGCGAAGGCCCTTGTTATAGACAATTTTGTGCCTTGCAGCATCAGGCATGAATTGTCAATAATCCAAGGGATCCAAAGTCCCTAAACATGATGTTCCTATCCCTAGAGGAACAAGGTCAGCAAACCAACAGCTCTCAGATCAGTTCTCCACCTGAAAACACTCAAAAACAAGCAATCCTGAAATCAAAGCAGGTGCTCCACTAGGCTTCTGCGCTGAAACTCAACTCCTCCATGGTGTACCTGCGTTGCAAAGCAAGTGGAACAAAGGCCACCTGCGCTGAGCGAGATGGGACAAGTGGCACACTGAGTCATTGCTCTGGAATCTTCCAAAAATGACACTTGGATCAGGGATTTCGCCTTGTGATGAGTCAGAGGCTCTGTTTCTCCAAGTGGAAGCAAGGTTCTCCAAGTGGACTCAAGAACTGAAGATCAACTGAAGAGAGAGAGGACACAAGGCAGCTACACATCAGTTGCAAGCTGACTCATCCTTTCTCAATTCATCTATATATTGAGCTCTCTCCTATGAGCTCAGGAGGCTGGAATTTTGTGCAAAGTAATGATATGCTGTTGGTTTCACTATAGAGCTATTGGGTGATTACTTGAAGGAGGTGAAGAGGAGAAATTCTTTCTGCTGGGAGGTGTTGCTGGATTGGGGCCTTCAAGTGTTGTAACTCTCTCAGAACTTTACTTCTTCATTAATAAAAGCTATTGAGGTTCTTCTATATGCACTTGTTTCAATGATGTATTGTGATGATTATATATTTGATTTATGCTAATCCTTGAATCAATTATGAATGCATGCTTCTTGTAGTTTCCTTCTTTGTTATTTTGCAGGATCTTATTGTAGCTGGGCCAGCAAAAGAGCAAGGAGCTGGGAGCAAGCAGCCAAAGAGAAGAGTTTGGAATCGACATTAAGCACAAGGCAACGGTTAGTGCATTTCCTCATTCTCTCTTGCTTTCGTAAAGAAGTAAACCTTAAGTAGTTTTCTTTACAGTTGTTGCTGAGGTACTATCACCCTTAGAGTGGGATAGGGTCATCTGAGTCGGATACTTTTCCCTACAACAAACTGGCGACTCCGCTGGGGATCGTATCTGTTTGATTGTTTGTAGTATTTTGCTATTCATTTCCTGAACAAAAGAGTACCAAATCGAAAAGCTTTTGACTATATCAAAAGCGAAGTAGAGGGCAGCCACTCTAGCTCATTTCTGAGCATGTTCATGATTTGAAGAGATGATCTACAAGGATCCTTGTAAGCTCTTAGTGATAGCTTTTCATCCTCCTTGTCATCCCTTAGTGTGTGCTTGATTGATTGCTTCTGATTTGAGCAAAAACTATGCATTTTTTAGAAAATTGTGACCCGGAAACTGAGAAAACGCAACTTTCGTTTTCCAAAGCAGGTAGTACACAGGCTACCTGCTTTGCAACGCAGGTCCCGAAGGGGCTACCTGCGCTGAGAGCCAGACTGGCTGAGCAGCACCTGCGTTGGCCCAATTTTGCCTTGTGCAGTTGGGGTTTCCTCCCTTTTTCTTGCCTGTTTTCACTATAGTTTTTGCAGCAAGTTGTCTTTCTTGTACCTATTCTGAAACCAACCTTACTTGCCATCATTCCGCCTCTGTTATATAACGAAATTGTACTTGTTCTTTTGTATTTCTTACATCATTTACAATTTCCCATAACGAAAGTGAACTAGTCTTGCTTTGGCCTCTTAGATCTGAACCTGTGTTAGGCATTTTGCTGGTCTAAAGAGTTAGCTTGTTTGCTGTCCATAGCTGATTAGTCTTTTTACTTTCGTTATTATGGTTTGATTTCATGTATTTCCAGTGATTAAACAAGTAAATCTTAAGGTGTCTTTTGATTTTGGACAAGCTTGTTGGTTTTCGCTTTAAATCGAAATCAAAGTTAAATAACAACTTTCTTTTTGTAATACATCAACATTAAGAAAGGGAAAAGAAAATACATGCATTGTGCATTTTGCATTTGAAAAAGGTTTGCATGATGATTTAGGAGAAAGTGCATTAGTTTGTGCTGTATGAACTGTGTGAAAAGATTTGCCTTTCTTCTCCCTCAGTAGTTAAGATTTTCATCAGTCAAAAAGATTTGAAAAAGCTTGCTTCTCATCTTAGACTGCATTTAGGATTTTTGTCATATACATCTCGTGGTGAACCTTGAAAGGCAAACTTTAAAAAGATCAACTTAAAATATACTGAATGAACCTAACAACGCATTGAAACATAACGCAAACACATAGAGGTCTAAGCTAGAGACGTGTTCCGGCGTCGTTAAACGTAGTGACTGTCGATCTCTACGAAGGTGGGTGATTCCTTCTGAGGGACGATAGCACTAATACGGACTTGTGCTCCCACGTACCGTCGCGTATATATTGGGAGACCCCTATAGGCATTTATCCTTTATCCTTAGGAAGCCGTGTCGGCCGCCCTACTGATCGTGATGCAGTGAACACAGCATTCACGAAGATCGGCCACCCGTACCGTAAAACGTATTCTGTGGTTTCGCGAAAGGTTTGGCACACCCTCTGCCTAGATCTCCAGAGCAGTTTCTTTTGGCCCTTTTCAAACTCTATAACTGAAAAGTTCCAACCGAGCATTTGTCACTTCGGGCTCGTTAATACATCGAAGGAGACTAGAGTCATCTTTAGCTTTTTCTCGACTCTTAAAACATGAAAAAGCAAAGTTATGTTTAAAAGCGTCTAATAAAATTCATTCAAATCGGAAACACAATTCTTCCCCTTTATATTTTAGTTGATCGAGTAATCCGCAATCGTGGAAGAAAGTCATATGAATATCCGTCGTTCTCGGAGGCTTGCGAGTCAACCGTCTTTGTCTCCGGAATTGAAAACAGTCCGGACAAAGCGAGCTCGTCGAACCAGTTCAAAATCTCCTTTAAAAGTTAGAACAAGTGTTCCAACAACATCTGAGATTCTGGTTACTCCAAACATTTCCGGAAACCCTGCCTCTATAGAAGAAGTTCAACCGCCGCAGAAGGACAGTAATACTGATCCTAGTCTGGGGGCAAATACCTGTATAACTGAACCAGTTCCATCTGTAACTGGTCCAGAGAGTTTTGTTCCTCAAACATCTGTCGCTGTCGATACAACCCCTTCTTCGGCACCGGAAATCTATTACGGACCTGACGGTCTTCCTCTTCCACCTGGTCTGATTGCGATAGAGGAAATTATAGAGGAACCACAAGTATCCACTCCAACTCATTTTGGAGTAGGGGTCACTCTATTTCCTGCTACAACAGAAGTTTGTCCATCACCAGTGGAATTTCCTGTAGAATCACTAGGCAATCAATTGGATAGACTCAAAATGTCTGAACAACCGTCGACATCTAGGACTGTGTCAAATGACACGGCGACGGCAGAATTACCTGCTGCAAATCCAACAATGTTCGCCGGCATACCATCTGTCCCAACTAGCTCTCAATCACTAGAAGGAGTCCACCAAGGGACTATCTCGGCAGTGTGGTCTGTTCCTGTTTGTTCCGGAGTAATGTCTGGTAACTCTTATGGTGAAACTCATCAAATTGACCCTTTTGGGAATCAATTTAGGCCATCCAGTCCTCCAGGACAATCAATTGCCTTGAGTTCTGGATTACCACCGTATGGGGGGCAGTATGCCCTTTCATTACCCCCTCCGGGAGGGTACCCATACGGGAGTTCTCAACCTTATTCAAGTTATGGTGGAATTGCAACGAGTAGTTGGGTACCTATGCTGTCCCAGCCACCAAGAGTTGTATATTCTATGCAACAGTGTGTACCTGTGACGAACATCCCAACTACACCGGCTATTGTAACCGTGTCGCAAGTTCAAACGATGCCTGTTGTATGTCAACCTCAGATTTCTCAGGTTCTCATGCAACAGCCCCTTGACCCTGCGACCCAACCACAATCGCCTACTGGTGGGGCGACACAAGTACAATCGGGTACAATTACCCCACATCTTGGTCCAATGGTTAGTGTAGCGCAACAACCCATGGTATCGCAACCATGGATAGTGCAATACCAACAACCACAATTCCAACAAGTGTACCAAGGTTCTGAACAACAAATCTTTGCGAATACTGGACAACCATATATCCAAAATGGCCAAAATCAACCACTTTATAGTGGTCAAGTCCATCAACCGTATCAATCATACCAACATCAACTCCATTATGCTGGTATGCAAAGACCAACTGTTCAGGCAATTCCATCGTACCCTGGTTACGCTTCCCCTAACTTGAATCAACAGTTACCATTCGTGGCAACTTTAGAGTTGCCTGATTTACATCGGTTAACCAATGATCCAATTGCTTACGCCCCATGGTGGCCAGTGATCCCGCACAAACTTCCATCCGACATTCCTAAATTCAATGGAAATCCAGGTGAAGACCCGTCGAATCATGTGATGACATTTCATCTATGGTGTTCGTCGAACACTTTAAATGATGATTCGATAAGGCTTCGCCTATTTCAGAGGACATTGACAGGTCCAGCGGCGAAATGGTATATAGAATTGCCAAGAGCTTCGTTCGACAATTTTAGCTCCCTTGCCACGACATTCTTAACCCACTTTCAATTACCAATAAGGTATGAAACGGGAACAGAGATATTGACTAACTTCAAACAGACAACCGCAACTCATATATCAGATCATATACATGAGTGGCGACGTCGACGAGGAATGGTTAAAACATACGTTCCTGATCAGCTTTTAGCTGAGTGGTTTATAAAGTCGTTACTTCCGGCCATAACGGAAGATGTGGCAAAGGGGGGGGTCGTAACAGAAGAGCAGGTTATCGCTCGTGCACAATATTTGGACTTAGTATATACTCAGTCCGGCACGCTCTATGACAAAATACCAGACGCCCCTAGACCAGAGTTTTCAATCCCTCCTCCTCCTAAATCAAATAGTGACTCTCATGCCGGCGACGGCGTGATTGGCACGGCAAACACGAATCCGAAAAGGACCAATCAAAAGAAGGCCCGTAAGGATTCGAATCAAAATGCGCATGAGGAAATTCTTGCTTCGGAAGTAAATGCCGTATCGACAGATAAGGGCAAAGAAACCAATCAACCAGTAAGCAGGAAGAAACAAAACAAAGGGAAGAAGAATAAACAAGGTGAGTCATCCCCTAAGAAAAATTCTTCGAACCCTCCTGGGAATAGGAAACCAAATCCATGTCAAATATGCGATGACAAAGATCATAACACTAAGAATTGCCCATTCAAATCTGAGCTAAAGAGGTTCTTTAAGAGTCCTCATACCTCAACTGTGTCAAGTGATCCATTTCCTAACCCAGGTCAAAATCTGGTTGATAGCGGAAACGCTTCCCCATCTCAAGTGCTTATGTTGTCGGTTTCAAAACAGCAAAATGATGCTTTGATTTCGACAAGGAACAAAGATTACGGGAATCCACAGGTGTCGAACGATAAAGGTAAAGATCAACCTAGCAGTTCGACAACAACTTCGGCAGAAGTTGTACCCCCCATCACGCATGAATTAACAATAAAACCGCCAAAGGGAGTAGTACACAAGTCGACATTTAATCCTCGTGCCAGAGCGGCATAGCATTATAACATAGTGGAAGATTTGGCGCAATCGCCATCTGCTATGTCGACTCTTGAGGTACTACAACATTGCCCATCCCAAAGGCAGGCATTGTTATCAGCAATTGGTGGAGTGGATCCTAAAGATTCCAATCTTGTATCCTTTGATCACAAAGGGTATGATCCTCAGTTACCAGCTCAACTAGCTTTCCTCGTCCAAGTGAAAGCCCTCAACAAAACAGTTCATAGAACGATTATTGATGAGGGGGCATCGACATGTATTATGTCGATGAGTTGCTGGAAAACTTTAGGATCTCCAACCTTGTCGCGATCATCGACAACATTAAAAGCATTCGACGGAAGGATATATACCCCTTACGGTATCCTTAGTAACTTGAAAGTTGAACTAGGGGGCAAAACAGTAGAAATAGATGTTGAAGTCATCGATGGCAATCTTGACTATAACATCCTACTGGGAAGACCTTGGATTTATGCCATGCAAGCTGTGGTGTCGACTTATTTTAGGAAGATCGCATTCCCCTTTGAAGGAGGGATTACGGTCGTCGACCAACAGAACTTCCTCCCTAATGGTTCACAAGTTACAGGAAGCGTTCCCATGATCCATGGAAGCGACCGGTCGATTCAAGATATTGGAGTAGGTCTGTTGAAAGATCCCACCATGATGGGGACTTTCACGCTGCCACCTCCTATTTGCATAGGAAATGTACCATTTGTGGCAACATGCAATATGGTATCCACCTTGAAAGTCACAGAAGGCAGAGTCGCTATGGATCATTCGATGGTTTTGCCACCAAGCCCCATTGAAATATTGTAGCAATCAATGTTTCAGGCCTGGGAGGCAAACCCCAATCAGCGCTCATCGAGCGTTTGGGTAGATAGATCTAGAGAATATGGTACCCCATTAGATCCTTGGTCAAAAGTACATGGGACTGACGAAGGAATCTTACAATCAATGATGATTGAGGGGACACCATGGAATGACCACCACCATCGTTCCCTTCTTCCGGAATATGAAGAAGATACTCAAAAAGATCTTTACCACCCTTCAGTCTTTGAATTCCTAACAAATACTGTAAACACGGTGGATTCCGAGCGAAACTTATCCAATATCGAAGAGACTATAGCCATAAATATCTCGACCAAAACAGGTGTTGTAGAGAATATTCATGTTGGCAAAGGTTGTTCCCCTTCAGAACTGGAAATATATAACGCTCTCTTTCGTGAATTTAGAGATGTCTTTGCTTGGTCATATGATGAAATGCCAGGCATTGACTCAGGTATCGTTGAACATGAAATTAAAATGTATCCTGATGTCAAACCAGTAAGACAACGGCTTCGACAGGTGCACCCTAAGAAAGCCGCTGCCATTAAAGCAGAAGTTGAGAAACTTCTCCATGCTGGATTCATCTACCCGGTTCCTCTAACCGATTGGGTATCGAATATTGTTCCTGTTATGAAAAAACAAGGAACAATACGAGTGTGCATCGATTATAGGGATGTAAACCAAGCTTGTCCAAAGGACAACTACCCTACACCCTTCATCGACCAGATAATTGATGAATGCGCCGGATGTGATATCTTTTCCTTTATGGACGGATTCTCCGGGTATAATCAAATTAATATCCGCCCGCAGGACCAGTCGAAGACTGCATTTATATGTCCATGGGGCACATTCGCTTATCGAAAATTACCCTTTGGCTTGAAGAACGCAGGGGCGACTTTTCAGAGGGCTATGAATTATGCCTTCCATGACATCAAGAGCATTGTTCAACCATATCTCGACGATCTTCCGGCTCATTCGCGAAAGCGGACTGATCATCCGCAGCATTTAAGAGTGATATTTCTACGTTGCCGACACTACAAGATAAGACTCAACCCACACAAGTGTGTGTTTTGCGTCGGTTCTGGTCGTTTACTTGGCTTTGTAGTCTCTAAAGATGGGATTCGTCTCGACCCTTGTAAGGTTCAGGCAATCATCAATTTGCCTCCACCTTCGAATTTGCTTCAGATTCAGAAACTCCAAGGGAAAGCAAACTTTCTGAGGAGGTTCATTCCAAATTACGAGAACTTGCTAAAGGTTATACACGTCTTTTGAAAAAAGATGTACCCTTCGATTGGGACCAGGTTGCGCAAGCTTCCTTTGATGCTTTGAAAGAATCTCTAGTAAAAGCATCATTAATGTACGCCCCAGATTATCTTAGGGATTTTAACCTGTATCTAGCTGCAACAGATACCACCATTGCGATGGTTTTAGTTCAAGAAGTCGATGGAGTTGAACATCCTGTATATTATTTAAGTAAAAACTTAAATGATACAGAAAGTAAATATTCTTACGTTGAAAAGCAAGTGCTTGCTGCTGTTCAAGCGGTACAGAGATTTCGACATTATATCCTCTTTAGGAAAACTACCATTCTGTCAGATTGCAACCCCATGACTTATATACTGTCGCGACAGTTGCTGGGGGGCAAGTATTCCAAATGGATAGCGATTCTTCAAGAGTTTGATCTGGAATTTGTGAAATCCAAGTCAAAGAAAGCTCTGGTATTCGCAGAATTATTATGCGACCTCCCTTCGTCGTCCAACGATAAAACCTCCAAAGAATCAATCGTGGATGAGAATTTTTTTCTGATATCTGCAAGCGATGAATGGTATGGAGATATAATTATCTATCTCCAAACCCAAAAGTTTCGGCCAGACACCTCACACTCCGAACAGAAACGTATACGATACCAAGCAAAAGACTACATGATCGTCGGTGATACTCTTTACCGTCGTGGTATCGATACCGTTCTGAGGAGGTGTCTCACCCATGAAGAAGCCGAAAAAGCCCTGAATGAGTGTCATTCAGGCGCGTGTGGGGGGCATCAATCAGGTTTCGCTATAGCCCAAAAGATATTAAGAGCAGGATATTTTTGGCCAACAATGTTCAAAGATTGCATAATCGCAGTCCGAAGTTGCCATTCCTGCCAAATCTTTGATAGCAAAACCAGAAGACCGCCCGCACCCCTGCAACCAATAGTTGCAGTTGGGCCTTTCGCCAAATGGGGCATCGATTTCATGCAATGTAACCCCACCTCGACCGGGGGGCATGGGTATATTATAGTCGCAGTAGACTATTTTACCAAGTGGGCCGAGGCGATGCCTACATTGGACAATACTGGTGAAACAGCTGCCCTATTCTTTTTCAATCATGTAGTCGCCAGGTTCGGCGTACCTCAGGCTATAGTTACAGATCATGGATCGCATTTCCGCAATCACATGATGGTCGAATTAGCTGCCAAACTAGGGCTATCTCACGACAGCTCTACTCCGTATTATCCACAAGCCAACGGACAAGTTGAAGCAATCAACAAGGTCCTGAAGCGTATGTTGCAGAGGATGATCGGAGTTCATAAAAGAAGATGGCACCTAATCCTGTATGCAGCCTTGTGGGCCTACCGAACCTCGGTAAGAAACGCAACCGGATTCACACCTTTCCAATTGGTGTACGGTCTAGAAGTAGTCTTACCGATCCAGTGTGAAATTTCGTCGCTTAAACTCACAATTGATCTCCTCCCCGGAACTTCGGAAGAAGAGGCTCGTTTCTTGGAATTAATCCAATTGGATGAAACCCGTCGTGATGCCACTTTGGCTAACGAAGCCCATAAGAAATGAGTCAAGGCTCAGTTCGACAAAAATGTCAAACCCCATGTCTTCTCAGAAGGTGATTTGGTCTTGCTTTATGACCAAGAATCTGATAAATTAGGAGCAGGTAAATTCAATTCCTTATGGATGGGCCCCTATATTGTTAAAAGAGTGTTAGCAAAAGGAGCCTACGAGTTAATAGATTACGACGGAATTCCACTGGCGCAGCCCCGGAACGGGTTGTACCTCAAGCGTTACTATGCTTAAATAGTAACCTACATGCTTTTGTTGTATTTTGTTTTCGCCAAAGTTCTTGTTCTGGTTGAGTGATTCCCCTTTTTTATTCGTTGCAGATGTCAAACCTTATGGAGACATGTGTTGGATATGCCGACGGAGCGAGTCGCAGTTCGCGGAACCTATCCTCCGCAGCCTGGGCCATTTTTGATCCAAGCGGCGAGTTAGTAAGTTTCAGAGGTGTATGTATTGGGCAATCAACGAATAACATCGCTGAGTATAGCGCGTTGATAGAACTACTCTCTGATGCCATCACACGTGGCATATGCCGACTAATCGTCAGGCTAGACTCATAGCTCGTAATACGACAACTCAATGGTATATATTCTGTTCGCAATCCAGCTATTTATCGCATGTTCCTAAGAGTAAAAATCTTGGAAAGACGATTTGATTCAATTCAATATCAACATATTTCAAGAAATTTAAACACATTAACTGACTCATTAGCAAACTATGTGTTAGATAGACATTTGCAACATTTATAAAACGGACACATCATAAAAGAGTGTACATATGAGTCATCCAAATCAACCAGAATAAAACTCGAAAATCAAAATATATATATAAGCTGTTCATAAAGTTCATACATAATGTCTTGTAACCGAGACAAAAAATTGGTCATGTGACCTAAAAACTCAAAAATGCTAGGGGGCACCCTAGCCTAGTGATGCTCCTGATAGTAAGCCACAGTCTGTGCTATCATGCGCAGAAGACGGGTCCATTGTCTAGGTACACCGATAGTATGCTGCTGCATTGGTAAAGGCAACTCGTCAATCTGTACATCCGGAAGACCACGGGTAAGGTTCTCAACCTGCCCCTGCACAGCTGTAAGGGTCTCAGTATCGCTAAAATCACGGATAATAACTCTCCGAGCAGGTTCCTCTGCCGGAGCAGCAACAGGTGGTCTCAGACGAACTGCCGGACGAACAGGACCGACATCTGCAGGCACACATGAGTTCAATTAAAGTCTTGATAGAATAAAGCACAAGAACATTATAAATGAAAACAATGAACAATAATATGGTTGAAGTTCTTACCAGTAGCATCCCACTGAGCACCGTCTGGCAGTACCATATCCGGATCACCCCGGAAATCCATACCAACATATGGGTACTCGGAAAAAGCCATCTCCTGGCGATCGAACCACCTGAAGAAAGCGGCATTGAAAGAAATCTGGGATTGACCTGCATGTCTGGACATGTGATCGACCCATCGCTGCATACGTGGCTCGGTAGGAGAAGGCACTCCGAGATCAATATACTGAGGTTGCATCAGAGGGATCTTCTCTAAGGCGAAGGCAGTCAGAATCGAACCAAAACCAAAGTTCTTCAGCTTCCCGTCCTTCACCTTGTTCAGTTGACTTTTCATTTGAGTAAGCACTGCATCACTCCAGTTGAAGATCTTCGGTTGGAGACACTCCAAGGCATGCTGCATATGAGACCTGTTGGAAACATGTAAAGATGTGCTACCAGCCATCCTACCAAGAGTATACAGAATAGACCTGAGAGGCCTGCTAGTAACATCACGGATGACTACCTTGCCATCTCTACTCGGCTGGGACCCCTCCCTGCAATACTGGCGGACATAATCTCTCACGGAATCATTCCCCCGAACTGTACCTGATAAAGAAATGGGAGCACCCCGCCTTGACAAGCCAGTCAAGAAATAAATATCTGTCACGGTCAACGGAATAGGTTTGTTCCTGATCTGGAATACTTGGTTAACAGGATCCCAAGCATCAAGCATATACTGCAGTAGAGAAATCTGTGCTCTCATGCTAGAGATACGGAAAAACTTCAGCAAACCACAGTCTCGTAATGCGCCCACCGTAACAGGATCATGAAGGGCAATCATATCTTCTTCTTCATGTTCTCGTTCTCGCCATGTTAGGGCCATCTTGATCAAGAATCCCTGCAAAACAAACAAGAGAATGAGTCAGCTCCTGAAATTGATGAAAAACTGGCGAAAATTTCATCAAAATCTGTGAAAAATTGTTGCTTTTATGCCCCAAAGCAGGTGCCCAGTGTACTACCTGCGTTGGGGGACAAGCTGCCTTCAAGCAGCTTGGATCCCAACGCAGTTTTCGAATGGGGAACCTGCGTTGATCAGAGGGCGCCCTGGAAAAACCCCAGAGGCTCAATAGAACAGCAAAACAGGCATAAAACAGGAAAATGAAACCATGAAAATGAAGAGCTAAGGTTTAGCTCCTACCTGGTCCAAACGGCGCCGAAAATCGTCCGCAGAATCTCCCGGAATTAGCTGATGAAAATCGAGGGGAAAGAGGCTCCTCCAAAGCTCCAACAAGCAAATGCAAATGAAATGGTAAAATGAGAGGTAAAAACCCTTTTTATTTGCTTTCTTACGTAATTCGAGGTAAATATTAATGTGTTAATCTCATTTTCAAGTAAATATTACTCATTTCTAACTAGTTTGTTGCAGCAATTTGAAAATGCAGTGCTATCAGTGGAAAAGAGAAGCTAGTTATGGTAAGAAAAAAATAAAATAAAAAAAATCAAAAGTAAACCATATATCCGAGCAGTTTTAGCAATGTTCATGCTCGTTAAAAAATAAACGCAAGATCCGAGCAGTTTTAGCACATAGTTCATGCTCGTTAAAAAATAAACATAAGTCGTGAGCAATCTTCCCCTAGAGTTCAAGCTCACTCAGAAAAAATGAACCGGTAAATAACCTTGGTAAATGTAACCTTTGACAGCCATATTAAAGCCCTTGGTCGTGTTCTTGCAGTCTCACCTCCATCTGTTCATTTGGCCAATCGTTCATCTCCATATGTTTGTTTACCCATTTTGAGGAACAGCTGCGAAGAGTGATTTCACTTAGCCATCCTTGTGACACTGCCGTGATTGGAAAATTCCAACCTGTACCTGGAATTTGCTGCTATCCCTGTTTATCACTCGTTCCTCAAAAAACGAGTCTTCTTTGAGCTCTTTTCTCTTGACTCGTAAAATATGAAAAGTTTGCCGAGTTTTGGCCTTCCAGCTCGTTAAACGACCGGAAGAGCTATCCCTCCTCTAGATTTTAATCTTGTTGGACCTGAGGGATTATTGCACAAAAAGATCGAGAGCTTGTTTTGTTCGGCTCGTTAAAGCAATCGAAAATTCATCCCTTCTGTATTGTTTTATACTTTTTCGGACTTAAGGGATTAGATGACGAAAAAGGAATTCTGGAGTTGACTTTATGTACCTTTTCAGACTCTCTAAAAATGAAAAGGACCGAGTTATCCTTGTCGTTAGACTCGTTAAATTCATTAAATAGCGACAAACTTGTCTTTAGACGAGAACGAGTTTCCCTATCGCTAGGCTCGTTAAAACATAGCGATGGGCTTGCCCGAAGGGTAGGTTATAGAACAAGCATATGTTATCCTCCTCAAGCTTGATAAAAATAAAGAGGTACTGGTCAGCAATGACTGGGGAAAAATTGGGAGAACCTCACAGCTTTAATGGTAGCAAGTCACTCTTGAACATGACACTTTGTCCTCCGTATCACATCGGGTTGGGTTGTTTCATTCACCGGTCTCATCACCATGGTCCTCGCCACACCATCCACATTTGGGGTAATGCTACCAATCCATCACATCAGTGTCGTTATATGTTCAAGAGATGTTGTTCTGCAAAGAGTCAACCGTGTCCCATCCACTGCCATACATTGTCCTTCATCCATTTCATGACCGCCACCCTGAATCATACATCACAGTTTGTTTTCACCTCATCACAATCACTAGCTCCGTTCCGTGTCACTGATGTGGGATTCATTAAGGCCCTCCTTTGACGGATCGCTCCTTGTCGACATCAGCTCATTATCCAAGGAGTTGATCTAGGAACACCCCCTTCAGTACTTTGAAGCTTGCATGCCTCAATGGCAAGTTTCTCACTTCCGGCGACAGGTATACAACAATGACCTTCGACCAGAAGATTTTGCATGGTGGTCGACGCCAAGTCCTTTATTCCCACCATGTGAATTGTACTGCTGTACCTTGAGGGTCATCATCCTTATCGGTGATTCCTCTCGCGCTTGTTAACGGTTTACATCATTGACCGGTAATCAAGCGATGTCTTTCCATGTTCGACTTCAAGAAATTCTCACATGGATCGACTTGTACATCGAGTGAAGATCGGAAGAGATTGAAGACCCCGGATCTAGTTTCATCCATCCGGGCTGTGATATATATTCAGGATATAAAGACATTTGATATGTACATCATTGCAGCAGATGATCATCCTTCTCAAAGGATGATAATTTCAGCAGAGAATTATCAGTCTATCATCAGACGATCGTCTGTTCTATGTACCAAAATGTATTTATAAAGCTGAGCATGGGAATGCCCGCCTCAGCTAGATCATGAAAAAGAATGAAAAATAATGTATTGTATTGTATCTTATTACAGGACACTTCTCAGCAGATTGAATGAACTTCGGATCCTCCTAATAAAGCATTTCACCCGATAAACGACCTCATACTTTAGGGGGCATCTGTTATAGACAATTTTGTGCCTTGCAGCATCAGGCATGAATTGTCAATAATCCAAGGGATCCAAAGTCCCTAAACATGATGTTCCTACCCCTAGAGGAACAAGGTCAGAAAACCAACAGCTCTCAGATCAGTTCTCCACCTGAAAACACTCAAAAACAAGCAATCCTGAAATCAAAGCAGGTGCTCCACTAGGCTTCTGCGCTGAAACTCAACTCCTCCATGGTGTACCTGCGTTGCAAAGCAAGTGGAACAAAGGCCACCTGCGCTGAGCGAGATGGGACAAGTGGCACACTGAGTCATTGCTCTGGAATCTTCCAAAAATGACACTTGGATCAGGGATTTCGCCTTGTGATGAGTCAGAGGCTCTGTTTCTACAAGTGGAAGCAAGGTTCTCCAAGTGGACTCAAGAACTGAAGATCAACTGAAGAGAGAGAGGACACAAGGCAGCTACACATCAGTTGCAAGCTGACTCATCCTTTCTCAATTCATTTATATATTGAGCTCTCTCCTATGAGCTCAGGAGGCTGGAATTTTGTGCAAAGTAATGATATGCTGTTGGTTTCACTATAGAGCTATTGGGTGATTGCTTGAAGGAGGTGAAGAGGAGAAATTCTTTCTGCTGGGAGGTGTTGCTGGATTGGGGCCTTCAATGGTTGTAACTCTCTCAGAACTTTACTTCTTCATTAATAAAAGCTATTGAGGTTCTTCTATATGCACTTGTTTCAATGATGTATTGTGATGATTGTATATTTGATTTATGCTAATCCTTGAATCAGTTATGAATGCATGCTTCTTGTAGTTTCCTTCTTTGCTATTTTGTAGGATCTCATTGTAGCTGGGCCAGCAAAAGAGCAAGGAGCTGGGAGCAAGCAGCCAAAGAGAAGAGTTTGGATTCGACATTAAGCGCAAGGCAACGGTTAGTGCATTTCCTCATTCTCTCTTGCTTTCGTAAAGAAGTAAACCTTAAGTAGTTTTCTTTACAGTTGTTGCTGAGGTACTATCACCCTTAGAGTGGGATAGGGTCATCCGAGTCGGATACTTTTCCCTACAACAGCCCTGTAGCAATTTGAAAAGAAGCGACAAATCATACTAGGGGCCATCCAGATCGGGTTGCAGGAGTTGCAGACCCATGCGTTGCAGGCTGGTACGATGTCTCCCAGTTTGGCCATAAACACTTCAGAGGTTGTCGATATGCTGCGCACAGAGGCTTCTAGTGTGATAGTGATGCTGGATGGAGCACTAACCACGGAAAATGAGGTTGACAGGTTGTTACACAACATTTTGTCACTGTCCATGTACTCCCCGTTCCTTGATCCTGGAGGACCTCTACAGTGAACCCAGCATGCTTTTCCTTCATGAAGAAACTCCCAATGTGTCCCTCTTCATGAGCAGATCAATTCCCTTTTGTACCATTTCCCCTTAAACTTCTATTTTTCCCAGTTTACAAGACTGGTGCTAATGACCTTTGTCTACCCCGCACCGATGCGTAAAGATTATCACTATTCCTAGCGCCGACCGGAGTGACTGAGCTATGTTCCAGTCGCACCAGTCCTGTTATGGAAAGTTTTTTAAATTAGGAGTTGAAGCTTCCAACTCTAGAAGCTTCGTAACAGAAGTCTGGTAAATGGTTTGGCCAGATGGGGTCAAGGATGTCAGTTTGGGCTTCTTTCCCCTATAATGATGGAACTACCTCAAGGGATAAGCCCTTCTCCCATGAGAAGAGGATCCATCTCCCATCCATTCATCCTATATAAACCTCCCTTTTTCCCAAGCACAAGTTAGAGTGTTGTAGCGTTGATTAGTGTGCTAATGCTATTTTGGTTTGGAGTAGACAAAAAACTATTACTAGTTGTATCTATCTAGTTGTGTGAGGGAGAAGTGTGATTTGGTTTGGAGTGAATCCTAAAGGGAAGAGCCTTAAAACTATTGTCGATTGAGGCCATCATGGAATGCTAGCAGAAGTGTGTGGGAACCTGGTCTTGTCAGAGGAGGACTGTGACGTCAAGACAAATGGTTCTAATCTCTCTTTGATATCAATATATGCAACTATCGATTGATTTCCTACATGATTTTTCATCTTACATATTCATGGCTTAATGTTTCTTGACTTGTTAAGTAGGTTGAATTACAATTTTTCTATTATCATGGTTTTTTTCTACTGTTGTTTACTTGTTTCAGGTGCTTGAAGAAGGAAGCAAGAGAGATATGGAGAGAGCAAGCAAGGACATTATCAAACAGTATAAGTGGACTAAGAGGTAGGACCTCTTAATTGGTTCTAACCTAAGGGAAGCTTCCATAGAATGTATCTGTGGTGGCTAGACCCATTATCAGGCTAGAGGAATTTTTTTGTGTCCGCACTTATAATTTTACTTCACCACTAATTGGCAACTCCATTGGGGAATCCAATCCTTTTGTTTGTCTTGGATTTCATGATTTCATGAGAACTTTTCTAGTTCCACTTTGTCCCTTAGGTTCTGTTTCTTTTCTCCTACTTCCTGGCCTGAGTCTGAAATTCATAGTAGTAAATATGGTCTCTGTTTCATTTTTTTTTCTTGGCTCCCTCAATCAGCGTGCTTAATCCGCTAACAATCATGTCGATCAGTGCGAGTTGCTGAGAAACAGTCATGCTGACTAGCCTCTGGCGCTTGTTGTCAGTTAGGCAGTCGCACTGATGCCTGTAAGTGAAGATTAGGGTTTGTCCCCAATCTTGGTCAATGTGTTTTTCTCTCATTATTTTAACCTCGTAAGCTGTTTTGACCATCTTCTCCCTGACTAGAAAGCTTCATTTAGCTTGCTTTGTGTGCTTTCTTGGTTTAGCTCACCCTCTGATGTGTTAAGTCTGGCCTTGTGTGAAGTTCTTTGTTATATTTTCTTTGAATCCCTCAATCAGTGCTATGTTTTGCCAAACAGTTGCATCGATCATGCCTATTACCGCTAGTTTTAGCTTGAAAGTCATGTCGGTCATGCTGATCGACGCTACTTTTGGCCCAAAAGTAGCTCCGATCTTTGAGTTAAGAAAAAATTAGAATTTCTCCCATTCCAGTGCCAGTGTGTCTTGACCCTCAAGCTCTCTTCTTCCTCCCAGAAGTGACTAGGATGCTTTGATTGCTTCATCTTCAATTTAATGAGTGAAAGAGTCTCATTTGTTCTCTTATTTCGAGTGTCTCTTTTCTCTTTCCAAGCATAGATTACATGGCTTGGTTTTTTTATTAAAGAATTTATGTGTTTGGTTTGTTCGATTCAGGGAAGAAGTTGCTTTCAGTTTCATTTATAATGCTTTGGATTTGATTGATGCTTTTTGTTCGGAATTGTGAAAATTTTCATTTAAAGTGCTTTATGTGAAAGATTCATTTTGCATTTTATGAAAAGAAGAACATCATTCTAGTTTACTTAAGCGAAAATATTGCATTAGTAGCGTTACTGAGAAGCTAGAATTGCATCATCATAAGCATTGGAAATGAAATGAAACTTCTGATGTTGTTATAAGAAGATTAAGTTCATTTAGGAGTTTTATTAGTTAAAGATTTCATTCTTCGATTGTTGCATTAATTTTGTGTTCTCTATCTCTCAATTAGTGATAACTTTCATTGAAGACAAAGATCTCTTTCCTCATATAGCTTCATATAGGAGTTTTCATATGACAACGATAGGGCCTTGTAATTGAAACCTAATTCAAGATCAACTGTTAAAATTTATTGAATTAACCTAAGGAAGCATTGAAACTTAACGCTTACATTTAGTGGTCTAGGCTAGAGACGTGTTCCGACATCTTTAAACCTAGTAGATGTCGTTAGCTTTGGCACTAGACAGCGCTAGTACAGATTTGTGCTCCCCATACCATCGATTATATAATGGGAAACCCCTCTAGGCTGCAATCCTTTATCCATAGGAAGCCAAGTCGGCCGCCTTGCAAACTTGATACACCAAACACACCATTCGTGGAAATTACCTGCTCGTACTTCTTGGTTCAACAAGGTTCACCAGGAGGTATTCTGCAGTTCACGGTTGCCTCGTAATCCTTTTTACCTAGATCATCTGGAGTAGTCATTTGATCTTTTTAACTCATTAAACTTAAAATATCATTTGATCGCTTGTCCTTTCGAGCTCATTTCCAATCGAAAGTGATAGAGTCACCTTTCGTCCTTTTCTCGACTCGTAAAATATGAAAAGGTAAAGTTTTGTTTCAGTGTCTTAAAATTAACTGCCCACGAAATATTCCTGTTTAAAGTTATCTTCCTTAGTGTTTCTTTAGAAATTCAATTCCAATGGCAACATTTCCAGAGTCCACCAGTCAAGGGTTCCCCTCGGATGGGAATCTTGGTCCTTTTCCTTCTTTTGGAAATTTTGGTGCTCCTTATATGGTGACATTGTCCCTTCCTGGGTTAACCATTGGTTTACCTGTCTGGTTGTTTCCGACCTCGGTGGTCCTGAGCATCCCAACTCCTGTCCAAACATCTCCTTCATTTGAATCACGTCACGATGATTCTAAGGTTGATCTCTCACCTTATTCCCATCTTTCTTCATCTTCCCCTTCTACTTTGCCCAGTGAAAGTTTGAAATCTAGTAACCAGGAGGCTAAGAAGAAGAAGAAGATGATGAAGAAGAAGACAGATAAGCGAGAGGCCAATCGTGCAGTTGTTACTCCAAATGCACCTCTTGTAGACAAACCTTATAATCCTCCACAGAAGGTTAGATTCCCTTGTAATCTGTGTAAGGGTGACCATCTCCTTCCAGATTTTCCTGGCATTCCTAGAGTCCTAGAGGTGTGGTCTCAAAATTTGGATCGACCATCCCCATTAACCTCTGGAGATCATGTCGATGTTGCACCCTCAGTTAACAATGGTAAGAAGAAAGGGAAGATTAGATTCCCTTGTAGGTTATGTGAAGGAGAGCATCTTCTTCACCTTTGTCCTCTTATGGATAAAGCTTCCAAAGTTTTGGAAAACCTTAGTGCTCCTCAACCCCAACTTCCTGTTGGTTATCAGAGGATTTCTTCTAACCCTCTCCCGGTTGGTAAAGAGATTGACTTGGACTCATCTCTTGCCCATCCTACTCTTCCTGAGCGAGACTCTCTTGTGTCTATTCCTGAACAACCATTGGTAAAAAAGAGTGTCGACTTGGTTCCGCCGCCATTTGCTCACTCTGTTCCGGAAGAGATTGGTGATCATACTGCTCATGTTCTTCTCGTCTCCTCAAATTCTCATGAATCGAAGCGTGACCCTCCCATCCCAGTTGTTTAGGATATTCCTTCTCCTATTTCTATACAATGTGGGGGAAATCATATGATAACCCCACCAAGCGGTTCTATCATCTCTTTCGATTCGGGTCCATTGACTACTTTATGCCTCCCATCTTATGTGCCTTTCCATATCATACAACAAGCCTATAATATGGTAGTACATGGCACTATATTAGATGAAGGCCCGTACGTTATCATCATGTCTTCTACTACTTGGCAAGCTTTAGGTTCCCCACAGCTTGTGAATGTCACCCAAAATTTGTTGGATTTCAACAAAGGAACCAGTCAACCCTTAAGGATCCTTCCGAAGTTCCCTATTACCTTGGGAGGAAAGACCGTTTGTATAGATGTGATTGTAGTCCAAGGTCCATTATATTTCAATATTCTCCTTGGATGCGACTATGTTTATGTCATGGGAGCTCTTGTTTCTTCACTTTCTTGTGTGGTTTGTTTTCCGCATGAAGGGAAAATTGTGATTATTGATCAACTGTCATTCATTGGTCACTAGGCACCTCCTTTGCAACCATCGTCCCCTACCGACTCTTGTTTGCAAGCAGTACCTTCCCCGCCACAGGTCAATTATGTGGCTACCCATTCTGTCTCCACATCTATTGATGATCACACAGATGGTATAGTACATTATGTACTGGGGGCATTGGAACCCGATCTGTCTTTGGTACCAAATGACATGTATTCCTCCCAGAGCGTGTTTCTTCCATCTAATGAAGACCTCTTGGGAGCTGTGTTCTCATATGGTCCATGATCCGATTACGAGGATAGTTCTTTTCCTTGTGTCAACCTCGTTAAAAAATGAAACAAAGGGCATGAGGATAGTTCCTAGTCTTGTGTTAACCTCGATAAAAAATTAAACAAGGGTCTCAAGGATAGTTCTTTTACTGTGTCAACCTCATTAAAAAATGAAACAACTCCCTTTTCAAAATCGATTATTTGATTAAGATCTTGTAAAATCCCAGTCGAGTCTTTCTCAGATCTCGAAAGTGAACCTTCATTCCATCCACCTTGTTGAATGAAATGAAGCTTGGGGGGCATGTACCTTATTTGAGTCATTATGCTGGGAGAATGCAAACTTATAGCAAGCATAGTTTTTCATTTCAAGCTTGTGTAAACATGAAACTGAATCCAAGTAGAGTTCTCCATGGTTCAAGCTTGTGTAAAAATCAACCCATGCCTGATTTACATCTCGTGATTGACGTTTTAATCAGTTGATTTCTGCTAGATGATCCTTGGTTGTTTCATTCCATCGCCACCATCTCTCTGGCCAATCGTATGCTTTCACTTGGTTGTTATTCCTTTCCTGAGGGACTACAACGATGAGTGGTTTTGTTAGCCAGCCTCTTGACCATTACATGTTTTGAGCAGTTCCACCATTGTCAGAACCAGGTGCTACCCTTTATGCCACTTGTTCCTCCAGGACGAGTCACCTTTAATCTCTTTTCTGACTCCTACAAAATGAAAAGATTGCCAAGTATTTTTCCTTTTGGCTCGTAAAAGAGAATAAAATGGGGGGTCTGATTTCAAGCTCTTTCCCGACCCTTTAAAAGTAAAAATATGGTCGATCCCTTGTCGTTTTGAACTCACTAACGGATGAGAAACATTGTGCACCCAGTATAAATTAACCCCTTTTTCTGGTTAGGAGGTACTCTTTACGAAAAAGGTACTCCTTGACTAAAATGGTCAAGCGGTTCTCTCAAGTATCATTTTCTACCTTTTCGGGCTCAAGAGACACAAATGTACGAAAAGGGACCAAGTGGAGTTTTCTATTACGTGTCTTTTTCAAACTCTCTAAACATGAAAAAGATATCGAGTTACACCTTTGTCGGACTTGTTAAACTATTAAATGACATCAAATTCATCACCATGATGAACACGAGCTTCTCCTTCCTAGGGCTCATTAAACTTACTAGGTCGGATTCGTCCGAAGGACAAACTTACGGTGCAAGAATATGTTATCCCCTTCAAGCTTCCGATTGAAAAATAATTGGGGTACCTACTAGAAATGGTGGGGGAAAATTTGGAAATCTAATCAGTTGTGTGGGAAACTCACTCTTGAACATGACACTTTCTACTTCGTATCGGGCTGTGATATCCTCCTTTGTATCATTGACCTCCCTGAGTTTGGGCCATTCATTTTTTCCTTCCATTTGATCTCTGCCATGTCATCATGACCACCGATCCTATGGATCCAAAAGCTGTCAAACTTCCAGTTGTGTTATCGATATGTTCAAGAGTTTTCCTTCTGCAGTTACACTTACCTCTGATTCTCTATATCGCCAAAATTCATTTTGCATCCTATCGTCTCGTGTCGATGATGTGGGAAACATTATGGCCCACCTTTGACACAGTCGTTTCCCATCGACTTTAACTCATTTTCCAGGAAGTTGAAGAAGAGAATCACTTCTAGTACCTTGGAGCTTGCATGCCCTAATGGAAAGTTCTTCACACTCGATGACAAGTTCACATCATTGGCTTTTGATCGAGTGATTTCACGAGTGTTCAACTTCAGTTCCTCTATTCACATTCTGTGGATTGTGTTGATAGTACCTTGAGGACCATTGTCATTATTGGTGGTTTCTCTCGCACTTGTTAATAGTTTACATCATCGACTGGTAATCAAGTGACTTTCTAGCATGTTCGACATCAGCACACCTATTCACATGTTAGAATCTATACTTTGATCGGGTTGTGTTGGAGTGCAAGACCCTGGACTCAGATCGCAAAATTCTAGGTTGTGAAGTGGTGTGACATGGTTATGATGATATGCATGTCTCTTTCAGATGGTTGGCTGCAACCATACCTTGGTTTCATTATGATCCTCTTTGACAGATGGTTGCGCCCATACCTAGATCCATTTACATGATCATTCTCTGGATGGCTGTGTCCATGCCACGATTCATGTATCATTTGAAATAAATCTCAGTTTATGTATATGTGTCTATAATTGCTTGCAGGTTTTCTGATGGCAGACCAGTTCCCCGCATTGATTTATAAAGCATTTCATCCCTCACTCCAGTTCGAACTTCACACTTTAGGGGGCATTTGTTACACAAAATTTTGTCACTGTCCATATACTCCCCGTTCCTTGATCTTGGAGGACCCCTACTGTGAACCCCACATGCTTTGCCTTCATGAAGAAACTCCCATTGTGTCCCTCTTCATGAGCAGATCAATTCCCTTTTGCACAATTTCCCCTGAAACTTCTGTTTTGCCCAGTTTACAAGACCGACGCTAATGACCTTTGTCTACCCCATGCTGATGTGCAGAGATTAGTACTATAACTAGCACCAACCAGAGTGAATGAGCTATGTTCTAGTCATGCTGGTCTTGTTATGGAAAGTTTTTTAAATTAGGAGCCGAAGCTTCTAGCTCTATAAGCTTCGTAACAGAAGTCTGGTAAATGGTTTGGCCAGATGGGGTCGAGGATGTCAATTAGGGCTCCTTTCCCCTATAATGATGGAACTACCTCAAGGGATAAGCCCTTCTCCCATGAGAAGAGGATCCATCTCCCATCCATTCATCCTATATAAACCTCCCTTTTTCCAAAGAACAAGTTAGAGTGTTGTAGTGTTGATTGGTGTGCTAATGCTATTTTAGTTTGGAGTAGACAACAAGCTATTACTAGTTGTATCTATCTAGTTGTGTGAGGGAGAAGTGTGATTTGGTTTGAAGTGAAGCCTAAAGGGAAGAGCCTTAAAACTATTTTTGATTGAGGCCATCATGGAATGCTAGAAAAAGTGTGTGGGAACCTGGTCTTGTCAGAGGAGGACTGCAACGTCAAGACAAATGGTTGTAATATCTTTTTAATATTAATATATGCAACTATCGATTGATTTCCTACATGATTTGTCATCTTACATATTCATGGCTTAATGTTTATTAACTTGTTAAGTAGGTTGAATTACAATTTGTCTATTATCACATTTGTTGTCTACTGTTATTTACTTGTTTCAGGTGCTTGAAGAAGGAAGTGAGAGATAGCTGGAGTGAGAAAGAAAGGAAATTATCAAACAAGATAAGCGGAATAAGAGGTAGGCCCTCTTAATTGCTTCTAACCTAAGGGAATCTTCCATAGAATGTATCTGTTGTGGCTAGACCCATTATCGGGCTAGAGGAATTCGTTTGTGTTCGCACTTATAATTTTACTTCACCACACAGACCCACTATCAGCGCCTTGAAGGGAGTTGGGTTGAACCTGGTAGTACTTCTGTATGAATAACTCCACCTCTTGTAGGATGTAGTAATTGTAGGACTGAGGGCCCGAGAGCACCGCGCCCTCCAGGTGATCAATGAACAATGAATAAACAATGAAAAATGGCCTTACAAAGAAATTCTTCCATCACTGCTAAGGCTGAGGCAACCAACTAGAGCAATAAGATCCTGCAGTTCATGGAGGAGGAATGTAGAATGGTCCCAGAGTTGGCCATTCCGGAGGAGGAGCCAGTCGAGGTCTGCATCCGCAAATTGGCCATAGGGGTGCATGACACTCGGACAGAGGTGGTGCAGGTTCAGTTGGAGCTGAACCTACAGATTACAGAGCTCAATTTGAGGGCCCAACCTTCAACACCGCCATAGGTAAAGGAACAGTGGGAAGCCGCTGTCACAGAAGTAGTCACGGCGGTGGAGAGTGGAGTAGCAGATTGCACACAATTGTTCGAGCAATCGTTTGAGGTCCTGACTAGCTTGCAAGAGGATCCAAACATCCAAACGCTAGAGACAGAAGCGCGCGAGCTACAATATCACTACGACAAAGTTAAAGGCACATCGCAAACCGTCGTGCTGACACAGAGGTTAGCCAAGCTATAGGAAGCCAAGCAGCTGAAGGAACAGGTGGAAACTGCACTGCACAAGGAAGCAGTGTTGAAGGCATGACTAAAGCCCTGGCTGGAGGAATCTTACATAGTCATAGGAAACATTGAAGGTAATCTTGCAACTTTGCAAGCGATGCAAAAAAAGCTTCAGGCTGACAGCATAAGAGCAGTAACCGAGAAGATAGTTGAAGATCCGAAGCAGGCAGCAGCTCAGTGCATGGTCGAGGTTGAAGTGGTCCAGGTCAACCTAGACGGGATTCACGTAAAGTTCTTCATGCCTACCGAGTGACTCAAGGGCGAGTCACGATGTTTGTGATGGGGGCCTGTTAGGAGAGGGATCCCCCAAGGGAAGTTTTGGGGTTAAAAGCCCATGTTTAATTCAATTTTTGTAATATAATTCTCAAGACTCCATATTTTGTGGTCACGGAGCGCGAAGGTGTTATGCAACATAAAGGGTAGTCTGCCCTTAGTCTTGTAAAGTAAAGTCGGCTGTAAGAATTCTACCCATGGTCTGTGGACCATTGGATTGTATAAAAAGAGCTAAGCTCTAAGTGGTTTTAGAGACATAGAATGGCAGATCATGTAAGAGATTCATAGCTTTGGAGAAAGAATTCTGAGTCTTGGGTCATAGCGTAGGTAGAGGCTCTGTAGCTGAGTGTGCAAAGGGCTAGGGTAGAAGTCCACAGCTGAGTTTGTGGACCCCTGCAGCTGTGTGCGCAGGGTGGACAGAGTCTGTAAACACTTGGGGAGATATTATTAAAGAGAGATATTTTGTAATTTCTTTGTCTTTGTTCTTTTGATGCATCTAGATATTTTATGTATGAATTTCCTTTATTGTGCCTATATGATGCGTGGAAAACCACAATTAAATTAACTAATTGAATGCATTTACGGATATTTGGTTACGTGGTGTTAACTATAACTATTTGATCAGATAATAAAGTCACTTATATTAATTGGGGAACTTGTATGGCTGTTATAGACATTTTTGTGCCTTACAACATTGAGCATGAAATGTCCATAATCTAAGGGATCCAAAGTCCCTAAACATGTTGTTCCTACCCCTAGAGGAACAAGGCTAACTAACCACAGCAATTCACAGAAGTTCTCCACTTGAAACCACTCAAAAACAAGTCAATTCAGGATCATGTCAACTGCTCCACTGAGCATCTGCGCTGAATGTAAACTGCTACACTGGCTACCTGCATTGAATGTCAACTCCAACACTAGCTACCTGCGCTGAGCAAGTTTGGACAAGTGGCAGGCTCATTCCTGAATGTGTCAATGCTCAGGAAGCTTCCAAAATGTCACTTGCCTCAGGGAATTCGACTGGTGATGAGTAAGAGGTTCCAAATCTCCAAGTGGAAGCAAGAACCTCCAAGTGGACTCAAGAACTGAGAGAGGGAGAGGACACTAGTCAGATCTCAAGCTGACTCATCCTCTCTCCAAAATAACTATATATAGATCTCTCCTCCATGAGATCTAGGGGCGGGAATTTTGTTATTGCAAAGAATTGTTGTTGGTTTGAGACTGGAAACATTGGGTGCTTAATGCTTTGAAGGGAGCTGAAGAAGGAATTCCATTCTGCTGGGAAGGAGATGCTGGATTGGAGCCCTCTGGGTTGTATCTCTTCCTGAACCTTATTATCAATCAATAAAGCTATCTTGGTTTTCTCCTATATACTGGTGTATTTGTATGATTGCATTAGTGTATTTGATTTATTTCTAATCCTGAATCATTTATGAATATGAATATTTTCCTTTGTGTTGTGTTCTTCTCTTGTTGCAAGTAGCTGTTCTCTTGTCACAGGTAGCTGTTCTCTTGTGATCTCGTGGGAATCAAGTAGCTGTTCTCTTGAGAAAGCGAGGAGGCAAGTAGCTTTGAACACCCAAAGAGAAGAGGATCTAGATCGAGGGACAAACAGAAGACAACGGTAAGTCTATCGATCTCCCCTCTTTCACATTTCATAAAGGAAGAAACCAGAATATCTGTATCTGTTTGTTGCTAAGGCACTATCACACCTTAGGTGGATAGGATCGTCCTGCATAGGCATTTTTCCCCACAACAAATTGGCGACTCCACTGGGGACGATTGCTTTAGTCATTTTATTTGTGTTTACATCATTGTTTGCTTCATAGACTCAACAGCAACAATCGAACTGCTTCTGCAAAGTAGACTGTTGATGCCTTGATCCTTCACTGGATTTTGTCTATGATCTGAACAATGGACTCACAAATGACATGATGATCCTTTGTGATAGTCTTTAGTACCATCCCAAAGCATCCCTTTGATTATACCTTGCTTGTGTTTCTGATTTGGCCTGAAACAGTTAATTTTTGAGCATTTTATGACCCAGAACCCAGGGGAAACGAGAGTTTCTCCTTCAGCGCAGACACTGTGAAGGCAGTTTGCATTTCAACGCGGGTCCCGTGAAGGCTACCTGCGCTGAATGTCAAACCCACAGTGTTGGACTTGCGCTGAACCAGTTTAGCCTTGTGCAGCTGGGGTTCTCTACTGTCTGTTGCCCTGTTTTGATCTCTGTTTTTTTGCAGCCTTTAACCAGCATAGGTACCAGTCTGATAACTCCTTTTCTTTGCTTAGATTCCGCCTCCTTTTGTACAAAAAGACTGTGAATGTTTTTATGTGTTTGTGGCGTCATTTACAGTTTTCCTTTGCATGAGTAAAGTAGTCATCCTGTAGCCCTTGATTCAGATCTGATTGACTGTGATCTTAGAAGAGAGTTCATTGGTTGTTTGCAGTTTGATTATAGATTTACTTTTGCTTATTGGTTTGAATTTGTCTCTTTTAAGTGTCGAAACGAGTATTCATTTCGAAAGTCGCAAAGTGATTGTAATCTCTTCTACCCTTGTTGTTTTCGAAAAAGTAAACTTGTTTGTATCTGTCATTTAAAAGAAAATTCAAAGTTGTACAAAAAGCTTTCTTTGTAGGCATTAATACTAAGAAAGCGGAAAATAAACACCTGCATTGTGCATTTGCATTTTGATAAGTTTGCATGATTGATTTAGGAAAAGAGTGCATTAGAGTGTGCTGATTGCTCTTTGAGAAAAGATAGTGTCTTTCTTTTCCCTTAGTAGCTAGGATTTTCAAAGTTGAAAAGATAATAAAGCTTGCTTATCATCTTAGACTGCATTTAGGAATTGTACCATACATCTCGTGGTGATCCTGAAAGGCAAACTTCTAAAAAAGATCAACTTAAAATAAACTGAATGAACCTAACAACGCTTTGCAACATAACGCACAACATAGAGGTCTAGGCTAGAGACGTGTTCCGGCATCGTTAAGCCTAGTGACTGTCGATCTCGTGGAAGGTGGGTGATTCCTCCTGAGGGACGGTAGCGCTAGTACGGATTGTGCTCCCATGTACCGTCACGTATATATTGGGAGACCCCTATAGGAATATATCCTTTATCCTTAGGAAGCCGTGTCGGCCGCCCTACTGATCGCAATGCAGTGAACACAGCATTCACGAAGATCGACCGTCCGTACCTTAAAAAGTATTCTGCGGTTTTGCGAAAAGTTTGGCACACCCTCTGCCTAGATCTCCAAAGCAGTTTCTTTTGGCCTTTCTCAGACTCTATAACAGAAAAAGTCCATCCGAGCATTTGTCACTTCGGGCTCGTTAAAACATCGAAGGAGACTAGAGTCATCTTTAGCTTTTTCTCGACTCTTTAAAAGTGAAAAAGCAAGTTGTGTCTAAAGTGTCGTTAACAATTTATTTTAAACGGAACAATCACCCTTTATTCCCGCGTTGATCTTTAGGTTGAAAGGATGGAGCACACCAACCAAGGAATTCCCCTTGGTGGAAATCCTAGTCCCTTCTCCTCTTGGGGAGATGTTGGTGCGCCCCACATGGCCACATTGTCGCTTCTAGGACTGACAATTGGCCTACCAATCTGGCTCTTTTCAACCAATGTCGTTCAGAACACCACAATTCCTGAACAGTCGAGTCAACAGTTAGATCAGAAAAGAGTTGCCTCCCAGCCTTCCACTTCATCTTCCTCCCCTCCTTCCTCTTTGCTTGACGGAATTGGTTGAACAAAAAACCGGGTTCCTAAGGAGAAGAAGGAGAAGAAGAAGAAAGAAAAGAAGAAGAAGGAGCCTAAGGCGACTGGGGGCAAACAAGTGTCATCTGACAAAAATCCACACACAGCACTCGTAAGGCCTAAATCGCCATGCGTCATATGCAAGGGAGACCACTTCCATAGAGATTGTCCCTGTATCCCCCGGATACTAAGAGACTGGTCCCCCCGTTTGCACAATTCGGTAGCATCGACCTCTGATAGCCATGTCGACTGCTCACCATCAACTAGTGGGAGTGAAGCCCCAAGACAGAGCGGGAAAGCTAAATTTCCCTGCAGACTGTGTGAAGGCGATCACGCCATCCACCGTTGTCCCTTCTTAGACGAGGCAAAAAGAGTTCTGGAAGATCGCCCGATTTTACGAGCGCATCTCCCTCCTGGATATCAAAGACTCCTGCCAAGTCCCTCACTAGTTGAGAACCCGGCTAACCTGCCCAGGTGGTCAGCCGAAGCACCTGTCGTTGAAGATGAACCGTCTGAATCCATACCTGACGAAATTCTAAAGGTTGAAACGACAGTTGACCCGATTTTTCCTTCAGAGGATCTATCTTCAAATGACACCATCACAGAGGAGAATAAAGACGACACCGTCCAGATTCTCTTCATCAGCACTGACTCTGATGATCAAGGGGGCAATGCCACCATTCCTTTATCGCAGGAAGGAAGTTCATCAGAGCGCTATCCGGCCGTATACTCGGTCCCCCCACCAAGCAACCTGGTTGTGTCCTTCGACTGGAACCAACTAGGCAGACCCCGCTTGCCAGCTAGCATACCATTAAGAATCATTGTCCAAATATACAGAATGGTAATGGCTGGTACAGTTATTGATGAAGGGGCATCTGTGAGTATCCTTTCCTCTATTGCTTGGAAAGCGCTTGGTTCGCCTGCGCTTTTGCCTGAAATGAGAAATCTATCAGGCTTTGATAAGGGAGCCAGTCGACCTTTAGGGATCCTCCCCAATGTGCTCATAACATTGAAAGGGAAGACCGTTCAAATGAACGTGATGGTCGTTCAAGGACCCTTGGATTATAACCTACTCCTTGGACGAGACTACATATATTGCATGGGAGCCATCGTCTCATCACTCTTTAGAGTAATGTGTTTTCCACACGGAGGAAGAATGGTCAAGCTCGTGGACCAACTTTCATTCCCCGGATCACGCATCGCAAGTAGTCATGAACCATCCCTAAATGGTCTATTCACGCAAGAAGTGTCTCAGCCCACGGTCCGTCCTCCTGATGAGCGCGAGTAATCCGGGAGGATATGACTGGAACCCAGGGGTCATGCGTCCTGGCCTGCTTCGGCAGGGAAACTTTGGGTATAGGATAGGTTTCCGCGGGAGATATGACTAGTCCGTACCCCGTCCGTAGAGGAAGAGGGGTTGTTCTAGAATAAGATTCTTCTGTCAAAGTTATGTGGGTGGAATAAACTATTTTTCGCCCACCTCTGTCTATTTCGGTAGACATTGCTGAGGAAGTGTTTTGTTTAAACTACTAACAAGACAATCTTTGGGTAACCTGAAAGAGGTAAGCCTCTCTCGTTAAGACAAATGTTTTGACGAAAAAGAAGTAGAGGTAACCTTGAAACTCTGTCTTATGCCTGGGGGCATGCAAACCTTTTGGAGTGTAAGCAAGGGGCAACTATTTATTTTTTAAATTTTTAGGACCTCTAACCCTTTAAACTCGTAGGATTAGTCGTTTCCGAACTTGCATAAAGAAAGGATCCGGGGCAAAGCTTACGTGAGATGAAGCTCCATAAAAAATAGCATCTCCAATGAGACACTCTTATCATATGACTGGTATAAACGAGCAGTTTTAGCATAAAGTTCATGCTCATTAAAAAATAAACGCAAGATCCGAGCAATTTTAACGTGGAATTCATGCTCGTTAAAAAATAAACATAAGCTTGAGCAGTGTTTTGGCGCATTCAAGCTCTTTAAAAAATGAACCCATTACCGGTAAAATAACCATTGTGTACGTAACCTTATCATCCATAAAAGCCTTGGTCGTGTTTGCACCGTCACCTCCACTTTTCATTTGGCCGATCGTTTACCTCCATATGATTGTTTACCCATTTTGAGGAACAACTGCGAAGAGTGATTTCACCTAGCCATCCTTGTGACACTGCCGTGATTGGAAAATTCCAACCTGTACCTGGAATCAGCTGCTAACCCTGTTCATCACTCATTCCTCAAAAGACGAGTCTTCTTTAAGCTCTTTTCAACTGACTCGTAAAATATGAAAAGATTGCCGAGTTTTGGCCTTCCAGCTCGTTAAAGCGACCGGAAGTGCTATCCCTCCTCTAGATTTTAATCTTTTTGGACCTGAGGGATTATTGCAAAAAAAGATCGAGCACTTGTTTTGTTCGACTCATTAAAACTATCGAAAACTCATCCCTTCTGTATTGTTTTATACTTTTTCGGACTTGAGGGATTAGATGACGAAAAAGGACTTTTGGAGTTAACTTTACATACCTTTTCAGACTCTCTAAAAATGAAAAGGACCGAGTTATCCTTGTCGTTAGACTCGTTAAACCACTAAATAGCGACAAACTTATCTTTAGACGAGAACGAGTTTCACTATCGCTAGACTCGTTAAAACATAGAGATGGGCTTGCCCGAAGGGCAGGTTATATAACAAGCATATGTTATCCTCCTCAAGCTTGACAAAAATAAAGAGGTACTGGTCAGCAATGACTGGGGAAAAATTGGGAGAAAATCGAGAAAACTTTGATGGTAGCAGGTCGCTCTTGAACATGACACTTTTCCTCCGTACCACAATCGGGTTGGGTTGTCTCATTCACCGGTCACATCACCATGGTCTCGCCATACCATCCATATTTGGGGTAATGCTACCTATCCATCGTATCAGTGTCGCCATATGTTCAAGAGAAGTCGTTCAGAAAGAGTCAACCGTGTCCCAACCACTGCCATACATTATCCTTCATCCATTCATGACCGCCACCCTAAATCATATGTCACAGATCGTTTTCACCTCCATTAAAATCATTAGCTCCGTTCCGTGTCACTGATGTGGGATTCATCAAGGCCCTCCTTTGACAGATCGCTTCTTGTCGACATCAGCTCATTATCCAAGAAGTTGATCTAGGAACAACCCCTTCAGTACTTTGAAGCTTGCATGCCTCAATGGCAAGTTTCTCACTTCCGGCGACAGGTATACATCAATGACCTTTGACCAGAAGATTTTGCGTGGTGTTCGACGCCAAGTCCTTTATTCACACCACGTGAATTGTACTACAGTACCTTGAGGGTCATTATCATTATCGGTGATTCCTCTCGCGCTTGTTAACGGTTTACATCATTGACCGGTAATCAAGCGATGTCTTTCCATGTTCGACTTCAGCGCAATTCTCACATGGATCGACTTGTACTTAGAGTGAAGATCGAACGAGTTTGAAGACCCCGGATCTAGTTTCATTCATCCGGGCTGCGATATATATTCAGGAAAGATAAAGACATTTAACATGTACATCATTGCAGCAGATGATCATCCTACTCAAAGGATGATAATTTCGCCAAAATTATCAATCTACCATCAGACGATCGTCTGTTCTATGTACAAAAAATGAATTTATAAAGCTGAGCATGGGAATGCCCGCCTCAGCTAGATCATGAAAGTAGTATGAATCATAATGTATTGTATTGTATCTTATTACAGGTCTCCTCCCAGCAAATGGATGAACTTCGAACCCTCCTGGATAAAGCATTTCACCCGATAAACGGCCTCATACTTTAGGGGGCAACTGTTATAGACATTTTTGTGCCTTACAGCATTGAGCATGAAATGTCCATAATCTAAGGGATCCAAAGTCCCTAAACATGTTGTTCCTACCCCTAGAGGAACAAGGCTAACTAACCACAGCAATTCACAGAAGTTCTCCACCTGAAACCACTCAAAAACAAGTCAATTCAGGATCATGTCAACTGCTCCACTGAGCATCTACGCTGAATGTCAACGGCTACACTGGCTACCTGCATTGAATGTCAACTCCAACACTAGCTACCTACGCTGAGCGAGTTTGGACAAGTGGCAGGCTCATTCCTCAATGTGTCAATGCTCAGGAAGCTTCCAAAATGACACTTGCCTCAGGGAATTCGACTGGTGATGAGTAAGAGGTTCCAAATCTCCAAGTGGAAGCAAGAACCTCCAAGTGGACTCAAGAACTGAGAGAGGGAGAGGACACTAGTCAGATCTCAAGCTGACTCATCCTCTCTCCAAAATAACTATATATAGATCTCTCCTCCATGAGATCTAGGGGCGGGAATTTTGTTATTGCAAAGAATTGCTATTGGTTTGAGACTGGAAACATTGGGTGCTTAATGCTTTGAAGGGAGCTGAAGAAGGAATTCCATTCTGCTGGGAAGGAGATGCTGGATTGGAGCCCTCTGGGTTGTATCTCTTCCTGAACCTTGTTATCAATCAATAAAGCTATCTTGGTTTTCTCCTATATACTGGTGTATTTGTATGATTGCATTAGTGTATTTGATTTATTTCTAATCCTGAATCATTTATGAATATGAATATTTGCCTTTGTGTTGTGTTCTTCTCTTGTCGCAAGTAGCTGTTCTCTTGTCACAGGTAGCTGTTCTCTTGTGATCTCGTGGGAATCAAGTAGTTGTTCTCTTGAGCAAGCGAGGAGGCAAGTAGCTGTGAACACCCAAAGAGAAGAGGATCTAGATCGAGGGACAAACATAAGACAATGGTAAGTCTATCGATCTCCTCTCTTTCACATTTCATAAAGGAAGAAACCAGAATAGCTGTATCTGTTTGTTGCTAAGGCACTGTCACACCTTAGGTGGATAGGATCGTCCTGCATAGGCATTTTTCCCCACAACAATGGCACGCTGCTCTAGCAGCATGAAAGTAGCTGAGCAGTAGGATAGGGTTGCGCGAAGGTCGATCGTATACTTTTGCGAAGGTATTGAAGGCCAGAATAGAGGGTTTGTCTTTCAAGCCCTAGAAAGAAGTGACCTACCTGAAGGCAAGGATAGAAGGAATCAAACAACATCACAACCATATCAGGGTGTGGAAACTTGGTTCCATCATCACCCCATACTGCTTCGGGTGACACTTCGATCCACGCTCCATAGCTGATGCCAAAAGGGCTAGTAGTGTAGGGATTTGTTTGGATAATTAACATTGAACCTGGGTCAGGCCCCCTGAAGCCAACAATTACATTGCCTTGGAATCTCCAAATCATCTGGGTAACTCGAATTCTATGCATGCACTAGCTATTTTGGGCTGATTGATTAGTGTACTAGATGATCACTGAGTTTGAATGAAGTCCCACTGTGCAACCGTCCTTCCACTAGTTCCTCCAATAGTTGGAATTAATTTAACTGAAAACAACTCGAGATAACTGACTTTCATTGCTACAAATTAGAAATCAAACATGCTTAAGTAAACTCTAACTCCTCCAACTTGAATTTACTGAGTAAACTAGGTGACACAAGCCATGTAACACAAGTTAACTGCATCCCAGTTGTCTATTGATGTAGAAATTCAAATTTTATCGATTTAATCAAGGAAAAATCAAATTGAGAATTTCTTGTTGCATTTTTAAAAACTCTCTCTCATCAAAAAAGGGATTATCAACCACTCTTATCCTAAACCCGTGGATTATCGAACCCTTGCCCCTTCCCCAATGCGCTCTACACCCAAGCTTGGATCAAATTCTTCCTCTAAATCACATGGAACAATAGGGAAGGCTGATGGAAGCTTCCTCTTGTGTTTGAATAGTCAAACTATGCCCTCCTTGGAGTCTCCTTTTCCTTTGAGTGCATAGCGTAGTCCTGAAGGTTGAACCTTTCACCTTCCATCCTTCCCAATGTGCTCATGCACCCTAAGCCTTCCTTTGACCCTTCCTTTGAGTGCATGGAATAATGGGGAAAGTCAAAGGATGCTTCCCACCACCCTTGACCATTCAAACTACTCTTTTAGGCTTTCCTCTCTTTTCTTTGGAGTGCATGGCACAACCTTGAAGAATTAAGCTTTCAACCTTTTCCCTTTGAATTCCCCTATTGAACTAGACCAAGGAGAGATTTTTTTCATAGTGCATGGCACAGTAAAAATTAATAGTGGGGACCTCCTAAGTAACTAATGGGTTTGATTGTGCTCTTCTAATTAAGCCTTCCTCTTTTGATCCTCTCACAAACCTACCATGAGTTGATAATTCCATGAGCTAAGTATTGATAGAATAGATGTTTTTTAGACTAATTTTTCCTTTTCATGAATGGTATTTATTAGTAGGATAACTATTTTATAATGACAAAGTGATGCTCAAGGAAGATAGTAAAGAAAATTAACAAAGAACACTTGCAGAGAAGAAGCAAAAAGAAGAACAATCATGAATAAATGAAGCAGATCATGGATCGAGATAGAAAGAAAACATTGCATAATGACTTAATGTATTCTGATAGTGATCAAAGACCCTTTGGAGGGGGAAAATGAGTAACAAAGTGGATATTTCATGAATATGAAACATAAATCATATCTACCATCAACAATGCAAGATGAAGCAACAATCAAGACAACTCAACAGTGCCACCTAAACATGAAGTCCATGTCATCAGTGTCATGTTGTAACTTGTACAAGTGTAATCATAATGGTCAATCTATGTCCATGTTTCATGCCACATAATCACATGGAATGTAATGATATATTATCAAGAAAAGTACAAAATATAATGTTTGGAATTCCAAGAGTCATCTGTGGAATATGAAAAGTCTCTTAGTCATATATGGACAAAATGTCTTTAGGAGAAGTCCAAAAGTCATTAGAAGTTACACGAGCTGTTTAGAAGTCAAAAGGACACACTAGAAGTTCAAGAGTAATGAGGGTAATCCAAGATTCATCAAGATATGAAAGGTCATTTTTCTTGTTATAAGAATAACCTCATAACTCAAGCAAAAGGCATTTGGAGGCTTAAGCTTTGGAGAACTAGTCTTGACTTCTCTACTTGGCATAGGAGAGAAAACTATTCTTTGGTGAAGAAAGAAGTGACTTAATGTTCCACTATTAAAACTAATGTCTCATCATTGTAACTATGTACTTGGATATTTCACCTTATATTTGAATCTTTATGAGCCAACACATTTTCATGCATCTATTGTGAATGTTTTAGGACTATTATTTGGATATTTTCTATATATGTTTCATTCACATGTACTAAGGAAATTGAACTATTTAGGTGGCCTTGGTACTTATCTTGTTGAAGGTGTGTTGTATGTGGTTTAATGATTGTTGTGTCTAAGTGAACTATTTTTCTAGATAACTAACGAATATTTTATGCTCTCACTTGTCTCTCTTAGGTTGGTACTATTACTTCCTTCTAAAGGCTCACATTTTTCCCCCTCCTCGTGAAAGTCACCTTTACACATTGCAATCGATGTTTCAAAATGTCAACTTAATTTCTTATGCAAGGTTTACATGTATAATCCCATAGGTTAACCGTTGAAACCAAGACAAACCTTTGTGGTATGGTGGCTGGGCCGATACTCTTGATGGGACTCCTACTCTAAATTGTGTGAGGTCAAATTGGGACTTCACACTGAGGAGATCCCTTGTATGTTGGTGGTATCCAACACCATCAACATTTTGGCACTAGAAGGAGGGCCAAATGACAAGATGTGCATATCGAGTCTGTGTTGAATCTCTTACCTTTAGTGGATCATCCACAAATCATAATCTCATAATGTTTTTATGACCTATCCCTTGGTAAAATTTTCATCTTTGTGGAACAAATTTATGACTTGTCTCATTTGAAGTTTGATGGTGAGGGTAAAATATCCATAGTCAAGCATTTCTTTTAGATTGTCAAGTTTTGTGAATCTCATGAAATCAAAGATGAAAATATTTCTTGTGTACTTTTCTTCCTCACCCTTGAAGGTCATGTTAATCGATGGTGTCATACCTTACCATCTGCTTCCATCCATTCTTTTGATCAATTCCTCAAGGATCTTCATAGTGTTCTTGATAGGTATGATTACTACGATGTTTTTAAAAGGATTAATCAACTAAGAATGTGCCCTAATGAATCAATTGAGGATTTTTCCAATCGATTCCTTCACTTATGTTATCAGTTTCCAAGAGGAGATCTAGATTGGGATTTCCTTAAAAGGAAGTTAGAAACTTTGGTTCAAATCTATTTACATGGTGAATATAAACCCCTAGATATTCATGTTCTCCCAACATTCATAAATTGTGAGACACCTCTAATTTTAGAGGAGGAACCTACTATTCCTTTTGTTCCTTGTCCTCCTCCTTTTCCAGTACCAATTTGGGTGCCTCCTTGTGATAATGTTGAAGTTGGGAAATCTAGAAATCAAATTCCTAATCCATATTCTCAACCTTCTCCCACTTTCCATGATTCAGATCCAATGGAGGAAACCTTGGAATGGTTCATGGAGCCCAAGGTGAAGGCTAATCCCTTGATTTCTCCATATGGTATTGACATTCATAACTCTAGTCTCAAATCTTATTTTGATTTCGGTCATCCTCTATCATATCTTTATCATTATCCATTACCCCATGATTTGTTTGATCAACCTATTCCAAATCCAAAATGTGATCGGGTGCATGGAAGTCACTCTTCACTAGTAGAGGAGCAGTAAAGTGAGGATTATTTTTATCTGTCATCTCTTTTTCAAAATCCTCCATGTCAAGATGATGTTCTTCGATCCTTTGTTGATTTTGAATCTAAGAATATCAGCGATGAATCAAATAGAATTGATTTTCCCAATCAATATGAAGGCTTGTATAACCCTCATTTTTATGATTTTGATTCTATTATTGAATGTGATGATGATTTCCTAAGTGAACCTTTCAATCTTCTGGTTTTTCAAGAAGATTTTGGTTTGAAAGATTGAGATCTTGAATCTGTTTTGGTTAAAGAAGATGTTATTATGGAAACTTTCTCTTCACCTCACTATCCCTTTTGTTCTACTTTTTGTAATGCGTTAATTGGTGATGAAGATACTCATGATATTGAAATTTATTATCTAATGAGTTGGATTTTGAATTTATAAAAGGTAGGGAGGTCATCCATGATGAAGAAGAAGGCAAGAAACTGATCAAGAATATATTCCCTTCCTTATCATTTCAAATTTTGCATGAAGAAAATTATTCTATCCAGGTTACTGATGAGATTTGTATGATTTATCCATATTTAAATGTGTGATGTAGATGGATGACATTTAGATGATAGTGATCTAGTTTAAATGATTGGTGGTAGATGTCCACACACCATGCATGATCTAATCCAATCTTCAAAATGTGAGTCCATAGTCCATGAAAGTTCTAGGACTTGTTAGAGAGCAGATGCACTTCAACTTCCATAAGGCCCTTGAACTAAATCATATTTGGATATTCTCGCAAAATTATTTCCTTTGCATGGTTTCATTGGATGTAAATCTCTTCTTGATTTTTTTTTGTTATTTAGAATATAGCTCTTTCAAATTTCAAGATTGGGTTTCTGATTGGACTAAACATTCTATTTCTATTTATCATTCCTCATGCAAGTCTCTTATATTTAACTTTAGTTTGGAATGTATACCTTTCATGAGTAAGTGAAGCTATGAAGTTGATCATGGAAAAGATTATCTTTGGTCAAAGGATTCATACATGTCACATTCTTTTGAAAGTAACTAACTCCTAATCCTCCTTGTGAATATTATGCTACTAATTATTTTCTTCATGGAACTAGACATCCTCTATAGTGTAAAAGAATGCTTGTGTTATTTGGTGAATAAAGTTCGTCTTTTTCATCCACTACATCTCGACTGGCTTCATGTGTTTTCCATATTGGCATTATTTTTTAATGATTATCATACTCATCCAAATGGTTTCCAGTCACAAGTAGATGGTTTGTCACATCCAACATATGAGGAGGATGATTCTTTCATTCAAAGCATTTGTAAAGCGATTCAAAATGATCTATATTTAATGTCTCCTAACTAAGAATATTATGCCCTAATCAACCCATCTTATCATGATTCTCGTTCTAACAATTGTCATTCAATTGATCATTTTCCCACTAGTGTTCATAATGATGGTTGTTTTACATTAGCCGATCTTTATGGTTTTTCATCTCAATATTTAGATACTTTTCAAGAAGTTGAGGCACATTAGCCTTTGTTGATGGTTATGTTGAGCTCTCACTATCTTAACAAGATTTCTGAATATGATGAGATTTATTTTCCCTCGTAAGGTTCTCATCTTGATTCCACACTATTAATTGAAATTTTTGTTCCAAAGGATTTCAGGATTTCCAAGAGGATTGTTTTGAATTTAATGATCCAATCTATCATCAGCTAGAAGCATCTTACCTAGAAAGCCCATTTTCTAAAAGCAAGTTCCGATCTTTCTTGATGTTTGATAATAAATACAATATAGATACAGCGGCCTTGACAAGGAGTTGCAGAGGTTTGTATGATATTTTCTCTTATCAAAGGGGTAAGGTGGGATTTTGGGTAAAGTCAGGTTATATAACACATATATCCTTTTATAAATACCTTCTATATATTTTGCAAGATATTCAAGTTCTTATCTTTTTTGATGCGCATTATTATGTATCAGTTGTATTTGCTCTTATCTTTGTGTTTGCAGATCGGGACCAATTATGGCGGCTTCATTGGAAATATCATTACACTTAGCCCTGACCTTGTAGCTTGTTAGGTTAGGAGTAGGTCTAGATGCACTTAG
The DNA here is from genome assembly GCA_031772625.1 of Pinus tabuliformis. Taxonomy (NCBI): domain Eukaryota; kingdom Viridiplantae; phylum Streptophyta; class Pinopsida; order Pinales; family Pinaceae; genus Pinus; species Pinus tabuliformis. The sequence continues at coordinate 1,099,553,697 of CM062819.1, forward strand.
TTTTCCTTGCATTGCATCTGTCCTCTATCCTTCTCTCCTTCGAGTCTTTGCTTTTGTTTGTGTTCTTATTATATATTTGCACGTTGCTTTTATGTCCCACTTCCATTTGCTTTGTTCTTTTGCTTTTGTTTCATGTATTTTCTTTTTTCATTTTGTTTAATAAAATTTTGCATGAAATATTTCATCATTCAACTCAAAAGACAATGTAGCAAACTTAAAAATAGGTAGTTTTGATGATGAACAATGCTTGGCTAATATGTTACCTCTTATTTATCTTGTGTTTACATATCTTTAAAGTCAATGATGTCTGAATATGAAATATGATCCACTCAAATGGAAATCATTTGGTCAAACTATAAAGATCGTACCTATTCTAGGATCCTTGTTCCTCAACTTGGTATTGTAAGTAAACAATGTTTTTCTTGCTAATCCAATCAAGTAGAGAGAGGATGAGGGGAAAATCTAAAGTGAGCAAAAAAATGTCAAAGGTTATAAATACTTATCTGAAGGGGTAACCTCATTTTCTCTCAATAAGTTAGGATTCCTCTTCCACTCGTTGAAAATAATAAGTGTTGAAGAAAAATCCTATTAAATAAATAAATAAAGGGTGAAAGAAGAGAAAAGATTCCTACGTAGGGAGGTGAAGCAAGTGACTTCGTCAGGGTACTATCTAGACTTGCTGGTAATGAAGAAAGAATTGTGCTCCTGTAGTGACTCCATTGGGGTACTTTCCAGGCCTACTGGAAGTGGAGAAATACTAGACATGAAACTCATACTCTGAACATCTTAAACTCGCCATTCATATTACCCTCTCCTAGATCAAAACAATTGTGATATGGAAAGATTTGATATGTGTATAACTAAGCAAGGGAATAGAAGGGACTATATCTCTAATCAAGTTACGTAGGTAATCCAAGGTAATTTGTAAGATAAATCAATACTTCCAGAAAGACTAAGACCTTGAAATTAGAGAATTAAACCTAAACGTAGAAGCTGGAGTTCTACCAGTGTGTCACCAAGTGTTGTCACTCCGATCAACACCCTCCAAAAATTTTCCTGCACTTGAATTTTGGAGCCTTCGGAGGATATTACGATCTATTTCTCTATGGTTACTGCATGATTGTCTGATATTTTGTAAAGTATTCAATTCTTCTTCCTAGTTTCACTGTTATGAAACCAGCTCAAGAAAAGATAGAAAAGATAGGTCAACGCCTTAGAATTCAGCCTCTTCGAGGGGGCAACCTCCTTTACATTACATAAATGAACAATTCTTGGATGATATAAATGACAAAACCTCCATTCTATATATAGGAGTCTAAGGAGTCATAATATAATCCAGCCGACCTAACAATAATAATATAAAGCCACAAAAATAACAATAGAGGGATTCTATGGGGCACAGAAATAACAACATGGGGGTAATATGGGCACAACAATATAAATAAGGGGTGTAACTACAATAGTAATTTGGTAATCACTAGTATTATAGGGACCCAACATGCCCCTCTCCTTCAAAAAAGTGTTGTCCTCAACGCTTGAGTAGTTCTGGATACTTCTGCATAAAATTCTCATCCTCCCATGTAGAATCTTCAGCGGATAAGTTCTTCCACTTGATAAGATACTCTGAAATTGATCGATTTCGTAGTTGTCGAGTTCTTGTTTATGTGACTGCTTCCGGTTCCAATATAATTTTTCCTTCCTCGTCAAGTTCTGGCAATATTGTTTGAACTGGGAGCTTGTCGCCTATAACCTTATTTAAACATGAAACATGGAAAACTGGGTGCAATCGAGAAGCTGCAGGAAGCTCCAATTTGTATTCCATAGTACCAATCTTTTGCAACACCTTGTACGGACCATAATACTTTGGTGATAATTTATTATCCTTCTTAGCTTGATTTAGGGACATTTGCTTATATGGTTGTAGCCGTAGGAATACCCAATCACCTACATCAAAACTTCTTTCACTGTGATGTTGATCTGCCTGTTGCTTCATTCTATTTTGTGCCTTTTAGCGCTTGAATCTGGCCTCAGGCTGAAGAAGGCAAAATCCAAGGCAACATCAAACCACTTAGCCTCATAGCTAGCCCTACAAGGACAGGAGAGGGCTCTCTCCGGGTCTATCTCAGCAAAAGGTCTTCAAAGGGCTGAGATGACCAATAGAGAACACTGATTTTAGGCTACTAAACTGATAGGAAAAGTTTGATTTCAAATTTTTAGGGTTTTGTTGGAAAACTGAGCACGGCAATTTTGGGTGCGGGGATGAGACACAGTTTTTGCAAAGGTCTTTTTGGGGCAAGGTAGGAGATTGTCTTGATGCCTTTGAAGGAAGTGAATGGATAGGTATGACTGGTGAGGAGCTAAGGAGACCAAGAAACCATCAGGAATTCTCCTTAAACAGATGAAAACATAGATATTAAGCAAACTTAAAGGCAGAGCATAGAAACCATGAATTCTACCTTAACACTTCATTTACTTAATTTGCAGAAGAGAAGAGTAGGAAAATGATACACATAAAAAAATTACAAGTACATGAGAGAAACACACCATCAACACAAATCACCACAGGAATCCCAAATAGTGCTGCAAAACCCTGGTCTTTCCTTTGCCAAAATTGCAGAGATACAACGAGTAATACAGTCTAAGCTTATCCCTCAAGAGTCCAACCTCTCCAACCATGAAAATGATTTAGAAAATACATAATAAAGACCATGCCAACCCATTCCATAGCCTCTAGGGGTCGAGCTCATCATCCTAGGAGCTGTTTCAACCAATTCTAAACTGAGCACTACAATCTAGGCAATCAAAACAACTTGCCTCTATAAGCTAGGAAACCAATTCATTCATTAATTTTTTGCCATTTTATGAATGAATCTTCTAGAATAGGTAAAAAAAGTGTCATGCCAACACAAAATTACATCAATTACATCAAGGAGGATGAAAAATCACTCCAAAAAGTCAAAACTAGTCAAATCTGCGTTTTGCTGAGCTGTAGATGAAAATCTGGCAAATTTCCCTGATGCGTAGTGCCCCAATTCTCTACGCATAGCGCGCCTTTGAGCCAACTTTTGAGGCACTTCCCAGCATCCAAATGAGGAAAACGTAGGCATGTTGGAAAGGTCTGGATGTCTAATTTCCAACCCAAGTGGAATTTCTCAATTTGGTGTCCATTTTCCCCTCCAAAATTGCAATCTCCCAATACTGCTTCCTGTGTGTCCAAAAAGTGGCAGAAAGTCATTTTTTGCATGTTTTTGACCTTTTGAGGGCTCAAAACCTAATGAAATGTCTTGGAAATTGCTGAGCAAGTGTAATTTGTCATGAAAAATCCAAAAATGCTGAGTTTTTGAGAAATGGACTTGCCCATCTTCAGGGTAGCGCGCGGCGCGCTACGAGTTGAGGGCAAAAACCTATTTTTGGCACAAAAAATTCAAAATTGACCAAAATTGCTCAAAATTTCCTGAATTTTGAGCTGGATGTGTATCATTGAGAACCATTCTCCCTCAAGGTGGCTTCAGCCAAAATTTGAAGCGGATCGGGCCTTTTCCTCCGTTTTAGTGCCTTGGCCAAGCGTGCTTTAAGTACCTTCATTTTTGCTTTGCACACATGCATGCGGGCCCAATAATGGTTCTTCATGTGGCGGAGCATGTCTTTGTCCCTGTTTGCCTTTGCTATCAACCTCTCTAAATGTGTGTTCACCTGAATGAGCATAGAGCTTTTCTCCTTAGGTGTCAAATCATCGGGTCTCTTGCGAGCCAAGTTCTGGTCTTCTTGGATCCTCCACAACTCATCAAGAGTGTGTTCATCCTCTAATTGCTTGTTGCGCTGCTCTAAGTATGTGATTGTCCAATTTGCCATTTCTAACTTTTGCTGCAACAAGTCATTTTCAGCCCTTAGTTGCTGGATGATCTCCTTTGGCTCTAGGCTAGGAGAACTGATATCAAGGTCAACAACATCTATGCCTGGATCACCTGATGGCCCCTCATCAATCTTGGGCTGCTTGCCTCTCTCTTGTACCTGTGTTGCTGTCGATAGCAAGGCCCCTTCCACCTGATGTGGAGATAAAACTCATTGTGCTGATGAAGAAGGCAAGACCCCTTCCACCTGATGTGGAGATAATACTTGTCGTGCAGATGCAAATAAGGCCCTGTGGCCTCTCTGATATGTAACATAAGGAGGACTACTGACATGCTCTGGCTCAGGAATCTCAAACTGCTGTGAAGGCCCTCCCTCATCATGGACTTGAAACTTTAAATTCTTCATAACAAGGGAGGGTTTTGATTTATCATTCACATAGCATTTGAACATTTAATTCTCTTTTCAATTTGCAAAACCAAATCTAGGCATAGAGGAGAAGCCTACCTGTACTTTGCCTGAGAGAAAAATCAATTTGATGACTTGCTGGAAATTTTTTGAGCTGAAACCCCAACACATAGTGCACCCTTCCCAACGTGTAGCGCGCCCCTGACATGTAGCGCACTTGTAAAATAACACTGGAAAAGTCTGCCTGATGCGTAGCGCGCCCTTGACGCGTAGCGCGCCCTTGACACATAGCGCGCCTTTCAGATGCTTTTTGGAGGCCTTTCCAGTGTCCAAATTGGGTTCCAGATAGCTCGTTGGAAAGGTATTTGAGTCTAATTTCCAAATAAACTGGAAATTTTCAATTTGGAGTTCATTTTCCCTGTCAAAAGTTAAATCTCCGAAGACTGGTCAGAATGTGCCAAATGAGGCTGCCTCAAGGCAGAGTGCTGTTGCAGTCAACTTTTGAATGCCTTACTCACCTCCAAATTGAGCTCATGATAGCTCATTGGAAATATCTTTGTGTATAGTTATCATTTGACTCATCAAGAAAGTCATTTGGCCAACCAAGCTAGGAGAAAAATTGATTTTCCCAAGGTCACTTCAGAGGTGCATTCGATTCTCCTGAGGCAACGGTATTTTTGACATTTCTCTAAAACCATGACACCTGTGTAAAAAGTGAAGGAGTCTTTTCTTCCTTATAATTTTTTGGACAAAAACCTCTCTCAGGTTTCCAAAATTCATCTTTGATTGCTCAGAAACATCATTTGAGTAAAACCTGCCCCGATGTGTGGAACAAGAGATTTTGCCGAAATGAAGCAAAATGAAGGGGATAGGGGGCTTCTAAATTCTTGAGGAAATTTTGGGGAGTAGGGAGGGATGTTAGGAAGTAGGGGAAAGTGTAATCTCAGATATTGAGTGAGGGGAAGGGGTCCAAAAGGGCAAAACACAGGCCCAACCTAGAAAATTGCCAAGTTGTAGCAAGAAACTAGGGTTTGTGAAAAAATGAGGAATTTGGGGGATCTCAGTGATGGGAAGCATTTGATAAGGTACTTTAAGGATAGGGGAAGGTGTATGAACATATGGATACCAGTTTTGCTAATGATTTGACCATCCAAGAGAAATTGCCTTCAAAACCCTAGGAGAGGCAAATGAACCTTGCCTAGGCGCAACTGAAGCATGAACAAGGTGTAAAATGACTCATTAGACACTGACATGATAATGAAAACCCTATGAATGATGATAAAATCAGAATAATGATGACATGGACCGACATTTGGACAATTTTGAAAGGAGTGAAAGCAAACCCTAGACCTAATGCCTAGTGACCAAATTTTGCTTAAAGACTCACTCTGAAATGACAAAATTTGACCTTGACACTTTAAAATCACTTTGTAAGAGCATATTTGATCACTAGAGGAAGGCTGGAAAGACTGACACTAATATTGTTTAAACTAGGAGCTTGTCGCCTATAACCTTCTTTAAACATGAAACATGGAAAACTGGGTGCAATCGAGAAGCTGCAAGAAGCTCCAATTTGTATGCCATAGTACCAATCTTTTGCAACACCTTGTACGGACCATAATACTTTGGTGATAATTTATTATCCTTCTTAGCTTGCTTTAGGGACATTTTCTTATATGGTTGTAGCCGTAGGAATACCCAATCACCTACATCAAAACTTCTTTCACTGCGATGTTGATCTGCCTGTTGCTTCATTCTATTTTGTGCCAACACGAGGTTATCCTTTAAGAGTTGGAGGACTTGTTGTTGATGTTCGATGTGATGTTCCACTGCCTGAACCTTAGAATTTTATCTTAAATATGATGTGATGGATGGTGGTTGATACCCATAAAGTGCCATAAATGGGGTCATTTTTGTTGCTGTATGGAAGGAAGTGTTATACCACCATTCAGCCAGAGGCAACCATTTGACCCATTGTGTCTGTTTATCAGATACAAAGCAATGAAGATATCCTTCCAAACATTTGTTTACTATCTCAGTTTGCCCATCAAATTGAGGATGATAAGATGAGCTATGAGCTAACTGAGTACCAAGACAAGAAAATAATTATGTCCAAACATTTCCAGTGAAAATGGGATCTCTGTCACTTACAATAATCTTTGGGTTTCCATGTAGCTTTTGAATTGTTTCCATAAATTCAGTAAAAACTGTACTGGCTTTAAATGGCTGTGATAATGCACAAAAGTGTGCATACTTGGTAAGTCTGTCAACTACCACCATGATGACACTCTTTCCCTCAGACTTGGGTAAACCTGTGATAAAATCCATTGAAACCTCCTCCCAACGTTGGCTTGGAATGGATAAAGGTTGTAATAGACCCGGTGTCTTAATTGTTTCAACTTTATTTTGTTGGCAAACCAAACATTCCGCCACAAACTTTTGAATATCTGATTTAAAGCCATCCAAAAAAAATTCCTTCTTAACCCTGTGGTAAGTTTTTAAAAATCCTGAGTGCCCTCCTAAGGGAGAAGTGTGCAATTCCATAAGAATCTTTTGTTTTAGCTAAGAATTCTTACAGAGGTATAAGCGATCTTTGTACCATAATGAATCATTTTGCCAGCTAAATGTATCAGACGTACTGGAATCTTGTTGTAGCTTTCGAATAAGTGCCCATACTTCTTCATCATTCTTCCATTCCTCCCTTGCTTCGTTTATCCAATCTGGTTGGGTAATAGAAATGGTGCACAACAATGCTTCCACATCCTCATCCTTTCTTGAGAGTGCATCTGCCACCACATTTTGCTTCCCTTTCTTGTAGATGATTTCAAAGTCATAACCCAACATCTTTGTGACCCACTTTTGTTGCTCTTCAGAGGATAATCTTTGTTCTAAAAAGTATTTAAGGCTATCATGATCCGTTTTTACCTTGAAGTGTCTTCCCATTAGGTAGGGTCGCCATTTCTTAAGTGCATGGAGTATTGCCAACATTTCCTTCTCATAAATAGCTTTGCTTAAAAACTTTCCCTTGATTGGACGACTTTCAAAAGCAATGGGTCTTTCATCTTGCATTAGAACAGCATCAATTCCATTTCTTGAAGCATCACATTCCACAATAAAGTTTTTTGTGAAGTCCGGTGTAGCTAAGATTGGTGCTTGGCACATTGCCTCTTTAAGATGTTCAAAGGCCTTTGTTTCTTGCGGAGTCCATGAAAATGCATCTTTCTTCAATAATGTTGTTAGAGGTGCTGCTATTCTCCCATAATTCTTAACAAACTTGCGATAATACCCTGTCAACCCAAGAAATCCTCGCAGATGCTTTATACATGTGGGGATTTTCCATTCCTTAATGGCTTTAATTTTGCTAGGGTCTACCTTAACTCCTTCATGAGATACAATATGACCCAAATATTCCACCTCCTGGACTCCAAAGAAACATTTGGATCTTTTTGCATATAATTGTTTCTCCTCCAATAGTTGTAGCACCCTGTCGACATGTTCAACATGATCCTTCCAAGACTTGCTGTAGATTAGTATATCATCAAAAAATACTAACACAAATTTTCTAAGGAATGGTTTGAAAATTGAATTCATCAAACCTTGAAATGTTGAAGGTGCATTAGTAAGGCCAAAAGGCATGACCAAAAATTCATAATGACCCTCATGAGTTCTAAATGCCGTTTTCGGAATGTCTTCAATCTTCATTCTGTTTTGATGATATCCCAAACGAAGATCCAACTTGGTGAAGTAAATTGATCCATGCAATTCATCCAGTAATTCATCAATGACAGGAATGGGGAACTTATCTTTAATAGTGAGTTTGTTGAGCTCCCTATAATCCAGACACATGCGCCATGATCCATCCTTCTTGTGCACCAATACTACTGGAGCAGAGAAAGAACTTTGACTTGGTTGAATTATACCAGCCTCTAGCATTTCTGCAGCCATTCGTTCAATTTCACTTTTTTGGACATAGGGATATCTGTACGGCCTGATGTTTGGAGGAACACTTCATGGAATTAGATGAATAGCATGATCATGATCACGCATAGGTGGGAGACCTTTGGGAGTCTCAAATACCTTGGAATGATTGTCCAGGACTTTTTGGAGATCTAGAGAAATAGATGATTCCGATGTGGAAACATCTAGCGAACATAATTGTGCAATTACACCTCTTTGCTCCTTTTTTAGAAGCTTTGTCATACCATTAGAGCTGATTATCTTTCCTGGTTTCCCTGCAATACCCCTTAGTTCAACTTCCTTTCTTTCCGTAGAAAATTTGATGAAAAGTTCTTGAAAATTAAAAGCTATTGTACCCAAGGATTGTAGCCATTGGACTCCTAGTACAACGTCAGCACCTCCCATTGGAATGGAAAGCATTGGGCTAGTCAATACATATTCTCCCATGGATAGCTTGATATTATGGCACCTTCCAGAGAAATTTATTGTTCCTCCATTTGCAATCATCACTTGACACTCTGGTGCTGGATATAGGAAGCAATTCAATTCTTTTGCTACCCTACAATGAACAAAATTGTGGGTGCTTCCTGAATCAATCAACACTATTACCTTTTTCTTCTTGATTTGTCCTTCTATCTTGATGGTTTGAGGAGTGGTAATTCCCGCCAATGCATTACAAGATATGGTCGGATTTATTTGTTCTTCATCTAGGCTTTGTTCCTGGAGTATATCTTCTACTTTTGACCTTTCTTGCTCTTTTTCTTCTTCCTCTTCACAATCTATGTAGAATAATTTCTTCTCAGCACACTTATGACCTTTAGTGTATTTGCTATCACAACTGTAACAAAGCCCTTTTGCTCTTTTTTCTTCCAATTTTTGTGGTGTCAACCTTATAGGTTGTGGAAGACTAGGGGCAACAACACTTCCGTCTTTATAGTTGTGAGTGGTATGCTTCCTAGTTGCCATAATTTTGCTTTCCATTTTTCTTGCTAACCTGAATGCCTTCTCTAATGAATCAGGTTCCCAAAGGCGAACTTCATGTTGGATATTTTCCTTTAAAGACCCTATGAACACATCAATCCTATGCTCCTCCAGAATATCTTTTACCCTTATGTTCAATTTTTGGAACTCCTCAATGTGCTCCATTACTGAACCCTTTTGTTTGAGACTTATCAATTGGCTAAAAAAAGTGTTGCTTTTTATATCTTCATAATGTGCTATCAATTCTTCCGTAAAAATTGCCCAAGTGATAAATTTTTTACGAGAGAAAAGCCATTGATACCATACAAATTGATTTGGTTCCAAATATATAGTTGCCATACGTACCTTTTGTGTGTTTTGCACATTATTGAGATCGAAGAACTGCTCCATCTGCAATATCCATGTGGCGGGATCCTTGCCATCAAACTTCCTCATATCAATTTTTGGAATATGGTGGGTCTTCGATCCAACATTAGAGTCTATAGAATCATTATTAACATTACTTCTGTTCACATCATGAGTTTCCTTTACACCCTTTTCACCATTAGTAAGTATTTCTTGTAGAAAATTTGTCAAATCTGTCTTCAAATCTGCCATGTCTGTCTTTAAATCTGTCTTCAAATCAACCATGTTTGTCTTCAAATCCATCTTCAAACCATCCATCTTAGCTTCCATGCCCTTTATCTTAGATTCCACACCATTTATCTTAGATTCCACGCCATTTATCTTAGCTTCTGTTAGCTTTTGTGAGCGTGACATTAGTTGCACTTGTTCTTGTAATTTTGATATATCATGTAGCATTTCTTCCTCTTCTTCATGAGTCATGCTAGAGATTTTAGGTTCCTTACTAGGTGTTTTCATTTTCTTTCCTTGGGGCATCAGTTATCGATAATAATGCTTTACTATGCCCTTTGAATTCCGTTAAACCAAGCTTACACAAAAATTTAAAAAAAACTACACACATTTTTTCACTTTATAGAAGCCTGATATTGAATCTGATGTATCTCTATAATTTCAGATCATCCAATTCTGAAGTTGCAACATATAGTATCCTTCTGCGTCCTCTTTCCAATGCCATAAGTCTGACCCAAATTGGATTCTCCAAGGAAGAGTTATGTGAAATCTCCCACAGTGACTTTCTTTTAGACTAGTTCAGTAGAGCGAACTTGTACGACGTGCCACGAGTCACTGTTTCAACCTTTGGATCTGAAACTCACATACAAGAAACTATAGTCTGTCCTCTTTCTGTACCTTCTTACGAAATTTCAATCCGATCCCCAGAGAGAAAGTTATGACGATTTTCCCCAGGTCACCTGTTTTGAATGTAATTTAGGAGTCTGCAACAAGACCAACTTCCTCAGATCATATCTCCGCAAATATCGCGAGAAAAGCTCTAAAATTCTGACCCAAGGTTCAGCGCGATTTCTTCTCAAATGGGTTTTTTTTGTGACTTCTGAAACGTTACAGAAACAAAGTTATAGCAAAAATGCCACGATGACCTGTTTGGAGCAGCGAAACCCTAGAATCCAAAGCTCTAATACCAAATGTTATGAAACCAGCTCAAGAAAAGATAGAAAAGATAGATCAACGCCTTAGAATTCAGCCTCTTCGAGGGGGAAACCTCCTTTACATTACATAAATTAACAATTCTTGGATTATACAAATGACAAAACCTCCTTTCTATATATAGGAGTCTAAGGAGTCACAATATAATCCACCCGACCTAACAATAATAATATAAAGCCACAAAAATAACAATAGAGGGATTCTATGGGGCACAGAAATAACAACATGGGGGTAATATGGGCACAACAATATAAATAAGGGGTGTAACTACAATAGTAATGTGGTAATCACTAGTATTATAGGGACCCAACATTCACACTGTCAAGTCACTTGCACACACATGCCCAATCTTCGATGAGTTTATGAGTGTGCTTACTTTATGCTAGCTTGAATTGGCATAGCACCATCCATAAAGAGAGTTCATATGTTATTTTCAACTCATGGCAATACTCAATGCACACTTTTATTGCCAGTTCCCCTCACTTTGTTGCATTTATACTTCTAATTTGGTGAGTTTTCTCAACTATCATCTTTTGCGCATTTTCTCTTTCACAACTGTCACTTTCACATTTGTGGTTGCCACATTTTCTTGTTTTCAGTTTGATAAGTGCCATTTTCATGTTATATTCACTCTGGCATGTGTTTCTTTTAAGTTCATTCGTATTTTTCAAGTGTCGTCTTATTCTTTCCTCATGTCGCAGGTGTCTCTTTTGTGATTTTCACTCCTGCATGTCTCACACCTTTGCACATCACCAAAGTCAGTTATGGTGCACTCTCCTACATTATATGGTATTACATATCATTAGAATATGTGCTATGCACATTCTTATGACTTAGCACACCTTTTGAGTGCATTTTTCACAGTTGTCATAACTTGTGTTCTAAGTGTCGTTTCAACTGTCGCACTTAGAAGCAAGTGTAGCTTTGCTATCATTTCGAGCCGTGATTGTTATTCACGAGTCTTGTGTACCCTTCTGGCTTGTATTGATGATTTTATGCGTGTGATCCAAGTTTGAGTCATGTTCGTATGCATTTACCTCTTTTACTATGTCGATCCCACACTTATCCATTTAGGATCCCTTCTTGGTCCTTTAGCCCAATGCAAGTTGTGAAGCCTTTATCCTTTTTGTAGAGTGTGAATTTCAACCTATCTAGGGCTCTCAATGATCCAATCCTACTCCCAAATGTTGGTGCACTAAGTTTGTCTCAAGATCATCCAAAATACATTACACATTATGATCCTCCCAAGGGAATTCACTTGATTCTCCTTTCTCATACTAACTCACTACAATGAGTTTTCATGACCTCTACATTACATGACATATTTCACCCTTTTTTAGAGGTAAAACATGCAATATAAAGAACCTCCTATCCTCCCAGTACAGTGAAAACTCTCTTAGGCTAAGTGGCTTCATCCCTATGGCCCCCCTCAATGAAAAGTGCAGTTTAAATGGTCAAGCACCCACATTTGGGTAAAACTACGCTAGCCTAAGATGAAAAGTGCATTAAAAAGTAACAGTGATCCCTTGTTGAAGAAAACCGCACTTTATCTCAAGCCTCCTTATCCTTTGAGTGCATGGTGCACTCCCAAAGGTTGAAGCATCACCCTTCCCCCTTCCTTAATGTTCTCTATGCCAAAGATTGGCTTAAATTATTCCTCTAGAGAACATGGTGTAGTAGGGAAGGCTAAAGGAAGCTTCCTCTTGCCTTTAACCAATAAAATTGCGCCCTCCTTTAAGTTTCCTTTCCATTTGAGCGCATAACGTAGTCCTGAAGGCTAAACCTTTCAACTTCCCTCCTTCCCAATGTGCTCATGTGCTCTAAGTATTCCTTTGACCCTTCCTTTGAGAACATGGCACAATAGGGAAGGATGAAAATTGCCTCTGCTTGTTCAAAATGAAACAAGAAAATCTTAGGTTGACTTTGCCTTAATCAATCTAGAGAAAATTCTAATTTCTATTTCAACAGAATACTTGGAGGTAGTTAACTAAGGTGAAATGATAATTTTCACTTAGTTAACTCAGTTAATTCGAGTTGGGGAAGCTTGAGTTCAGTTCAATATGTTTCTATTTCAGTTAATTTTAGTTTTTTTTAACTAGTTCTAACTGTTAGAAGAACTAGTGGAGGTCATATTGTGGAAGTGGAACTTCAACCATACTCAGTGATCAACCAGTTAATTGATCAATAAACCCAAAATAATTGTTTCATGTAGAGAATTTAAGTTACCTAGTTGAGATGGAGATTACAAGGAAGTGTACTATTAGTTGTAGAATATTCCAATGTGTATAGGTGGTGCATGTAGTCAGAGAAAGAACCTAAGGAAATTGCATAATTCCATGGTGTGAAATTCCTAAAAACTAGGGGCAATTTACCAAGGGAACAATGCAAGGAAATATGAGCTTGGAGGGCTTGAAAATTGGCTAAGTGTTGGCCAAAGTTATTCGGTCATGAAGAGGGAGAGACTATACACTTGTAGGGTGTACTTACGCTTGAGAAAGCATATGCATTTCTTCTCTATTCTCTGATTAATGAAGTATAGATAGGAATGGGCTTTGAGTAGTTTCTTTCCCCTAGATAAATATTTGTGCATGTGTGATGTTTTCTTTTGCATGTCTACGATTCTTGTTCTAGATGGTAAATTAACTTCTGCAGATTAGTAGAGTAGCCTCAAGTCTTGTGATTTAGTAAATTCATGAGCAATTTTGAAACTAAACATTAATTTCTACATGGTATCAGGGCTAGAATCATTGTAGAGTAGATATTTCAAAGTTTTCATTGTAGGAGATTTTAAGTTGAAGATCAATGTTGTACGTTTTCTTCAGGACTAAGAAGATGGATTTCAATGGACTAAGGCTCGATTATGCCCTTGAGGGAAGCTCTAATTATGTTGCATGGAAGGATTGCATGGAGGCAATACTGGAGGATAATGGGTTGAAGGAATTCATTGATAATGATATTCTGAAACCAACAACATCTGATGCAAAGGATCTAGTAGAATGGAAGAAGTGTGTTGCCAAGGCGAGGATAATCATACTGGAGGGAATAAAATACTATATTGTCTCAAATATCCATGGAAAAGAGATTTAGTTTGAAATGTGGCAAGTGCTAATAGATTTATTCTAGAATAGTAGTGGCCACATGAAATTGTCACTCAAGGACAAACTTTGAAATATCAAGATGTAGAGAAATGAGGCCATTCCACAGTACCTGAACAAGTTCACACAATGTCATGTTGAACTTGGTCAAGTTGGGGTTAGTGTAGTAGAGGATGATTTGGTGAGCCTAGCCCTTCTAGGCATTCCCAAGGGCTAGCACAACTACTAATATTCATTGAATGGGACAGAGAAACTACCAAATTGGGAACACCTATGGTATGATTTGGTACAGGAGGAAATAAGGCAGAATACTAGAGACAAAAATTCATCCAAGGGCGAGGATGAGAACAAACGTGCCTTGGATAGAAAGGAAAAGAAAGGGAAAGGGAAGAAATCCCAATCCAGAGCAAAATATAGTCAAGGGGGTAAGAAGAGAGACTTGTCCAGAATCAAGTGCTTTCACTATCATGAATTCAAGCACTATGCCACAAAGTGTCCACCCAAGAAGACAAGAAAGAAGACCTCAAGTGGAGTGACAAGTTAATCCATAGCTTCATAGTTCAATCTTGATTTTACTCTCATTGCATGCATGGCCATCATAGTGATGGGAAGTGTGTGGTATCTCGATAGTGGTGCCTCGTTCCATATGAGAGGGAATATAGATTTTTTCAATGATTTAGAGAATAAGGATCTCCATATGCACATCGAGATGGGAGATGTTGAGAAATGGAAACAAGAAATTCTAGTTTAATTTGTCCTTGAATTAAACTATGAATTAAAATAGAATTCTTTTCTCATAGAAATTTGAAAATAATTAATTAAGTTTAATTAACTTAATTAATTTAGGAAATTCGAATTGGAAGTCTTTTAGAAGACATGTATATGTTCTCTCTAACTTATAGGAGTTCAAGATGAGTTATAAATGAGTTGTGATTAGTTAACTTAGTTTATTGAGTTAAGTCGAGTTAAATTAGTTCCAATCAGTTTCAGGAACTAATAGTGAGTAAACAGTGAGTTGGGACACTAGTGACCTAATTAGTGCTACTCTAGTTGACTGAATATTCCACCATTAGAAACTCACATGTTGATTCTGAGAAAGACCCAATTGAGACTAGAGTGCAAGGACAATGTACTATTTGTTTTAGATTTTTATGAGTTGCACTGATAGTGCATGCAATCAGGAACTGGCCCTTAAGGGGTTGCATTATTTTTAGAGGCTTTATTTCCCCATAAATACAAGCTATCATTCATAGGAATTACACATTGGAATAGAGACTTGGAGAGCTTGTGAATTGGGTAAATTTTGGCTTGAGCTTGCTTATGAGTTGGAGATTGAATTTGTTGAGTGTTGGGATTGTTCTAGAGAGAACAAGCATTGTAATTTCATCTTGATTTTCTTGATTAATACAAAACAAATAGTGGGGTTTTGAGTTGTGGCTTTCCCTGGATATTTATTGTGTTATGTGCCTTTGATTCTCTTCCTCTATTGATTATTTTTTTCTCGATATTTATGGGCTTCCGCTATAAATAGTAGAAGTAGATTCTTGTCTCTTGTTTAGGTAGATTACATGATATTGTGAATCTATAGGTTTTTCTACATGGTATTAGAGCAAGATTTTTTTTTTGGGCTGAGAGTTTGTAGAGTAGATCTAAGAATTTCTATACAAAATTTTCAGAAACAAATTGAAAATTTTGATTCCTTGGAAAAATATACCCAAATTCAAAACAAAAAATCGGCCGAATCAGAGTTCGGATGAGGGAGATATCGATGATTTAAAATCAGCTCTCTAGTGGAGATTTCAAATTTTTGAGTTTTTGGGTTATAGGTGGAAGTTGAATTTGTGTACATACTTCAGGATTGGCAGATGGCGTTCCATGGGTTGAGGCTTGAGTATGCCTTGGAAGGTAGCTCAAATTTTATAGCCTGGAGGGACAAGATGGAGGCTGTGCTAGAAGATAATTGCTTAAAGGAATTCATTGATCAAGAAGTCCCCAAGCCAGCAGCTACGGATGCACAAAACTTGGCCAAATGGAAGAAGTGTGTGGCGAAGGCAAGGTGGATAATCCTTGAGGGAGTTCGAGACTACATTGTCTTGAGTCTCCATGGCAAGGAAACTACACGTGATATGTGGAAAACATTGATGGGCTTGTATCAGAATAACAATGATAAAAGGAAGTTGGCACTAAAGGATAAACTTTGTAAAATCAAGATGGAGAAAGGCAAGACAATTCCAAAGTACTTGACCAAGTTCACTCAATGTTGGGATGAACTTGGAAGTGTTGGAATCACATTTTCGAGAAGGATATGGTGAGCCTTGCTCTTCTTGGACTCCCAAAGAGTTGGCATAGTTATCAAGACTTTGTCAATGGTCGGGAGAAGCTGCCAGATTGGGAACAACTATAGTCGGATTTGATGCAGGATGAGATCAGGAGAAACACTAGGCATAACTCTTCATTAAAGACTGATGATGAAGAGAACTATGCCTTAGAGATTAAGGCGAGGAAGGGGAAAGGTAAAATTTCTCGTTCCAAATCAGATTTTTATCATGGAGGTAAGAAGAAGGACATGACAAAAGCTAAATGCTTTCATTGTCATAAAATGGGTCACTTTGCTACAAATTTTCCATTGAAGAATTCTAAGGAGAAGTCCTCAAGAGGAGCGGAGGGTGAGGATTTGGCCTCCCAATTTGAATTGGAATTTTCCCTCATTGCATGCATGGTGTATTCAATGATGGGAAGTGTCTGGTAATTAGGCAATGGAGCTTCTTTCCACATGACTGGAGGAAAATATTTATTCAGTGAACTAGAGGAGAAAAGATCTCAAGATGCATATCCAGATAGGTGATGACAGTAAGTATAGTGTTACTAGTGTGGGCACTATTAATTTTCAGAGGGATCATGTGGCTCCACTCACCTTGAAGAATGTTATGCGTGTACCTGGACTAACGAAGAACTTGGTATCTATTGCCATGCTTGAGGATAGAGGTTATGATGTGATATTTTTGAAAGGAAAGGCGTTCCTTCGACACATAGCATGGGTCAAGTAACAAAGATAGGGATTCGAGTTCAGAATCTCTATAAGATAGAGGTAGAGGATTGTGCTGCTTTGAGTTCAAAAGTGACAAAGATGTTGAGCACAAATGTCGGCGAGTTGTGGCACAGGTGATTGGGCCACTTGCATCATGGGGCATTGAAGATATTACAAAAAATCTCTACCAGTCTTCCCAAAGGTATGCTTGAGCAACTTGATACATGAAAGGGTTGTACTTTGGGAAAATACACCAAGTCTTCCTTTGGAGATAAAGACAGTAGAGTACAGTGTATTCTAGAGAGAGTCCATTTAGATGTGTGTGGACCATTCTTGACAGTACCCATCTCCAAACACAGGTATTATGTTATATTTTTAGATGACTATTCTTGTAAATGCTGGATATTTTTCATAGAGAGAAAGGATCAAGCATTCACAAAGTTTTGTGAATTCAAAGCATTGGTAGAGAAAGAGTCAGGAAAGAAGGTTAAATCTCTACGGAGTGATAATGGTGGAGAATATGTCTCCAATGAGTTTAAGAACTTCTATGCAGTGGAAGGGACTAAACGAGAGTTGATGGCACCTCATAATCTTCAACAGAATGGGGTTGCTGAGAGGAAGAACATGAGCATGGTAGGGGCAGCAAGGGACATGTTGCATGATCAAGGCCTACCACTACACTTGTGGGCTGAGCCATGCAACACAATGGTTTATTTTCAGAGTCGTCGCCCACATCAGATACTTGAGAGTAAAACACTAGAGGAATCTTATTCTGATAAGAGGCCAGATGTTGGTCACTTCAAGATTTTTGGGTCATCAGTTTATTTCCATGTGACCAAAGATGCATAGAAGAATATTGAGCCAACAACAGAGTTGGGGATCTTTGTGGGGTACACTGATACTCCCCACAACTATCGAGTGTGCATGCAAACCATTCAGATGCCAGTGGTTCAAAAGGATGTCAAGTTTGATGAGGATAAGGCCATGCGAGTATCCCTTGAGAGGGAGCTTGAGCTACATGCAGAGGAGGAAGTTTTATTTCCTAAGGTTGAGGAGCCTCAGATTGATGTGGAGCAGCCACATGCAGAGGTTCCAAGAGTGAACACATCCACTTAGGTAGAGTCTTTCAGAGAGGGAAGAAAGTGCACTAGAGAGGCTGACACATTGTTGGAGGATTCAAGGGAGAATGTAGGAGCACCCTCTTCTCAATGCAGACATAGGAGGTAACCATAGAGGTACACTGGATACATGGAACTTATGGGTGCATGTGTTGTGACACAGCCATTTCCTTTTAGGAAGTAGTGCAACATCCAGTTTGGGTTGATACAATGGTGGAGGAGTATGACTCGATAGTTCGAAACATTGTTTGGGTTTTGGTCCCGAGATCGGAGGACAAGTTAGTTGTGAGCTCCCGTTGGATTTACAATGTAAATCAAGCCATAGATGGTAGTGTGGAGAAGCATAAGGCCATATTTGTGGCCTGTGGCTTTTCACAGGTAGAGGGGATTGACTATGATGAGACCTTTACTCCTATTGTAAGGTACTCGTCAATCAGATCTATTTTGGCACTATCAACACCGATGGGTTGGAAGATCCATCAGATGGATGTGAAGAATACCTTCCTCAATGGCATGATTGAGGAAGAGGTGTACATAGATCAGCCCAATGGTTTTGAAACCTTAGACTGTGAGTCGCATGTGTGCCAACTCAAGAGAGTGTTGTATATGCTGAAGCAAGCACCCCGTGCTTGGTACACCATGATAGATAGCTACTTCAATGGGTTTGGTTTCTCGAAGAGTGAAGAAGATGTGAACTTGTATCACATAGTGGTGGAAGGTAAGATTTTGATCATTGTACTTTATATAGATGATATCATACTGACAGGTGATGAGAAGCTCATCAAATCTTGCAAGGAGGACCTTGCAAGAGACTTTGAGATGAATAACATGGGGCTCATGCATTACTTTCTTGGCATGTAGGTATGGCAAGGAGATGGGGAGTTGTTTGTTTCTCAAGGAAAGTATGCCAATGATATACTTAGGAGATTCCTCATGGAGAGCAGTAAACCCATGGAGACTCCTCTAGCTGGTAACTGGAGGAAGGAGGCTGGTACTTCAGGAGAAATAGTGGAAACTACTGTTTATAGGTAGCTTGTGGGTTCACTCATGTATTTGGTGAACACATGACTAGATATGTGTTATGCAATTAACCAGCTTAGTCAAGCAATGGTTAGTCCTACCAAGCTGTATTGGAAGGTGACAAAGCATGTATTGAGATACCTCAGAGGCACTACTTAGTTTGGCTTGTGGTACAGATAGTCAAAGGGAGTGAAGATTCAAGACTTCATAGATGCAGATTGGGGGAGGAGTCCATATGAAAGGAAGAGCACATCAGAAGGGATCTTTAGTATTGGGTCAGCTATAGTTTCTTGATACGATAGGAAACAGAGATCAGTTGCACTCAATTTGGAAGAGGCAGAGTACATGGCTGTAAGTCAAGCAACATGTTAGGCTATCTGGATGAGGAAGATCCTGGTTGGTTTGTTTGGTTAGTAGATGGATCCGACAGTTATTTATTGTGATAATCAAAGTTGTATCAAATTATCTGAAAATATAGTTTTTCATGGCCAGTCCAAGCATATACATATCCGGTATCATCATCTTAGAGATTGTGTATTAAGGCGGATCATGTTTTTTTATTACATTCCGATAGAGGAGAAAGATGTTGACATCTTGACAAAGGCATTTCCAAGATGTAAATTCAATTTTCACAAAGACAAGATCGAGGTAGTGGATAATCCCTTTCTTGTTGGGAGGGAGTGTTGAGAAATGGAAACAAGAAATTCCAGTTTAATTTGTCCTTGAATTAAATTGTGAATTAAAATAGAATTATTTTCTCATAGCAATTTGAAAATAATTAATTAAGTTTAATTAAATTAATTAATTTAGGAAATTCGAATAGACATGTATATGTTCTCCCTAACTTATAGGAGTTCCAGATGAGTTATGAATGAGTTGTAATTAGTCAACTCATTTTATTGAGTTAAGTCCAGTTAAATTAGTTCCAATCAGTTTTAGGAACAAATAGTGAGTAAACAGTGAGTTGGGACACTAGTGACCTAATTAGTGCAACTCTAGTTAACTGAAGATTCCACCATCAAAAACTCATGCATGTTGATTCTGAGAAAGACCCAGTTGAGATTAGAGTGTAGGGACAGTGTACTATTTGTTTTAGATTTTTCTGAGTTGCATTGGTAGTGCATGCGATCAGGAACTGATCCTTGAGGGTTTGCGCTATTTTTAAAGGCTTTATTTCCCTTTAAATACGATCTATCCTTCATAGGAATTACACATTGGAATAGAGACTTGGAGAGCTTGTGAATTGGCTAATCTTTGGCCTTGAGCTTTCTTATGAGTTGGAGATTGAATTTGCTGAGTGATGAGATTGTTCTAGAGAGAAAAATCATTGTAATTTCATATTGATTTTCCTAATTAATACAAAATAGATATTGGGGTTTTGAGTTGTGGCTTTCCCCAGATATTTATTGTGTTACGTGCCTTTGATTCTCTTCCTCTATTAATTATTGTTTGCTCGATGTTTATGGGCTTCCGCTGTAAAAAGTAGAAGTAAAGTCTTGACTCTTGTTTTAGTAGATTACATGAGCTTGTGAATCTCTATGTTTTTCTATAGGAGATGATGGAAGGTACTGTTGAAGCCCTGAAAATCAGGTCTACGACAAGCGGGATACCTACCTGGTCTGGACCTTGGTTAGCAGCTCCTTTTCTGTTTGGTATAGTGGGTCCAACTGGGGATATGGGACCAATTTCCCAATATATGTGTGTGTGTGTTGAGAATTGATATTTCTTTCCTAATGATTCCTAAGAAAAATGCCTTTTATTCTAAATCTAATCTAACAACATGCAATTGTATTCTAATAAACAGAAATATCTAATTCTAAACTAACCTGGGATGTAATCTTTCCATTATTGAATCTAAAATAATTTCAAATAACAATTGGTAATAAAAATCATTCAACTGCTATGAGAAAGGAATTCAATAAAGATAAACCATTTCATATAAAAAGTTAGACAAAACAGTTGTGAATAACATATCGCATAATAAGCTACTCATATATAAAGCATAAATAAATAGCTATCACCGTACAAAAGTGCCAAGTGATAACTCAAGCATTTAAGCATTCATATATAAATCACTGAACATGAATATCACCATAACACATAAGCAGAAATAGTTAAGAGATAAAAGTACCATTTATAACTGGTTCTACTCATGAGCTTCAAGCAATAATGATCTATCTCTTCTTAATCCAACATCCACTAAGAGTACAAAAGTGCAACATCAGTAGTAGATATTAAACGCAAATATCAATAAATCCTGTTCCATTCATTCATCAAAACCTCCTCAAAGGGTGCAAAAGTGCATGTTCTGAGGACAAGTTTTTGATAAATTTCTGGACCCTTCTCTAAATGCATGAGAAGGGTTTAAATACTACTAACTAAATCTAAAAATAATTTATTACAAAAATGTAGGATGCGGTTTAAATGACGGTCCTCATTTCAGGAAAAAATAAAGCAAAATTAAAACTAAAACTGAATCTAAAACTAGAACTAATAACTAACTATATATGTATTTGTTCTTTGTAGTCGCAAGCATTTAGCATTTGCTTGAGGAGAGTTGGTTGGCCGACTTCCGACTTTAGCTGTCCCGCGAAAACGGAATCGGTAAGAGCTGGCACCATCTTCTCGGCAGAATTGACGATACATTTGAGAGTCATGCACTCGCTGTGTGGTTTTACCAAGTACGCTCAATAAGAATCCCAATTCAACTTGGTTAACCTTTTGATTGACTCTGCCCTTTCTTGAGCCTTCTGTCTCCAGTTTGTCTATAGATGCTGTACATTTGGTAGATATTTACATACTATTTGAAGATAAATACCACTGGTTTTGAGTTCCAGTTTTACCTTCTGCCTTTAGCACTTTTTTCCTACAAATTTCCGAGCTTACAAGCGATTAAGCAATTAGAGGCTTTCCATCTCGAGGGGTTTTACCTAGCGATACTAGCACTAATCGCGCATTAGAAACTGCCTCCGTTTCACGAACTGGGCTTCCCTGGTGCGATTTTTGCCTCTTGCGCGCTTTTTGTTAGAGGTTATAAAGTTTAAATTTTGTGGAAAGAACAACTTATACGTTCTTGGTTCTGAGATTTAAATTCTCTATACATGATATCAGCACTATCTAGTACCCATTTAACCATGTCCGTGTATGGAAGAATTTTGAGCCTTGCCACTATCTTGTGCAAGAATGAACATGCTAAGTCTATAACAGACACCTCAGAAGACCCATGTGATCCTACAGTAGCTGTAACCTCCATTACCTTGGGATCTTCTTCCTCAAGTAAACTTTACATGCCTTCCCAAGTAGTAATACTGGCATCTTTGTTATAGGTGGTGTCTGTGTACAAGGGCGTCATCTCTTTATCTTCAGAACTGGGGCCTTTACCCTTCTTTCCCATAATATCCTGAACTCTGCTATGTATACTTCTCTACTCTTCGTTCTTGCAGTTTACAAATGAGGTGAGAATAATGGTAAGAAAAAGGTGACGGGAAAGATTTAAATGTCGAAAACATATAAAATACACCACCTTACGTGAAATGGCTCCTTGAGAAGATCAAAACCATATTTTATTAATGATTTCCAACTAACTCATTAATTAACATTAACACGCATAACTGGGCCTCGGTTTATGAAAAAAAACTTTCTCGAACAACGAGCCCTGCAGATCTGCAATAAGGCGATTTTGTGATTTGCTTCGCAATATCACAGATCGCAGTATCGCAAATCGCAATATCGTAAATCGCAATATCATAAATCGCAATATCGCAAATCTGTTGCGTGTGGTAATCATCCGTCAATGTGTTTTCTACGAAATGCGATTCGGGAGATGCACCATCGCATATAGATGATTTAAGGCATTTCAGCGTAAGCGATGTTTGAGGCATGCGATGCGATGAGGGTCTTTTGATGTGTGATTTCGCATCGCAATTTCGCACTTTTAGAATTCTGCTTGTAAGAAGGCATCCATTACCCTTTTTGCGACGTGACGCATTTTAAGGAGTGATTTTATTCTAACTTATCATACAACTTAAGTCTTTTTAGATTTTTTGAGTGTATTCTCCTAAGTTTATGATAGTAAGTTTTATTGAAAAAGGAAATACAAGCATTAATCAATTTTTTAAATTTTTGAAGAAGGGTCCCCACTTATTTAGTATTAGTGATAAAACTAAATAAGAAGGGAGGTTGTTGCCGGCCACAACAATTGGCAATTCACTTGGAAGAACCAGTTATCTCTACTTTTCTTTTGAATTTCCTAAACTTCCAAAACATAAATTTTTCTAGAAAATCAAACTTTATTATAGAAAGATAAAATACATTATGCTTTTCAGCCGTCAATGATAGTTTGTTTCTTCTATGTCAACTTTGTTTATTTACTTCCTAGAGCTAGTCATTGTATCTATATCAGTCACTACTTAGTTTATAGAGATAAAAACAAAGGCTTCTCTATAAATCAGTTTTAAATTTTCTCATTTGTCATAGGTAGAGCCTCTGCTGCCAGCAGGCGTTTATAGCCTCGACAGGGTTACCTGTTACCCAGCAATGATCCTGTATCCCACTTGGAGAAATATACAATTTTCAAAGAGAAATCCATATCTACACTTATTGCTTTCATTTTCTTTTAATCCTTAAAGAACAATGCCTTGGTTTGGTAGCCAAATTATGACAGTGCCACTCACTTGATTTATAGCTTTGTTGAACAAGCTGGCTCATGATGAGACCCCTTGTCTTTTGATTGCAACAATCTTGAGTCATTGCCTTGTTGTGGTATGCAGTTTTGGCAAAGTTAGAAAACTATAATATCTATGATCATGATAAGTCGGCTCATGATGAGACCTCTTATTCTTTAAGTTTAAAGTGTATCACTGGATTATTCCTTGAAGCTTGTGATTCCCTAGGTGGGGAGGAAGTCATTGTTTCCTTAAGAATAGCTCTAGACGACAATGGTAGAGTTTTTTGGAAAGAGCTTTTCTACAGAGAATCTTCGTTTTTTTATTGATACCTTTCATTTGACTGATATAAAACAAATTCTCACTAAATGTTGTTTTTTTATCAAAATTTACAAGGTTGAAACTAGTATCATATTCAGGCTTATAGCCTTTGATTATATCTTTGAATAATAATGACCAATTTTCTAAATTATTTCTATTTATACAAGCGAAAAAAACAAAATCTAAAAGAAATACTTGTCTTTTTCGTGAATTCCAAATGTAACCATTTACAACTGGTTTTATTATGAAAATAAAGGGAAAAAAAATCTACAAAAATAGAAGAATGATCTCCTATGGATAGTATTTTTTGAGGATCTGCCCGTTAACAGATAAAGATTCTCTTTTTCCTGTTAAATCCTGTAACATAAAAGTATATGGGCCTATGATTTCTACGAATTGGAAAGGGCCAAGCCACATTCATTGAAACTTCGTATGTTTGCCCTTTTCCTCATGAGCCTTGTCCCATTTTAAAACTAGATCCCCTATCTGAAAGTCTTTTCTAGACATCATGTTTGAGTCAAAAGAAGCTTTTACTAATGCTTGGTGATGAGCATGAGTTATTTTAGCCTGTTCTCTTTGCTCTTCTAGCTTAAGGATTTGTAGCTGCCTTAGTTGTAAGGAAGAAGTTGGTGTTTCATCAATATATTGAACTAAGGCCAAAGAGGGAATTGCTAGATGAGTTGGAAGAACCACTTCTTTCCCATAAACTAAATTAAATGGAGAAGTGCCAATAGAGGCTTTTTGCGTTATTCCGTCTGCCCATAAAGCATATATTAAAGACTCGTGCCAATTCTTATGATTCTAGTCAAAGGTTTGCTTAATGATTCTGATTAAGTTTTTATTCGTAGATTCAGCTAACCCATTCCCCTGTGGGTAATAATTGACAGAGTATTTAAGCTTAAAACATATTTTGAGTGCAAATTCAGTCATAGCATTGTCAGAAAAATATGATGCATTATCAAACATTAAAGCAGAGGGTAAACCAAACCTAGTGATTATGAACTGATCTATGAAATCAATGATGTGTTCAGCATTAGTTGTCTTGAGAGGAACTGCTTCTACCCATTTACTAAAATAATTTGTAGATGTAAGGATATACTTATGTTGTTTAGAAGAGTGAGGAACGATATCACCTATTATATCCAATCCACATTGATCAAAATGTTGTCAAATGTTGACTGGCTGCAAAGGTAATGATGGCTTCTTTTGTCTCCCAGCAGCAGTTTGACAAACTTGACATTTCCTTACGTAGCTATGCGCGTCTTTGAATAGTGTGGGCTAGTAATAGCCTGCGCGGAGGATTTTATGTGCAGTAGCATCTCCAGCATAATGTCCACCTGCTGGTCCATCGTGGAGTTCCTGCAACACCTTTTCAGCTTCAGATTTCTCAAGAAATCTAAGGAGAACAGAATCATAATTCATCCTAAAAAGTACATTGTTCACGAGCTGATATTGCTTAGCCTTCAACCTTAGAGCTCTTTTCTTTGTATAATCGAGGTTTGAAGGGGCATATCCGTTCTTTAGATAAAATATGATATCAGCGTATAATGAATCAACATCGTTTAGGCTTACCTCGTACATTTGTATCTCTGTAGATGGTATTTCGGAAATAAACGATGCTCTAGCTAGCATTTTACAAAATCCTTGACCTTTTACAATATTTGCTGGTTTAATTTCAATGTCATATTCTTGTAACGTGGTAACCCAATTGGCTCTTTTCTCACCCACATCTTTCTGTACTAAAAGATTTCTTACCGTTGGAAACGGTACTATGATTTTTGTATGGGTTTTAAGCAGAAATGGTCTGAAATATTTTATCGCTTTGAAAACAGCATATGCTTGTTTCTCTACGTCTGAATAATTTAACTCAGCCTCTTGTAGATTTGAACTAAAATAAGCAATTGGGGCTTCTACCTTGTCTTGATTTTCTTGAGTGAGTATCGTAGCATATGATCTATCAGAGGCAAATGTATATAAAATTAAAGGATCGGAAAAATTTGGAGTTGCTAAAGATGGAGCGTTAATAATCGCTTGTTTGATCAGATTGAATGCTTCATATTCTTCTTGGCCCCATTTGAAGATTGAGTTCTTTTTAATCATTGCTTGTAAAAGAGATACGATTCTTGAAAAATCTGGAACAAATCTCTTTACAAAGTTAATCTAGCCAAGGCAAGATTGCATAGCTTTCTTGTTGTGAGGGAAAGGTATTTCAGAAATCTCCTTGATTTTGTCGAGATCAATATGGATTCTAGATTTTGATACTATGAATCCAAGAAGTTTTCCTTAACTTAATGCAAAAAAGGACTTTTTTGGGTTAAGTGAAATTCCATACCTTTGACACCGTTGGAAGATCTGTTTTAAATCTCTGAGATGATTGCCTCGCTTCTTCGAATATACAGTTATATCATCCAGGTAGATTACTATTGAATTGTTTACTAATCCCTTAAATGCAATGTCCATGGCCCTTTGGAATGTGGCACCAGCATTGATCAGACCAAAAGGCATCTTTTGATAGGAATAAGTACCCCATTTGGTTCTAAATGTGGTCTTTAATTGATCATCAGGATGGACCAAAACTTGGTTATAGCCAGAGAAACCATCTAAGAAGGACATTAATTCTGATCCTGCAACTTCTTGCAATATGTACTCCATAGGAGGCAAAGGAAAATTATCTTTTTGGCAGGATTTGTTAAGATTTCGAAAGTCAATGTAAATTCTAATGTCTATGTTCTTCTTTCTAATAGGAACCATATTGGAAACCCATTGAGAATGTCGCATGTGGAAAATGATTTTGGCTTTCAATAACTTATTGAGCTCAGATTTGATCTGGTTTTCTAGATTAGGATGGATCTTTCTCAGCTTCTGCTGGACAGGTTTTTCATCGTTTATCATTGGGATAGTATGTTGGATGATATAAGTGTCGTAAGTCTTAAGTTCATCATAGTTCCAAGCAAAGACACTTTTGTATTGTTTCAAGAGATGAACATACGCTAATTTTTCTTCAGGAGCTAGGCCAAGGCCTAGGTTGATATTCTGTGGCTTGGTATCAGTTCCTAGATTTACTAATTCATAGTTCATATTTGAACTTTGAAGTTTTGAACTAGTAGATCTTTTGAATCGATCTTTCAAATCATATAGATCTTCTAATTTGACTACTAATTTTGGCATAGCATTATTAGTGCTATATTGTTGCAATTATCTGTCATGTTGGTCCTCATCAATTATCTGATTGGTGTAAGATCCCTCAGAGGTGAGGAAGCTTACAATATTAGGATCATCGTTGAAAATTCTCCAATTTGTAATGTTATCAGGAATCGAGGGTCTAAAGATTAGTTTGATTGAAAATCTATCAGGGCTAAAGTATTTTGAGGGAATGAGCTTGGAAGCTACGTTTACCAAGAGATCAGCACTAGCATTTTGGAGTCTAGGAATTGATGAAATATTAAATGCTATAAAATGTTCAGTCAGATCTTGTACTAAAGATTGGTAATGCTTTAAATGACCTAATAGACAATGTATAGTATTCCGTACCTGTCTGATAACAATTTCAGAATCTCCGAAGACTTGTAGATATTTGATGTCTAATCCAATTGCTTTGTATAGTCCTTAGTGCCTTCGAACTTGAGTCTACAAGTTAGCATAGTTTTGTTTCCCTCTGGACTAACTAATACGCATCCTGCTCCTGCTCCTTCGTTAGACTTAGAACCATCAAAAAATAACTTCCAAATAAAGATTTATTTACAGGATTATCTATAAAATTAATCCATTTAGAACTATCTGTTTGAGAAAAAATTTCTACTTGAGATAAAACAAAATGTTCTAAGTAAAGTGAAGTGTGAGCATTAAAATTTCCTAGGAAAGAATCAACAGAATAGTTGCCAATTATATTATTGTTGTATGCTACCGGTTCATTTTCTCCTTCCAATTCTGTTACTATGTATTTCTGATGTCTTTCTTGCTCAACCTTTATTTGAATTGGTTTACCATTGTAAGGGAGCCACATGTGCGACCAATTGGATGCAAAGTATCCATGAAGTTTTTCTGACTAATCCCTGCTAAGAATTAAGCCGTAGAATTCTGGAATGTTTGCAACTAAAATATCAATAACTTGACATGCCTTTGGATTAGATGACAGCCTTATGGTAACCTGGTTTAATTCGTTGATCACTTCAACTTGTGACCGATCCAGCTGCACTATGCGCACAACAGATTTTTGAGGTTGAACGTTCAACTTTTCATATATCAATTTAGGTAAGATATTGGATGAAGCTCCTAAATCAACTAAACAATTATGCAAATTTTTATTGAGAATTTCATAAGTAAGAAGAAATGGCGGGGTATGAGATCTTGAACTTCCTCCAATTAGAGCGATGTCGTTTGGATCAACTTTATTAATCACAGTACTTGGAGGTCTTCCCATCTCGTGGGAAGCTTGCGAGATTATAGTGGCGGGTAGAGGTGCAATTGGTACTGCATGTAATTCTTTCAAAAGGAGCTTTTGTTGATGTTTTAACTTGCTCAATTCATAAAACGTAATGTTAGCCCTAGTCTTCTTCATGTCTTCTATGATATTATACTCCATTTCATCCGAAACAATAAATGTTTTACATGGAGTTGGTGAATCTGTTTGGATTGGGCTTGTTTGAGTCGCTTTGGATGATGTTTTCTTGGCTGTGACTTTATCCTTAGGCATTGAACTTGTGCTCTTTGGCTTAGGAGTAGGTTGAGGAGGATCGAGTTGATTTCTACTTCAAGTACTAACCAGCGATGCCTCTTGATCCTCTTCATCTAGACGGATGAAATCCCACATACCTTGTACTTCTACGACTTCTTCTTCATCAATAGGTTCTTCGGTAGCAATTTCCTCTTCTTCTTCTTCTGATTTAGCATTTGTAATAGCGTTAGGAGGCTTTGAATCAGTCAAAGGATTTCTTCTATAAGGCTTGTAAGGCTTTTTAGAAGAAGTCTCTACTACTTGTTTCTTTATGTCAACCATTTCGTTAGACATGGTTTTCAAAACTTTCTGCAATCCCTCTAAATCAAATGGGTCTTTGGGCTATTTTTTCTTTGGATCTTCTTTGAAAGAAACCTTTTTAGATTTACATTTTTCAACGGCATTTTTCTTTTCTAAGGATATGATGCGTTTCTCTACCGCTATTGCTTCCTTCATATTGTCAGCTAAAGTTGTTTTATTAGCTCAATCAACGAAGATTGCTATGTTTGATGGTAAAGCAGATATGTACCATTCACTTCGCACTTCTTCACTCGGCTTAAAAGCAGTAGGAATTTTGTTCAAAAGTTTATTAAAAGGCGAGTTAAAATCTTTGATAGGTTCCTTTGACTCAGCCCTAAGGTTAGACAGGTCATTGATTAATGTCGCAGTGGACCTATCATCACCAAACTTGGTCAATAATTGTTCTTGGAAGATATCCCAACTAGTAATAGACCTGGATGGTAATGAGAAATACCATGATCCAGCTGCTCCTTGCAAAGTGTAAGGAAAAATCCGAACGACAGTGTCTTCATTAGTAACCCCATTGAGATTTATGGATAACATGGAGTTGTTTATGTGTTCCTCTGCTAACATGCCTGCTTCAGGATTAAACTTAGGCAGCCATTTTTCAGGGGGGGCGGTAATTGACTCTAGGGCGCAGGCATTAAGACTGCCCCTGGGTTATTCCATGGCATTTGGGCCATCGTTGAACTACTAACAGAGGAAAGCACAGAAGATGATCCCTATGGTTGGGAAGATGAGGATATTACAGTTCCAAATGATTGAGAAGGAGATGTCGAAGTTCCAGTGGTCTGGTGGATGATGATTTGAAGTGGAGGAGTGGATGGTTGACTTCGCAGTGGAAAGGTTGAGATGGATGATGATGACGAAAGAGTCTCACTATCAGACCCTTTAGGTGATTTCCTTGCTCTCTTCCTTGTAGGTAGAGGTAACTCGGTTGGCTCAATACCAAACTTTTCACTCTTTAATCTGGTAAGAGGATGAGCATGGTTATATTGTGAAGTCAACTGCCTTGAGATTTATTAGATTGTTGAGGTGATATTGAAAAAGGCTGAAGTTTATGAATCAAAGATTCAACTTCAGGAGGTTCAATACTAGATTTCTCTTAAATGTTAGGGTTTGTGGTAGTGGTTGTTGTTCTTTCAACTTCTTGTTCAAGATTTAAAGATTCTAAATGTGATGGAGAAGGCGGAGGAGATGGTGAGGGAAATTTACTCTCAGAATGGTATTTAGATTTAGACTTACTTGCCATTCATAGTTCAGGGCCCTCCTAGCGCCAAATATGTTGAAGCCCCGAAAATCGGGTCTACAACAAGGGGGATACCCACCCGGTCCGGACATTGGTTAGCAGCTCCTTTTCCGTTTGGTATAGTGGGTCCAACTGGGGATATGGGACCAGTTGTGTGATCTAAAATGATTTCAAATAACAGTTGGTAATAAAAATAATTCAACTGCTATGAGAAAATAATTCAATAAAGATAAACCATTTCATATAAAAAGTTAGACGAAACAGTTGTGAAAAACATATCGCATAATAAGCTACTCATATATTAAGCATAAATAAATAGCTATCACCGTACAAAAGTGCCAAATAATAACTCAAGCATTTAAGCATTTATATATAAATAACTGAACATGAATATCACCATAACACATAAGCAGAAATAGTTAAGAGATAAAAGTACCATTTATAACTAGTTCTACTCATGAGCTTCAAGCAATAATGATCTATCTCTTCTTAATCCAACATCCACTAAAAGTAAAAAAGTGCAACATCAGTAGTAGATATTAAATGCAGATATCAATAAATCCTGTTCCATTCATTCATCAAAACCTCCTCGGAGGGTGCAAAAGTGCATGTTCCGAGGATAAGTTTTTGATAAATTTCTGGACCCTTCTCTAAATGCATGACAAGGGTTTAAATACTACTAATTAAATCTAAAAATATTTTATTACAAAAATGTAGGATGCGGTTTAAATGACCGTCCTCATTTCAGGCAAAAATAAAGCAAAATTAAAACTAAAACTGAATCTAAAACTAAAACTAATAACTAACTATCTATGTATCTGTTCCTTGTAGTCGCAAGCATTTAGCATTTACTTGAGGAGAGTTGGTTGGCCAACTTCCGACTTTAGTTGTCCTACGGAAATGGAATCAGTAAGATCTAGCGCCATCTTCTCGGTAGAATTGACGATACATTTGAGAGTCATGCACTGGCTGTGGTGGTTTTACCATGTACGCCCAGTAAGAATCCTACTTCAACTTGGTTAACCTTTTGATTGACTCTGCCCTTTCTTGAGCCTTCTATCTCCAGTTTGTCTATAGATGTTGTACATTTGGTAGATATTTACATACTATTTGAAGATAAATACCACTGGTTTTGAGTTCCATTTTTACCTTCCATCTTTAGCACTTTTTTCCTACAAATTTCTGAGCTTACAGGCGACTGAGCAATTAGAGGCTTTCTATCTCGAGGGGTTTTGCTTGGCGATGCACGATTAGTGCTAGGCGCTAATCGCACATCAGAAACTGCCTCCGTTTCACAATCCGGGCTTCCTTGGTGTGAATTTCGCCTCTTGCGCGCTTTTTGTTAGAGGATATAAAGCTTAAATTTTGTGGAAAGAACAACTTATACGTTCTTGGTTCTGAGCTTTAAATTCTCTATACGTGATATCAACATTATCTAGTACCCATTTAACCATGTCTGTGTATGGAATAATTTTGGGCCTCGCCGCTATCCTGTGCAAGAATGAACATCGTAGGTCTGTAATAGATGACTCAGAAGACCCGTGTGATCCTGCATTAGTCGTAACCTCCGTTACCTTGGGATATTCTTCCTCAAGTAAACTGTACATGCCTTCCCAAGTAGTAATACCAGCATCTTTGTTACAGGTGGTGTCTATGTACAAGGGCGTCATCTCTTTATCTTCAAAACTGGGACATTTACCCTTCTTTCCCATAATATCTGAACTCTGTTATGTATACTTCTCTGCTCTTCGTTCCTGTAGTTTACAAATGAGGTGAGAATAATGGTAAGAAAAGGTGACGGGAAAGCTTTAAATGCCGAAAACATATAAAATATACCACCTTACGTGAAATGGCTCCTTGATAAGATCAAAACCATATTTTATTAATGATTGCCAACTAACTCATTAATTAACATTAACGCGCATAACTGGGCCTCAGTTTATGAAAAAAACTTTCTCGAACAACGAGCCCTGTAGATCTGCGATAAGGCACTTTTACGATTTGCTTTGCAATATCGCAGATCGAAATATCACAGATCACAGTATCGCAGATCGCAATATCGCAAATCACAATATCACAAATCACAATATCACAAATCACAATATCGCAAATCTGTTGTGTGTGGTAATCATCCATCAATGTGTTTTCTGCGAAATGTGATTCACGAGATGTGCCATCGCATATCGGCGGTTTAAGGCATTTCAATGTAAGTGATGTTTGAGGCATGCGATGCGATGAGGGTCTTTTGATGCATGATTTTGCATCATGATTTCACACTTTTAGAATTCCGCTTGTAAGAAGGCATCCATTACCCTTTTTGCGACGTGACACATTTTAAGGAGTCATTTTATTCTTACTTATCATAAAACTTAAGTCTTTTTAGATTTTTTGAGGGTATTATCCTAAGTTTATGATAGTAAGTTTTATTGAAAAAGGAAATACAAGCATTAATCGATTTTTTAAATTTTTGAATAAGGGTCCCCACTTATTTAGTATTAGTGATCAAACAAAATAAGAAGGGGGGTTGTTGCCGGCCACAACAGGAAAAAAGTGACCAGGATTGGTACAATCACCTTTTAGAGGGATTCAGGCTCCCCTCTCAGGCTTAAGGATGTGATGTTTGTTCCAGGTCTAAATAAGAATTTTGTCTCCATTGTAGTTTTGGAATATCGTTGCTACGATGTGATCTTGATAAAAGGAAAGGAATTCCTTAGACACATAACCACAGGACAAGTGAAGTAGATCAGGGCTCGTGTGAAGAACCAATACAAGCTAGATGTCAAGGATTGTGCTGAATTGAGCACAAAGGAAGAGAAGGTGCAAAGTCGCAACGTCAGTGAATTTTGGAATAGAAGACTTGGCCATTTGCATCATGATTCTTTAAAGATCATGTAGTAGATTACCATAGGCCTCCCTAAAGGAGCACGAGAGTAGAAAGACACATGTAAAGGGTGTAACATGGGGAAGTACACAAAATCCACTTTCCATGATTGGGACAAGAGAGCACATGCAGTCCTTGAAAGGATAAACTTTGATATTTATGGATGCTTATCGGCAACATCCACTGCTAGGCACACGTATTTTGTCATCTTTATTGATGAGTACTCGTGAAAGTGCTGGATATTATTCATGTAGAAGAAGGATGAGACTTTTTCCAAGTTCTTAGAGTTCAAAGCACTGGTGGAGAAAGAAATGTGAAAGAAGGCGAAGGCTCTCAGAAGATATAATGGATGTGAGTACGTGTCGAATGAGTTTAAAAATTTCTATCAAAAAGAAGGAATTTGATCAGAATTGACAACTCCCCACAACCCACAACAGAATGGGGTGGTTGAGAGGAAGAACCAAATCATTGTTTGAGTAGCATGGGTGATGTTGCATGAAAAAAACCTACCTATGCACTTGTGGGTTGAAGCATGCAACTCAACAATCTATTTACAAAACATGAGTCCTCATCAAACTCTTGGCATGATCACATCAAAGGAGGCTTTCTCAGGGAGGAAGTTAGATGTTCTTCACTTCAAGATATTTGGAGCCTCTATCCATTTCCATGTCTCCAAAGAGTCAAGGAAGAAGTTAGAGATGACAATAGAGTTGGGGGTATTTTTGAGTTAAACAAAAACTCCCCACAACTACCGTATGTATTTTCCATCCCTCAGAATGACAATTGTATGAAGGGATGTCAAATTTTATGAAGACAAAGCCATGCCTTGTTCTCCTGAGAGGGAGATTTAGATCCCACCGGAGGAGGAGCTTTTAGCTCCAAAGGAGGAGACTTAGGATGTTGTAGAGTAACCACAAGTTGAGGAGTAGAGAGTGGAGAAAACCACTCAAGGAGACTCATTAAGGAAGGAAGAGAACTAGGGAAGCTGAAAGACTTGTGCAGAATGGGAGGGAGAATGTGGGTGTTCCTTCAAATAAGCACAAATAGAGAAGGTTACTAGATCAATACATTAGCTACATGGCTCTAATAACTGAGCTAGTAGAGACTAAGCCATCCTATTTCAAGGAAGAAGTAGAGAAACCAGTATGAGTTGATGTAATGATGGAGGAGTATGAATACATTGTGAAGAATAACATTAGGGAAGTGGTCCCAAGACCAGTAGACAAATCATTTTTTGATTCGAGATGGATCTTCAAGGTGAAGCATGCAAAAGATGAAAACATAGAAACGTATAAGGCCATATTGTTGGGTTGTGTTATATTTTTTCCACGGCTAACCTACATAGTGAACCAGGCGGTTAGAGGGGGGATGGAGCCACCCCCTTGTTGCACCGATTGTGCAGCAGGGGGGTAGTAGCCCACCCTGTCCGAGGGGTTTGAGGGGGGCGGGTAGGCCTCCTCTATGGGGTCTGGGGCAGCGCCCCAGGAAATTTTTTTCCGACCCTATATTAGGTTGAGCGAACCTACCTATGGTTTTTGATCCATTGTTTTGGACGCGATGGTTTACGGTCCATGGTATTGGATGCTTCGACATGTATAAATATGTATTGTAACATTGAAAGTAATATAATGAAAAATCAAGCTGGTAGTCCTGGTTCTAGGATCTAGGGGAAAATTTCTGTGTATATGTGTTTTATGTGTTATGCTCTCGCATTGTCTATTTTCTGTGTTTTAGAATTTGTATGCAGGTAATTTCTGTACGGGGTTAAAACCTACATTTGGTATCAAAGCTTTTTTGGCTTCAAGGGGATGCCTTTGTTGCTGAGGGGTTTTGCCCAGGCATGTGGTAGACCACGTTCAGTGGGAGATCTGAGAGATCGATTCTGGTGGTGAAAGAAGATGGCAAGTAGTGGAAAGATAGAGATTGAGAAATTTAATGGTTAGAGTTTTGAGTTGTGGAAACTCAAGATGGAGGATCTATTGGTGGATAAAGATCAGTGGATCACGATAGATCTGGGTACTAAACCAACGAGAGTGTCCGATGAAGAATGGAAGAACTTGGATCGAAAGGCAAAGAGAACAATATGATTTTGTGTCTCAGATTTAGTATTGCTAAATGTATCAGGGGAAGCTATGATGAAGGCTTTATGGGACAAGTTAGGGACTTTGTACCAATCTAAGTCTCTAGTGAATAAATTGTTCCTGCGGAAAAAGCTGTATAACCTGAGGATGAAAGATGGAGACTCAGTGACAGAGCATCTGAACGCATTTAATACTGTGGTAAGTTAGTTAGCTTCTATTGATATTAAAATTTCAGATGAAGATAAGTGCATCACTTTGTTGTGTTCTCTACCAGATTCGTGGGATAGTTTGCTTATTGCAATAGATAACAATGCAACTGCCTTGCATTTCGATGAAATAGTCTCATTCTTGCTGATGAAGGAGGTGAGACAGAAAAATATGGAGCGTCAGAATGGTGATGCCTTCTCTGTACGAGGACGGTCCCAGAACAGAAACAAAAGTAAGTCATCGAGTGGGAGATCTAAATCTAGAGGGATATCTAAATCTCTAGGAAAACCTGTAAAGGTGGTGTTCTGGAAATGCGGAAAGGAAGGGCACTACAAAAGGGACTATAAATCTAAAGCTCCTGATAAAGGAAAGGGATCTAATGATGCTCCTTCTGCAAAGGCGAAAACCACCTCAAATGAAGGTGGGGATGTGTACTTGGCTTCTTCAAGCACACATGTAGATCATGAGGCATGGTTGATTGACTCAGGTGCATCCTTTCACTTCACTCCCCATAGAGAGTGGTTCTGTGAGTATGATAAATACGATGGTGGTGATGTCTTCTTAGGGGATGATAGGAAGGCTAGAATCGTTGGTCGTGGAAAAGTAAAGTTGAAGTTGCAAGGTGGAAGGGTTAGAACACTTTCGGGTGTTCTGCATATTCCTGCATTAGCCAAAAATCTGATTTCTGTAAGCAAGCTGGATGATGCAGGTGTAAAAACAGTGTTTGAGAAGGATACCTGCAAGATGGTTCGAGGAGCACAGGTATTGTTGCGGGGAGTTCAGACTGGAACTCTGTACAAGCTGCAAGGTAGCACTGTTGTTGATGGGTGCAACAGTTCTATGGTTCCTGAAAGTGGAGCAGAAAATCTAGTGGTATCTGGAGAGAATACCATGCTGTGGCATCAAAGGCTTGGACATATTGGAGAGAAGGTCTGTCGAATACTTCATGATAAATGTATGGTAGAAGGTATCAGTAATAGCTCTCTGGATTTTGATTTCTGTGAAAATTGTGTATATGGGAAGCAGAATCGGGTGAGTTTCCCCTCTGGTGGTAAGAGGGTGAAACATATATTACAACTTGTGCATAGTGATGTGTTTGGACCTGTGAAGGTTCCATCACTGGGTAATTCTGTGTACCATGTATCATTTATAGATGACTTCTCAAGGAATACATGGATATATTTCCTTAAGAAGAAATCTGAAGTCTTTGATAGGTTTACAGAATTCAAGGCTCTGGTGGAAAACCAGACAGAGAAGAAGATAAAGGTGCTGAGGATAGATAACAGTGGAGAGTTTTGCAGTAAGGAATTTGAATAATTCTGTAAGAAGTGTGGTATAGCATGGCAGAAGACTACTCCATATACACCTCAGCAAAATGGAGTTGCAGAAAGAATGAACAAGACGTTGATGGAAAGGGTAAGAAGCATGCTCAGTGGTGCCAGGTTAGGACAAGAATTCTAGGCAGAGGTGGTGGAGACAACATGTTACCTGGTCAACAGATCACCTTCATCAACGTTGGAGGATAAGACTCCACAAGAGGTATGGACTGGTAATAAATCCTCTCTTTCACATCTAAGGGTATTTGGATGTGATGCATATGTACATGTTCCAAAGGAGAAATGAACCAAGTTGGATAGTAAATCTGAAAAGTGCATCCTTATTGGGTATAAGGATGGTTTAAAGGGTTATAAGCTTTGAAACACAGCAAAAAGGAAGGTTGTGTATAGTCGAGATGTGGTTTTCAGAGAGGTGAAATATGTTATTAAACATGAAGTCCAACCAAAGGAACCTGAGAAGATATAGTTTGAGCTAAAGGAGGAAGAATCAGACTCTACAACAGAGGAGGAATCAGAAGATAAAGAGCCACAAAATCCATGTGTAAGAAGATCAGTTCGAGAAAGAAGGAAGCCAGGAAGGTATAGTCCATCTGCTTTCTATTCAAATTTTTCTTTATCTATTACTGATGATGATCCCAGAACTATGAAGGAAGCAGTAGATTCAGAGGATGGAAAACTCTGGAAAGAGGCCATGGTTAATGAAATGGAATCTTTGCACAAAAACGAGGCTTGGGATCTAGTGGAGTTGCTGGCTGGAAGGAAACCCATTGGTAGCAAATGGGTGTTCAAGAAGAAGACAAGTGTAGAAGTAAAGGTGGAGAAATACAAAGCTTGGTTGGTAGCAAAAGGTTATTCCCAAGTGCTAGGAATTGATTTTGGTGATATTTTTTCTCCTGTTGCCAAGGTAACTTCATTAGGTTACTTTTATATGTTGTTGTTGCTTTTGACTTTGAGGTAGAATAAATGGATGTGAAGACAACATTTCTTCATGGGGATTTGGAAGAGTAGATCTACATGAAGCAACTTGAAGGCTTTGCAGTGAAGGGTAAGAAAGAACTGGTATGCAAGTTAAAGAAGTCTCTGTATGGGTTAAAAAAGTCACCAAGGATGTGGTATCAGAAATTTCATACATTTATATGGGGAATTGGCTTCACCGGAAGCAAAGCAGATCACTGTGTGTATTTTAAATTAATTGGTGACTGTGTTATTTATTTGGTCTTATATGTGAATGATATGTTGTTGGTTGGAAATGACAAAGAAATTATCCAGGATTTGAAGATCCAATTGTCCTCTAAATTCGACATGAAAGATCTTGGTGTTGCAAACTATATTTTGGGCATGGAAATTAAAAGAGATCGGGAAAATAGAAAGCTCTAGTTAAACCAGAGGAAGTATGTCGAGACAATATTGCAGAGATTTAATATGCAGGATAATAAACTGGTGAAGGTTTGTATTCTTGTAGGTATAAATCTATCCATTAAACAGTGTCCCAAGACACAAGAAGAGGAAGAGGATATGTCCCGTGTTCCATATGCACGTGCAGTCGGTAGCCTGATGTATGCAATGGTCTGTACTAGACCAGACATTGTACATGCACTGGGAGTATTGAGTAGGTTTATGTCAAAACCAGGGAAGGAGCATTGGACAACAATGAAGCGGGTTTTCAGGTATTTTCATGGCACTAGTGATTATGTTTTGTGCTACGAAGGAAGACCAGGATTGGACAGAGTTTTGGATATCTGTGGCTTTGTTGATGTAGATTGGGCTAGAGATTTGGATCAGAGAAGATTTACAAGTGGGTATGTGTTTAACCTATTTGGAGGAGCAGTCAGTTGGATGAGTAAGAAACAATCTATAGTGGCATTATCAACTACAGAGGCGGAATACATGGCAGCCACTCATGCAAGCAAGAAAGAAGTTTGGTTGCAGAGTTTGTGTTCAAGTATGGGGTTAGTACAGGGAGATAAAAGAATAGACTGTGATAGCCAAAGTGCAATTTTCTTGGCAAAAAACCCTGCTTATAATTCAAAGACAAAGCACATTGATGTTCAGTGTCACTTTGTGAGGGATATGATAGAAGACAAAAAGGTGTTGTTGGTAAAGGTGGACACCTTGAAGAATACTGTAGATGCATTGACAAAATATGTGAGCTCTGAGAAGTTCTCCTGGTGTAGAGAAACAATGGGAATTTCAGGGTTGGAAAAATGACTAAGCTCTCCTGTGGCCCTCTATGGAAAGAAAACAACAAGTGGGATAATGTTGGTTTGTGTTATATTCTTTCCACGACTAACCTACATAGTGAACTGGGGGGTTAGAGGGGGGGGGTGGAGCCGCCCCTTCGTTGTGCCAATTGCACAGCGGGGGTCACAGGAGTGTTTGAGGGGGGTGGGTAGCCCCGCTCTACGGGGTCTGGGGCAGTGCCCTAGGGAAATGTTTTTTGGACCCTATATTAGGTTGAGTGAACCTACCTATGGTTTTCGGTCCATGGTTTTGGACGCGATGGTTTTCGGTCCATGGTATTGGATGCTTCGACATGTATAAATATGTATTGGAACATTGAACGGAATATAATGAAAAATGAAGCTGGTAGTCCCGGTTTTGGGATTCAGGGGAAAATATCTATGTATATGTGTTTTATGTGCTATGCTCTCACATTGTCTATTTTCTGTGTTTTAGAATTCGTATGCAGGTAATTTATGTACGGGGTTAAAACCTACACATATTTGTGGCCAAGGAATACTCTCAAGTGGAGGGGAGTATACCTTTTCTCCTGTAGGAAGGTACTCATACATTAGATCAATCCTTTCTTTGGCTACACACATGGGGTGGAAGATCCACCAGATGGATGTGAAAACACCATTCCTCGAAGGAGTTATTGAGGAGGAGGTGTATATTGAGCAACTAGAAGGCTTTAATACTCTTTATTGAGATTCTCATGTGTGCAAACTCAAGCAAGAATTGTATGGTCTCAAGCAACCATCCTGTGCTTAGTACACCAGGATCAATAACTATCTCACTGGTTTGGGCTTTAAGAAAAGTGAAGCGGAAGTAAACATCTATCATATTTTGGTTGAAGGTAAACTGTTGATTATTGTTTTATATGTTGATGACTTGAACTTAATTGGTGATGAGAAACTGATCAAATCTTGCAAGGAGGACCTTGCAAGAGAGTTTGAGATGAAGGACATGGGTCTCATGCAATACTTCCTTGAATTGGACATATGCCAAGGTGATAGGGAACTATTTGTCTCTCAGCGAAAGTATGCCAATGAGATACTTTAGAGGATTCGCATGGATAGGTGCACTCCCATGGAGACTATTCTAGTGACCAACTGGAGGAAAGAGGATTCCACTTCACGTGAGGAAGTCGACATGACTATTTACTCGCAGTTGGTGGGTTCTCTCATGTATCTTATGAACACACAACTAGACATGTGTTATGCAATCAACTAGTTGATTCAAGATATGGTTAGGACAACCAAACTATTTTGGATGGCAATTAAGCATGTTCTACGGTACCTTAGAGGCGCTACCTGGTTTAGACTTTAGTACAAAGAGAGATAGGGAGTGAAGCTATGTGGATTCACTGATGAATATTGAGTAGGAATTCCATCAAATCAGAAGAGTATATTAGGTAGAATTTTCAGTGTTGGATCCATAGCGGTTTCTTGGTACAATAGGAAGCAGAGATCAGTGGCATTCAGCTCAACAGAAGCATAATACATTGTTGTAAGTCAAGCAACATGTGAGGAAAACTATATGAGAAAGATACTTGTTGTCTTGTTTGGTTAGATGATGGATCCTACTGCGATTTACTATGACAATCAGATATGTATCAAACTCTCTGAAAATTATGTTTTTCATAATCGATCCAAGCATATTGATATTTGATATCACTATCTACGGGATTGTGTATAGAGGAATATTATGTTGTTGCAATACATTCTGGCAAAGGAACAAGAGAAAATATTTTGACAAAGGCCTTGTCAAGAAGGAAGTTTGAGTTCCACAGGTGCAGGATAGGGGTGGTTTATAATCCCTTTCTTACTGAGAGGGAGTGTTGAAAATGCAGCAAAAAATATTAGTTTGACTTTTCCTTGGTCAAACCAAAGAAAATACAAATTTATGTTTCAACAGAATACTTGGAGGTATTTAACTGAGGTAACATGGCACTTGTCACTCAGTTAACTCAGTTAATTCGATTTGGGGAAGCTTGAGTTCAGTTCAATATGTTTGATTGTTAATTTTTATCAGTGCATTTCAGTTTATTTGAGTTGTTGTCAGTTTAAATACTTCTAACTGTCAGAAGAACTAGTGGATGTCAAGTTGTGGAAGTGGAACTTCAACCAAACTCAGTGATCAACCATTTAACTAATCAATCAACCCAAAATATTTGTTGCATGCAAATAGTTTTAGTTACCTAGTTGAGATGGAGATTCTAAGGTAGTAGTTGTAGCATATTCCAATGTGTAGAGGTGGTGCATGCAGTCAAAGAAAGGACCTAAGGAAATTGCACAATTCCATGGTGTGAAATTCCTTCAAAATAGGGCAATTTCCCAAGGGAACAACATATGTAAATAATATCTTTGATGGCTTGAAAATTGGCTAAGTGTTTACCATAGACAATTAATCAAGCAGAGGGATGGACTATACACTTGTAGGGTGTGGTCAGGCTTGAGAAAGCATATGTATTTCTTCTCTATTATTTGATTAATGCAATACATATAGGAAGGGTTTTTGAACAGTTTCTTTCCCCTATATAAATCTTTGTGTATGTGTGATGTTCCCTTTTGCATGTCTATGATTCTTGTTCTAGGTGGTGAATTCAATTCCACATATTAGTAGAGTAGCTTCACGTCTTGTGATTTAGTAAATTTCATGAGCAGTTTTGAATCTACACATTAATTTCTACACCCCTCACCCTTGACTGGTCAAACTGCACGTTTATGCTTTCCTCTCTTTTCTTTGGAGTGTATGGCGCAACCTTGAAGCATGAAGATTTCAACCTTGTACCTTCAGCTTCCCCCACTGCGCTGGACCAAGAATATTCATTCCTCATAGCACAAGGAGTAGTAAAAATTAATAGTGGGGCCCTCCTAAGCTACTAATGAGTTTGACTGTGACCTCCTAATCAAGAATTCCTCTTTTGATCATCTCACAGGCTTATCATGAGTTGATCATTCCATGAGCTAAGTAGTGATAGAATATATGTTTTTTAGAATAATTTTTCCTTGCCATGAATGATCTTCATTAGTAGGAGAACTATCTCAGCATGAAAAGGTGATGCTCAAGGAAGATAGTAAATAAGATAAAGAAAGAACACTTGCAGAGAAGAAGCACACAGAAGAATAATCATGAAGACAGTAAGTAGATCATGGACCAAGATATAAATAAGACATTGCATAATGAATCATAGGATTTTGATAGTGATCAAATACCCTTTGGAGGGTGAATATGAGAAACCAAGTGGATCTTTCATGAATATGAATCATAGATCATATCTACCATCAACAATGCAAGATGAAGGAGCAAGAAAGACAACTCAACATTGCCACCTTAGCATGAAGTTTATGTCATTAGTGTCAAGTTGTAACTTGTACAAGTGTCATAATAATGGGTAATGTATGTCCATGTGTCATGCCACATCATCATGTGGAATGTAATGATGTATTCTCAAGAAAAGGATAAAATGTAATGTGTGGAAGTCTGAGAGTCATCTGTGGAATATGAAAAATAACTAAGTCATATATGAACCAAATGTCTTTAGGAGAAGTCCA
Source organism: Pinus tabuliformis (assembly GCA_031772625.1). NCBI lineage: Eukaryota > Viridiplantae > Streptophyta > Pinopsida > Pinales > Pinaceae > Pinus > Pinus tabuliformis. Next base: position 1,099,596,250 of record CM062819.1, read on the forward strand.
AAAGTCATTAGAAGTTCAATATTTGTTTAGAAGTCCAAAGGACACACTAAAATTTCAAGAGTCACAAGGGTAATCCAAGAGTCATCAGGATAAGAAAGGTCATTCCTCTTTTTATAAAAGCAACCTCATAACTCAAGAAAAGGGATTTTGGAGGATTAATATTTGGAGAGCTAGTCTTGGCTTCTCTACATGGCACAGGAGAGAAAACTATTCTTTGGAGAAGCAAGAAGTGACTTAATGTTCCACTACTGTAACTAGTGTCTCATCATTGTAACTATGTGCTTGGATCTTTCACCTTATAATTGAAGCTCGATGAACCAACACATTTTCATGCATGTATTGTGAATGTATTAGGACTATTCTTTGGATATTTTATATATATGTTTCATTCAAATGTACTAAGGAAATTGAACTATTTCAGTGGCATTGGTACTTATCTTGTTGAACGTGTGTTGTATGTGGTTTAATGATTGTTGTGTCTAAGTGAATTATTTTTGTAGATGACTAACAAATATTTTATGCTCTTATGTGTATATCTTAGGTTAGTACTACTAATTTCTTTTAGAGGCTCAATTTTTGTCTCTCCCTTGTGAAAGTGTCCTTTTACAATTCCAATCGGTGTTTCCCAATGTCAAATTACTTGCTTATTCAAGTTTTATGTATATGATCTCTTATATTATCCGTTGAAACCAAGATGAACCTTCGTGTTTTGGTGGCTGGGCCAATACTTGAGATGGGGCTCCTTCTCGAAATGTTGTGAGTTCCAATTAGGACTTCACATCAGGGAGACCCCTTATATGTGGGTGGTATCCAACACCATCAACAACACTCAACACATGAAAAAAAGCCACCAAGATGATTAGGTTCATCTAGTAACAAAAATTTAGGATTCATGAATAATGCTCATGTTAGAGATATTCACATACGCTAACCACCAGAGAAGTCACTTGTCTCTTTTCTTGCATTTTTTTTATCAAAACCTAAGCCAAATAAAGTTTCAACAACTCACTTTTCTGCTATTGCAACGTTCAAGGATTCTAGATGTTCATATATTATATCTAGTGCCTCTCCACCTCCATCATCCTAGAGCACCAATTAAGGTAAAGAAAATTTTATAATCTATTTTATTACTCCATATAAAAATAATATTTTATAACCCATTTAATTTGTCCATAGAAAAGTAAGATTTTATAATCCATTTCATCTGTGTATAAAATATCTCAAAACTGATTGCAAGGATGTAAGACATTCTAAAAATCACAATAAATATTAACCATCTAAAAAAAAAAAAATTCAATAAAAAAATAAAGGTGATATATTTCTCAATTTCTATATCTTGGCATACTTGTGCAGCCAAAAGTTCAACTTTCTCCTCGAGTTTTAGCCTCTCTTCATCATAGTTTATCACAACCTCAAGTGAAATCATATTAGTTGCTTCTATTTTCCTGGTCAAATGATAAATGTCCATATGATTTGGTATGGGATGCTCCTAAAATCCCATAACAGTAAGGAGTGTAGAGTTACCACATCGATTAAGGCCAAGTAATCCATAGTGCCTAATAGGTAACAAAATTAATTAATAAATGAAAACCATTCAAATTATGGATAACAAAAGCAAACAATAAATGTATATAAAGACGAACCCAATAGATAATAATATGTATGTTATCTTCCACAATTCAGTTCAAGCTTTGCATCAACAATGAACTCATGACCATGGAACATAAATGATAGGGACTCTATCTTCTAGTCCAAAATGATCATAACAAATAAAAATTGAGATATCTAAAAATGAATTGAAAAATAGAGAATAAACTAAGTCATAACAAGAACATATTTATCAACCCACAAAAAACATAATGTTCCACTAAACATCAACCAAAAGCATTTTGAAAGTACTATCACTCCAACATTGATGGCCAACAAAGCTAGATCTATCCCTTAAGGTACACTCCTTTTGGAATAATATTGCATTCTAAGAAACATTTCCAGAAGCGGCAGTTGATCCCTCTCAAAGCTTGATTTTTTTTTTATATTTTATCCACACAACACATCATAATGATATCTGCATTCTTATTTTAAATTTTTTAACCAACCTATAATACATCACGATTACAAGTAGATGTGACACACCTCCCACATGGTAGGTTGTGGAATACAACTCTCCCACATGGTACATTGTAGAATGCACCTCTCGCATATAGTAGGTTGTAGAATGCACCTCTCAGTTGCAAATTGGGAAAAGGTTTGCACCTTGAGGGATAAACCCTCTCAAGGTAGTGATAAATTTGTGATTAATATGGATCTAGTATTGGTTATATTTATACAAGCAAGGATTTCCTCTTTTTATGAACAATGGTGCATTAGCACACTTAACTGAATGTGATTTGGTGGAAAGAAAATGCATATCAAGTGGAAAGAAAATACATATCAAACAAGAAATATGATGGATAATATAATTTTCTTTATATATTTTTCAATGAGAGAAACCACATGAGTTTATCACACTAATATTCAGTAGTTGATTTTAATCGGACATGAGTACATGACCACATGACTATAAAAGGAATGTATTGGACTAGAGAATCCAATTATATAGCTCTAATAAGATAGGCACAAAATTTTTTAGGAGGAACAAAAAATCACTGGTACGTTTGAACCAATGTTTATAATTTCTTCAATCATTGACCCAACTTTGAAAGTGAAGAAAAAAGCTTCCATTCAAGACAAATTTTCAAGAGGAACTCGTCGAAACAAAAAATCTAATACAAATCATATCCAACAAAGAAGTGAAAGTTACTCCCTGTAAAAGCATTTTTTATAGTAGTTTTTGTAAGGAATGCAATATTTTTGGAGAAGGCCCATGGCCATCAATAAAGTATTGATATGTAGGAAACCCTAAGAATGAGTATTCTAGAGGAATAGCATGTGATTTTTTTTATGGAGCAAGAGAACTTCATTGTGTAAGCGAAGATTTGTGGTGTTTCCTAAATGGAGGTTGAGAAGATAGGCATAAATTTAGATAACTAATAAAACTTAGGAAATGAGGGATTCGTTCAATAGAAAATGATTTGGGATAATATTTTCTAGTCAATTTTGGCATTTGTTTATTTTCGTGATTGCTTCATGAACACATGTGATGTCATGGCCCATTAGGATCATCATAAAAATGGAAAGAAAACTAAATTCATTATCTTCAACTTTTTACATTTTTATTTTCAACCTTTTACATTTTCCACTTAGATGTTGTTAAACATGAGGACCCCTAAGTGAAATATATAATGACAAGTTTTGATAGAGTGAAAATACATGACAGGTGGACTAAATGGCTTTAAGATTGAAGACAATATCATGAATATCTGTAATGTTTTTCTTGGTTTTCAACTTTCATAACTCTAGGATTGGGGAAAAGAACGAATATTCTAATTGGGTATGTAGGAAGATAATGAACAAGGTTGAATATATAAAAATCCAACTCCCACCCATCTATTTTCGTGACCTTTTCTTTGTATTTCTCCTTACTAAAAGAAAAAAAAAAATAACATCTAATCCCACTATTATAGAATCCAAACATGGTCATCAATATTTATAAGTTCCTTCTTTTTTTAATTCGTTTAGGTTTTAAGAATCAAATATTCTGGCATGGATCACAAATTATTCATTTCGTAAAGGAAATGAATGCTGCAAGTTTGAATCTCTTTCAGCTTGGAAAATAATTGGAAATGAATGCTGCAAAGTTCAAATCTCTTTTAGCTCGGAAAATAATTGGAGATATCTTCAACTTTTTACATTTTTATTTTCAACCTTTTACATTTTCCACTTAGATGTTGTTAAACATGAGGACCCCTAAGTGAAATATATAATGACAAGTTTTGATAGAGTGAAAATACATGACAGGTGGACTAAATGGCTTTAAGATTGAAGACAATATCATGAATATCTGTAATGTTTTTCTTGGTTTTCAACTTTCATAACTCTAGGATTGGGGAAAAGAACGAATATTCTAATTGGGTATGTAGGAAGATAATGAACAAGGTTGAATATATAAAAATCCAACTCCCACCCATCTATTTTCGTGACCTTTTCTTTGTATTTCTCCTTATTTGGCGGAAAAAGTCGTTTGTGCGGACACAACTGACCTCCCTAGGAGTCTAAACTCTCTAGCGACAAACAAGACAAAATGGAGTGATCTTTCTCTAAATATATCTTTTAACACATGAAAACTACAAGTGTTTAGGCTTACCTTATTCCAAAACGCAGTTGTTGTAGTCCGTCCTTGCCGATCCGGATGAGCTCCTCCTTCAAGTCAATTCCTGCAACCACAAACAATCAAACAATTACCAAGCACTTGCATTTCATATAATAAAACATATATTTAACATGCAGACCAAGGAACACATGAAATAACTCATTAACACAAGCTATTGAGAAAAATAAACCAGTTTGTATTAATAACGAAACAAAGAAACTCTTACAACCTGGCCTTGGTGTTGTGCAAGTTCCTCCCAGGGTCCATCAAGGGTTTTCCTCTACTTTGACAAAGCTCACCCACTTCCAAGTAGAATCAAGCAAAGACAATCTCTCCTCACAAGGTTCTAAATGGGAGTCCTAATTCCTGCAGCATTTACCCAAAGAAAATGTATAGCTCCAACCTCCCCTCCCTCTGGCTCAATGTCTTTATTTATAGTGCTGTAAAGAGGTTATTCAGGTCCACCATCAATGGGATAATCCCCCTCTTTGGGTGGGATAGCTCCCTTATTGATGGGATAAGTTCCCCCTTAATAGAGATACATGAACCAACTGGAGGCGCATCCAATTCATCAAACCGACCTCTAGAAAGTTCTAGAAGTAACCACAAGTAACTTTTTTAAGATGAAACTCGCGCATTTTGCCTTTTACAGAAGGACGCACCTGTCCCTTAACATACAGAGCGTCCAAGGACGCACCTTTTGTGAACATGGTCAGCGTCCCCGCAGGTAAGGCTAGAGAGAACCTGCGACCCCAGAGATAAACATATTTTTGACAAGACTTTCTCTCTTCTTTGAGTTTGAGATGGATAGCAGAGGCATAAGACTTGCCTAAGAGGGTAGCATGACTGTTGATTTGAGTCATACTAACTGTAAGTGGTCATGGTGACATTTTTTAGTGTAACAGATTGCCCCCTAAAGTGCGAAGCCTGGAATAGATTTAGGGTTTTGTAATTCTAGGAAGGGTGAAGCGCTTTATCATTTCAAGGATTGTCTTGTGGATGCCCTGGTTGGAACCTGCAATTTTCAACACAAAATACATGGATAAGATTATATCATCACTGAGGTAGGCATTCCCATACTCAGATTCAAAACTTTAACTAATGGACTAACTATTCTGATACAGGAATGATCTTGCAGTACATCATTTTTATGGACTCTTGTAGACACAGTATGGACGCAGCCATCTGTTTATGATTAGTCTACATAGATAATGAATACAAAACTCCTCGCAGCCTGGATGGTAGAAACTAGATCCAGGGTCTTCACTTCTACTTCCCGAATTGGTACGATTCTAGCCATGTGATTAAATGATTCGATGTCGAACATGTTAGAAACCACTTGATTACCAGTCGATGATGCAAACTGTTAACAAGCGTGAGAGAAACCACCAGTAATGTCAATGGTTCTCAAAGTACCAAGCACAACCCGTGAAATGTGAATAGATGTTTTGATGTCGAACACTTCACGGAATCCTTTGATCGAAAGTCAATGATGTAAACTGACGTCAAAGGCGAGAAACCTGCCATTGATGCATGCAGACTTCAAGGTACTGTCGATTCCTAAGTCATCTTTCTAGATAATGTGTCGATGTCGATAGAAAGCGACCCGTTGCAGGCAAGCCCGCAACACGAAATCATTGTTCAAGTTGAAGAAATGTTGCTGTAAGGACTGACTCAGGGATGGTCAAATGGATGACAAGTATTTTGCAGATGAAAGTTTTGCTTGCAGACCTCTTGAACACATAACGACACGACAGATGGCTTGGTGACGAATAACTCAAAGTTAATCCCCGAAACCCGGTTAAAGACTTTCAAAGTGGTTTGGTCAACTGTGAGGTAAAAGATTTCCCAACCCAGGTGAATGAAAAGTGTCGTGTTCAAGAGTGGTAATAAAGTTTCTTTTGAGATAAAAGGTAACAAATAGGCTCATTCTTCTCTCTTTTCCCCCACCATTTCTGGCAAGTACCTCTTTATTTTTAACAAGCTTGAGGAGGATAACATATGCTTGATTATAAGCTCATCCTTCGGACGAGTCCAACCTAGTTTAAATTCGAACCCTAGGAAGGAGTGGTTCGTTCCTGTTTGTAATTGAACAGGTCCTTTACTGTAAAATTTTAACGAGTCCAGTATAGGAGAAACTCGGCGTTTTTCATTTTTAGAGAGTCTGAAAAAACAAAAGGAGACTCCACGTTGAACTTTTTCGTATATTTGTGTCCCTCAAGCCCGAAAAAGTATAAAATAATACCTGGGGGAACCGCTTGATCTTGCGACCAAGGAGTACTTTCATAATAGTGTCGTCGACCTGAAAAGTAAAAAGCGATCAAGGACACGTCGTTTTATTTCCTTATCGAGTTTGAAACGACAAAAACCCGGCAATCTTTTCCTGATTTTACGGTCAGAAAAGAGCTAAAAGGGGACCGTCTTTTAATTCCGTTTTAACGAGTGTAAAAGAAACGCTCGGCGATCTTTTCATTTTTTAGGAGTCAGAAAAGGGCTTAAAAGATGACTCTGATATTTTATTTGTGAAAAAATTACAATTTCCCTTGAAATCCCTTTGTCCTGCACAAAAGTGATACATTACTCATACCTGTTTAAAATAGGCAAAAATACATCGAAAAACATCTTTTCATGGTAAAAAATGAACTAATTCATCCAAAAAACCTATAAAAAGACCTTTTACCATGTCATTTTTACCGTTTCACTGTTGAGGTTGAAAAAGGAGCTTTTGACAAGAAACTTCCCGTGGTTGCTGCGGAAAATCTGACCGTCGGAATCGAACGCCGTCTCATCCAGGTATTTTACACATCCTACTCTGCATTTCTATCCGTTTAGAATTAATTTTTAGGTCTTAGTTTCATTTTTTGGGGGGGTTTTGGTTTTGGAATGCGCCTCTCGGCGGACGCAGGTGCCCTTCGGGTGACCTGCGTCCCCCGACTTTTTCTCATACGGGAAAACGGTCGGAAGACGCAGCCCGCCTTCAGGCCAGCTGCGTCCGGGCGCCCTATGCTACAAAGCCGGGGTGCGTCTTCCGAGAAGTGCGCATTTCAAAACCCCAACTCTCTCAAAAAACCACCAAAAATTCCCAAATCAATTTCTAATTGTTATTTTTGATATGCAGGGCATTAATCATGTTAGACTGGAGAGAAAGAGAGCATGTAGAGGAAGATGAAGTTGCAATAAATCACCAACCTTCTCTGGATGCCCTAAGAGCATGCGGATTATACAAATATTGGACCATACCGGGCATGAGGGGCCAGGTAAGATTCTTGGAATGGCTGGTTGAGCGATGGAACGTTCAAGAACAATGCTTTTACATAGGAGGGCACCAGCTCGAGATAGAGCCCTCGGATGTATACTTTCTCACTGGCTTGCCGAACAGAGGTGAGCAACTCAGTCTTGCGGGGACTAGGCCGGGTGGCCAATCCCTTGATAGTCTCCGCGAGGATTGGTGCACACGTGGGGCTCACCATTCAAAAGGCATAGAGATAAAACACATCACTTTACCGGAACTCAAAGTCATAGCGTTCACGGTTACCAGAATTTGCGGCGCGGCCGCTTTACACATTGCTTCCGGATCCCAAATGCGGATGGCAATTGACTGTTACCAAGGCACCATTTTCAACTGGTGTGAAGCTGTGTCGGCTCATATGAAGAGCCAACTGACCAAGGCAAAGAACGGACGACTAAAGAATTTTGGATATGGGCCTATAGTCGTGAGCTTTGCCTTGGAGAGAGTTCCAATGTTGATCCCTCAGCAACTCACTGTTGATATCTTGGGTCCTCGGGAGCCAAAGCTGATACGATGGGTTGCGGTGATGGCCCGGCATCCTGACGAGGGTGCGGCAGTGGTTCGATTCTCAGATAGTTACTTTCACTGGTTAGAGGACCAGGTTTTTTCGATACAGGACTTTCCGTATGCCGGAATGGATTTCAGAGGTGATCCGGACATGGTTCTTCCACAGGGAGAACAATGGGACGACAGAGGTACTTTTATTTTCACAAGTTTTCTAATTATGTATTTTTTTATTTTTCATATATATCGTCTCAAAATTAACAGTAAAATTTTCAAAATGCAGATGTTGGTCCACAGCGTCCAGCCAACCTCCGGCCTTATGATAGACTACATCCAGCTGCACCGGTACCGGTCCCACAGGACGCGTCAGCAGAAGTACTAGCTGAGTTGGAGCATGATCTAGAGCGTCTCACGGCAGATATACCTGAGACTACTATGGACGATATTCCTATCAGGCTTCAGCGTTTTGTAGTCGCGGTCCCTGGACCGTTTAGGAGATTTTTACGTAAGGTAGCCCGCGCAGTGGTGTCATACAGAGAGCACCACCAGTGATTGACTAGTCACTTTTGTAGTCACATGTGACATTTTGACTTTTTGTACTATCATTTTGCCGATCATAAGGTGTTTTCAACCTATGATCGAAGACGATGTATATATTTTTTGACACACTTCTATCTATATATATCACTATTACTGGCTTATCTTGTTTAACATATGTGATGAAATGTTTTTAAATTTACTTGCATGATTATCGTAAATGTCTGTCCAACATTCGAGAAGCAATTGCATCTGCTAATGTATTCAAAGACCTTGGAATATGTTGATATTCAATGTAATCAAATTCACGTTCCAAGAGACGCACTCTCAAAAACAACCTTAATAACACCGGATTCCTAATGGCATAAACTCTATTAAGCTGTAATACAACAAGTTCAGAATCTAACCTCACTGTCAAACGTCGAATTCCAAATGAAATAGATTCGGATAATAATTCAACCACTGCACTGTATTCTGCAATGTTGTTCGTTGTTTGACCGAGGCTTACCCCATGCATAGAAACTAACTCGTCAGAGGGCGAATAGATAACCCAAGCTGCGGAAGAGATGTTCCGTGTACTACGACAAGCACCATCAGCAAATCCAATATATGTTTGGAGAGGCGTCGACATCTGCAATATCAAGAGTAAAACCAAGATAAGCCAGAATAACGACAAAAAACCACACTCTCTAAGCTAAGCACACTGACTAAACTAACACACTTGCTAGCTAGAAAGAAAATCTAACCTATCTAAAAATTTCTCCATTCCCATCATTTAAGCATAATACCTCTTTAAGTAAAGTCCATTTCTGGGTTTACCCAAAGAGTCCCCATCAAAGTCAACTAGCTCATAAGCCCCTTTTGCTAGCTTTCGCTTTACAATGTAGGGCCCATGCCACATGGGAACGAATTTTCCGGCACCTAGCTTATCGTTAGCTTGATCATATAATAGTACTAGGTCTCCTTCCGAAAAACTTCGAGGGGTTACATTTCTATCATACTGAGCTTTCATTCGTTTCGCGTGAGTCTCGATTGCCAATGTAGCGTCACGTCGAGTCTCATCTAATTTAGCCAAGTACAAAAAACGTGTCTCCTCTTCGGAAGTAGCTGGAAGTAATTCGACAGCCATTTGAAGTGATGGGATTTCGCATTCAATGGGTAACACAGCTTCTAAGCCATAAACTAGCTGGAAAGGAGTGAACCCTGTTGAATTTTTCACTGAGGTTCGGTATGCCCATAGCGCTGAAAATAACATGTTGTGCCAATTCGACCGATGAACACCAATGGTTCGTCGGATCATGGTAACTAGAACTTTGTTGATAGACTCAACCAAACCGTTGGCTTGCGGATAATAAGGAGTAGAGCTATCGTGGCGCAAACCAAGCTGGCTTGTAAGCTCAGTCATCATGACATTTCGAAAATGGCTCCCATGGTCAGTAATGATTGCTTGTGGGACACCAAACCTAGTTATGATATGATTGAATACGAAAACTGCAGCTGTTTTTCCGCTTGCGTCGAATGTAGGCATCGCCTCGGCCCACTTAGTAAAATAATCAACCGCAAGGATGATATACGCATGCCCCCCGGCCGAGTGAGGGTTACAAGTAATAAAGTCGATACCCCATTTGGCGAATGGACCAATGGCAATTATAGGGTGGAGAGGAGCAGGTGGAGCGCGCATCTTGCGATCAAACACTTGACAGTTGTGGCACTTCCTGACTGCAATGATACAATCTTTAAACATAGACGGCCAGAAATAACCAGCGCGCAACACCTTCTGAGCTGTAGCATACCCAGACATATGACCGCCACATGCTCCAGAGTGACAGTCATTCAAAACCCTCTCAGCCTCTTCGTGAGTTAAACAACGTCGAAAAACTAAGTCTGCCCCCCGACGATAAAGTGTATCTCCAATAATTTTGTATGGCTGGGATTGAAACCGAATTTTTCGACGTTCCGCTTTCGAAGCTTCAGGCCGAAAGGTTTGGGTTTGGAGATAAATGATTATATCCCTGTACCACGGATCTACCGTACTGATAAGAAACAAAGATTCGTCCGCAATGGACTCCTCTGCCACAGTCTCTGTGTCAGCACTTGGGAAATCACACATCAATTCCGCAAAAACTAAGGATTTCTTAGACTTGGACTTCTCGAACTCCAAGTCGAACTCTTGCAGGATAACAATCCATTTAGAGTACTTGCCCCCTAGCAGTTGTTTTGTCAAAATATAAATCATAGGGTTGCAATCCGAAATAACTGTAGTTTTGCGGAGAAGAATGTAGTGACGGAAACGCTGGACAGCTTGAACGGCTGCCAGGGCCAATTTCTCCACATGCGAATATTTTAGCTCAGTTGGATTCAAGGTCCTACTAAGATAATATATCACATGCTCCGCTCCGAATTCATCTTCTTGAACTAACACCATTCCAATGGTGGAATGCGAAGCTGCGAGGTATAAGAAGTAGTCTTGGTTGTAGTTGGGAGGATGCAATAACGGTGCATGGGTCAACGCGTGTTTAAGTGCATCAAAAGATTGTTGGGCAATCTCGTCCCAAAAGAATTGTGCATTCTGTTTCAACAACCGTGTAAAACCTTTAGTGACCTCGGCGTAGTTCGGGATGAATCGGCGTAAAAAGTTCGCTTTCCCTTGCAAACTTTGGAGTTGGCGCAAACTCGAAGGAGGAGGCAATTTAATGATAGCCTCGACTTTCGAGGGATCGACGCGAATGCCGGCTTTTGAAACAACAAATCCCAGCAATCGACCTGTTTCTATATAGAAAACACACTTGTGGGGATTCAACCGAATTCGATAATGCCTACACCTCATAAAGATTGCTCGTAGGTGGACAAGGTGATCAGCTCGATGTAAAGAATGAGCAGGCAAATCATCGAGATAGGGTTGCACAATGTGCTTGATATCATGAAATGCATAAGACATCGCCCGTTGAAAAGTGGCTCCGGCATTCTTAAGCCCAAAAGGTAACTTGCAATAAGCAAATGTCCCCCATGGACAAATGAATGCCGTTTTTGGTTGGTCGGCAGGTAGAATATTGATTTGATTATAGCCCGAAAAACCATCCATGAAGGAAAACATTTCACTTCCGGCACAATCATCAATAATTTGATCGATATAAGGCGTAGGATAGTTGTCTTTTGGACAAGCTCGATTTATATCCCTATAGTCGATACAGATTCTTATTGTTCCTTGTTTCTTGTTGACCGGAACAATATTCGATACCCAATCCGTTAACGGGATCGGATAAATGAAACCTGCTTTCAACAGCTTTTCGACTTCTGCTTTAATCGCAGCCGCTTTTCGAGGGTGAATTTGACGCAACCGTTGTCGGACGGGTTTAGCATCCGGGTAGGTCTTTATTTCATGAATAACAATGGCAGGATCAATTCCCGGCATTTCCTCGTAAGACCAGGCAAACACGTCGCGGAATTCTTAGAATAGGGCCTTGTAAGTTTGGATTTCTTCTTCAGTACATGCGGCACCTATATGAATGTTTTCCTCGATTCTGGGCTTCACTGAAATATCAATGGGAATAGTACGAGAAATATTCCCTAAATTCAACTCTGAATCAGAATGTTTCGTTGGATCCTGAGCGTCTTTGACATATTCAGCGGTAAAGATAGATGAAAAATCATTTTCAAATGCATCATCCTTAGGTAAAAACGAAGATCTGTGATGGAGATCTTCCCATGGTAGATCGTCTACACTTAGGATTTCGCGAAGTTGTTCGTCAGATGACACGACTTCGGGAAACGTTATCCGTTCTAAGGGTGAGGTGAAAAGTGACTCTTCACTGACCACATTCATTTGGTCGACTTCGGTTGAATGAAAGTCAGTAAAAGACATGAGAGCTTCATAAGCAATTTCATATGGACTCAAAGGCATAACATCACCGAGTGAGTCTATCTCAGAGTCAGATGGGACGAACCAAGGATCCTCATAAATAATGTTTTCTGATGTAATCATATGAATGGTTGCAAATGAAGGATCTGCGCTGAGTGGAGGGAGAGGAAAAGTTCCCAGTAAACCGGAATCCTTAACTAAACCTACACCAACGTCCCTATAAGGGATTGTCGTTTTACCAACATGCTGGATACTCTCTGAAGAGGCTGGATCGGATGAAAAGTATGTCAGCTGATCAATAGTCACGATCTTACCGTTATGTGGAAACTTAATTACTCTGAAGACCGATGAAACGACCGCTGTCATAGCATATGACCAACTTCGACCCAAAAGAAGGTTGTAGTCTAGAGGGGCATCAACCACTTCCACATCCAGACTAACGGTTTTACCTTCAACCCCTATAGGCAATTCTTGTAGAATACCAAACGGACGGAACCCACGGCCATCAAAGGCCTTAAGGATGGTGGGGGATTGGTTCAACGAAGGAGAACCAAGCGATCTCCAACATTGAATCGACATAATACACGTAGAAGCTCCCTCATCAATCACAGTCCGATGAATAGGCCTGTTTTTGACTATCACTGGAATTTGGAAAGCCATTTGATGGGGGAGACGTGGTGTACTATTTTCTAGATCAAAGATCATTAGGTTCGGGTCCTGAACATCGACAGCTCCGATAGCCGACAAAAGCAATTTCCGTTGTGCTGGGCATGATTGCAGCACTTCGAGTGCCGACATTGCTGAAGGTGAAACAGCTAAGTCCTCAACAATGTTGTAATTCTGGGCTGCTCTCGCATGTGGATTGAAAGCAGACCTTCGAAGTACACCCTTGGCGGGCGGCTTAATCACTAAGTCTGGGTTAGGTTTTTCGATCTGTAGTGGATCGGAACCAGGAGCTGAGGTTGATGGGTTAGAGTGAGAAGATTCTGCTTCCTTGCCATCAACAGGAGCCTTACTACCATAATCTTGCGATCGAGTCGCAATCCTCACATGAGACATCATCAAAATGGGTTCTTCACTGGCATTCGAAGAAGAACCTATCATCTTATTCTCCTGCTCTGGAAATGGATTTTTTAACACAGCAGGAGTGGGAGAACCTTTGACTATTTTTACAACCTCGGCCCGATGAGGGCAATCTCTCGTAAAATGATCCTCTTCACAAATAAGACAAGGATATCGAGGTTTTCGTTTTTCATCATTGGTTTCCGACTTTTCAGTTTTCTCCTTTGGAGCCTTGTCTGCTTTAGCCTTCTTCTTTCCTTTCTTCTTTCCACCGTTTTTTGATTTGGCCGTAGATGACTCTACAGCGTGAATGTCGGCGGTAAGTTCAGGAGGAGAAGACTCTCCTGTCGGAGAATCTGGCAAAGTGATTATTGGAGTATTGGAGGCCTTGGAAGACTTCTTCTTACTCTTCGTAGTCACGATACCAATCATACCATCAGCTGCATGAGATCCCGAAGGAGCAGCAGCGATTTGATTCGACTTTGGAAGATCCGGAATCTTCTCGTGTAATGTACCCGACTGAGTGTAAACTAAGTCAAGGTATTGTGCCTGAGCAATGACTTGCTCCTCAGTAACTACTCCGGCCTTAGCGACATCTTCAGTAATCTTCGGTAATAATGATTTGACAAACCATTCAGCTAAGATTTGGTCCGGGATAAAAACTTTCACTAATCTCCTTCGACGTCTCCACTCATGAATGTGATCAGAAATATACGTGGACGTCGATTGTTTTAGTGAAGTTAATAACTCCGTGCCGTTATCGTATCTGACCGGCAACTGAAAGTGAGTTAAGAACGAGGTAGCTAACTGGCTAAAGTTGTAAAAAGAGGCCCGTGGTAACTCAATGTACCACTTGGCCGCGAGACCAATGAGTGTACGCTGGAAAAGACGTAAGCGGATAGAATCATCTGAGATAGAATTCGAAGCACACCAGAGGTGGTAAGTCATCACATGATTGGACGGATCCTCTCCAGACTTACCTTCGAACTTGGGTATATCACTGGGCAACTTATTTGGCATTGGCGGCCAGAACTGAAGATATTGAATTGGATCGTTCGTTAGGCGCGTCAAGTCGGGTAAATCCAAAGTTGCAATAAACGGTAACTGCCGGTTAGGATCTCTAAAACTCTGGGTCACAATACCAGCCCCAGGAGGAGGATATCCAGGATAACTAGGAACAGGAGTCGCATTTGGGATATTATATCCTCCTGGAAAACCAGGATTAACCGGACCGTACTGGGGTTGTTGAGGTTGTTGATAAGTGTACCCAGGATACGGTTGATACTGGTAAACCGGTTGTTGGACAGCTTGCCCAGGTTGGTACTGTCCCTGGTACGGAGGTTGAACAAATTGAGGTTGAGTAGTCACAACCGTACTTATACCAGGCTGACCTACAGGCATCTGGACCGTGGTTTGAATCGTAGATCCAGACAACGGTAAAGATGTCTGAGGTGCGGTAACAGGGACAGTAGAAACTGGAGCCGTCGATACTCCAGAAGTAAGTATGGTTGATGTAGCGGTAGTTGCAGCAGCCGTTTGAGATGGAGTACTAGGTGCAATTGCCGGCTGAGGAACTACCGAAGCTACAGAAGCTTGAACATTGGGCTGGACAGGTTGCGGTTGCTGGGTTGGACCAGAAACTACGGGTTGTCCAGCTTGAGGAAGCATTTGTACACTTGGCTGCAACACCTGTTGACCCTGTGAGGGATCCCACACTAACATTCCAGGGTACTGACCCGTAACAGGTTGAGGGTACTGAGATCCATAACCAGATTGAGGGTAGGATTGATAATTGTAAGGTGCAGTTCCCATACTTGGAACATATGACTGACCTTGAGGCGGTTGATAACCTTGACTTGAGTATTGACCTTGGGGTTGATAACCTTGAGGTAAATACTGATACTGGGGTTGACCTTGACCTTGAGGTTGGTACCCTTGAGGTTGATAACTTTGGGGTTGATACCCTTGAGGTTGCCATCCTTGAGGTTGCCATCCTTGAGGTTGATATTGATACTGAGGTTGATATTGATACTGAGGTTAACCTTGGGGTACATATTGAGGCTGAGGTTGACCTTGAGGTAAGTATTGCACCATAGGTACATACTGACTTTGAGGTTGCCCCCCAGACACAATTTGTGTACCTTGAGGTTGCCCCCCAGGCGTTAACTGCGGTTGCCCCCCAGGCGGTAATTGGCCACCTTGAGGTTGGGAAACGGGAACTGAACCTGACATCATGTAAATGTCTCCTACACCCAATGGTATATTACCACTGTTTCCAGCAAATAACCCATGATCAATGGGTTGAGGAGATGCCCCCGCAAAGGTACCAGAAAGTGACTGATACCCAGTGGGAACAGAAGGACCGCCGTGTAAAAAAGATTCAGGACTTTGTGTAAACACGGATGACTGACCAGACATATTTACAGGAGTATGAATACCTCCAGGTGGAAAAGGAGTACGAGGTGTGGAAAAACCGACTGAGTTGTCTAAAAAATTGGTTAACGCAAGGTACCAAGAAGTACTTCTAGGAGGACTGTAAAAGATGGATTCACGCTCCCTTAGATCAATAGTTAGTTGACCTTCAAGGTAAGAGACACCTATATCTTCTTCTGGAGCAAGTTCTTCTATAGCAATCAAACCAGAAGGTAGATTTTCGGTGATAATTCTTTCTATTCTCGGTGAATCAGGGACACTAGAAGTTGGAGTAACAGGTTCGGAAATTTCAGGTTCTTCGCCTGTTTCACTGGCAGATGAAAAACTACCAGCAAGCTCGGAAACTGTAACAGTTTCGGGATTGTAACCTGTTTCTAAACTTTGGTAATCTGGATGGACTACCAAGGAAGATTCTCCTTCTTCAGGTGAACCTACTCTACTGTCACTAGGAGGAGTTACAAGGACCTTTAACCCTTCTAAATTACCCGGGTCGTCTCGAGGAGGGGATCCCCTAAGTCTACGGGATCTTCTCAACAATTCGGCCACAGAAACAACTTCAGGAGATTGGCCCCGAAGTCTACGGGACTGTCTCGGTAATTCCGCCACAATTAAAGATTTTTAACTACAACACACGAAAACAAAGTAAAAATTTCAAATCAAACCACCTAAAGTCTTCTAAAGAAGCAAACAAATTTGAAGCACACGCCTAAATAATCTAGAGCGTCAAACCACACACAAACAGTAGTCTTCCGGACCAAAAGCGCTAGTTGGTGATTAGACCCAACCTCGCAGGATTCAGTACAGAAATGGCGGGTGGAACAGTTACCCCGGCAACCTGCTTAATGAATAGACCGGCACAAGTTCCTCCACTTTAACCGTCTCGAAGTGAAGTGAACCCCCCGGAAAATCCAAGTGAGTATAACCGACGTCTGCTCCAGGTACAGTGGGACCTTCCCTCCACCGTCACCTCGGTAGAACCCTAAAGATTATGGTCACTAAAGTTACCAATCACAACAATTACACCTGGGGGAACAGTCTAAACTCCGACAGCACGCAAGGGCAGAGTAACAAGCTCAATCCCCTTACCGGCTCCTTGACAATAATCCAAGGTTTACCGATAAGTGACCCCTGGCTCCTCGACAATGGTTAATCCGAGGTTTACCGTTTGTAATACGTACTGTCTGGCGTCGTTCCCAACGAGGGAGGAATGATCCCCTCACTGGTTCGGACACGAGCTCGTGCTTCTCCTTTAAGAGGAGCTTTCCCAGAGTATAACTGAAACAATTGGATTTAATCTACTCAAGATAAACTATCTGTTTGGTTTTGTAGTCTTGGAGAGTTAAGTACTCACCTACTCCAAGACCCTAGCCTAAGCTATGTTGGTGTTTCAGAGCCCTAGAAAAATAAAATTTACTAGATTGATTTTAATTTAAGCGTTACTTTTAAGGTTGTTTCTTAAGTCAAAAGGTGATGGAAGTGAAACCAGTGGTGTGTTGACTCGACTCGAAACCACTACAAAATGCACCTAGGATGATTTACCCACTACTTTACTTTTTCGATGAATTGCTTAACTAAAAAGTTGAGAGAATGCAATCTTTATAAAAGCAACTTCTTAATTGACGACAATCAAAGAAACAATTCGTTTGTCTTTTCCAAGCATAAAAAACATGACCGCTCTTTACATGCACGAAAAAACTCTTTTTCTCTTTCAAAAACAAAAAGCTACTTGAAACAAGACTTTTAAAGAAGATGTTTTTGTATTTTTCTTTTAATAAAGCAAATAAATCTAATATAACCAAAAATCAATCTTAACAAGCTATTAAAATCAATGAAAATGCACTCATAAGCAAACTAAAAGGTAAATTTACTCTAAGCAATCTTAACGAGGCCAAAACTAACAATGATTATTCTAAGGTGTTTTACTTGATCACAATCAAATCAAGGACTAGCTTATTGCAGAACCAAAAACTAGTCAAAACAAAACTCTAATCTTTTTGTTCTTTTGTAAAATGGAAATCAACACTTTATAAACAAGTTATTCGAAATTTGACCCAAAACAACTTAAATGACAAGCTGCTCACACAAGGAGACTTTACGACAGGCCCGACTTCTAAGAAGGCTGACTAACCAGAGAGATCTAAGGCTGGACAACTTTCTACCGTCAAAGTCACTACAGGACCTATTGAAAAATCAAACCCTAGGCCTAAACTTCGTTGAAATCCACTAAAACACTCAAAGCTCACAAAACAAGTTCAGGTGAAAATTCTTGACAGGGTACTAAAGGATCTGGGTAGAAAATACTAAGAAAAATCAAAATCTAAAAGCAATTAAAGCAAAAAGTGGAATTTTCCTAAATTTTACAGGAAGACGCAGGCAACCCGTTATAACAGGTGCGGGCCCGCTCTGTGCAAACGGTAACAGCGCGTCCAAAGACGCACTGTGCAGTACTCAGAGGGTGCGTCCTTCTGGAAAAGTTGAGAAAAACCAAATCTAACTAAATCTAAAGCTAAGCCACCCAAATACTAATTCTCACAGTCAAAAACCAGAAAATAAAAGTGATTTTCACAGAGCAAAGTTCACACAAAGGAAAAGACTTTCTCATTAATGGATTCCCCAGTGGAGTCGCCAATTTGTCGTGGCGGAAAAAGTCGTTTGTGCGGACACAACTGACCTCCCTAGGAGTCTAAACTCTCTAGCGACAAACAAGACAAAATGGAGTGATCTTTCTCTAAATATATCTTTTAACACATGAAAACTACAAGTGTTTAGGCTTACCTTATTCCAAAACGCAGTTGTTGTAGTCCGTCCTTGCCGATCCGGATGAGCTCCTCCTTCAAGTCAATTCCTGCAACCACAAACAATCAAACAATTACCAAGCACTTGCATTTCATATAATAAAACATATATTTAACATGTAGACCAAGGAACACATGAAATAACTCATTAACACAAGCTATTGAGAAAAATAAACCAGTTTGTATTAATAACGAAACAAAGAAACTCTTACAACCTGGCCTTGGTGTTGTGCAAGTTCCTCCCAGGGTCCATCAAGGGTTTTCCTCTACTTTGACAAAGCTCACCCACTTCCAAGTAGAATCAAGCAAAGACAATCTCTCCTCACAAGGTTCTAAATGGGAGTCCTAATTCCTGCAGCATTTACCCAAAGAAAATGTATAGCTCCAACCTCCCCTCCCTCTGGCTCAATGTCTTTATTTATAGTGCTGTAAAGAGGTTATTCAGGTCCACCATCAATGGGATAATCCCCCTCTTTGGGTGGGATAGCTCCCTTATTGATGGGATAAGTTCCCCCTTAATAGAGATACATGAACCAACTGGAGGCGCATCCAATTCATCAAACCGACCTCTAGAAAGTTCTAGAAGTAACCACAAGTAACTTTTTTAAGATGAAACTCGCGCATTTTGCCTTTTACAGAAGGACGCACCTGTCCCTTAACATACAGAGCGTCCAAGGACGCACCTTTTGTGAACATGGTCAGCGTCCCCGCAGGTAAGGCTAGAGAGAACCTGCGACCCCAGAGATAAACATATTTTTGACAAGACTTTCTCTCTTCTTTGAGTTTGAGATGGATAGCAGAGGCATAAGACTTGCCTAAGAGGGTAGCATGACTGTTGATTTGAGTCATACTAACTGTAAGTGGTCATGGTGACATTTTTTAGTGTAACAATGTTGTTAAACATGAGGACCCCTAAGTGAAATATATAATGACAAGTTTTGATAGAGTGAAAATACATGACAGGTGGACTAAATGGCTTTAAGATTGAAGACAATATCATGAATATCTGTAATGTTTTTCTTGGTTTTCAACTTTCATAACTCTAGGATTGGGGAAAAGAACGAATATTCTAATTGGGTATGTAGGAAGATAATGAACAAGGTTGAATATATAAAAATCCAACTCCCACCCATCTATTTTCGTGACCTTTTCTTTGTATTTCTCCTTACTAAAAGAAAAAAAAAAATAACATCTAATCCCACTATTATAGAATCCAAACATGGTCATCAATATTTATAAGTTCCTTCTTTTTTTAATTCGTTTAGGTTTTAAGAATCAAATATTCTGGCATGGATCACAAATTATTCATTTCGTAAAGGAAATGAATGCTGCAAGTTTGAATCTCTTTCAGCTTGGAAAATAATTGGAAATGAATGCTGCAAAGTTCAAATCTCTTTTAGCTCGGAAAATAATTGGAGATATCTGAATACTGTAACACCCTCCTCCACATCTACCGAAGTAACTAGCCAACTGGGGTAAACATGTGACGAGAAGTTATTATGATATGATTCAACTCCCTATGTGTCAATTAAGTAAGTGAAATCGATGGAAACACACCATACTAGACCTTTTTCACCAGCTACAGGACTCCCATAATGCATCCCATTCATTCCCCTAACTAGCCCCTAGGTCCCACTGAGTTTTAGACCATTAAACCCCTGGACGCTCCGTTGATATGGACAAGGGTTCATCTGGGAGGCTCCAGATGTTCCCAAAGCAAGGCATGGGTGCGTCTAGGGAATTTTATCCTCAGACTTGTGCCTGTGACTCCAAGATTTGTGCCAATTTTCAACTCCAAAATCCAAGTCACTACCTAGAAACCCATGTAGCCTTCAGAATCCATAATTTACATGAAAACAAGACTTGTAATCCAAAAACTAGCTCTAGGACTAGACATGACCATCCCCAACCGGGATTGACATTCTGTCAAACACTTGGCATCAATTAAAGCTACAGGACATGAATACAAGATAGAGCATAAATGACTGATAACTCATATGAGACTTGATAAGAAGGATCACCACCCTCTTCCCTTAATTGTTTTGACATCAATTAGGTCTTGCATCCATTATCCTTTTAGTTACAAGTGAATACATAAAATAACCATGACTATAACCATTCATATAACCATTCATATAACCTGCATTAAACCATGTAAATAACAATGAGATGATATCTATTATGACCACATAATAACAAGTACACAATCAAGAGAAATTAGATTTTATTAAACATCGACAAGAGCCAACCAGGTTCAAGACTTCCACGTACCACCCGACCATATGCATGGCTGAACCAAATATTTCTTTTATCCAGTCACCCCTGTGCCATATTCCAATCATGAATGTGGGATATCATGGATAAATAAATCCAATAAAAACAAAGGGAATCCATAGGTTAAACCACCTCTACCCTCATCAAACTGTGATCTCACCAAAACCGACACCGAGATCACAAAACAAAACTGAACTTGGAATGCCTCCAAACTCCATCACTATCCTTGAGGAATTTTCCATCTCCTTGTCTCTCATGATTTACCGCAATCCACACCATATCACTAGGCCCTAAACTGAGACACCACCTTTAGGATTTACCGTGTATCCTGCCAAAACTAGTTAAGGGATTCCTAGGCCTTTGGGAATTTCCTAAGACCACCTCCACCCCAGATTCTGAAACCATACAGAAATTCCAAAGCTCAAAATTGAGAAACAATCCCATCACACCATATCTATCAAGAAAAAGGAAAGGCAAGGTTGAAAACAACTATCATAACTCGTAAAAACCATGCCACCAACAATAAGAGAACCATATACCAACATGAAAAGCCATGCATGTCAAAACCAACTAGGAAATAACACATGCAATATGTTACCTACAAGAATTCCTACTAAAGCTGCTTGATCTTGCTCCTCCTTGCTTGACCTTTGCTTTTCTTTCCTTTCCTTTCCTTGTCCTTCCTTTGCTTGCTTTTCCCTTCCTTGCTCCAAATCTAGAATGCTCCAAGAAAATTCTAATTGTCCAAGAGTGCGAGAGAGAATAATGAGAGAGCTCCAAAACTGAACTGACCAAAAGCCATGAACTAATCTTCAGAAGCCTTTTTATCAATGAGGCCTCTATTTTATTTAATTTCCATTCTTTTCCTTCAATTTCCTCCTCACATGCAACCTGTGACCTTTCACCTTCCTTTTCTCCTATTTTCCTTTATTTTCCTAAATAAATCTGCCAAAATACATTTTTTCTTTTTTAATGCCTTAGCCATTTCCTTTGCCATAAACACGTCCAGTTATGCCCATTAGGATATATTTTCCCAACATTCAGCTTGGAATAAGTGTCCCTTAACCAAGTTTTTCCTTTCTTAACTTTTATTACATGAACTCTTAACCAGGGGTTGTTACAGATCCCTCCCCCTTGGGGAACATTGTCCTTGGTGTTAAACCCCACCGAGACCTCAAAAAAACCTTTGAAAAACAAACATACTACCCATGGAGCTTTATAACTAAGCTCGTTGCAGTATTTACAATGAATGACCTGCTCAAAAGAAAAACATCATGACAACATGACAAGATAACAACCATACCGCTTATTGAAGCTTTATAACTTAGCTCATGGTGGTTTTTAAATCCATATACATATGTACATACCAAAACATCAACAAAACCTATGCCAAACATATACCAAAACTACTTTACCTCCACCGACAAACAAAGAAGGATACATGGCCTCCATTTGATCTTACATCTCCCATGTAGCTTCTCCAGGCCCAAAGTGCTTCCACTACACTTTAAATTTATCTATGGCTCTATTCCTAAGCTTGAGCTACTTCCGTTGCAATATGCATTGAGACTTCGACTGGAATTCTCCTTCTTACTACACCTGCAATACAGATCAATCAATAACATGATCAACATCCTTTATATACCTCTTAAGTAATGAAACATGGAAAAAATCATGGAATTTCACTGTTGGAGGTAGTGCAAGTTGATAGGCCACTGGTCCAATTCTATTAAGGATCTCAAAAGGCCCGCAATATCGTGGTGTAGACTTGGCAGATGATCCAATCCTCAAAGAGCTCTTCTTTGGCTTGATGCACAAATGCACACACTCTCCAACCTAAAAATCCTTGAATGCCATGTGTTGGTCCACATAACTCTTTTGTTTATCTTATGTTGCCTTTATATTCTTCTTTATAACCTACATTTCCGGTTCCAAGTCTACCAACATATCCATTCCAATAACTACCCTGTTCACTAGATCACTCTAGCTAATGGGAGTATTACAACTCTGCCCATACAGTGCCTCGAAAGGACTCATCCTCGATGACTCCTGATAACCGTTGTTGTATGAAAACTCAACTAATGGAAGATACTCCTCCAATCTTCTCTGCTGGTGCATCACATACATCCTCAACATATCCTCCAAGATCCCGTTGACCCTCTCCATCTGTCCATTTGTTTATAGATGATAGGTTGTACTGAAGGCCAACTCCGTACCCAAACCTGAAAATAGCTCCCTCCAAAACTCGGAAGTGAACTTTGCATCCTTTTTGGACACAATCTTCTTTGGAACACCATGTAATCTCATGATCTCCTTAATGAAAACCTGTGCCACCTCATTGGCTAAATATGTAGTCTTCCCTGGAATGAAGTGAGCTACCTTTCTTAACCTGTCGACCACGACCGTAATAGAATCATTCTATCTCGTTGTCCTCAGAATACTTGTATGAAATCTATGGAAATGACCTCCCATTTCCATTCCAAAATTGGAATAGGTTATAGTAGACCACCTGGATGCTTACACTCTACCTTTACTCACTAACAATCCAAGAATCTAGCCACAAACTCTGCCACTTCCTTCTTCATATCCGGCCAATAGTAGAACTTCTTCACCACTGTCAACATATTCTAATATCTTGGGTGACCCAAGTATGGATTGAAGTGAAACTCCCTCAAGATAAGCTTCTTGAGCTCACTGCAATTTGACACATAGATCATGTCCCTCAATCTCAACAAACCATCTTCCATGAGACATTAGTATGCATCCTGATCACCTACACCTGTACCTATACCTATACCTATACCTATACATGTACCTATAACTGTACCTATATTCTATTGTAACTTATGCATAATATCCATATACCTGTCATCCTGTTGTCCTGCCTACAAAATCCTATCATGTAAATCTGTCCCATAAGAGCTCATAACTACTATATGATTCACCTGTACCTTCTTGCTAAGAGAATCTGGAACCCAGTTCTCCTTTTCCTTAATGTATTTGATCTCAAATTCAAACTCACTAAGGGTAGCCAACCATCTAGCTTGCCTAGTATTTAGATTCGGTTGGTCAAACAAGTATCTCAAACCAGTGTGATCACTCATTAATACAAATATCCTACCAAGAAGATAATGCCTCCACATCTTCAAGGCATGAATAATAGTTTCCAAGTCAAGATCATGAGTCATGTAGTTCTTCTTGTGCTTTTTATCACCCCAAGAAACTCTCCTAGGTTGTATCTCAGAGATGCTCGGGAACATTACAAACTCAACAAAAATGTTGGTAAAATGGTGGATGAATGAAAGAAATGCTGCATATTCAAGCCAGATAACCACTTCTACTATGCTTAACCCTAGACATGGGTGAACACCCCCAGACTACAAGGCTTTTAACCACCAATTACTCACAGTTTTAAGGAATAAGTGGTAGTGGAGAAGACTGACCACATCAGCAAATCACAGGACCCTATGATGGCCGGCTGCAACTAGTTAAAATGTCTGTAAATCTATTTCCTAATACACAGACAAGATGACAGCTCTCTGGCATTAAAACAACAGAAACCTGCATACACATTCAATAATACTAACTAGATTCTAACACAGAGGTGGGATGACAGACCCTCTAATGCTAAACATCAAAGAAGATTAAAAATGCATAACAGGCACAGCCTGGAACAAAGAAGAAGTGGACAGTGAGCAATTAATAGCAAAAGAAGCTTGCATTAGCTGGAAATGAAGACCAGACACTGCAGGTATCATAAACAGTTACAGTCTCCAGAAGTTGAATCTTACAACAAAATAACATTCATCAACCTATTACATCTTTTCTCTGGGTATATATGGAGATTGACTACAAAATTGCTCTGCAAAACCATGCATGTGTTATAGACATTTTTGTGCCTTACAGCTATAAGCATGAAATGTCCATAATTCAAGGGATCCAAAGTCCCTAAAGATGTTGTTACAGCTCCTAAAGGAACAAGGTCAACCAATGACAACTTCTCCCAGAAGTTCTCCACCAAAAACCACTCAGAAACAGTCAATGCAGGATCAATTCAAAAGCTCTTCTAGCTGCCTGCGTTGAAATGCAGAGAGTACACTGGTTAGGTGCACTGCAACGCAGGTGGAAGCACTACCAGGGTGCGCTGAGTGGGAAATGACAAATGGAAAGCTCATTCAACGAGGTGGAAAGACCATGGAAGCTTCCAGAATCTTCTCCAATGACACTTGCCTCAATGAATTCGACTAGTGATGAGTAAGAGGTTCTCAACCTCCAAGTGGAAGCAAGAACTGACAGAGAGAAGCCACAAGTCAAAACATAAGCTGACTCATCCTCTCTGCTTACATCTATATATGGATCTCTCACCCAAAGGTTTAGGAGGTTGGAATTTTGTACTTTGCAGAGAATTGTTGTTGGTTTGAGATTGAGCTTAGTACATTGGGTGATTTATGATTTTTTGGAGTAGAGGAAGGGATTCCTTTGCTAGGAGGTAGATGCTGGATCAGAACTCACTTGGTTGTATCTCCTCTTGGACTTTCTTATTCTATCAATAAACTATTTGAGTTTCTCCTACATGCTGTGTACCAATGATGTTTTTTTATGCTTACATGTTTAGCTTAATCTGATCTTGAGCTTTTTATGAATGTATATCTATATCTTCATGTAGTTTCTCTCTCTTGTGATCTTGCAGGAATTTGGTGAAGCTGGGCCGGTGATGGAGCAAGGAGCTGAGAGCCACTGAAGAGAGGAGTGATTGGATCAACAAACTAGCGGAAGACATAGGTTAGTTACATCCTTTCTCCTCATTTACATTTCATAAAGAAGAAATACTCAATTAGTTTTCCTTGTTTGTTGCTAAGGCACTATCACACCTTAGAGTGGGATAGGGGCATTCCGAATGGATACTTTTCCCAACAACAGCATGGAGGGGTCATAACTTACCACCAACTACATTTACAACCAGAAATGGGTCTCTAATACAGTTTGATTGTTTTTAATGAGAAAAATGGCTCTTCCTGTACTTTGGCGTACTCCTTGAATAGGTGAAATATTGATTGAATAAATTTCCATAATTGCTGCATGGTTGAACTGCTTGAGGGTGTCCTTTCTGTCCTTTGGCCATTCTGTCTTTAAATTCAGTTGGTTGCAAATTAAATGCGCTGAGTATTTAACCATAAGCTCCTTTTTCCTTCGGGTGTAGGAGACTGCTATAAACACGAAAATCACATTGGAAACTGGTGGGAGGCAATGAAATACACAGAGGCAGATTAAAAAGTGGAACAAATCCCAGCCGTCGAATGATAAAAATCAACAGCGGATATTATGCGGGAGGAGCTATCAGGAGATGACAAACAAGATGCAATGAGGGCTGCCGGATCATGTGAATGAACGGTGGAGATTCGATCTGAGAGGCTGTTGGGCGGGTAGGCGAAAAGGAGGATCGTCGGTCGTCCGATCGTGGGATGGATGATCGGACGGCTATCAGGCGGCGGAGGTGAGCACGGGTTTGCGAGCAGGGAACCATACCAGAAGGGCGGTAAGTGGTTTCCCCACACCGCTTTACGAGCAAAGGCAATTTCCGTATGTAACGATGTGATGCAATTAAAATATGACACGTGGCGGGCGGGAAACCACTTCCCCACGGGTTAACAGTCAAGCAGGTTGGTGGAGCGGGGGAAGCGTAAATCGTAGGATGATAAGCCGGGATGATCGAATGGTGGAGGTAATAAACATGTGCTCCGAGGTTGATGTGACAGCTATGGGCCCGCCAGGTTATGATTTTTATCATATGCGCGGTTATATAATGCAAAGTTATAAGGTTTAGCTTCATGCCTAGGACCAAGGAAAAATGGGTTATACGGGGTTTAATAATATTAAAACACAAAAATGCCTGGGAGTCGGTAAAATAAAGGGTTTAGGCGGGGTTTTGTATGGTTTATAAAGGCAAACTGAAATAACAAAGTTAGGAAGAATAAGGAGAGTGAAAGGGGAGGAAGAAACGGGGATAGTGGGAGTTATAAGGGAATAAGGCAAAATGAAGGAGAAAGCATGAAAAAACTATTGCCAACCTTATACAACCAGACCAGCAATGCTCAACACCTATTTTTATCCATCAAATGCTGCAAACAGTAGCAGAGCTAACAGTGATCATTCAACTTCCTGGACTCATAGCACACCACCTATCCCTCCTACATAATGACCCCACCAAATCCTCTTTTACATGCATTTGTACACACTACAAACTCTTTATCTGGATCTGCAATATTAAGGACTGGAGCATTGGTCAACAACTTCTTCAACTGCTCAAAACTAGCTACACATTCTTCTGTCCATTCAAACTTCTTACCTTTCCTCTATAAGGATGTCATAAGATATGCAATGCGTGAGAATTTCTTGATGAACCTCCTATAGTAACCTACCAATCCCATGAATGATCTCACCTCATCCACATTCTTAGGAGTTTCCCACTCCATGATGGCCCTTATCTTTTCTGGATCTACTGCTATGCCTTCCTTGGAAACAACATGTCCCAAGTAATGCACCTCTATCTAAAAGAAGTTGCACTTGCTAAGCTTGACATACAATTGATGCTCTCTTATCAATCTCAACATTGTTTCTAAATGCTCGACATGCTCTTTTTCATTCTTGGAGTATATCAAAATGTCATCAATGATTAGAATAACGAACTTGTTTAAATAAGGACGCAACACACTATTCATCAAACACATACATGCAGCTAGGGCATTAGTCAAAGTGAATGGAACTACAACAAACTCATAATGCCCATACATGGTCCTGAAGGTAGTCTTGTAGATATCCTCTTCCTTGATATGTATCTGATGGTATCCTGATCTCAAGTCGATATTAGAGAACACTACTACTCCCTTCAATTAATCAGACAAATCATCAATCCTCGACAATGGGTACCTATTCTTGATTGTCACCTTGTTCAGTTGCTTGTAATCAATATACCATCTGAGAGTACCATATTTATTTACGAACAACACTGGTGCACCCAAAGGGGATACACTTGGCTTAATGTATCCCTTGTCAATAATTTCCTTTAACTACAATTTCAACTCTACTAGCTCTGGGGTACTCATCCTGTAAGGTGGCTTTGACGCTGGTGTTGCCCCTGTCACCAAATCAATAGATAAATCTACTTCCATGTATCCTAATACTGCTACAATACATGATACATCTTGAATATTTTTGCATCCTCAACATCCTTACCCTTGTCACTAGATATATGCACTGCAAAGCTCACACAACCTTTTCTGGAACTATGTTTAGCGTGCATAGAGGTAACCATCCTTACTGATGTAGGCTTCCACCTTCCCTACAAAATTCTCTTTTCCCCATTATCATCCAGGCACTCAATGACCTTGTTGAAGCAATCCACTTTGGTCCTGTGAAGGTACAACCAATCCACACCCAAAAGCATGCTATACGATCCTAATGGTAGTACATTCAAATGTGTTGTTGTAGGCATAACATTTAAATCAAATTCCCAAGCTCTTACCCAATGGTGAACTCTCTCCTTTGTACTGTAGCCAATTGTACCAACCAAGATTCTGCATGCACTTCTTTTCTCAAACCACACTTATCCACTAGGTCAGAATTAATATAGTTGTATATAGATCCAGGATCAATCAAAATAGAAATAACTTGATCACAAAGATTACCATCGATATCAATGATAGATGCCTGATGATATGCCTGCCTATTATCCACAACTGCATAAATCTAAGGAATTCTATGACCAACATCCCCAACTATATGCACATCCTGAGCACTATAGATCTGGGGTCTACCACCCTGATACTATGGACAACCCCTCTTATGATGATCCTTGCCACATATCCAACACTAGAATGGTGCTCTACCATTGCCTCTAGTATGCTTCTCTCCATGTCCCTTCTCAAATGTATTGAACTTCTTATAAGGGACCACATTTTCTTTCTCACTTGCATCTTGAGGTCTTCCCCACTTTGGTGGCCATCTTCCTTTAACTTTCTCATTTCCTTTCAAGTCACTCTTCGACTGCTCATAACAATGTTTGAAATTTCATATGGACTCCTCCAATGATCTAGGCTCATTGAACTCAATCCGATCTCTATATTCTACTAATAATCCACTGATGATTCTCTAAACCTTGGCCTTCTCCTCCTTGAGGTTAGACACATATCTCAATAGCTCCAAGAACCTGCTAGTATACTCATCATTTGTCATGAAACCCATATGAAACACATAAAACTCCTTAGCTCTGTCATCATAGTACCTTTTCGACAAACTTCTTCTTGAACAAACTCTAAAACTCATTCCAAGTCAAGTCATCCTCCCAAATACCTTTAACATTCTTCACATCCTCCCACCAGATATCTGCTTTCCCTTTAAGATTGAAAGTGGCTATCTTTGCTTTCATGTTCTCTGTATAGATATGCAATCTGAAGAATTTCTTCAACCCAAGCAACCATGCCTCAACATCTTTTGACTTCTTCATCTCTCCATCGAATGTAGGCAACTTGACTTTCTTAAACTCTTTCAGAAAATATGCCTTGTCACTCCTCTTGTAAGTATGATAATGATGATGATCATAATGTTTGTGAGAAACAAAACTAGAATATTACATGTGTCTATCACCCCTCCTATCTGGAGTGTCCAAGTACCTGCCATCTATGATCATGTCCTCTCTATCTGACATGTACTCACCATGAGACCTTCTTCCATATGCCCCATTAGTGATTTCCTATTTCTCATGGCTGATATGAAGTAGTCCATGTCACTACAATTATGTCAAACTCTAAAGTATCACTACATTTACCTCTACCTTTTTCTCCTATGCCTATATGATTCTGTCATTATTTTCCTTACAACTCCTTATTTTTGCCTTTAAGCTTCTCAGAGTGTGTGCCAAATTAGAAGAGTGCCCAACACCACATTGCTCATATGATCTATAGGGAGAGTCTCGAGAACTATAGTCTACCATCTTTCTAGTGATATTTGATATTCTTCTTGCAAGGTATATCATGTCAGCTAAACCAAATCACAATGAACCAACATACCTTATCATAATCCAGGGAGGATACCTCATATACAGGATCAAAAAATCAACGTAATACATGTATAACATAATCATGAAAAAATATATAAATAGAACACATAAGCATATAAGCATATAACCATTATTCTAGCTAGAGTCTAGTCATCAATGCATGACCATATCAATTACAATTACACATACCATGACCTCATGCATGACAACAACCACCACATCACTGTACACTTGACCACATGTGAATACTAGCATGCATAAACAATGAATAATTGACCATACACTCATGACATCACACTCCACAACAACAAAATCAACTTCCCATGGTGACCTCACTGCAACCATAACCCATACCATAAAAATACAACAAACACATGGTCTTACAGCACAAGAAACACATATGAAATCGACATGAATATATGACCAACACACAACCCATCCAGTCCGAGGGGTGAACCATGCTCTGATACTAATCTGTAACATCGTCCTCCCACATGTAGCCATGACCTTTTAGCTTCCTTTTCTCCTATTTTCCTTTATTTTCATAAATAAATGTGCCAAAATATGTTTTTTCCTTTTTAATTCCTTAACCATTCCCTTTGCCAATTTCCCTTAGCCATAAATACATCCAGTGATGCCCACTAGGATATCTTTTCCCAACAATCAACTTGTAATAATTGTCCCTTAGTCGTGGTCTTATTTTGGCTTTATTAACTTTTATTACATGAAATTTTAATCAGGGGTTGTTACACATACTAAGATTGCTTTTCAATGTTAATTGGAAGGTGATTTCATAAGCAAAAATAGATCGCGTTGATTTCTAAAATGATGCCCCCCAACAATGTTGTGAGAAAGGTGTTCCTTATCCTTCTCTGCATTACAGGCATCATATTGGTTATAATTTCCTATAGCCCCTTGTTTCCTCATACAATTTCTCAGACGCTCACTAATTTCATTTCACACGCACTTACTGAAGGCTTTCAGTGTTCCATGGGATCTGCTAAAATATTGCCTCTGGCAATAATTGCTACTCTTTTTCTGCTAACTCAATATCAAATCAAATACAATCACTCATGTTTTTAATATTTTGAATTTATTGCGTACAAAATATTTTAATCACGTCTGCTCGAGCTTCTATTCCTCCCCCTCCTTAAGATGAATTAGGCTTAGTTTTGGTGAAAGCCACAAACCCAAATAGGACAATAATAATGATGATATTTAATTGGATGTGGGCTGAGCCAAATACCATAATTGATGTCTTCCTTGAGATCCTCCTTATAGGTTAAGGGACACATGAATTACAAAACAATATGGTCATTGTTACATTGGATGCAAAGGCCTACAACCGCTATCTCCAAATTCATACAAACTGCTACTCTTTGAAGATAAGGGGTGTTGATTCCTCTACAAAGAATTGTTCATGAATAAATATTACTTAAAAATGATGTGGAGAAGGATTGGATTCTTGGGAGAAATTATGAAACAAGCTTACAATATTGTTTTTTAGGCAAGCATTTAAAGAATGACTAAAATTTTGTATCCTTGTTTGTTGGTTTGTGGCTAGGAAAAAAGACAATAATACAATCTGTCAATTTTTTGACTTGAAATAATTGTCTGATAACAAGGATCACCATTGAAAGACTTTAGGGTGGTTCAAGTGGTCATTTACTTGTTAGACAATAAAATGGATCCTATATTTTATCTCTCTATGAAAAGTGGACACTCCTATGGGTAGGTCTACCAAATGGATTTGTACCATGAACTACCAAATAATTGTGCAATGATCCTAATCTACACTATGAATATAGGTCCATATAAAAATTTCAAGTCTGACTTTGCCAGCTCAAATAAAATAAAATAAATTCATCCATAAACCTTTATAAAAAAGGATAATTCCTTTAGATTATTTTGGTTTTGTTGTCGCTCCAAGAGGACAACCTTGGATTGCTTACAAGACCAGTGCCTGGGTACATATATATCAGTGTGCCTCAAATGATTCTCAAGTAGGAGGAGACATCACCTGTGTTCTGTACATATATATCAGAGAGTTAGTTCTTTCCTCCAAAGATACGAGTCGTATGTTTCAGTGTTTCTACACACACATAGTTCCCAGAAATATAACAGAAATAGTGAAGGCCAAGCACTTCAAAGACTTACAGTTTAACCAACTTTATAAGATGAATGAGAAGAGACAAATAAAAGGGACAACTCAGGATAAATAACTTCAAGTACCAAGAATTATAAATATATAATATAGAGTCTGAAACCATAATATTTACTATAACTATCTGAGTGACAGGAAGATGTAATGGAAAAAGTAGAAATGAATGGTATGCTTCATGCAATACAGTTTTGGAAATATAATTTCAACCCCTCACACAGGCATATGCATTAGCAATTTAACACGGATGAATCTATAGACAAGTCTGAAATATCAAAGTATCTATTATCACATGAATTCAAAGAGGAAAACATAAAATGTGAATGAAACAAAGTAACAGACTGTAATACATCAAAGGAGGAATCACCACTACTCCTGTAATATTCTGCAAGATCTATGTGACTAAGTGATACAATTTCACAAAAATATCTGACTTTCTTTCACATTTCAGAATCCTTTTTTAGTGTTGCGACCCCCTATTTATAAGAAGAGGGGGTGCGTTTAATCATGGTTCAATACATAAAATCCTGGGCTGCATTTTCAGCTATCAAGTCAACTTTCTCTCTCGGCCAGGGGATTTTTAGTATCCAAAAACATCAAAAATAGTAGTAATGGCCTACCAGAGGAAAGCACATCATAGAATTGCGAAACGAGTGAGACATTAATGTAAAATACCAACGCTCCATTGCAGTAATCACATGTTTCATGGTATCATTTACTTCACGGCATATTCTCCTACACTTCTCAACCAACTCTTGTCATTTCATCTTTAAGACCTTCAGCACCAACCTTGAGGATGGGTTACGAAGAGCCATTTCTGGGGGTTCCCATTCTTGGTTTTGAATGATCCATCTCATGATTCACTGCTATGGATGTCTCTGGGACCGAATCTGTCATTTCTGCCATAAAAACCTCCTGAGTACAATCAACACCCTGATCTAGCTTGGGGGTGAGTTTTCAGTTTAATGATGGAAGTCTCAAGGGGAACAGGAATTTACCTCTTCAAACAGGTGAAAGGGAAAATATGTTTTACCTCTTGAACATGCGAAAGTGCACCTTTGGGTTTCCCCCTTAGCTCTACTTTATTATGGCCCCTTTTGTAGTGCTCTGCATATGACCGGGGGCTGGGACCAAGGGAAATGTGCTTCGGTGCTAAGGCTCTCAATAGATGCGCAAGGGGCCTCTTCCTTTATAACTTTAAAATACCTTTGATCTCTTCTTACACCGCATTGGTTGATTTCCTGGACACAGAATCCGTAAAAATTGCAAGACATAACATATCGCATCCGAGGCCTCTTTCCGGATCGCAATCACATTCGGGGAGGTGTATCAGCGGTAGGAAGAACTTTCACTTCGCACAATCAGCGATCACCGATACCCTAGGGTGACATCATCACTGCCACATGTCACCTTGTGAGTGGTGACATGCGGTACCTAAAAACGGCCCCATAGGACCCCTGAAAACACCAAAAATGAGTGACACATGTCCACCTTCCACGTCAACATCTATACTGCCAAATCATCATTGATGTTAGCTGCCATGTCAACTTCAAGAACCAATCACATGCCATGACGTGGCCCCCTTGGAGGAGAGATAAAAAGGTCTACCCAGTCCTATTTTTTCATTCTTTTCCTTTTTAATTGGTTTTCTCAACCCCCCGACAATGCACCACTTTATTGCATGATCGGCGGCTTACAAATATTTTAGGTTAAAGTCCCACCGATACGTCGATCGCCAATATCGCAGGACTATGGGACTGCGATATCGACCTTCAATGCCGAGAGCCACCGATATCGTTAAGTGTGACCCTGGGACTCCGCCAATAGCTAATCGTCGATGCCATGTGGATGAGAGAGGAAGTGGTGGCCCAACCCTTGTTTTATTGCACTTTTCCTTTGTAAATAGTTTTCCCGACCCCTTGACGATGTTATAAAAAAATCGCAAATCGACCCCCGCAAGGTATATCATTTTTTATATTATAGGACTGTTGTGATGCAGGATGCGGGATGCAGGATTGTACCACATGGAGGAGAGATAAGGGAGGTCGCCCACCCCCAGAGGTGTGAAAATATATTGCAAATAGCCCCCCACACATGTTTTAGAGTATGCCTTAATTGATGGACTGTTGGATCTGTGGTATGCAATATCAGCGATCGAGACCATGATATGCCGATAGACAATAAAAGGTGTGCCCAAACCTGCTGATTGCCGATATGAGATATCGACAATTGGCGGAATGCTCCTTTTTATTTCGCCACTACTCCTCACTCGCCAGAAAGCCCAATTTGCGATTGCGATAAGCCTCCCGTGTCCCAGTTGCGATTTACCTCCACACTTAGCCATTTTCCTTATTTTGCTAGGCTTTTCCAAGGTAATCTTCAAAATGCTTTATCTTCTACTCCAAGAGTCTAGTTTTGGACTTCTATATACCACCGAAATCTTTTTCCTAGCACTACACAATGGAGAGGGTCCCACCTAACTCTAATATCTTCTGTGGCTCAAGAAATGGCTTCAACTTCACTATTCTCATGCATCCTAGACCACTGATCATTTGCAAAGTAGTGAGTGAGTAGTAAATGACAACATTGGCTCCATATGGGGACAGTGCCTTGCTAGCAAGGTGCTGAGAACATGCACACTGCGAACTACTCCTTTGGGCATGGAGTCACTTCTCAATCAAAAGATAACTTTCACAAAAGCAGAAATTTTTACAATAAAAGAAAATTCAAATGACAATTGCATTAAACACATCGTACATTTACAATGAGTGTAAGATAGCTAATTCTTAATTTTGAAAATAGAACTTGAGGAACTAACCATTCACTAGTAGTTCCAATGATTCACCATCCAAGTTTTCAAGTAGAAATGTGGTGCTCCCTCTCTCTTCTGCAATCCTGAAGGGGCCAAACCATAGTGGATCAAATTTTCCATGTTTGCCTTTGTCCTCTCATTAGACATCCCACCTGAGAACTAAATCTCTTGGCTGAAGAGGTATGTCCTTGGCCTTCTTGTCAAACAAATATTTCGTTTTTTGTTGATAATTGGACAGTTTGGCCTCCACCTGTTCTATTTTCTTCTGATGCTCAACCAACTGATTAATCCTCCTTGTCAAGGGATTTGGCTCCTATTCATCTTCTTGTAACAACGTTTCTACTGTAATTTCTAGTTGAATTGGGAAGAAGACAACTTTTCCATACACTAAGTCAAAATGTGATTTCCCAGTGGATCATTTAGGTGTTACTCGGTTGGCCCATAGATCAAAATTCAATTCTTTGGTTTTCAGTGATTGTCTTCTTCACCACCCTCACCACAGCTTTGTTCAAGGACTTAGCCAAACCATTGCCTTGAGAGTAGTATGTAGTCGAGTGCCTAATAATGATATTGTATTTATGGCAAAAGTTGGTGAACTTGGCATATTTGAATACCTAGGCATTACCAGTGATGATTTTAAAAGGGCAACCAAAGCGAGACAATATGTTCTCCTCCATGAACTTTATCACCACTGAGTCTATAGCATTTCTAGCTAGGATGGCCTCTACCCACTTGGTGAAATATTCAGTGGCTGTTAATATCCATTTGTATTGGCCACTAGATGGTGGGTTGATCTCCCCTATGAAGTCCAGTCCCCACTGTCTAAAAGGCTCCTCCACATGCATAGGAATCAGGGGGAGAGGAGAAAACTTCTGTCTTTCAGCAAACACCTGGCATTTTTGGCACCTCCTGACTTTGTTATAGACATCCTGGAACAACGTAGGCTAGTAAAATCCAGCCTTGAGGATTTTGTGTGTCATGGTCTTCCAGCTGTAATGCCCTCCATAGAATCCTTCATGAAACTCCCCAATCACCTTATGGGTCTCTCCTTCCACCAAACATAGCAACAATACCCCCATAGGGTCCTTCCAGTAGAGTAGGCCATTGGATATGATATATTTATGGGCTTGCAACCTCAAGCTTCAATATTTGGAGGCATCCAACCCTAATGGGCACCTCAAGAATAAGAGGTAATGAATGATATTCTTGTACCACGGTGATCCCTCATACTTGGCATAGATTTTCTACTTAGATGTTTTAATACTGCTCTGGTGATCCTCTGGTATGTCTTCCTCTGTGGTCAATTTTATCCCTAGTGCTTGGTAGTT
Source organism: Pinus tabuliformis (assembly GCA_031772625.1). Lineage (NCBI taxonomy): Eukaryota > Viridiplantae > Streptophyta > Pinopsida > Pinales > Pinaceae > Pinus > Pinus tabuliformis. Next base: position 1,099,632,608 of record CM062819.1, read on the forward strand.
GGATTCAGATAAAACCTTGGCAAACCCCTGTCCTTTAATGAGCTTGGTAGGCTTTATTTCCAGCTCATATTCTTGTATTTTTGCTATCCACCTGCCCCTCTTTCCCTTGTTGTCTCCTTGCACTAGGATATCCTTGAATGCTATTGTTGGGACAAGCGTTATGATTTTTTACTGCAGCACATACGCATGAAACACCTTGTGACCCTTGAACAGTGTGTAAGCTTGTTTCTCCAATAAATTATATCTTAGTTCAAGATCCCTTAGTACATGGCTGAAAAAGGTGATGGGCTACTCATTACCCGCTTTATTTTTCGGTAGCAACACTGTGGCAATGGTACATGGAGAGGAAAAAGAAAATATGTAGAAAGGCACTAAATAGTCGGGACTAGCTAACAATAGGAATTTAGCCAAAGCTTCTTTTATTCTGCTAAAAGAATCACAGGAGACGGGGCTCCACTTAACTTTGTTTCCCTTCTTGAGCATGTCTGTAATACCTTTGGCAATCTCTGTGTAGTTAGGTATAAATCACCTCAAGAAATTTATTCTTCCCAAGAAGGCTTGGACTTCTTTCTTATTCCTTGGCAGAGGAATGTGGCTGATGGCTTCAACCCATTTAGGATCAATCTTCACACCCTCTTGTGATACTACATGTCCTAGCAGCTTCCCCTCACTTAGGGAAAATTGGGATTTCTTAGGATTCAAGGAGAGACCATATCTCTTGCACTTCTCAAAGGTGAGTTCTAAGTGGAGGATGTGTTCCTCCTCATTCTTGGAAAAGATTGTGATGTCATCCAAGTAGACCACCACGAATTTTTCTCGCTCCCCCATGAAATCTATGTCCATGGCTCTCTGAAATGTGGCCCCTACATTTATCAGCCCAAAAGGCATGCGATCATACATAAATGTTCCCCACGGGGTGGTGAAAGCGGTATTTTTCTTGATCCTCGGGATGAACAACTACTTGATTATATCCAGAGAATCCATCCACCATGGATATTCTGGCTGAACCAACCACTTTCTACAATATATTATCCATCTTGGGTAGCGAGTAGTTTTCTTTCAAAGATGCCTTGTTTAGACTTCGAAAGTCTACACATAGCCTTATCTCTTCGTTCTTCTTACGAATCGGGACCAGATTCTCTACCTACTTAGAGTATCTTAAAGGTACTATAATCTTTGCCTGTAGTAGCTTCCTTATCTCCCTTTAAATAGAGGGGAGTAAGAGTGGATTTATTTGTTTGAGTTTATGCTTGCAGGGTTTCACTCTGCTCTTCAAAGGAATCTTACGTTGTATGATGTTAGTATCAAACGTTTTCAAATCATCATAAGACCAAGAAAAAACATATTTTTAGGATTTGAAAAGATCTAAATACATTTGTTTATAATGCAAAGGGATTCCTTTTGATAGCTTGATCATCCGAGGCTCCTCCTCTGATCCAATGTTGCAATCTTGTACTTGATCATCCATCTTAGGAGCTATTTGTTTGGCAGCTATGTCATCTTTATTAAAAATCCTTTCTAGTGGGACTAGTCCACGAGGGATAGTGTTCCCTTTCAGTTGTAAAATTTTGTGCCCAGCCACTGCATCTTTCCCTGAAGCGGATTCTTGATCTTCTTCTTCTTCTTATTCTTCTTGATCGATGGTGAAGTTAGAAAACTCCCCAATGACCTCTATGAATTGTTTCACTTGTTCATCATCTTTGTACACTTGCCAATGCTTAATGTTATCAGGTATGGAGTGTCTGCACCTGACGTCCACCTCATATCTGAGGAGAGGATTTTGTGGGGGCCTGAAAGTACTTGCTGCTACATCAAGAGAGTCTGCCATCCTGTTTTCTTCACTAGGAAAAAATTTGATAATAAAAGCTAGGAAGAAATTATCAGTGAAGTTCCATACTTCATTTCAATACGTCCTCATCGTGGGGTGTTTGGCCTGGCATTGATTCCTAATTTTCCTTATGAACAACTCAGAGTTTGCATAAACTATTAGACATTCAATATTCATATTTTATTCATTTTGTAACCCAAGGATCAACGCTTCATATTCCACCACATTGTTGGTTGCTTCGAACTCTAGTTTGAATGAGAGGGGTATCAGCCAGCCTTCAGGAGATACCAACAATACTCCTACCCCATTTCCCTCTTTTGAATGGGCTCCATCAAAATATAGTTTCCATACTTTTCTTTCACTTGCATGCTGATGTTCTAACTTCCATGTTAGGTGGAATGATGCCTCTTTTGTGATAGCCTCATATTGTTCTAGAAATAGGCAAGCGAGGTCACTTTATTTTCCATACACTGGGGAGTTTTTTGAGCCTTTAGCTGAGGTCACAATTTTTACAAACCTGGATTCTCTATATAGTCTCCTTTGTTCTCCTCCAAAGGTGGGAATGGTGGCATAAGTTAGATCCAACTTGATAGAGCCCCCTACCTTGGAACCCCAAGACCTAGATAGCAGCATGCCAAAATGAGGGGGTATATCTGCCACTACTATGTCCATTACCATGCTTTTCACAGGGATCTGAGCCAGGTTCACCACCAGATCCTTTATCATTCCCAAACATTTGACTCTCTTGGAGTCAAAGGAGTATAGGTCTTTGTAGGGCCTAGTGATCTGCAAGCCAAGTTGTTCCATTACTTCCAAGGGCATGAGGTTGTGGGAGGCTCCGAAGTCCAACATGCAATTATGTAAAATAAGATCATGAATTCCCATAGTTACATAGAAAGGTGAAGTAGAAGGGTTGATTTCTTCCATATGCAGCCCAAAGACCACCATTGGCCTCTCTTCTTGGAGATTTAGAGAATCCTCAATGGGTGATGAGACTGATGGAAACATGAATTGAGATACCTAAGCTTTATAGGTAGGCTGCTTCAGAAGCTCAGTCAGTGGAACATAAATCTTTACCTTTTCAAGCTCCCTTTGAAGGTTGAATGTAGATTAGGTCTTCTCTATACATCCTAGCTCAGCTTCTCCTTCACTACCACCAGTGTTTTTCTGCAAGACAGGTGCTCTCTTTGTTGTGTTCTCCCTTCAGAAATTTATTTCCTTATTCAAGGGGACTTTTATCCTGGTTGGGTCATAATTCAACTTGCCTTTCCCTTTGTCTTGTATTGGAGGAGTAACTTGGGGAGAAGCTTCGTCTTGTTTCTCTGGTTCTCTTGACCTCTTATTTGAAGATATTACATTATATTTATGTTGTGGCTATGCCAGCATGAAATTTGCAAAAAAAATTCAATAATAATCTATATCTTGCTTATTTGTTGCTTCTCCATTGTGATTGGCCTCTTGGTGAACCATATTCTCCTCTTCTTCTTCAGAGAAAGCATGATATAAGTTTTCCTGCATATCATGTGTATCTGACCATTGCTCACCTGGGTCATCTTCTAAATATAAAGGATGAGGGATCTGATCCAGCTGTTCCTTTATTTCCCTTGGCAGTATCTATAATGGAGGCCTTTTATATTGTGGGTTATATCCTCGATTGTTGCCTTGAGCATTCTATTTGGAGGGACTCTTGTTCTGAATTTAGAGCTTTCCAACCTTATGTGACAAACTTCTGATGAGTTTATCCAGCTCCTCCAACATCTATTCTGGTGATTCTGGTTTGACCAGAGAAGGAAGCTTCCTCTTTACCTCTTCTATTCCCGGTGGTTTCCTACTTTCCACTTGACTTCCCTGTGGAGGCAAAATTTTCTTCTACTTACAGAGCATTGACCTGGAGTTGATATAAGGTAGGATATTTACTTTCTCTTAAGATGAAACCAAAGTTAGATTCAAAGGCTCCCAAGTAAACTACCCGAGCAGCAGCTAGAGGAGGTTTTATCTCAGCAGGCAAGTTGTTATATTGCTTATTGAATCTCTTATTAAAATTTGAGATATTCTCCTTTGGCTTCTTCCTGATGGCATTGAACTCTGTGAGGAGGCACTCATGATATCTCTTCTCACCCCATTTTTGTGTGAAGGAGGTTTCTAGTTCCTCCCAGGTGGTGATGGAGGCATCAGGGAGGGTTTTAAACCATTTTCTAGCTTCTCCATCAAGGGACTGTACAAAAAGTCTCAAGACCACATCTAGTTGTTCTACATTCAAGTTCTGAGCAAAAGCACAAAAGGCCTAAATGTGTCTCTGAGCAGAATTATCATCTTCCCCATTAAACCTAAGCAAAAGATTCAAGTATTCCTAGCGCATAAAACTTAAGGGATGAGGTAAGTCAAGAGGCACATACTTGTTTAGTAAAAATCTTGGAAGAGCCATCTAGATTGGTGGAGGAGGATTAAAATTTTCTTGAGGAACTGAGGTCAAGACTGTAGGGGTTGAAGGGGAAGGAGGGTATGTCAGGGTCTTAGGAGCAAGTCCTAAATTATGAGCAATAGTGGGATGAGAACTGGAGGAGGAAGTGACAAAGGTTGGTGAGATGGTAGCAGAGGCAGGGGGAGTTTTCTCTCTCCAGAATTTTCCGAAAATTATTTTTTCAGGGTTAGAAACAAATGGGGCTTTCTGTTGTGAGGTGTCTGAGCGAGTATGAGGCCTTCTAAAATATAGGGTGATGAATGATAATGAGGGGGGTGTGGATTCTCCAAGGTGATATGAATTCAATCATAATAGACTCCGCTCACCTACACAAAGGGTGCTCAATTTGTCGTATCCCAGAGGAAAAATCCTTCAATAAGTTCCCCAACAACGCTGCCAAAATATGTTTTCACTCCGAGAGAGAGCCTTGGATTTCTTACAAGACCAATGCCTGGGTACATCTAAATCCGTGTGTCTCAATGATTCTCAAGTAGGAGGAGACATCACTCATGTTCTATACATATATATATTTGAGAGTTTGTTCCTTCATCCAAAGTTACAAGCCGTATGTTTCAACATTTCTACACAAAAAGTTCCTAGAAATAGTGAAGGCCAAGCACTTCAAAGACTTACAGTTTAACCAACTTTATAAGATGAATGAAAAGAGACAAAGAAAAGGGATAACTTAGGATATATAGCTCAGAGTACCAAGAATCCAATATATAAAATATAGAGTCTGAAACCATAAGATTTACAATAACTATCTGAGTGACAAGAAGATGCAATGGACAGAGTAGAAATGAATGGTATGCTTCACACAATACAATTTTGAAAATATAATTTCAACCCCTCACACAGGCATATGAATTAACACTTTAACGCAGATGAATTTCTAGACAAGTCTAAAATATCAAAGTATCTATTATCACATGAATTCAAAGAGGAAAACATACAAGATGAATGAAATAGAGTAACAAATTGTAATACATAAAAGGAGGAATCACCACTACTGTAATATTTTTCAAGATCTATGTGACTAAGTGATACAGTTTTCACAAAAATATCTCACTTTCTTTCATATTTCAGAACCCTTCTTCAGTGTTGCGACCCCCTATTGATAAGAAGAGGGGATGTGTTTAATCATGGTTCAATACATAAAATCTTGGGTCGAGTTTTCAACTGTCAAGTCAGCTTGCTCTCTCGGCCAGGGAAAGTTTGGTATCAAAAAATATTAAAAACAATAGTAATGGCCTCCCAGAGGAAAGCATATCACAAAATTGTGGAATAGGTGAGACATTAATGCAAAATCCCAATGTCCCATCCCTGTAATCACTTATGTTTCATGGCTTGATTTAGTTCACGATATATGCTCCTATGCTACTCAGCTAACTCTTTTCATTCTGTCTTTAAGACCTTTGGCGCTGACCTTGAGAACAGGTTACGAAGAGCCATCTCTAGGGGTGCCCATACTTGGTTTTCAATGCTCCCTCTCTTGATTCACTGCTACAGCTGCCTCCATGATCAACTCTGTCATTTCTGCCATAAAAACCTTCTGAGCACAATTGGCACCCTAATCTAGCATGGGGGTGAGTTCTTAGTTTAATGATGGAAGTCTCAAGGGGCACAGACATTTACCTCTTCAAATAGGTGAAAGGGCGTAGACGTTTTACCTCTGGAACATGCGAAAGGGCACCTTTGGGTTTCCCCCTTATCTCTGCTTTATTATGGCCCCTTTTGTAGTGCTTCGCATATGACTGGGGGCTAGGACCAGGGGATTTGTGCTTTGGTGCTAAGGCTCTCAACAATTGTGCAGGGGGCCTCTTCCTTTATAACTTGAAAATGCCTTCAATCTCTTCTTACACCACATTGACCAATTTCTAGGACGCGAAATCCATAAAAATTGCAAGACATATCATACTGCATCGGGGCTTCTTTCCTGATCACAATTGCAGCCGGGGAGGTGTATCAGTGGTAGGAAGAACTTTCACTTCATGCAATTTATGATCACCAATCGCTGATAGCCTTTAGTGATGTCATCACTGCCACGTGTTACCCTATGAGTGGTGACATGTGGCACCTGGAAATGGCACCATAGAACCCCTAAAAACAACAAAAATTAGTGACATGTGTCCACATTCCATGTAAGCACCTGTACTGCCACGTCATTACTGACATTAGTTGCCATGAAAACTTCGAGAACCAATCACATGCCGCTACATGGCCCCCTATAGGAGAGAGAAAAAGGTCTGTCTAACCCTGTTTTTTCATGCTTTTCCTTTGTATTTGGTTTTCTCGGCCTCCCAGTGATGCACCACTTTATTACACAATCGACGGCTTACATATATTTTAGGTTAAAATCCCGCTGATTCTCGATATCGCGGGACTGCAATATTGACCTTCGGTGTCGAGAACCACTGATATAGTTAATTGTGAACCCTGGGACTCTGTCGATAACCGATCACCGATGCCACATGGAGGAGAGAGGAAGTGGTAGCCCGAACCTTGTTTTGTCATGCTTTTCCTTTGTAAATGGCTTTCCAGCACCCCCCGACAATGTTATAAAAATATCACAAATCGGTCATCAAGGTCTTTGAATTTCTAGATTACGGGACTGTTGTGATATGGGATGCGAGATGCGGGATTGTACCACATGGAGGAGAGAGAAGGGGGGTCACCCACCCCTGACGGTGTGACAATATATCGGAAATCAATCGCACCACATGTTTTGGAGTATACCTTAACTAATGGACTTCTGGATCTACGAGATGCAGGATGCGATATCGGTGATTGGGACTGGGATATGCTGATATGCGATAAAAGGTGTGCCCGAACCTGCCAATCGCCAATATGTGATATGGGCAATTGGCGGATCACTACTTTTTATTCTTCCACTTCTCCTCACCTGCCAACAAGCCTAATTTGCAATTGCGATAAGCCTCCCGAGTGTGATTTATAGCCATTTTCCTTGTTTTACTAGGATTTTCCAAGGTAATCTTCAAAATGCTTTATCTTCTGCTCCAGGAGTCCATTTTTGGACTTCTATATACCACCTGAAATATTTTTCTGAGAACTACACAATGGAGAGGGTCCCACCTAGTTTTGATAGCTTCTGTGGATCAGGAAATGGCTTCAACTTCACTATTCTCATGCATCCTGGACCATTGATCATTTGCAAAGGAATGAGTGAGAAGTAAATGACAACATGTTTCATGTCTTATTTTATTTGTTATCGTTACTATTGAGAGAAATACAAACCATTCATATTAAACTAGATTCCAGTCTCTTCTTTTTTAGCTTCTCTATTTCTATTGATATAGAAATAATAACAATAATATAATTTTAAAGTCAATATGAATCCAAATACCAAATTGGTGTATGAAACCCTCTTGTTTGTAGGACAAGGGACCTTCCATGCAATGATTTGATTGCCAAAAATATTTCTGGTTGGATCCAAATGGATCCTTCTTCATCAAGTTCTGGTACTACTAAAGTCTATGAAGGTGTACATACTCAACCCGTTCTATATTTGAAACTCTAACCTTTTTACAAAGAAACACATGTTATTCATCATTAGGTTCACTCAAACTGTACTTGAACATGAATATTCCATTTTAATAAAATTCCTCTAATTTCATTTTAAGAGGAGCATGCAATGTAAGCAGTTATCATTCAGTCTAAATGAAAACCATGTTAGTGGACCCACAATCTCAGTAACTTCATGGAAATTATCTTTAAATGAAATTTAAAGGTACATTCTCCATCAACTGATGGGGATTATTTTCAAGATATTGTAGTCTCCGAGCAATAATTGGTTTGGGAAATTTTTTAACTGCCTTTAATGTCCTATTTTCATGAAGACAAAACCTGCCATCTCAAGGTCTCTAGGGATTTTACTAATAAACACATGGGCATGGTTTCAAGAAATAAGAAAAGGAAATTTATATGTTGCATGCAATCATAAAAAATATCTGGTTGTCTAGTATTAATTTCCATATGGGATGGTGCATATAAATTCCTTTAAAGGTGATTTCAATCCTCAACCTCTCCTCTCAAGGTTTGAAACTGAGATATGGTGGAGACTAAACCCCACATAAATCAATTGTTATATATACATATATGTGTGTGTGGGGTATCATGTATATCTATTGGATTACACGATTCACTAAATAATTATTAATTCTCTATCACAAAGTGATTATGATTTTTTTTCAAACACAAACCAGTTGATATGAACATGGAAAATATTAACCACTAGGTAGAGAGTCAATCCTTTTGATTACATGAGAATAATGTGAAATTCAATGGATAGGATGGAAAGACAGTGAACCAATAATTGACTCACAACATCGTAGTTAACGATTTAACACACATCCGCTTAACCATTATTGATTACATTCACAAACAACCCAATCTATACCAACATTAATGGTGGTAGGATGTTATTATGGTTAGAATAGGGAAATAGATTCATTTTCAACTTTTGTCAACATTTATCCATCTCATGATTAAGGAATTTAGCCTTACTTTGCAACTTCTAAAGGCATATTATGTTTTGGGTTGGGATTTTGTTTGCATGGCATGTTGAGGTTTGCCTAATTTAGTCCTCATATTTTTTATGCATGATTATAAAATAATGTGGTTTAGACCTTTCAAGACTAGAGAGCATGTAGACATCCATATGGCATGTGACAAATACAATTGCAACCCTTTGGGTGTTCAAAACGAGGCCAACACAACGTTCATGTACATCTATTCCAATGAACGAACCATCAAATTTTATAGAGAATGGTATCTATCAAGACGCTTTTTTCCGGTCCAAAAAGAGAAGAACGTCTTAAATATTCTCAATAAAAAAATAAAGGTTATAATTTTCTCAATTTCCATAATTTGGCATACTTGTGTAGTTAGAGCTTTAACTTCCTCCTTCAGTTTTAGCCTCTCTTCATCACAATTTATCACAGCCTCAAGTGAAATAATATCAATTTCTTCTATTTCCCTAGTCAAATGATAAATGGCCATATGATATGGTGTGGAAAGCTCCTAACATCCAGAGAAGTAAGCAATGTAGATTTACCACATCCATTAAGCCGAAGTAATCCATAGCGCCTAATAGGAGGTAAAATCAATTATTAAAGGAAAACCATTCAAATTATGCCTAACAAAAGAAAAAAATAGAAGTAAATAAAGGTGAACCCAATAGATAATAATATTTATGTTACCTTCTCTAATTCAGTTCGAGTTCTAAATCAACAATCAACTCATGACCATGGAACTTCACTGCTAGGGACTCTATCTACCAAGCCAAAATGATAAGAATAAAAAAAAATTGAGATATATAAAAATGAAATGAAAAACAAAGAGTAAAATAACTCATGCAAGCACATATTTATCAACCCAGGAAAAGAATTATGTTCAAGTTGTAGAAATTCCTTGTAGATTCAAACTGCTAATTGTAGTTTACTAAAACAATAGACTTGAATCAAACTCTACTCATCAGTGGAAATAATTAAATGATCGTGAAATCATGAAGCATATAAGAGAAATAATCAATCAACACATTACACAATGATTTCTTGGGGAAAGACACAACTAAAAACCCTTGCTATTTGTATATTGCATTAGTTAGAAAATATGAGAAGATTACAATTCTTTGCTCAAGCATGAGAAACCTCTGCACTATCTCTATCCATCTCATTGCTTCCTAGACAACCTCCAGTTGATACTTAACCAAATTTTAGCTTTCCCAAGCCCCTATTTCCTTGTGTTGTTTCCTTGGGAATTAGCCACCTATTAATTAGGGAAATTCCTCAATATGAATTGCACAATCCTCATACTCCTTCCTCTGACTATATGCACCACCTGTAGAATTCAAATGATTATACAACTGATAGAACATTGTCCCTGAAATCCAATATCAACTGGGTAACTCTCATATCTGATATGCATGAGTTATTTATGAGTGAATCATCAGTTAGTTGGTTGAACACATGAAGCAACACCCCACTATCTGACCTCCTACTAGTTGCCCCATCGGTTGGAACGAGTTTAGCTGACTTTAACCCAGTTATATTGAATTAATTAATTACAACTCAAAATAAACTATACATGTAGGAGAAACTCTACATGAATCAAGTTAGACCCTCAATTAGAATTAACTGGGCCAATTAAGTCAAATTAACTTTTAACTCGTAAAAGTTGTCCTTTGATGTGGAATTACAATTTTATTCCTAATTTAATTCTAGGGTGGAATTAAATTAGGATTTTATTGTTGCATTTTCAACACTCCCTCTCAACAAGAAAGGTATTATCCATCCTGCCTCTATGGAACTCAAACTTGCCTCTTGACAGTGCCTTAGCCAAGATGTCCACATCATGTTCCTCTATAGGAATGCACTCCAACAACATGATTCTCCTCTGCACACAATCTCGTAGATGGTGATAACAAATGTCGATATGCTTGGACCGATCATGAAAAGCTGTATTCTCCGAGAGTTTGATAGAACTCTGATTGTCACAGTAAATCATTGTAGGATCCATCTGCTGACCAAACAATCCAACAAGGATATTTTTCATCCAAATAGCCTCACAAGCTACTTGACTAACAACCATGTAATCTTCTTTTGACGAATTGAGTGCAACTGATCTCTGGTTCCTATTGTACCAAGAAACTGTTGCCGACCCAATACTAAATATTCCCCCTGATGTGTTCTTTCTTCCTATCAAATGGACTCCCTGCCAAATATGCATCTATGAATCCTTACAACTTCACTCCCTCTATCCATTTATACCAAATACTAAACAAAGTGGTGCCTCTGAGGTATCTCAACACATGTTTAGCTGCCTTCCAATAGTGTTTGGTTGGCTTAACCATTGCTTGAATAAGCTAGTTAAATGAAAAACATATGTCCAATCATGTGTTCAACAAATACATAAGTGAACCCATGAGCTGCCTATAAATAGTCACCTCTACTACTTCACCTGAAGTAGCATCTTCCTTCCTCCAATTTCCTGCTAGAGGAGTCTCCATTGGTTTGTTGTTCTCCATGTGGAACTTCTTCAGTATCTCGTTGGAATACTTTCCTCGAGAGACAAATAGTTACTCATCTCCTTGCCATACTTACATACCAAGGAAATAATGCATGAGCCCCAGGTCCTTCATCTCAAATTATCTTACATGATCCTCTTTGCAATATTTTACCAGTTTCTCATCACTAGTTAGAATTAAATCATCAACATATAATACTACAATCAATTATTTACCTTAAACCACAATATGGTAAATGTTAGCATCTGCTTCACTTTTGGTGAATCCCAACTTAGTGAAATGGCTGTCAATCCTAGTGTACCAAGCATGTGGTTCTTGTTTCAATCCCTACAATGCTCTCGTGAGTCTACACACATGCCACTCTTTGTTGAAGGTCTAAAATCCTTTTGGTTGTTCAATGTACAACTCTTCCTCAATCACTTTGTTGAGGAATGTTGTCTTCACATCCATCTGATGTATCTTCCATCCCATCTATGCTGGAAGTGTTTGAATAGATATGATTGAAGAGTACCTTGCTACTGGAGCAAAGGTCTCCTCCCCATCAATTCCCTCCACCTGAGAGAAAGATCCGGCCACAAATATGGCCTCATGTTTCTCCACACTACCATCTGCTGCTTGAGTTACCTTGTAAAGTCATATGGAACTCATCACTAAATTGTATACTAGTCTTGGGACTACTTCCCAAACATTTGTTTTCATAATGGAGTCATACTCCTCTACCATGGAATCAACCCATACTGGTTGTTGCACTACTTCCTCCAATGAGGATTGCTCAATATCTACATTCTCTCTCATCAGATCCATGTAGCCAATGTATCGATATGGTGACCTCCTCTACTTGCGTTGTGATGTGGGTGCTCCCACATTCTCTCTAACATCATGCATCAATCTTTCAACCTCTCTGGTGTGCTTCCTTCCATCTACGAAAGTCTCTGCTTTAGTGGGTGCATCCAATCTCTTCTCCTCCACTTGTGGCTTCTCCACATCATCCTGAGGTTCTTCTTTTGGAGCTAAAATATCCTCATCTGCATGCAAATAAAGCTCCCTCTCAAGGGAACATCTCATGGCCTTCTCTTCATTGAACTTCACATCTCTACGAACCATTGTCATCTTGTGATATGGAAGCTACACCCAATAGTTGTGAGGTGTATCAGTGTACCCCAAAAATATTCCCAACTCAACTATTGGCTCTAGATTTTTCCTTGCATCCTTGGTAAGATGACAATAAACTTATGAACCAAATATCTTGAAGTGTGCCACATCTAGTTTCTTACCTGAAATAGATTCTTGTGGTATAATCATCCCGAGAATCTGATGAGGACTTCTGTTCTGCACATATACAACTATGTTGCATGCTTCATCCCACAAGTGAAACAATAGGCCCTAATCATGTAACATCATCCATGCATCTCCTGCAACACTTCCATTTTTCCTTTTAAGCACCCCATTTTGTTATGGGTTATGGGGTGCTATTAATTCTTGTTGAATTCCTTCTGATGCACATAAATTTTTGAATTCATTCAACAAATATTCTCCATCATTATCACTCATGAGAGCCTTTCTTTCCAATGTCTTTCTCAACAAGTGCTTTAAATTCACAAAATTTAGAGAATGTATGATCTTTCTTTTGCATGAAGAAAATCCAACACTTACATGAGAAATCATCTACAAATATTACATAATACATGTGCTTAGCCATGGAGGTTGTCGAGAATGGTCCACACACATATGAGTGAACTCTTTCAAGGATTTCTTATGTTCAACTATCCTTATCATGACAGGTGGCTTTGGTGTACTTCCCCAATGTACACCCTTTGCAAGTATCTCTTTTCTTTAGTGCACCCTTGGGAAGTCCTGTAGAAATATGTTGCATGATCTTCAAAGCTTCGTGGTGTAGATGGTCCAATATTCATTGCCATATTTCACCGATGTCTCAACTCTACACCTTCTTTTCTTTTGTGATCAAATAAAAACAATCTTCTACATCCAATTTGTAGAGGTTCTTCACCTGTACCCTGATCCACTTCACTTATCTTGAAGCTATGTGATGAAGGAAAGCCTTTCCTTTGCTAAATATCACGTTGTAGCCACAATCCTCAAACATAGCAACTAAAACCAAATTATTCTTTAGGCCAGGAACATACATGCCATCTTTTAATGTGAGAGGAGAAATAGACTCACTTTCAAAAGTAACAATACTAATGTCAGTCACGCTATACTTTCCATCATCTCCCATTTCAATGTGATTCTGGAGGTCCTTCTCCTCCAATTCGCTGAATAATTATTTTTTGTCGGTCATATGGAATGAAGCTCCACTATCCAAATACCACACACTACCCTTCACCGATGTCACCATGCAAACAATGAGGATGAAATCCAACTCGAATTGTGAAGTAAGAGCTTCACTTTCCACTCCTCCTGAGGGATTCTTACCGAACTTCTTGTGTGACACTTCGTGGCATAGTGTCCCAACTTATGACAATGAAAACATTTAATCTTCAACAAGTCCTTATTCTTGCCTACCTGACTATATTATGATTTGGAATGAGATGAATTCCATTTCCTTTTCTTTTCCTTTCCGTCCAACACACAATTCTCTATATCATCATGCTTGGATGAGGATCCATCTTAGGTGTTCCACCGAATCTCTTCTTGCACCCAGTCGGACCACAAACACTCCCACTCTCGTAGATTCTCCCTCCCATTTAGTGAATCTTGGTAGCTATGCCAGCTCTTGGGAAGGTATATAAGTTCTAGGCTAACCATATAATCTTCAACAATTGTAAAACCAACACTTCCAACCTCTCCATCTTGATTTTCCAAATTTTTTCCTTTAGTGCCAACTTCATGTGGTCACTTCTATTCTAAAACAAGTATGTCAAGGCCTTCCACATTATGTCTCCTTCCCATGGAGGTTCGAGACAATATGATCTAGAACTCCTTCTAGTATGATCCTTCTCGCCTTTGCAACACATTTCCTCCACTCTACTAGATCTTGAGCATCAATTGTTGGAGGCTTAGGATTACCTTTGTCTATGAATTCCTTCAGCCCATTGTCTTCCAACACTGCCTCCATCCTCTCCTTCCAAGTAATATAATTCAAACTACCCTGAAGGGAATATTTGAGCCTCAACCCATAGAATGACATCCTACTGGCCTTGAAGAATGATACTGCAAATTCAATTTCACCTACAAAAGACAAACTTGTATTCTCCTCTTCTAGAGTGATTTCTACTCTAATACCATGTAGAAATTCCTTGTAGATTCAAATTGATAATTGTGGTTTACTAAAACAATAGTCTTGAATCTACTCTACTCATCAGTGGAAATAATTAAACGTTTGTGAAATCACAAATCGTATAAGAGAAATAATTCAATCAACACATTACACAACAATTTCCTAGGGAAAGACATAGCTAAAAATCCCTGCTATCTGTATATTGCATTATTCATAAAATATGAGAAGATTATTATGCTTTTCTCAAGCCCGAGCAACCTCTGCACTATCTCTATCTATCTCACTTCTTCCTAGACAAGCTCTGTTCAATACTTAACCAAAATTTGGCTTCCCCAAGTCCCTATTTCCTTGCATTGTTTCCTTGGGAATTAGCCCCCTATTAATTAGGGAAATTCCTTAGTATGAATTTCAATGCTCATAGGCCTTCCTCTGACTGCGTGCACTACCTATACAATTCAAAGGATTATACATCTAATAGTACATTGTCCCTGAACTCCAATCTCAACTGGGTAACTCTCAGATTTGACATGCACGAGTTATTTATGAGTGAATCATCAATTAACTCATTGAACACATGAAGTAGCACCCCACTATCTGACCTCCTACTAGTTCCTCCATTAGTTGGACCTAGTTTAACCAAATTTAACTCAGTTAAACTAAATTAATTAATTACAACTCTAAATAAACTCATCTACGGATCCTATAATGTAGAAGACACACTACATGACTCAAGTTAGACCCTAAACTTGAATTAACTGAGCCAACTAAGTAAAATTAACTTATTTAACTCGTACAAGTTGTCTTGTGATGTGAAATTGCAATTTTATTCCTCATTTAATTCAAGGATAAAATTAAATTGCGATTTTCTTGTTGCATTTTCAACACTAGTATTTATCAATCAAAAGAATTTTTAAAGTACTATCACTCAAACATTGATGACCAACAAAATGAAATCTATCCCTTAAGGTGCCCTTTTGCAATAATATTGCATTATAAAAATGGTTTCCAGAAGAGGCAGTTGATCCCTCTCAAAGCTTTAAGTTCTTTTTTATATTTTATCCACACAAAAAATCATCCTGATGTCTGTATTCTTATTTTATTTTCTTATACCAACTTATAATACATCAACATTACAGGTATATGTGACACATCTCCACATGGTAGGTTGTGGAATACAACTCTCCCACATAGTACATTGTAGAATGCACCTCTCCTAGATAGTAGGCTATAGAATGGACCTCTCAATTGAAACTTGGGAAAAGGTTTGCACCTTGAGGGATAAACCCTCTTGAGGTAGCGATAAATTCATGATTAATATGGATCTGAACCTAGTTATATGTATACAAGAAAAGCTTTTCTCATTTTATGAACAATATCGCATTAGCACACTTAACTGTAGAATGTGATTTGGTGGAAAGAATATGCATATAAAGTGGAAAGAAAATTCATATCAAGCAAGAAATATGATGGATAATAGAATTTATTTATAAGTTTTTCAATGAGAGAAATCCCATGAGTTGATCATACTAATAATCAAGAGTTTATTTTAATCATACATGCGTTGACAACCACATGACTACAAAAAGAATGAATCAGATTAGAGAAGCCAATTATATATCTCTACTAAGATATGCACAAAAAAAATCAAGAGGAACAAAAACTCATAGTACAATTGAACTAGTGTTTACAACTACTTCAATCATTGACTCAACTTCGAAAAAAATAGCTTCCATTCAAGACATATTTTGAAGAGGAATTCATCGAAACAAAACTCTGAATACAAATCAAATTCAACAAAGAACTGAACATTGTTCCATGTAAAAACATTTTTTTATAACAATTTTCGTAAGGAATGGAATATTTTGGGGAAGGCCCATGGCCATCAACAAAGTAATATTGATATGTAGTTCTGGACCCTATATATAATTATGTTTGTGTCGGTATGGTTAAAATCGCTTACCATGCTTGAATTTTGGGAAGAGAGGAAGCTCCAAAAATTAAAAAAAAATTATAGTTCCACAAATAACATTGAAAAGGATGGAAATATGTAGCTAAGTTGATTAATGGGACTAAAATATGAGTAACTAGGGAAATTCCTATATAATCTATGAAAAAAAGAAAATATAACACATGACCCCTAAAGAACTTATAAACACTCGGCAATCAAGTATAAGAGATTCCATTAATATGCATTCAAGTCAAAGGACAAGTCCCTTAATCTCTCTATAATTTTAAAGGCACTAAAAATATGAATAATGATCTCAACAAAGGACTGACCAAGACTAAAAGGAATCAACTAAGACACCCTAGGTGGGAACAATTGTTTCAACCAGAGGACCTCCTAAACAAGTGTAGTGAAATATAACACACCCGAAGAACCATACAAAAGCATGAATTATATTGTGTTAAGAATTTACCATAAAAATAATTGAGAAAGATGGCAACCTGTGTAACCAAAATAAACACTTAACAAGAAAAGAAAACAAACAAACAAATTATTAACTTGCAATTCCACAAATCCTAGAAAATATATGACCTAAGAATGGCCCATTTTAGGTTCAAACTCATGTAGGTAACCCATCTCTTAGGCAACGCACAAGCATGCACATTCTTGATAGGATTTTATAACTATTCTTTGTTAGGGTTTCCACTGCACCAAAAATTAGGTTTGCAAGAGAACAACAATTTCATACAGAGGTGCCTGTTTGGTCAAGGATTGCAACAAAGGGGCTTGAGACTTGTACTCGTAAGGGTCTTGTGACGACGTGGAACCAAGACATTGCATAGGTTAAGGTTGTGAGGTAACTTGTACACAGCTGTAAGTCGAGTTTTTGCAATTGGCCAAGTGCCAAGACTTTGTACATTGTATACTGTATTGTTCTTATATGAGGGTATTTTGTGAGTGTTAAGCTAGGTGATGCCCACCCCACATATCTTTTGTATTTGTGTTGATGATGATGTTGCATGTATATATTTATATTGCAAATTGTTATAGAAGAAAATTGGTTAAGTTAGTATTCCGCTAACAATTAACTAAGAGAAGAAGAGGAGGCGTAGTCCAATTGAACTAACAGTGTGCTACACTCGACAATTGTGAAACAAGCTGGTGCCAGATGCTCGAGGGATCATGATGCACCAAAAATGTGCCTTGTGGCCATAGGAGTCCTTGGGGTCATGACTAATAACCTCTAAAATATCATAGGAAATTTTGGAGGGAGAATGTTTTTTTTACGTAAACATAAGAGTTTGTAAGGTGTAGAGGTGAGGTGATAATTATTTCATCCAATATTAGGGTTGGCCCCTGCCAAGGCTTAGCCTATCTTGGAAGAAAACATAAAATTTTGATGTAATTGGTGTATAAAAGAGACACACGGACAATTGAAAATAACCCCAGAATAAATGTGAAAAATATTAATTATATCGACCACGAATGATCACACAACGAGGACTGTCAAATTATATTTATTTTCTTAGTGAGGTTGTGGTTTAGTCATAGATTGGTGACGATTTACCAACTCTGGCCCGCATGGTTGATTCTCAATCTGTTAATATGCTTGTAGTTGAAAATCCCTCACGTTCCACAACGACCCCACTTCATGGTATATTTTGTTGAGGAGAGTCACTTACGAATTTTCAGACTTTAGTTGTCAATTCTACACTCTCTTTGATTAAAAATCCGTCATGAAATCAAAATAGTTGAAAGAATGTAAACATCTATAAACCTGATCAATTGTTTCAATGGTGTATTTTAATCCCAAATCTTTTCGGAAATAAGAGTTTATAATCAAAACATTGTAAATAATGGTCATCAATTGGGTTCAAGGGTTTACTGTATAATCTTGGTCAATGTTTGATTCTTCTATATTAAAAACATCTATAATCTGGATTAATTAAGGATTCATATTTATAATAATAATTCACATAATGTTATTAGAGTAGGGAAATTTCATCTATAAAAATGAAAGATTGATAACCCGAAATTGTTGTTTCTCAACAACAGGTTAAACCTAACTCATGCAAGTCCACTTTTAGTATTCAGTCCTCACGACATGACATGTTGAATAATAATAAGAAATTATTAAAACAAAAAAGCTAAAAAAAAAAAAGGTTGAATACGAAAGGTACTCTACTAGATAAGTTTAAAAAGGGAGTGAAAGAAGAAAGCAATAAGTTTAAAAAGGGAGTGAAAGAAGAAAGCAATTTCACCTTCGTGAATCTAGTAGGCCCACTGCGGGAGCACAACCATTGTACATGTCGCTTCTAATGGCTTCTACAAGGGAATCTTCAGCTTCCTTGGAGACTTTTCAACATTCAAATGGATAAGGATCAACATAGTCGAGAGGTATCATGCTCTTTCCAGGTGCGACCTCAGATAAGCCTATAATCCCTCCCATTTCCCTCATATAGGGCGAGCTTGACATGAAATTCCACTCACTCTTCTCCATATCGCCACCCTACACGTCTCAAATTACCATCAACAACCAAAATGTTGTTTCTTTTTTGAGATAAAATACAATGATTTCTCTGTTCAACCGCATGTTAAACTTAACTCAAGCAAGGATACTTTTACTATTTAGCATTGTAGACAATGCCTATGCCTAAAATGTCGACTCACATGAATTCTAGTTGTAGACAATATGTCAACGAAAATTTTTGTCAAGTTATGTTTGAGTTTGACAAGAAAATTGCAAGGTGATTCTTGGTTTATCTGCCTCCCGAATCCAACTTCCCCAATGCGTACATACAAACATATTGCTAGCCGTATGCACACATTCAAACCTATAGTTATAGAAACCTAACAAAACCCTAACTAAACCCCAATTGTAAGTACTAGTGTTTAATAGAAGCATAGGATAAAAATATAGATATAAATCCAAATAGACACAGGTTAAGATACTCACCTAGGATTTGAAATGTCTCTTGAAGCAACATAATTTTTTTGTTCCTGTGGGCCATTGTTTTCTTGGGAATTATCATCTTTTCCATTTTGGGTTTCAACCTCCCAGGGGATTGATGTGCTTCTTCTTCCTTAGATGAACCGTCCGTGACCATCGTTGGCTAAAGATATTCTTTCTTCAGGAAAATGAGAAAGGGAGATGGCTTATTTGTGTGACACCCTTATTGCACAAAACCCAAATCAGGAAGATGAGTTATGTTGCAAGGAAATTGCAGACCTAAGAAGAAAGCATGCTTATTTGTGTGATACCCCTACCGCACAAAACATAAATCAAGAAAATGGGTTTTGGTGTAAAGAAAGCACATACCTCAGAGGAAAGCGTACATCTATAGAACATATATTCATCCATTAATGCTGAGGATATAGTCCCAACCAACAGATCACACTTTGATCCCAATTCAAGGTATATTTTTCTAAACTGTCTGAGAATGTTTGTAACATCATAAGTCAAGTATTCCAATAGATTGAAACTAATGACTTGCATAAGTGACATGTCTTGGCACAATACACTAGAAACAAAACCCAATGGTGGTGCGCTTGTGGTGATTTCCACAACAAAATCTATGATAGGATCTCACACAATCCTTTATTAGAACATCAACAAGAACAAATGAACCTTAGCATGCCTCAAACTTAGAATAGACACCTAGAATATGGAGACGATGACACCTGGTGGATAACAAATCTCTACAACGTTACTACGAAGAACATCATAATATAAGCCTATTGGTGTAACTATTGATAATTAAATTAAAATTTTGGAATTTATTCAAAATAAAAAAATCCTATCTTCTTCCAAAATTTTAATTTAACTATTAATAATTATTAGGCAGATGGTAGGGATTTAAACTCGATGAAATATTATAGAATATTCTTAGTAGTAATCACTAATGAAAGGTTGATATTTATGTCAAAAGTGGTTATGATTTTTCTACCTTTTTAATTAAACTGATTAATATATTTTGTTTTTATATGGAAAAGTCTCATTTCAAATGAGTTAAGATTTTTTGGGCATGTGGTATTAACAAACCATGGTATTGGCCTATGGTATTGTAGCAAAGCCTATTTATAGGTTAAGAATCTCCATGGTAAAGTGGGGTTGAATCTCCAGGTTAAGAATCTTGTTACAGGTATTTTAAATGTATATTTTTTAAACTCATATATTAGTTCCTTTTATGAATAGTAAAATAATTTCATTAATTTTTATGATATTTTCCCCATCAAGGTGTTGGGATTCAAAACAATGGAGGAAGGTGGGGGTGGAGCCTGCCATCATGCCACCTCCCATCACATTTAATAAGGGGCCTAGCGTGGTCAACCACCCCATGCATCACACATGCAAATAACTATTACCACCTTTCAATCACATGTTGGATTATTCTCTGACTGAGTACTCTGGGATGAGAGACCTTGCTTTTCACTTTTTCTACTATGCATGTGATAAACCTTCGCCGCAGTGGGACAATTCCTTTGGGTGACATGTAGTGAGGGGCTCATATCTAGTTGTAGAGTCAAAGCTATCTCATAGACTATGGGTTTCCTCTCTAGTGAGGGAGACGAATGTTTTCCATGATTATGGCTCAACATGCATCAGAATTTTGGGAGGCTTAGATTTTGAGCTTGTAGCTCTTCGGATAAGGAAATGGAAATGATGAACAAATAGGGGGAATGATTGAGGAATGTAGTGGAGGCATCACTTGAGGTTTTGAAGGAAGCCATGATTATAGAAATTTTAAGAGTGGGAGACAACCAACCTCAATCAACTCTCATGAAAATACAGGTTCGTGCCTTATGGGCTGGTCAACATTCGGTAATTTTTTATATGATCAATTCCTTTAGGTTTGATAACTTCTTCAATACGTTTTCCTCTATTTTGTGGGTGTTGGCATGTATTTCTCTCAGCATAGAGGGAGTGAGCAGTGATGTTGATGTTGTTGCCTATTCGTGGTTGTTGGACCCTTCCTGGAGTATTATATTCACCCACTATCAGTTGTTTTTTTTCATTATAATCCATCATATACCTCCTTAAAAATACATGCCTCCCTAGGTTCTACTTTTATTTGGCTTTCTCATCTTCAATCCCTATAGTTTCTGGTTATTTTGGGAAATAATTTTATCCTGACCCTTGGTAATGTGGTGAAACTTGCCTCGATAGTGAATGTGTTATAGCTGGGGGTTTTGGGGCAAAGGTTCACAGGGTTGACCATGAGCCCAAGCCTAAGCTCAAGATGCCATAGCCATTTTTTATTCTTCCACTCCTCTAGAAATTCAAGAGGAAATCTGTCAACTTGAAGCCTTGAACATTATTGACCGACAAGCCTATTATAAATCAGAAATTCAAGCTAAGGTATCCAATTGGGTTACTAACCTTGGACACACCAGGGGAAGAGGAAGCCAATAATTAGACTCCATTACACTACACTAGATGAATACACTCTTGGGCAAGGTCCTAAAGGAGAAACATGAAGATCACAATGATATAATCTCTTCCCTGAATGAAATCAAATATATGCAATGATATCAATGCTCCTATATTGATAGTTTGGATGATAAGCTTGCTCACCTATAAATCTATCTCCAATGTGATCATAAAACTCTTGCACCAACTGAAACCAATACTGATGGTCTGACCCCAGTTACTTCATCTGACTCTTGAAGTTATGTTTAGCCACTCATAAGTTGTATTTTACTTTTTGTATTTTAGTTTATGTTACTTGTCCTAAAATTCATAATGATAGTTGTTATCATTTTGAATCATTTGAACTCTCATGGTTAACAACTTCATTTTCCCTTTAGGCAAGCTATGACCAGACATAGCATGAACAATGATATCTCTTGTTGTTGTATGAAGACATTTTGAGGCAATACAATTTAAATTCACAAAAAAAATATTTATGATCTTTTTTAATCTTAGAAATGTGAGATGTATCAAGACATTAATATGTGTTTTGATGCTTATCATGGATTGGTGCCTATAGATGTTTATCAACCTTTTAACTTATATGGTTGCACTAGTAGTGCTAATAATACATGTATAGAAGAATGCATATAAAAAATAACTCAATTTATAATCTTATTTTCTTTTTGCAATAGTTGCCTCTAATATCTCATATTTTTTCTTTTAAGTAACTTCAAGAGAATTTATGCTAATAAGGGAAAATTCACATCATAATTATATCCAAATTAGCCATCCATAGCAAAAAAATCTCCAACATAAGGCAGTGTCACATATGCACCATGAAAAAACAGTAACAAAAATCACAAGGTGCCACCAAATAGACCACTATTCCCAACAACCAAAAGAATGTGGTTGTGCCAATACATAGAGAACCAACACTTAATCCTGACAATTACCGACACAAAGTGTGAGTTAACATTTACAATATAAGAGAAAATCTGAATCCAGTCGACAAATAATATATTTTCCATCAACCAGTCGATCTTTCAAACATCAATGCACTTGAAAACCCACCACCTCCTCACCACAGTCATGAACACCTTCATTGGACGAGCCCTTGAAAAGGGAAAGGGAAAAGTTCCACAACAGTTCCTTCCCATACAAACGTGAGTCTCCATTAGAAGAAAACACTCGACTTGCTTGACTAAGCTTAATTTTCACTGGAAAATACACCGAGCGAAGAGGAACCATCTCAAGCTTAACCAGGTACTCAAACCCAATAGCAAGCAAATGATAAATGAAAAACAACAACAAAAAAAACTAGACTAGGTAAAGGAGGAAGAGGAGAGAGACTCACCTCCTCCATCACTAGGCAAACACCTCTGCCAACTTGAGACTGTTAACGTGCATTTATAAAGAAATGACCAACAGTACCAACTTCCATATATAGACCACAACTATCAGATAACAATTTTTAGACACGAACATTGAGTACACCTTATGAGGAGAGCCAACCACCACCCTCATTCACACCCCAACAGGTAATTGATCTAGGTTAACACCCCCATATGTCATATTAAACCAAAATGTTTCATTAAGTTCAATTACCAAAAAGTAATAACTCTTTATAAAAGAAAGAAAGATTAAAAAAAGTTCATTTGATTGTAGGATCATATAATTTAACTTCAACATTTTTTATCTATTTTTTGAAAGGGGCAATTATAATAATAATAATAATTATTATTATTTTAAACAACAATGAGTACATTCCACTAGGCACAATTGGTAACTTCATAGAAACGACTACCACTATTCCACTTGGTAGAACCAACATTTCTGTTGTAGGGAAAAGTATCCGACTCGGATGACCCTATCCCACTCTAAGGGTGACAGTTCCTTAGCAACAACTGTAAAACAAACTACTTAAGGTTTACTTCTTTATGAAAGCAAAAGAGAATGGAGAAAGCACTAACCGTTGCCTTGCGCTTAATGTCGAATCCAAACTCTTCTCTTTGGCCGCTCGCTCCTAGCTCTTTGTTCTTCTGCTCGCCCAGCTACGATGAGATCCTGCAAAATAACAAAGAAGGAAACTACAAGAGGCATGCAATCATAACTGGTTCATGGATTAGTGTAAACCAAACATGCAATCATCACAATATATAATTGAAACAAGAGCACATAGAAGAACCTCAATAGCTTTTATTAATGAAGAAATAAAGGTTCTGAGAGTATTACAACCATTGAAGGCTCCAACCCAGCAACACCTCCCAGCAGAAAGAATTGCTCTTCTTCACCTCTCTCAAACAATCACCCAATAACTCAATAGTGAAACCAACAACATATCATTACTTTGCACAAAATTCCAGCCTCCTGAGCTCATAGGAGAGAGCTCAATATATAGATGAATTGAGAAAGGATGAGTCAGCTTGCAACTGATGTGTAGCTGCCTTGTGTCCTCTCTCTCTTCAGTTAATCTTTAGTTGATCTTCAGTTCTTGAGTCCACTTGGAGAACTTTGCTTCCACTTGGAGAAACAGAGCCTCTGACTCATCACAAGGCGAAATACCTGATCCAAGTGTCATTTTTGGAAGATTCCAAAGCAATGACTCACTGTGCCACTTGTCCCTTCTCGCTCAGCGCAGGTGGCCTTTGTCCCACTTGCTTTGCAACGCAGGTACACCATGGAGCAACTGAGTTTCAGCGCAGAAACCTAGTGGAGCACCTGCTTTGATTTCAGGATTGCTTGTTTTTGAGTGTTTTCAGGTGTAGAACTGATCTGAGAGCTGTTGGTTTGCTGACCTTGTTCCTCTAGGGGTAGGAACATCATGTTTAGGGAACTTTGGATCCCTTGGATTATTGACAATTCATGCTTGTTGCTGTAAGGCACAAAATTGTCTATAACAGATGCCCCCTAAAGTATGAGGTCGTTTATCGGGTGAAATGCTTTATTGAGAGGATCCGAAGTTCATTCAATCTGCTGAGAAGTGTCCTGTAATAAGATACAATACAATACATTATTTTTCATACATTTTTCATGATCTAGCTGAGGCGGGCATTCCCATGCTCAGCTTTATAAATACATTTTGGTACATAGAACAGACGATCGTCTGATTGTAGACTGATAATTCTCTGCTGAAATTATCATCCTTTGAGAAGGATGATCATCTGCTGTAATGGTGTACATATCAAATGTCTTTATGTCCTGAATATATATCGCAGCCCGGATGGATGAAACTAGATCCGGGGTCTTCAATCTCTTCCGATCTTCACTCGATGTACAAGTCGATCCATGTGAGAATTTCTTGAAGTCGAACATGGAAAGACATCGCTTGATTACCGGTCAATGATGTAAACCGTTAACAAGCGCGAGAGGAGTCACCGATAAGGATGATGACCCTCAAGGTACGGCAGTACAATCCACATGGTGGGAATAAAGGACTTGGCGTCGACCACCATGCAAAATCTTCTGGTCGAAGGTCATTGATGTATACCTGTCGCCGGAAGTGAGAAACTTGCCATTGAGGCATGCAAGCTTCAAAGTACTGAGGGGGGTGTTCCTAGATCAACTCCTTGGATAATGAGCTGATGTCGACAAGGAGTGATCCGTCAAAGGAGGGCCTTAATGAATCCCACATCAGTGACACGGAACGGAGCTAGTGATTGTGATGAGGTGAAAACAAACTGTGATGTATGATTCAGGGTGGCGGTCATGAAGTGGATGAAGGATAATGTATGGCAGTGGGTGGAACACGGTTGACTCTTTACAGAACCACATCTCTTGAACATATAAAGACACTGATGTGATGGATTGGTAGCATTACCCCAATTGTGGATGGTGTGGCGAAGACCATGGTTATGAGACCGGTGAATGAAACAACCCAACCCGATGTGATACGGAGGACAAAGTGTCATGTTCAAGAGCGACTTGCTACCATTAATGCTGTGAGGTTCTCCCAATTTTTCCCCAGTCATTGCTGACCAGTACCTCTTTATTTTTGTCAAGCTTGAGGAGGATAACATATGCTTGTTCTATAACCTGCCCTTCGGGCAAGCCCATCGCTATGTTTTAACGAGCCTAGCAATAGGGAAACTCGTTCTCGTCTAAAGACAAGTTTGTCGCTATTTAATCATTTTAACGAGTCTAACGACAAAGAAAACTCGGTCCTTTTCATTTTTAGAGAGTCTGAAAAGGTACGAAAAGTTAACTCCAAAATTCCTTTTTCGTCTTCTAATCCCTTAAGTCCAAAAAAGTATAAAACAATACAGAAGGGATGAATTTTCGATTTCTTTAACGAGCCGAACAAAACAAGCGCTCGATCTTTTTGTGTAATAATCCCTCAGGTCCAAAAAGATTAAAATCTAGAGGAGGGATAGCTCTTCTTGTCCTTTAACGAGCTGGAAGGCCAAAACTCGGCAAACTTTTCATATTTTACGAGTCAGTGAAAAGAGCTCAAAGAAGACTCGTCTTTTGAGGAACGAGTGATGAACAGGGATAGCAGCAGATTCCAGGTACAGGTTGGAATTCTCCAATCACGGCAGTGTCACAAGGATGGCTAAGTGAAATCACTCTTCGCATCTGTTCCTCAAAATGGGTAAACAAACATATGGAGGTGAACGATTGGCCAAATGAATGGATGGAGGTGATGGCATATAAACACGACCAAGGGCTTTTAATATGGCTTTCAAAGGTTACATTTCTCGAGTTTGTTTACCGGTTCATTTTTTCTGGATGAGCTTGAACTGTAGGGAAAGATTGCTCACAACTTGTGTTTATTTTTTAACGAGCATGAACTCTGTACAAAACTGCTCGATTCTTGCGTTTATTTTTTTAACGAGCATGAACATTGCTAAAACTGCTCGATTATACCAGTCTTAATACAAGGAATGCTTTAGGTGAGGTAATCTTATTTAAGGAGCGATACCTCACTAATTACTCCAATTTGGCAGGTTTTAACTTTTGCCCTTCATCCTTTCTTTATGCAAGCTGGAAACGGCTAATCCTACGAGTTTAACGGGTTAGACCTACAGGTTTAAAGGGAGGACCTAAAAATTTACAAAAAATAAATAGTCGTCCCGTGCTTGCACTCCAAAAGGTTTGCATGCCCCCAGGTATAAAGTATAATTTCAAGGCTCTTCTTCTCCTCTGTCCCACCTTTGTTTTTCTACTTGTCGTCTTGCTATATTTTTAACGATACTTGTCTTCTCGTTATTTTTCGGTGCCGATGGTACTTGTCTTCCCATCAGTTCACTTTTTGATTTTTGCAAGATCGCAACAGATAAAACATTGGTGTTACGGGGGAGAGGTCCTCTTACTTATTATCCGAAAAATGGTTTTGTTTGCTGCCGCAAACTAAACTCTCTTTTCGGCGATGTCTATCATTAGGTTGCTAAGGATGGTGACTACTTGTTGCAGCAATTTCCTCTCTTTCTTTGAAGACTGCCCCTACTTCTCTTTTAAAACATATTGTTTTAATGGGTGAGGCTTGACATTCAAAGATGGTGCCTTCTTGCTGCCACAAATAGATCCCCTCCTTAGGAGAGCCCACTTCTTTAGACAAAGGGAGCGATTCTTCCGCTTCAACATAACTTTGACAAAAGAATTTTATCCTAGAACAACCCTCTCTTCCTTTTTTGGACGGGGTACGGACTAGCCCATTCTTCTGCGGAAATTAACTTTATACCTAAGGTTTTCTCTGCCCGAGGCAGGCCAGGGTGCATGCCCCCTGGGTCCCCATTCTTTTCTTCTCGAATTACTCGCATTCATCGGGAAGTAGAACCGGAGGCGGTGGCATTCCTTGAGTGAATAAACCGTTAAGGGATGGTATTTGACTATTTGCAATGCGTGATCCTGGAAATGAAAGTTGGTCTACGAGCTTGACCATTCTTCCTTCGTGCGGAAAACACATGACTCTAAAGAGCGAGGACACTATTGCCTCCATGCAATATATATAGTCTCGTCCAAGGAGTAAGTTATATGCCAAGGGTCCCTGGACGACCATGATGTTCATATGAACTGTCTTCCCTTTCAATGTAACTGGAACATTGGGGAGAATCCCTAACGGGTGACTGGTTCCTTTATCAAAACCTGATAGATTTCTCATCTCAGGTAAAAGCGCCGGGCAACCCAGTGCTTTCCAAGCAACAGAGGAAAGGATACTCACAGATGCCCCTTCATCAATGATAGTTCCAGCCATCACCATTCTGTAGATTTGGACTATGATTCTGAATGGCATACTGGCTGGTAACCGGGGTCTGCCTAGTTGATTCCAATCAAAGGATACAACTAGGTTGCTTGGTGGTGGGACCGAATATACGGCCGGATACGACCCTGACGATGTTCCTTCCTGCGATAAAGGAATGGGCGCATTGCCCTGATGCTCATCAGAGTCTGTGTTGATGAAAAGAATATGGACGGTGTCATCCTTATCCTCTTCAGTGAGGGTGTCATTTGAATATGGGTCTTCAATGACGGGGTCATTGGAGGATGAAACCTTCGAAGGAAGAACGGGGTCGACTGCCGTTTCGACCTTTAGACTTTCGTCTGTTCTGGATTCAGTAGGTTCATTTTCAATGACCGACACTTCAGCTGACCACTTGAGCGGGTCAGCTGGATTTTCAACTACCGAGGGATTAGGCGCGATTTTTTGGTATCCAGGAGGAAGTCGTAACGGTGAAACCGGACGATCTTCCAAAACTCTCTTTGCCTCATCTAAGAATGGACATTTGTGGATGGCGTGATCGCCTTCACACAATATACAGGGTGATCTTGGTCTCCCTCTTCGTCCTTCACCCTCGCTAGTTGACGGACTGCAATCAACATGACTACCAGAGGTTGATGCTACCGGATTGTGCAACCTTGGGGACCAGTCCCTTAGTATCCGGGGAATACAGGGACAATCACGATGGAAGTGGGCCCCTTTGCAAATGACACATGGCGATTTAGGCCCGGTTGGTGCAGTGTGTGGGTTTTTGTCAGCTGTCTTTTGCTTGCCCCCAGTCGCCTTCTCCATAGGCCCCTTCTGCTTCTTTTCTCTCTTCTTCTTTTCCTTCTTCTCCATGGGAGGCTGACTTTTGCCGGCTCTTCCTTGTGAAGATGAAGGATCAGAGGAAGAATTGTAAGAAGTGGAAGGCTGGTGGGTAGCTCTAGACTGTTCTGACTGTTGATTCGACTGCTCAGGATTAGTGGCGATCTGGACTACATTAGTTGAAAAGAGCCATACAGGTAGGCCAATTGTCAATCCTGGAAGTGACAATGTTGCCATATGAGGCGCACCAACATCTCCCCAAGAGGAGAAGGGATTTGGACTTCCACCAAGGTTGTTTCCTTGGTTGGTGGGCTCCATACTTTTCAACTGAAAGATCAACGTGGGAATAATAGGTGATTATGTTCCGCTTAAAATAAATTTTATTAACGACGCTTTTAGACACAAACTTGCTTTTTCATGTTTTAAGAGTCGAGAAAAAGCTAAAGATGACTCTAGTCGCCTTCGATGTTTTAACGAGCCCGAAGTGACAAATGCTCGGATGGACTTTTTCAGTTATAGAGTTTGAAAAAAGCCAAAAGAAACTTCTCTGGAGATCTAGGCAGAGGGTGTGCCAAACTTTTCGCGAAACCACAGAATACGTTTTACGGTACGGGTGGTCGATCTTCGTGAATGCTGTGTTCACTGCATCGCGATCAGTAGGGCGGCCGACACGGCTTCCTATGGATAAAGGATAATTGCCTATAGGGGTCTCCCAATATATACGCGACGGTACGTGGGAGCACAAGTCCGTATTAGTGCCACCGACTCTCAGGAGGAATCACCCACCTTCGTAGAGATCGACAGTCACTATGTTTAACGACGCCGGAACATGTCTCTACCTAGACCTCTATGTGTTTGCGTTATGTTACAAAGCGTTGTTATGTAAATTGGATTTATTTTAATGTTGATCTTGCTTATCAGTTTGCCTTTAAGGATCACCACGAGATGTATATAACAAATTCCTGAATGTAGTCTAAGATGAGAAGCAAACTTTTCAATCTTTCAACTTTGAAAACCTTAACTACTGAGGGAAAAGAAAGGCAAATCTTTTCACACAGATCATAGAGCACACACTAAAATGCAAATCTTTCCTAAATCGTCAAGCACACAGTCAAATGCAAAATGCACAATGCATGTATTTTCTTTTCCCTTTCTTAATGTGGATGGATTACAAAAAGAAAGTGGTTATATAACTTTGATTTCGATTTAAAGCGAAAGTAAACAAGTTTGTCCAAAATCAAAAGACACCTTAAGATTCACTTGCTTAATCACTGGAAATACATGAAATCAAACCATACTAACGAAAGTAAAATGACTAATCAGCTATGGACAACAAACAAGCTAACTCTTTAGACCAGCAAAATGCTTAACACAGGTTCAGATCTAAAAGGCCAAAAGCATGACTAGTTTACTTTTCGTTATGGGAAATTGTAAATGAGTAAGAAATACAAAGAACAAGTACAATTTCGTTATATAACAGAGGCAGAATGATGGCAAGTAATATTGGTTTCAAAACAGGCACAAGACTGACACCTAGCAGCAAAACTAAGTGAAAACAGGCAAGAGAAAGGAGGAAACCCCAAATGCACTAGGCAAATTTGGGCCAACGCAGGCTCTGCACAGCCAAACTGGCTCTCAGCGCAGGTAGCCCCTTCGGGACCTGCGTTGCAAAGCAGGTAGCCTGTGTACTACCTGCTTTGGAAAACGAGAATTGCGTTTTCACAGTTTCTGGGTCATAATTTTCTCAAAAATGCACGGTTTTTGCTCAAATCAGAAGCAATCAGTCAAGCACACTCAAAGGGATGATTAGGAAGGTGCAAAGCTATCACTAAGAGCTTACAAGGATCCTTGTAGATCAGCTCTTCAAATCATGAATTTGCTCAGAAAATGAGCAAGAGTAGTTGCCCTCTACTTCGCTTTTGATATAGTCAAAAGCTTTTCGATTTGGTACTCTTTTGTTCAGGAAATGAATAGCAAAATACTACAAACACAATCAAACGGATACAATCCCCAGTGGAGTCGCCAGTTTGTTGTAGGGAAAAGTATCCGACTCGGATGACCCTATCCCACTCTAAGGGTGACAGTTCCTTAGCAACAACTGTAAAACAAACTACTTAAGGTTTACTTCTTTATGAAAGCAAAAGAGAATGGAGAAAGCACTAACCGTTGCCTTGCGCTTAATGTCGAATCCAAACTCTTCTCTTTGGCCGCTCACTCCTAGCTCTTTGTTCTTCTGCTCGCCCAGCTACGATGAGATCCTGCAAAATAACAAAGAAGGAAACTACAAGAGGCATGCAATCATAACTGGTTCATGGATTAGTGTAAACCAAACATGCAATCATCACAATATATAATTGAAACAAGAGCACATAGAAGAACCTCAATAGCTTTTATTAATGAAGAAATAAAGGTTCTGAGAGTATTACAACCATTGAAGGCTCCAACCCAGCAACACCTCCCAGCAGAAAGAATTGCTCTTCTTCACCTCTCTCAAACAATCACCCAATAACTCAATAGTGAAACCAACAGCATATCATTACTTTGCACAAAATTCCAGCCTCCTGAGCTCATAGGAGAGAGCTCAATATATAGATGAATTGAGAAAGGATGAGTCAGCTTGCAACTGATGTGTAGCTGCCTTGTGTCCTCTCTCTCTTCAGTTAATCTTTAGTTGATCTTCAGTTCTTGAGTCCACTTGGAGAACTTTGCTTCCACTTGGAGAAACAGAGCCTCTGACTCATCACAAGGCGAAATACCTGATCCAAGTGTCATTTTTGGAAGATTCCAAAGCAATGACTCACTGTGCCACTTGTCCCTTCTCGCTCAGCGCAGGTGGCCTTTGTCCCACTTGCTTTGCAACGCAGGTACACCATGGAGCAACTGAGTTTCAGCGCAGAAACCTAGTGGAGCACCTGCTTTGATTTCAGGATTGCTTGTTTTTGAGTGTTTTCAGGTGTAGAACTGATCTGAGAGCTGTTGGTTTGCTGACCTTGTTCCTCTAGGGGTAGGAACATCATGTTTAGGGAACTTTGGATCCCTTGGATTATTGACAATTCATGCTTGTTGCTGTAAGGCACAAAATTGTCTATAACAATTTCATAAATGTCATAAGGACCAACATATCTCCTGAGACTTGAACCCATGCTACTTGGGACACAAATTGTGAACCATACCACTTAAACTATGTTCCTTTTACAAAAAAAGACAAATATATATATATATATATATATATATATATATATATATATATATATATATATATATATATATATATATATATAGATATATAGATATATAGATATATATATAGACTACACCTCAATGTAAATTCATCCTCTTAAGTATTCAATGCCAATAAATCCTGTAACGAGGTGATTAGAATAGACACATCGAACCAATGATTTTTCCCTAATTTAGCCTTTGCAGAAAGCAAGCCAATGATTAACAATAATTCGTTAGGGAGCATAACCAGGTCCCCGATATAAAAAGGGTCATGCATTTTCGTATTGGGCCAAAGTGGTTTCACTATAATCAACTTATTTTCGTCTAACTGTGCCTGTAGAAGAAGCATTTCATCTCTTGTCATGAAAAGTCTCAGTCTCTCTTTCCTTGCATGTAAAGGCACATGTACTAGTATGTTCTCCAACTTGGTGTCCCTAAGAATCTGATTCAATGCCACCAAAACACATGACAATGAAGTAGAATTCCCATGCTTGTGGACTTTAATACACCAAACACGTTAAGGAAATTAAATTTGGGGTTCAAGAAATATCATTTTTTCCCTCAACGTATGCTTCACAAACTTAATTGTGGAGAATTTTTTTATGTTGGGGTGTTCTTGAACTAGAGTATTTTTTTTGGAATGAGTGATCTTTCCCCTGCTATCAAAAATGACATGCTCTATGCAAATAATTCCAAAATTAATATCAGTAGACCATAAGGAACTGATAATAATTAATTAGTAAGTGTGAAAAAAACATTAACAAAACTGAAACTAAGGACAATGCACATTCTTTAGAAAGTAGTGTACAAAGTGTACAATATTTTACAATGGGTGATGTTTCGCATTAGTGAGTGCAAAGTTAGAAGATGATGATTAATGTCATGTGATTTAATAATACAATCATCACTTACTTTAAATAGAGAATCTCATAAATGATATAAAGAATTTAACTAATGTTAATAAACCTCGAAGAAATTTATTGGCAACAATAACAACAATTGTGAAAGAAATAACAATAGAAGTAATAACAGTATACAGTCTAAAGCAGTTCCTTTTCAGATCTAATGTTGTGAAAGTTTGTTTCTTATGTGATTCCTTCCTTTGGCCTTTGTAACAGAACAAAATGATTAATCAAATCTACTCTTTCTCAGATTTCAACAAATAGAGCAACTTGGATTTTATTTCATTGCTCGATATTGTAATATTAAATTCTAATCTTGGGATATTGATGAATTAGTAGGTGTTATAGTTTCATTTCCTTTCTCTCTCCCTCATTTAGAGAAAATCTAACATCTATTTCACCCATAAGTGCAAGAAAATAGCAACCATGTAGCCAAGTTGACAAGGATTGTGGGTATGGATATTTTCATTAATAATGTGAGAAATTTGATTGATAAATACTTTTAATGTGTGATCTGAGATATTTGGGAAACATGTCTCTTACAATTTGGTGGCATTGGACATCGTTTTCCTATAGTTTTATAGTGGGTGTGTGGTGTTAGATAGGGCAATCAATGGTAGGTAGACAAATCCTTATGGTGGCATGAGATTGTCAATGGTTGTAGGTATACCAACCTCTTGGTTGCATGGGACTGAGGGTTAGTAGTAGTAGGCATAATAGTGGAAGGATCAATGGGTCAATAGTTGGCATTCAAACCTCCTTATTCAAAAACATGCAGTATATCAACAAGTAAACAATATTCTTTCCTCGGTCCTAAATATACAATAGATCCACAATACATGACTTCAATTATGAAAGCTCATAAACAAGAAGGATTTTATTTATTTTTAATTATAAAAAGACATTTTATATAATGACAATGAGATACAAAGATTGCTAAATAAATTGACCATGCTTTTCCACTTGTGGTAAATTCCAATTATATTATGTTTTCTCAATCAAAATCATTCATCCCATATTCCCAACAAAATCAAAGTTTTGGGCTATGAGAGGAATAGAGAAGTTCAGATATTTTTCAAAGTGATGGAATCTCTCATCACTGCTCCACCATTTCAATTTCCTTAGATTTTGACAAATGATTGACAGACCATAGTAAAATTGGGATTTTATTCTTTTGGAATGAGAGAAAGAAGGAAAAGTTCATAACCCCTCTAACCCACAATTTTACTTTGGAACTTTCAAGCAATTTTTTTAGATAATATTTAATAATATTCCAAAAAACATTGTCAAAATGGGTTTGGAACCCAACCTACCCAAGGGATTTGCACAACGCTTCAACACTCACTTCGCACTCTCTTGAGCCTATATATTTTCCATTGTATCCTGCCCTTTTAGTTACCTATCTTTGTGAGTGCATTGCAACTCAACCCTGAGCACAAGGTTGAAATAAACCTCCCTTTGTCAAAATGGGTTATGAACCTATCCAATCCAAAGGATTTTCACCTCTCTTCAATGCTCGCTCAACTCTCCTTTGAGCCCATGTGTCTTCCATTGTACCCTTCCCTTTTAGTTACTCATCTTTACTGTCCATTTCAGGTAAGCCCCAAGCGCAAGGTCCAAATACACCTCCATTTTTTCCAATCGATTAGATGATCCACTAATGAAAACTCTCACCACCACTGCACCATTTAATTTTACTTGGAGGTTGGCAAACCAGAGTGTAATCAAATATTTTTGTACCACAATATCATCATCCAAAAAGAGGATCTTTACCAGCTTAGGGGAAACTTGAAGTAAATAAAAGTGAAGGTGATTTAACATAGATAAGTATTTTGGATTCTGATACTTGAAATTGGAAAAGCCTCCTACCAAAGTAGTTGGAAGAGCTTCCTTAAAGTAATATTCTTTCATTGCTACAAAACCAAGTTGCCGAAGAACTAGATAATAGGAAGAATTTAGCCATTTGAAATTATTAACATTTCCAACATGTATTGTAGCTTTTCTTGGAGGATTTTCTAAAAAATACATCTTTATTGTCACAAAATTCAATGTATCTGTTACAAGATGAAAAACAAGCTTTTCAAGTTCCTAACAGAAACAAAAATATATGCTTAGGTATATGTTGAATGAGAAAAAAATGGCTAATTACCAAAATAAAATAGATAGTGTGACACTGAATTCATATTCATACCTTTCCATTCAATATGGATAAATCAACCATGACAAAGCTAGAAAATAATGCAAAATTATAGAGGCTAGGCTCCTCCAACTTATCCTTGTTAGGAAATTCAAGATTTTCACGTGAAAGAATGTGGCAATCAATTGTCAACGGTCATGAGATAATGTGTGCCCTTTGGAACAATATTTGTTGTCGAATTAAAAATGTGTTTTTATTTTTCAATGTTCTTGTCCATTCATCTACAACTTGAAGCATGAATGATGGATTTTTGGTTACAATGGTACAATCATGTAAGTTTTTTGCAACTGTGGGAAGAGTCCAACCCATTGACTTGATTTTTTCTAGGGCACTAAAAGTGGGGAAAATATTCCTTATATAACATGAAAATTGATGCAAAAACTTGGTATCAAACTTATCTTATATATTGGTAAGCATATAAAGTAGGTCAAAATCTAGACTAGTGTCACCCAATACACGTTGACTTTCTTTCATATACAACATCCATTATAAATATCTAGATCATGCTATGCTTGCATAAAATCTTCCCATAATAATTTGATCGAAAATCAATTTTATAGTGGAGTCTGAGTTACTGAACTTAAATTTATGACAAATCTAATCTCCAACAAAGGCAACATGGTTATT
The DNA here is from genome assembly GCA_031772625.1 of Pinus tabuliformis. Lineage (NCBI taxonomy): Eukaryota > Viridiplantae > Streptophyta > Pinopsida > Pinales > Pinaceae > Pinus > Pinus tabuliformis. The sequence continues at coordinate 1,099,668,507 of CM062819.1, forward strand.
CTCCATAAATTGCAGTTCAAATCCAACAACCAAAACATAATGATTAAAATCCCTATTCTCATAAAATGTAGTTACTCTCACACACACTCAAACTTCTTTGATGTTATATATCTTTAGTTCAGGCAATATTACACTTGTTAACATATTCATTATGACTGACTTGGCATGTTTTTGGTGCAAACGTCAGTGGCTTTAACATTTTTCGAGATAACAGGGTGCTTCCAATGGAAAATATTGTTGTATGGTTCATTTACATGAGTGATTTTGAGCTAAGATAAATAATTCAGAACTCATGACAAACTCATGAACTTTTTTTGCAATATGTTGCACTAATACGACATTCATTAATCCACCCAAATATTGATTGACATGTTTAATCTCTAAAATATAGTGAGTTTGTTGTGCCCTTAAGTGAATATACTCTATATACTATCTATACTAACCTTAGGCTATAAAAAACTAATTTCTTTATCCAAACAATTCTCCAAACCTAAAATCACATAACACATTACATCTTATTTCTACTATGCTACTCTTTACTATGCTATTGGCTTACAACATTTCCTTTGCAACATGTGGTGCAATTGCTTGTTATGCTTATGTTCTTGTCTATTTTGGAATAAGACTTCTGGAATTTTAATTTAATTATTAACAATTATTAGGTGAATGGTAGAGATTTAGGCTCAATTCTAGAATACTCTTAGTAATAATCACAAATCAAAGATTGAGATTTATCTCAAAAGTAGTTTATCTCTTTGTCTCCTTTTAATTAAATTGATTAATTAAAAAATGTCATATGATCATGTCATATTAAAATGAATTTGGGTTTTAGAGCATGTGGTATTAGTAATCCATGATATTGCCTCATGATATAGTAATAAAGACTATTTACATGTTAAGATTCTTCATGGTAAGTGGAGGTGAATCTCCATGATTATAAATCTTTCTACATATTCTCAATCTATAGATAAGTTTTGTTACAATACCATTGGCTAATACCATGGGTTATCAATAATACATGCCAAAAAAATCATAACTTACTTCATATGACATTTTTTTAATTAATCAATTTAATTAAGACAAAAAATGATATAATTACTTTGGAGATAAATTTCAACCTTTGATTTGTGTATACTACTATGAATATTCTAGAATATCCCATTGAGGTTAAATTCTTACTATCCACATAATAATTATTGATAATTAAATTAAGCTTCTAGAAGCTCTATTCCAAAATACACAAGCCTATGGGCATAAATATAATAGTACTAATAATACATATTAAGAAGAATAAGTCCTAGTATAGATCATCACAGGTCTAGCAAGCATCCAGAGGGATCAAATCTTTTGAGGTGAAAATGTTTTTAGAGTGCAAATATTCAAAAAGAGTTGAAGTTTGAGAGATTTGGTTATATATATATATATATAATTTAAATTTCATTTTTTAATGCATAAAAATATTGACGTCTTGAAAATCCCCTTTGCCATTTGGATTGTGTAGACTACATGGTTTAAACCTTTGTTGTTGGATTTCATACAATATTGACTTAAAAATATATGTGAAAATGTAAAATAGTGAGACTCCTTGAAATGTTTTAACCATAATATTTTAATTTCTTGAATTGATTTTTATAATATATTCACCATTTTTTTTGTTTATATATATATATATATATATATTATCTATGATCAACATTGTTTTTTTTTTTTTTACTTTTTTTTTTTATAATTAGCAATATTAGTTTTTAATTAAGAATTAAATTAATTACACATATCATTTGTATTGGTTTTATTAGGAAATAATAATTTATTTATTTATTTTCAATTCTCTCTCTCTCTCTCTCTCTCTCTCTCTCTCTCTCTCTCTCTCTCTCTCTATATATATATATATATATATATATATATATAATACCTTCTCTCCCTATATACATATATATGAAAGTGCAATATAAATATTCAAATATTTTATTTAAATATTGTATTAACAAAAATTAAAAATTTATAAGAATTATGCATCTTGTTCACACTCAAAAGTGAAAATATAAAGTTTTTTTACTTTTAGTTATTTTATTTCTTAAAACTTAATATAAAATTATGTTACTTCACATGGCCATAAAAACATTTTATTTATGGTTGAAACTAGGAGTGAAATATTTTACCACATCTCTTTCATACCAATCATGTATACTCAATTTTGGTTTTTTATTACAATTGACATTATTTTTTATTATTTTAAAAGGGAAATGTGTCAACTCCACATTGAGAATAGACAAAACAATACACTACCCTCATACTAGGTTGTAGAATGCGCCTATTGGTGCAATAAATGAAACTCAATTTATTATATAATTATGTCGATAGAAATGTCCATTTTGGAACAAAGCTTCTAGCATTTTAATTTAGATATCAATAATTATTATGTGAATGGAAGGGATTCAATCTCTATATAATATTCTAAAATATTCTTAGTAGTATACACAAATCAAAAGTGAGATTTATTTCCGAGGTAGATATGCATTTTTTTCCTTTTTTATTAAATTCATTGATTAAAAACAAATGTCATATGAACAAGTGTCATATGAAATGTCAATTGAATTTATCTTGGGTGGTAGGGTAAAATAATTTTTATCCTCTCCACTCAAGTTCAAGTCTCACAGGTGGACATGTTTACGCTCTAGAAAAGAGTAACTATGTTGTGCTCTTAAGTGAGTCTATACTGAGGGATGGCCTAGCACTCACAACCTCTCTATTGCCTTTGGGTTGAGAGGGAGGGCGACTTTCTTCCCTGTGCGGTCACTAATGCCCAATTTTTTTCATTAAATGGGGTTATCTCAAGTTGTTGAGCGAAATAGCTATTATATTCCCCATCTAGGTTCAAATCCTTGCTACTGACATGATGAGCTATAATTCCTTGATGTAATGTATTCATGCCTATGAATATTATTGTATTGGCTTCAATCCTTGTTGAAACCTTAAGTGAGTATACTTGTTGGCTAGCTTGGTACCAACAACCTCACTCTAACCCTCAGGCTGAGAGAGAAGTAGATTTCTTTCTTCGAAAAAAAAGTGTCATATGCAATGAGTTAGGGATTTTTGGGAATGTGGTATTGATAAGCCATGGTATTGGCTTATGGTATTCTAACAAAGCCTATTTAAACTTTAAGAAGATCCATGATAAAGTGTGGGTGAATCTCCATAGTTAAGAATATTGTTACATACTTTATACACACACAGACACATAACTTATCATTAATAATAGTAATAAAATATTTTTCCAAGGGAAAAAATATTGTATATCATTTATATAACAAAATAAAATACAATAACATAGATGCTTTAAGCATTCTGATAGTCCTTATGAGTCCTACTCATATGTGTCTCTATATGATCATATACATATATAAAAAGTTTCCAAATATAGGATAGTCATTTATCCCACTGTATTATCCAGAAACTCCTAACATAGATTGAGATTTTACATTTCAAAAAAAGAGAAACCATTATCCATATGAATCATTATTGTTTCTTATCCTTCATAGCAACAAGTTTTTAGAAAATTTCCAGAGGAGGATAATTCCACAGTTTATTTTTTTTTGTAAACCGTTGAAATTTAACATCCATAATTTATGCTTCTTGAAAAGTGCCAAGTGCAATTGAGACCTGTAACCAAAATAGAGGAGCCTATGAGCATAAAAGGAATACCCCTTGTATGTTTCCATTTGAGTTGAAAAAAAGCCGATGATAGAAGCTATTATCAGATTGAGCTGCCAACTAAAGGAGAAAAATCTCGAGATAAAACATCTTGCTTATATATTTGGGAGAAGACACAAAGAAAGGAGGGAAACACTTATTCCTAGGGGAATAACTAGATAAGGTTGAGCATGCATTCTTTGATTTTTTATTATTTCCGATTGACCTTTAGCTAATTCTAGTCATATTTTCAAAAGCATATTGACTTCCAGTTTCTTACTATGTATACATGAGAGAAGGAAATGTGTGAGAAGTATCTAATCCTGTTGGATATGTTTTGAAAAAGAGGAAGGAGAATATGATTTTTTAGATGAGTTTTCCCATTCATCTAATTGATCACATTTAAAGAGTCCCCATATACATATAGCTCATTGATATGCAAGAATTTGATATGTTGGAGAAGAAGTTTGAGTGCAAACAATTTCGAAAAAATGATTAGATGTTGGTCCAATATTGCATGAAAAGGAGAAAATATGATGCTCTGATAAATGAATTAGCTCCCTTTACCCTCCTAAAGGATCTGAGACAGTTTCCCCAATGAAGTAAGCCCAAGGATTATCTTTATAATATGAATTTTTTTGATTGATGATGGTTTGGAAGATTCAAAAGTTTCTTGGGAAATGAGTCCTGTAAGGCCAAGTTGTTACACACCACTTTGATATATGATTTTCCTTGGACTTCAACTATGGTGGCATTTTTCTCAAGCCAAATACCCCAACAAAACACAAAAGGAAGATATTTTAAAGTTTCCTTTGACTTTATGTTCAACCAAGCCTATAAACAAGTCTCTACTATGATTCCACTATTGGAGTATTTTGTTCCTTCACTCTTTTTAATTTATTTCCAGACTTGTTGAGTGAAAGGGAAATGAATAAAAATTTGAGGAATGGATTCGATCTCTTCGAGGAACAAAGAACATATGCTTGGGCCTATGAAAGATATTTTTTGAAGAACATCCCAGGTGGGAGCTTTGTTTCTAAGGAGGAGCCACATAAAAAATTGGATTTTGGTGGGCATGAAAATTCTTATAGCTTCTTGGACCACCGTGGAGGAGGAGACCTATTTTCACATTGTGCAAGTGTTAAGTATTTGAAATTTGGGCTATAACAACAAGATGGTTCCATGACCAAACGAAAGTATCCTCAAAAGGGGATGGAAAAATGAGACATTATCTTAACAAGTCCATGTAGTGATACCATTCATGTTCAAGGTGATCTTCAAGGTGAAGTTCATTTACATAGTTCCACGTTTTCATACCAAAAAACCCAACCCTATTTGAGACATAGTGAAGGTAGAAATATCCTTGATCATTTAAAGTATGAACTAGATTCTCTAAAAACATGTGTGAGTCATTGCTACCAATCCAAGGATTATTTAAAATGATAATATTTATGACATCACCCACCTTCCATTTGAGTCCCAATGTAATAAGTTCTACAAAATGTATGATAACTCTCCATATAATCGATCCATTTTGGGTTGACTTTCTTGGAGATATAATCAAATCCAACATGGACATTAGGGAAATGTTTTTCCCTTGAGAACCAAATGAGATTCTTTGGACTCCAACCCCCTATAGATTTCAGAATGGCTATAAAGGTCCAAGCAACTAGGGAAAAGGGTTTTCTATCCCTTTGACCCACCCATAGATATCTTAAAGAGATTTGCTTGGTTATATTCAAGTAACTTTTGGAATTCAAACAAGAGAGGTCCAATAAACCAAAATAACTTCTAAAACATATTTTCAAAGAACCAACCATCTAGCTCGAGAGGGCCATTTATTACACCATCTTCTAATTTTAAGCTCCACTTTTGTAAAGATCTAGGCCCAATCATCTTTATTATATTTGTTTGGTTTTAGCATAAAACCCAAATATTTTAAAGGGCCTCCAAAGGGAAGACACGGTTTTGAGAGAATCCCTTCGATAAGCTCAACTTATCCTTGATCAAGTGCACTTCCAAGTAGGTCCAATTTGTCATGATTTATCTTCATTCTAGTGGCTAAGGAGAGGGTGTCCAATATGTGTTTGATATTTTTAAGTCTTTTATACGCTAGAGCTAAAAATATAATGATATCATTAATGAATAAGAGATGAGTGAGGGAGCATCTTTGAGAGATTGGGATACTTTTTATCATATGTCTTATTTTTGAATCCATAATGGATTTGCTTAGGGATTCCACAACTAGGTGGAATAGAAGAGGGGACAAAGAACATCCATGATGAATCCCCATCTAAGGGTTGAAAAAGGGAGAAATTCAGCCATTAATTAAGAGGGTCATAGAAGAGGAGTCGATACAACTATATATCCAATCAACAAATTGTGTATTAAAACCCCAGATATATGAATGAACTAGGGTAAAATTTAGAACCCCTCAAATACACAACAGATCAGAGCCAAAGCAGGAAAAGTTGAAAATGTTTTTCCAGAACAACTTCATGTCAACATAAGGCTGATAGATGTTTATACTGGTGAAATAAAATCCATTGTCTTTATCAATAATAGATGTGGCCAGACAAAAAGACGAAGCTCAAACCGTAAAACATCCGAGGAGGGAGGTTTTCCATCCCGTAATGATCCCTCCAAATTTTCCTGCAACATTAGTATGGTGAAAAGAACAACCAGGGAGAAGACTAGAAAGAAAATATTCCACTTTGGATCCCTCCATAATCATTTCTTAGAGAAAATTAATCTGAGGTGAGAGAGTAATGATCCATCTTTTAAGAGCCAGAGTTTTTTTGGTGTTGGCCAGGCTCTTGATGTTCCAAGTGAGAATTCTCATCCTGAGACCTTAGCAGGGGTTAAAGCTCTAAGCACCCATGGATGTATTTCCTCTTTTTCAATTGGACCTATGTTGATTCCTATTTCATAACAAGAGAAATGTAGGATTTTCTACCCCTGCCCAAGCTAGTTGGTGAGGGTTCATCCAAAAGCCCTAGGCCTCCACCTGGTTTAGGGAAAAATGCATCAAAGATAATTCCTCAACATTGTTATGGGTAGTCATACAATGCAACCCATATGGGTAAGAGGCTACATGTGTTAAATTCCCACGAATGTATTAAATAGATATTTATCTCCTAACTTATGCAGTTTATTTTTCTTTTGTAAATTATTTTTGACAAATAATAATGAATTCACTACCTCAATTCTTCACAAATGAAAGTGTTGCAAAAATACAATACTAAAACTAAGAAAATAATGCACACACACAAAATAAATCTGACACCTATATTTTTGCACAATCGTCTATAGAAAAATATTGAAGGGAAAACCAGTGCAGTAAATGAGGGTTTTATTATTATTAATCTTCAACAATTCGAGAGTACAATGGATTTCTTACCTCTCATTGGAAAATATCTTGTAAATACTAATTTTCACTATAAAACATAATCTAGGGACTCAAAGTCTCCTCTACAAGCCAACTCAACCTCTTCCAAGCCACTAACACTTCTCTGTGGCACTTGCATAGTGTGCCAGAAATGTGCACTGCAACTCTCGAATAATTTGCATAGCCTCTAGGAATGTCTCATTGCAAGTTGTTTTGCCCCCAGAAACTCCTCTAACCCACTATGTCTTCGACCCATAGATCTGGAATTGACCAATTGAAATGAGCTCTTTTGGGCAGCTCGCGCTGGTTAACTGGATACTCACACTAACTGAATCAACCTCCTCTATAAATAAGTTTGCCTCATATTCCTATCACTGAGACACTGGAAAATCTTTGGAAATCTCTTCTAGAATACTTCTCCCAAATATCTCATGAAACCCCTCTGATTGTGCCTCCCTCTGCTTCAACTATGCCCTTCCAGAATCACTACAATTGGGTAAGTCAAACTGCTTGAATCTCTTGTGTGTCTTCTGAAAACCCCATCGACTTGCCCTTATAATCTTCTGCTGGAATCTTAATGACCATGATCTAATCACAATCGATGGCTAATATCATCTTGACTCCATCAAATGAATTTTACGGAAGTCTCTAGAGAAAAATCAATTTCCTTCAATTGAAATGATTTAATTAAATTAGGAAATGTTTAATTACTAGTTAATTAATATAATTGAGGTATTTCTAAGGCTTTTCTTGTGAAACAATTTCTAGGTTTTGGAGATCTCATTTTCCTTAGCCTCTTAGACACCATAGAGACTAGAACACCTATCCACTACTACCAAAAACTAACCCTCCCTTTTAGCAAGGAAGTTGTTCACCACTATTTGAAACTTGTCCTTGAAGAAGACAAACTTTTCCTTTCCAAAGGACTTCGTGAGTATATCTGCGACTTGTTGATCTGTGGGAAGATTATGTAGATGAACTGATCTATGTTGTTGGTGTCCATAACTATGATTGGAAAATATTGCAACTGGTTGTCGTAAATTAGAAAACCTCTGGTAAATTTCATTTGTTCACTTCTGCTAGGTGGTCATACCTACTAGAAGAAACTTGGCCCCTATAAATCAACTCGAAATGCCTCTAAGACCATGAAATGAATCTGCAACTACGTTATGAAAATTTACATCCTCTCTGAAAAACTCACAGTATTGGGAAATAACTACTGCCTCCCTTGTAAAATCAAGCCACAAATTAGGAACTGCTTCTCCTCTGCAAACCAATATGACTAGCAAGGTACCTCGTTTCCTGAAAACTTCCTTTACCTCACTCAACTCACACTACTGGAGATAAAACATCCTCCTTGGAGTAACTCGCACTCCTAATCTATAGATAAAAATTGATCTCCCTCTGCTACTAAGAAACTGGACATATTTTTGAAGAAAATCTTCCAACAATCACTCTACACCATGCTATCACTACGTTACTTTGATTCACCTACTACATGCAATAGATGAATAATTTGTGCTACTCTGATATCACACTGTTGATGCCCCTTCATTACCTCTACACTGCTACTATCATTGCAATAGTGAGTCTCAATCTCCCATTGAAGAATAACTAGGAAATATCTTTTCCTTCTAGCAAATCAACTTGACCTACCCCCCATCTATTCACACTCTTGCCTGCAATTCACACTGGATAGGTCAATTGTGTAGCACTGATGTGGAAAATTCAATCTTGCCTCAAGAAACCCTTTCTGGTAGCCACTGGTGCTCACTAAAGCTACTCAAACTACAAGAAAAATACCTTCTAGCGGAGGTTATAAAGGAGGTTTTTAGTGTTATAAAATTAGCAAAAATTGTCAAAAGCACATCCGCTAAAAAATCCATTTGGGACAGTGGAGGTTTTAATGGAACTTCATTACAACTGGAAAAACTTGGGCAACCTAAGGTTATAGCAGATGTTTTATTTTCAGTGCATTAATGGAACAAGTAGCATTAATGGGGTACATACATAAAAGCATTGGGCGACATATATAACTAAAAGCACTGAGGCATTGAATGCAAAGAACACTGATGTGTAATATACCGCACCGGTACCAAGAGCATTACAGGAAATTTCAGCCTAAAAGTGGCATCCTAAGGAAAATTCAAGAAATTAATAAAAAAAATCCATATAGATAATTTTTTAATATATTATTTCTAATCTTTTACTTTTATCTAAATCCCTCAATATATGAGACTTTTATTAAAATAATTATCTATATATATTTTATATTTAAATTTAACTGTTTTCGTATATATATATATATATATATATATATTGGTGTTTTTTTAACGACATTGTTTACAGAAGCCACAATTTCGCTTGGGGTATCTTTTTTGCCGAAATACGATAATATGTCATTTATGGAATAAGTTTTTTAACTATTTAACTATTTTATATTTAATTATTTAACTATATATTCTATATTTTTGGCAAAAATCTTGTAAATTGCCCCTTTTTGGAATATGCTATTTAAATATTTTTTAACTATTTAACTATTTCATATTTAACTATAATTGTATTTTATTTTTAACTATTTAACTATAACTGTCTATATTTATATTTTATGTTTAACTGTCTATATATTTTATATATTTAACTATTTTTTTTTGGTGTTTTTTGAGGGCATGGTTATTAATGTCAAATGGGCCCGCATTTTAAATTTATATTTGTCACTAATATCGATATTTACATTGCATTAATAACTTTTTTATATTCTAATTCACGGGTAAGGTAGGAAAATAGCATTAATAAAATATTTCATGAATACCCAAATTAATAATAAAATATTATACTGATACTCAAATTAAAAATAAAATATTTCACGGATACCCAAATTAAACAATTTAAAATTATTTACGACATGTACCTCTTTTTAAATTTAAAAGATTTTGATTGGTTTACATATTATGATAGGGAAATTATGTGAAAATTTCATGGGCACTTTTAGGCTGAAATTTCCTCTAATGATAAAAAAGCCCTGATGCGTTTGTTTAAGGAATGACATCGGGGCATGCAAAATAAATTGTTATTCTGGTTTATTTTTTAAATGCTCTAATGCGTTAGTTATAGAAAAAGACTAATGTTGTTAGTTTTTATAACGCACCGAAATGGAAATAATATTTTGTAGAATCGGGAAGTTAGTTATATGAAAGCATTGGTGCGTTAAGAATTACAATCCACCAGGGAGTTAACTCAAACAGAACCGATGCTTGAAGTGATAAATGCACCTGTGCTCTCAATTTCCTAAAAGGCACCAGGCATACAAAAATATGCCATCACAATGTTTTTATATAACGCAAGGCACTAATGCTTTCTATGTTATAGATGCACCAATTTTTTGGATGAGATTTTCTCTTTTTTGGAAAGATCGACCTATGACTGTGCAATCATTATAATTTTTTAAATCCGTTATTCAATGAAAAATCGATATATATCTTATAACAATATTCATATAAAATAGCTTTTCATTAGTGCATTTGTATATGATATTTGGATTAATTTGTTATATTATCAGATTTTGCATCACTTCATTATAATATTCAATCATACATATATTTAATCAGTGGGGTAACCATTTCATAACGACATTAGATAACACAATAGAACAAATTAAAATATATTTTTTTATATATCAATAAAAGGCTATTTTTCATACAAAATGGGATTTTTATTGGTAAACCCCTACCTTTCAATTGGGACACTATGTCCATTACATTAAACAAAAATGTCTTATTTTCATAAATAGCTATTTCAAAAAATACAACTAGTTGCATTGATATCCAAATTGATCATCACTCTTCGCTGAAATTGTTGTCACTGCTCGAGCTACTTCCATGACTTGGGTTATTTGGAGAAATGTTTTGTTGATTGCGTTGATTTTTTTCGCCTTCTTGATCTTACAGTTCCATCTGCAAACATAAAATAAAGTGCAATGAGTGTATCTACATTGGTGAGAATAACAAAAATTAAAATAAATAATATACAACAATGTAAAATCGAATAGAAATGTACCATAGCAATAAATGACTCATAAATAGTGCACATGGCTTCAAAACAAATTCTCATGCCTTATTGCAACAAGTCTTCTGTTGGCGTAGTTCCATACTTTGTTTCTTGCATGCTTTAAATCCCATTATAAATCATATATTTAATATAAAGAATTTTTTTGTTCTATTAATTATAAACTCAGAGAAGTAAAACATCATAGATACTTACAAATTCCACAATTAATTTTTGATATGCCAACATATACTCACAACCCTTATTTAATCCAATGTCAATCAATTCTTCTCATGACTCTTCTTTGTATGTTAGCTCCTATTTTGAAGACATTCAAGGATGGTTGTTGTAAAACAACTGAAAATATACAAAAATGAAAATTACCCACAAACTTTAAGGAAATATTAACAATTACTCACAAACTTTAAAATCAACCATTTTCTTCCTTGTCGTCTTGTTTTATATGCTGAATGAGTTCCATCTTGTTTTCTTTTCTGCAAGAAATTACTTGAAAATTAATATTTGATGCTAAATTGTTTTTTTATATGTACAAAATCAATCATGATTACATACATTTGAAACAAATTGTTGTTGAGATGGTTCGTCCTGTGATGCAATTATGCCCATTTCTTTCACCATCTTCTTATACACTTTTTTTTAAATTCCTAATGGAATGTTTCACATATCAGTGCATTGATCATTTGGGATTTTCATAATCTTCCTAAAAAAAGTACTAAACTATTTTTATAATGATATATGAAAACTAAATATAACAAAACCAGTATTAATAAATTAATGGTTTGTAGTAATATCTACATATAATTCTAGAAAATCATTTTATACAATTAGGAATATTATCTTTTGAATGATTATTTGTTGTTGTTGTATGTTTTTTCTATTGCAAGTCTCACATGTCTCATTGACCATTGCTCTGAAAACACTTCTTGTAGTTTAGATATAATTTGGTTCTTAGAATCATTGGATTGATTTTTGTATTGTAAGTAGAAAGTACATCTATATGTTTGTTCCACTAGATCCCTCATAGTTTTGTAAAAAAAATTCCCCCTTTCATTAACCTCCAACACCACTCCAAATGAGCTAAGGACCAATTCATTGTCATTTACATGTTTTATATTTTTTCTTTTCTTAGAAGGCATTGATCTTTTCCATCGCTGTGTCTCCCTGTAGAATATTAAACATATATGAATTAATAGATTGTTTGAAACATGTTATCTAATATTCTTAAGTATATTATTAATGAAAATTAAAAAAAAAAATCATATTGAATATAATTTTTTCATTCACCTGATTCATCATTATGCAATTTTTCTATCATGATTTTACACTCTTCTGCACTTAGATTAGAAATAATCTTATCGAACTTGTTCATTTTGCAGCTCAACATGACAAAAACCAACCAATACATATTAGTTAAACTTACATATACCTCAAACATATTATTTTTGTAAAGAATTTACAAATAACTTGCATTCTTTACATTTTTTGATGTGTTATTACTATGTCGATCAATATTTTTGTTACTTGAGACCTTCTGAGACATTGTTTTATCAATATACAACATGTATCATTCAATATAAAAGTCATTAAATATATTTTACAAATAAATCAAATAGTTTTCGGCCAAAAAAGCTCTGGTAACATGCACGTTTATATAAATAAACACATTGGGTGTTTAATAGTTCAAGCGCACTGTCAAGGAAAATTAATTTTAATTTATTACGGTGTGATTTGTAAGGATAAACACATCGAAATTATTTAACGATGCTATTTGGAAAAGGCGCGTCGGTGCATTATATTACACCATGAGAAATGATTAATAGACTAGATAGAATATGTCGATGCATTGTATTTCACAAGGAGCACCAGTGTGTTATATTACAGTGGCCGCATCATGGAACATATAAACATTTAGAAAAGAAAAGATGACCAATAGGGTTTGGATCTAATTCAATAATTGATTCCCATATTTTACATGTCAAGCATCCTATATATAGTAAGTACACAAATCCATTAAATCTAAAATCTCTAAATTGAAAAACCATAATTGTAAAGTGGTAGAGGAAGTTAAACCCTAAGGTAAAATTTTGCAATAAAAAGAAATTATTTTTTTACTGAATCGCTCCTTTAATTAAACTCTCACAAAAATTGTAAAATTTTTATTAGTAAAATAAACAATAAAATTTTAAAAATTTAGTATTCAGGTTTATCACTGAATCAACATACCTTTAGCTTTTGATCCTTTGAATAGTTTTGTTGATGCACAATGCTCTTGATATGTTTCTGTTGCAAATCATTCACTTGTAATTTTGGGTAAAATAATGAAATGGTGAATAAATTTTTACTATTTAAAAGACTATGAAATTAGATTTTGAAAAATCAATTTGCACTCATTTTTTAATTTTAAAAAAGAAAAAAAATGCATTTTTTCTTTAGTTTATTCGCACATCGGTGTGTTCAATAGTTAAGTGCATCAGTGCGTTTATACAAAAAGCGCATCAATATAACCAGGGAAGCAAAGTTTTTCAACGCACCAACGTGATACAATTTTTGTTTTGTTTTATTTTTCAAAATAACGAAATGTTGTAAATAAATTTTTTTAATGCAACGATGTGGTTTCTGTTTAAAAGCATTAGTGCTCTAATTTTTATAATAGCACCGAGTTAGATCAATTCATTTTTTATGTTTTTAAATCAGGAAACAGGTGCGTAGCGGTGTTGTTTTTTTAAAACGTATCGATGCGTTTTTGTAAAAGAGCACCAATATTGTAACATATTTTTTTCAGAATGTTGGAAACCAGTGCGAGTATTATTTGAATGCCCCGGTGTTGTTAATGTTATAAACGCATTGGTGCACTTTGTTTTTATAAGTTATAAAATGGCATACTAATCTAAAATTATCCTTTACAATGCATCCACATGAATTACAGTAGTTCATAGTATATATTTTCCGCTTAAAATCGCCTTATTATTGAAAATTTATGGTTTGAAAACTACATTGAAATTCAAATTGTGGTTATATGGTTGTCGAGATTGATTTTGGATATGCACACAATTTTTTATTTCTAATTTTTCTCATATTCAGGGACAAAATATCAATAATATTTGCAAATGGCCAATTCTTCACAATCCAGTGCCTTCCATATTGTTGATCAAAGTCCATCACGGAGTTCTCCCTTTCCATCTCCAACAAGTTCAGATTTTATTTATATTTTGATTCTCTAATTGATTTTTTTTAATCCATGTCAATTTTAATAAAAATATAACCAAATATATACAAACATGATTCAGAATCGAGTTCAGATGTAAAAAATATTAATCCATGTTTTCAAAAATGTTGGAAGCTCTTACCAGGAACAACATATCACAAGCAGTTGGTCGCTGAAAATGGATAACCTCTTCACCCTTCCAATTGTAACATGGCATCCTATAGCTGTAATCTTGGATCAACGATGGTAATAATTGTTTGGTATAATGTAATTTCAACAAACCAATTGTATTGACGTGCTTACTAATATCATTGATATTGTAAGAAATACGTTCAATATTTTTTGAAATTAGGATTCTTGTGATGATGAGCAACTCACCTACCATCTTTCAGAGCACCGCACTATAATGTCAACTCAAGAGAAGGTTGCATTAAGAGAAATAATTAGAGATGAAGCATACAAAGAATGGTTTAATCAACCACCTATTCAATTCCCACTACGTCCATATCTACCAATTAGGAATTACTACAACAATAGTAGTTCTTCATCACAAGTTGGAAATGTAGGAGGCAATCAAATGGAGGTTGGTATGGATGATTATTTTCGGGATACAACAACTATGAAGACAACGTTGTTAGATGCATTCAAGAATGTTGAGCTATGGGATGATGCTCATATCATTGATACCTTATTCGAAAGCTTGAAATCTTCTTCCACCACCCCTCTTTGGACCTGGCGGCAAGTCAAAGTCTACTCAGCTAGGGACATCAATGTTGTTGTACAACATGAAAGAAAAGTTTGGCATTTCGAATGCATGTTTATCAGTAATATTGAGGTAATTGAATTACATGATCGATCAAGTTCCTTATATTTTGTCACACAATCAAATTTAAAAATGGTCTATTTTATGAATGTTAAATATTGACATTGTACAATTATATTCCCCACCAACTGCAGGATATTCAAAGATAAGGTTCTTCCAAGTGATAATGTCTTTTTGAGTAGCTGTGAAGAGGCAAATAAGTTGTTGAAAATGTTTGGTTTTGAGTACATATCATATCATGCATGTCAAATCATTGTATTTTATGTAGAGGAGAATATGTAGACAAATATATATGTCTGAAATGTGAGCATGACAGGTACTATAATTAAAAAAAAAAGGTAAATCACATGGTCCTCCTCATAATATATTGAGGCATATGCTTACAATCCCAACGATTCAAAGACCCTTTTGTTGCAAAGAATTAGCTATGTTACAAGGATGACATGCCTCCCAGAGAAGTGAGTCAGGAGTTATGCAAATCCCAATAGATTCAATAGCCATGAAGCATATAGAGGATACATCCCCTGAAAAATTCAAAGAGGAAGTAAAAAATCTATGACTCGGCATAGCCATGGATGACATCAGTCCATATTACCTCAAAAACACCAATTATTCTATTTTGTCTGTAGTAGTGATCAATAACAATATCCCCCCATGGTTTTTTGTGAAGAATGAACATCTTATTTTGGCTCTCATAGTCCCTAGTAGAAGACAAGTGAAGAATATGGATGTATAATTACAACCATTGGTAGATGAATTGAAGGAATTATGGGAAGGGATACATGTGTACAATGTATCAAGACCCATTGCAACAGAAAGGAGTTTTACATTGTATGAAATATGTGCTTACAACATACATGCTTATCCAAGCTTAGGAGTTCTCTTTGGTAAATTAAATTCTTATTTATTTTTTTAGTAACAATATTGTTTCACATATTAATTTAATTTGCTGCAATTGTTCATATCTTTATGGTTGCTAACATGTTGACCTGTATACAATAATTTTGCAGGTCTTGTGAGAAAAGGGTATCATGGATGTAAATGTTGTGGAACTTCTCTGAAGGCTATGTGGCCCGACCACCTACAAAAGCTTGTGTACGAATGCTCTAGGGTATTCCTCCTAGAAGACAACCCTTATAGAATAGCAACATCTTCTTTCAATACTAAACCAAAGAGAACCCAAAGACCTACAATATTGACACCAGCTGAATGACTTAGAGCATACAAGAGAGAGGAGAAGGAGTTTGCATAAATGTTCGATTCAAATGGGGAGCCTATGTTCGATGATCCATAATCCTTCAACACTTATGTTGAGATATTTCCCATTGGGATGAAAAGAAAATTTGTCTTTTATGAGCTCCATTATTGGGAGCATCTTAAGATTGGCCACTTACTAGATCCCATGAGTATATTGAAAAATGTTTCATATTTGTTATGGAGACACATATCATTGAAATAAAGTGACACATTGGTTGTTAGGAGAGATATTATTTCTTAAAAAACTAAAAAGAAATATTTTCCAAGGCAAGAAACTAGAGGAGAGGTTGGTCCCTCTTGGTCTTTCAAACAAGGTGACGCACCATGGATTCTAAAGAAAGAAGTTCTTTCTTTGGTAAAGGAAGCTATAATGAGTGTGAGGGTGCCTTC
Organism: Pinus tabuliformis; assembly: GCA_031772625.1. Taxonomy (NCBI): domain Eukaryota; kingdom Viridiplantae; phylum Streptophyta; class Pinopsida; order Pinales; family Pinaceae; genus Pinus; species Pinus tabuliformis. The sequence goes on from CM062819.1 coordinate 1,099,685,325, forward strand.
TTTATATGGGTCTTCCCTATGACACCACTTCACTATGGAAGATCATTTGGCGGGGTTGAAATCACATGACCATTTGAACCTTCTACGAGTATGTATGTCAAAAACATGATTTTATTAATTTTTATTTTTATTTTTAAGAAATGGATATTTTATAATTAATTTTGCATAATGCACTATTTATTGTGCAGTTTCATTTCCTATGGTCGTGTGTGGGAGTGTGAACCATGAATTCCCCCAAGACCTGCATTGTTCCATATCTAAATTATTTGCGTTTGTAAGTTGGATCACATCAAAGGAGATTCATATGGCTATTATTCCACGGTGACATCAAGAGATAATTGAGATTGTTTGTATGTTTGAGAAGGAGTTGTCGATGAGTTTCAAGGACTTGCAGGTTAATCTTCTTATTCACCTAGTAGATGAGGTTGAATTAGTTGGGGTCATTTCTTGTCATTAGATGTTCTTCTTAGAGAGGTACATGAAGAAATTAAAAGGTTTTGTTCAACAAAGGGAAAAACCTGAGGGGTATATGGCAGAGGGGTATATATCATATGAGTATTTCTATTATGCCAGTGAGTACATCAAGCAGTTTGAAAACATACCAAGTGCAGCGATTTGGGATGACAAAAGGGATGAAGACAAAAGAGAAGGGGAGCATATTGAAACGAGTGGAAAGAGGCACATGATAAAGAGTAAGTGCAGGCTTATCATATATCAAATTACTACACAGTGACTATCCACACTGAATTTCATATTAATGCATATTTTGATCTCATACATACTAAATATATATATGTTGGTTTGATTTGATCATCAACGAATTCAAAAATTGAAGCCATCAACAAATTCATTCTTTACAATGTGGCAGCGACACAACCATGGGTCGCATTGTATGAAAAGAAAAGGAGGAAACAAGACAATGATAGAAAAGCATTTAAATGGTTGAATAGTAGAAGTGTGCCTTATTCTAATAATTTTAAAGAAAATATGCCAATGACAACCCTAATAGCTGGGTTCTTGATCAAGTCAGAGAGAAATATGGTGCATTTGGTCATTACCCGTGTGCTGAAGAGGATGCACCAAACATAGGGATTGGGTGAAACAACTCGGTAATTATATTCTCTCTCTGTACAATTTTAACTTCATACTAAACCTTTGAATTGTAACATCTATATATGGTTTTTTTTTTTTAATTATGGTTGGGTTTTTATACACATGACATTGTGATTTTTACTTTTTTATAGTTTCATTTGTTCCCATATATGTGGGCATATGGAAATCATTTTCGCATGGAGGATACATCACACAACTCTGTGGAGTGGATGTCGAGTTTGACCAATCTAGTCATGTTAGCCACCACAATCAAAACCTAATGCAGGGGACATTAGGTTACGTTGGAAAGATATAAGAGATCATTCAAGTGGTCTTCTCTTCGTTCCAATGTGTTATTTTTAGGTGCAAGTGGTGGGACAACTTTGATTAGAATAATGTAAAGGAAGATCATGGTAGCGGGCTTATATCTATAAACTCTAGAAAGATGTGGCATGAATCTAGGGAGCCTTATGTTTTCCTAAAACACTGCAACCAAGTGTTTTTTGACCCAGATGTGTTGGATAGGGATTGGTGGTTCGTATTAAGACGAAACCCTAGATCAAAATATATTTTTGAGAACAACAGTGTTATCATGCCAAGTGAGGAAGATAATCAGGGTGATGACAATGGAGAGTGATATGTACTTATTATTCCATCATTTATACTATTGTTGTATGTTTTTGTGTTCATGATTTCGCTAATTATATTTTTTTTATTCTTCTTGTTGAAATTTTATAATATAATTAATAGGAGTCACAAATGCGTTTACACATTTTTTTACAGTGGAAACATTTTTACAGTACTTAAAATGAATTATTTCCAATTGTGTACATTATCTATGATACTAAGGATTCGAGGTCACAACCCTTCTCAAATAGGAACATATTAAGTGCACCAAATTTGTGATGGTGTTTAAGAGGCATTTGTTTGACTTTGAAATAGACTCAGTGATGCATTTGCCTCCTATTTAGATTATGTGAAAAAAAAAAAAAAAAAATATATATATATATATATATATAGATATAGATATAGATATAGATATAGATATAGATATAGATATAGATATAGATATAGATATAGATATATATATATATATATATATATATATATATATATATATATATATATATATATATATATATATATATATATATATATATATAATTTAAAATAGACATGTCTTTATCATTGTGAAGATGATATAATATTAGCTTGGAGAAATGTGAAAAACATGAATTTCAGTGGCTATCTCATGATAAGTATATGGAAAAAATAATATTTTCTGAGTTGTTCATTAAGAAATAATCAAATATATTATTTTTCAAAAGTTTAAATCTAATTTATTATCATTTTTGTATTATTTAACTCATTTATTATTAAAAAGAGTTAAATTTAAACTAGTACAATAACAAATAAAGAACCAAAATAGCATCAATATGTTATATCTTTATTACTATAAAATAAATCACTTTCCTCTTTAAGAGAGAACTTCCAATTGAGAAAATCTCCAACTATAAGTAACTTCACATGAAGCCTTATCATGTTACATTTCTTTATCCTCATCTTTAGAGAGATAATTTTTTAATTTAAATTGGTAGAGTTGCAATAAATATTAAATTTAAATTGCTTGAAATCTCATAACTTTAGCAATAAATTAAATTTTATAAATAAATTGATTTTTTTTTAAGTTATATTAAATCTAAATTAATTCTGCACTCTACATCTCATCATGGAAGAAATGTTGTCACATAACATTACATTTAAAAATAGTTAAATAATAATATAAATTAACAAATTAAAAATAGTAATAACAAAAGAAATTAATGTCGGCCATAATTACAATACTTCAATTTACACCTTAACCTTATATAACTTTATATAGAGATATAAACTAATCGAAAGTAAACAAAAATAATTTAGCTTTTATTATGAGGAAGAAATGTAATGAGTAAAAAGACATAATTTACTCTCTTTTTTTTAACTGAAACGGTTATGTTTTATTGATAGATAACAGGTTGGGCAGAACCTAATCAACCATTACAATATTCAGAATTTACATTGACTTTCTTTCTGCTTAGGGGATGATATCCATGGTCATTGTTTCTGCATTTATGTTGATCATTCCTTCCTGTAAAGTGCATCCAATATTTGCCAATCTGTCTGCTTCCTTGTTTAATCCTCTGAGAATGTGGAAGAATTGGACCGATTGAAATTCTTTCAGAATTCTGGTCACTCTTGAAAGTTGTTTGTTTAGCACTGGGTCCTTGAGTCTTTTCTTATCTACCATTGTTTTGATCAGCAGTTCAGAGTCACCAAAGATTATAATTTCTTCTGGATTTCCTTTTCTGGCCATTTGGCAGGCTTTCAAAAGGTTGAGAATTTCAGCTTGATTGTTGGTTTTCATTCCAAGGCCCCAGCTGAAGTCGTCTTTTTTCCCATCTTGGAAGAAGATCGCTCCACCTGCTCCGGACCTCCCTGGATTTCCTTTTGAGGCTCCATCGAAAAAATGGTGCACTTGGCCTGTGATTTCCACCATTGCTAAAAGTTGTCCTCTGATTCTCGAATCTGCCATTTTCCTTTATGCAATGTGTCGTTGGGTGCTGGTAGATTAGCCTTTCCTGTATAAGCATCCAACCACTCCCTCTCTTCGGTTCGCAAGGAGTTGTCATCTTTGACAGAGGAGTGGTTCAATGTTTCTAAGAGGAGGTTCTTTGCCTGTTCCACCACTTTTGCTACGGGCATTTCTGTGTTGTTAAATATTGTTTCATTCTGAGCTAACCAAAGTTTCCAGCAGACATACTTTGGTACAACTATCCACACCCTTTGCCAAAGTGATTTTCTGACTATGCTGTAGAGATAACTGTTATTCCAGGAGGAGAACATGGTGTCAATCGTGTTTTGAATTGGAGGAGGCACACTTAGCCTGGTGAGAAAGAAGGACCAGACAGCCTTTGCAATTTGCAGGCTAAAAACAAATGATTTGTTGTTTCCGAGTCTCTTTTGCAGAGGACACATCTATGTGGTCCAGCTATGTTCATTTTACACAAATTATCTCATGTCAAAATTTTGTTGTGGAACAATGTCCAGAAAAAGAAGTTGATTTTGGGGATGCCGAAGTTGTCCCAAATCTGCTTCCACACGGATTCCGGGTGTAGTGAATCCTTTTTTCTCTGCAACTGATAATATCCTTGGCTAGCTGTGTATTCCCCGGTCTTACCCCAGCCCCAAACATCTTCGTCTTCTTTGTGAACTGGGGCAAAATCAGAGATTGTGGCTTGAAGAGCGTCTAGCTGTGTGTTTAAATGTTCTGGAATTCTGGGGAAAGTCCAACATCGCCAGTTCCCTTTTCTGTCCCAACTGGAGATATCCTCTATTTTCCTTATACCTTTAGACTGTAGCCAAACTCTTACTTCTGCGATCTCGTGGTTTTCTGCTAGAGGGCGATGTCCCATAACACTGTCTCTCCAAAGCTTTGTGTTTTTACCATTACCGGGGATTCGATACAAGTGGGATCTGAAAAAATCGATGCTTCTGTTACACAACTTCCAGACCTGCGTTCCTTTTGGGGATTTCTCAATATTGTATGTTTTTAATGACTGATTATTCAGGTATTTCAGTTTGAAGATCTGACTCACTGGATGAGACGGCTCTGCGTGGAGCTGCCATAATAGCTTACATCCCAAAGCTAAATTTGCGTGGACTGGGTCACGGATTTGAAGTCCACCTTCTGCCAGTGGGCGTTTCACCATATCCCAGCTTACTAAATGAAATCTATTTGTGTTTCCTCTCCCACCGTTCCATAAGATATTATGCATGAGTCTGGAAATTTGATCTGAAATTAGTTTTGGAGCGAGCATGAGAGACGCCTGGAACATGGGCAGAGCAGAGAGGACTGATTTGATGAGCGTCAATTTTCCCCCTGTGGTTAGCCAAAAGCCTCCCCACGCAGTGATATTCCTTTTGAATTTCGAGATAACTTACTCCCACAGTTGATTTCTGTTGGATCCCATTGTTATTGGAAGGCCCAAATATTTAATTTTTTCCCAATCTGCATGTCCTGTGTACCCCAACTCGTTTGCAATTGTCTCAATCTTGTGTTGCTCTGTGTTCCACCCATACACGACACTTTTCCTCTCACTTACCAGTGCTCCCGATATGCTGCAATATTTCTGAAGTATGATTTTGAAGGATTTAGCTATTCTTGGAGAGGCCCCTCCAAGCAATAGTGAATTGTCAGCGAAAAGGGCATGATTCACTGGCTCTATGCCTTTCACAATTTTGATCCCTGGTAGGCACCCCTTTTGTTTTTCCAGGGTAAGATTTCTGCTCAAGGAATCTACCATCAAAATGTAGAGAAATGGTGAGAGGGGGCAGCCCTGTCTCAAACCCCTAGTGGCCATAAAGAAGTTAGTAGGTCTATCGTTTATCATGGGCACTATCCAAATCTTCTCCAGGCATACCTTGATAAGATTGATGAAGTCCTGATTGAAACCAAATGATGAAAGTACCCTGTACAAATAGGAACGATTCACTCTGTCAAATGCATTACACATATCAAGTTTTATGAGCATACCTTGTTCTTTGCGTGAGTGGCTGGAGTGTAGAGCTTCCTGGACTTGAATGACATTGTCCAGAATGTGCCTTCCTTTCACAAACCCCCCTTGGGCAAGAGAAATTAATTTTTGCAGAAGAGGTTTGATTCTATTTGCCAACAATTTGGCCACAATCTTATAGGACGAATTACACAGGGAGATTGGCCTGTATCTGTCAAAAGAGCTTGGGCTTGCTTCCTTTGGAATTAGGGCAAGGAAGGTAGAATTTATGCCTCCTCCAATCTTTGCCTTCCTCATGAAACCGTGCACCATTCTGATGAGATCAGTTTTAATTAGATCCCAGCATTTTCTGTAGAAGTGGATTGAAAAACCATCTGGCCCCGGTGCTTTGTCTGGCTCCATGGACCAGACAATGTTTGCAATCTCCTCCTCTGTGACGGGGCTCAAAAGAATGTTATTGTCCTCTGCGCTGACAAGCTGTGGAATATTTGTGAGGAATTCTTCAACATCCTCCTCACTCCCGTCCTTATCTGCACTGAGTAGGTTTTGGAAGTGATTCACAGCGGCCTCCTTGATTTGATCAAATCCTCTGCATACCTGAACCCTAGTTGTGATGATTTCTGCAATGTGATTTCTCGACAAACGAGCCCTGTATTTTCTATGAAAATACCTAGTATTTCTGTCCCCAGCTTTGAGCCACAAGCTGCGTGACTTGATGCACCAATATTCTTCCTCAATTCTAAAAGAGTTGTATGTTTTCCTTTGTGCTATTTTTTCATTATCTAGATCCGTAGATGAGATATCTTTCTCTTCCATTTCCACTTGGAGATCTTCTAACTGATTGACAACATCTTTCCTTTGGCTAGTGGGAGTGACTAAGACTTTCTTTATCCATTCTTTTAATGCCTTCTTTGTGTTTTTCATTTTTTTTTCCCAAATGAAACTTGGGGAGCCTGATACTTCTATTCTCCATGCAGTTTGGACCGTTTCGAGGAACCCTTCCCTTTCTGCCCAAAGAGGACTGAAACGAAATGGAAGAGGGCTGAGATCTTCTTCTTCCTTTAGACATAGTATGATTGGTTTATGATCTGAGGTTAATTTCGGAAGAATCTTAGAGAAAACAATTATTTTATTCAGCATCATAGAATTTCTGGTGAGAAATCTGTCCAGCCTTGCTGAGATGTGGTGTTCCCCTGTTCTATTATTAGTCCAGGTGTATTCTCCTTTTACTGGTTTGAAATCTACTAGGTCCCATTGTTGGATGAGATTTTCCACTGTGGTGAGGAAGGGGTCTCTCAGATTGGTCCCTCCTCTCTTTTCTTTGGGGTCTAAGATTATATTCAGATCTCCTCCTATGACTATATTCAAAGGATTATGCAATTCCAAATAGTCCAAGAGAGTTTTCCAGCAATCTTTCTTCTCATCATAATGCACAGGTACATACATATTAAACAGGGCTAGCTTAAAATTACTTGCTATGTGGCACAGTTCTGTATATATCCAATGCTGGGTCACATGGGAGCTTTCTAAAGAGAAGAAATTTTTGGACCAGAATGTGCCTATTCCTCCCGCCGAACCTCTTGCGCTGACTACCTTTCCTGAATCAAATTTCCATCTTGTATTGCTTGTGTTAAGAAGGGTTTCCCCTTCTATTTTTGTCTCTTGGAGCATGAGTATGTCTGTGGTTTCCATCTTCAGTAAATCTCTAATAGCCTCTGCCTTAGTGGGATTCCCCAAACCCCTGCAGTTCCAAGAGACCAGCTACATCATTTATGACTTGTTGGGGTAGGTCCACCTCCCTTAGGGACCCTTGGTCTGGTGTTCCTTCCGAGAGTCATTTCTATCATGGCTTGGCTTCCCAGGTTTTTTGTCTTTCTGATTCTTCCTCCCTAGTTTCTCTGTTTGATTTCCTTCCAGCTCGCTTTGATGTCCTTTGTAGGGTCTCTTCATCCGATGAGCCCTCGTTTTTGACATTCTTCTTCTTTTGTTTGATTATATTAGCATATGAGGGGGATGAAATATTGCATGAGTTCGGATTTGAGGTATTACCTCAATCTGATGGTTCAGTGTTGTTCTGTTGGGGAGGTTCTTCCCTTTCTACCTCTGGAGGATTTGAGGATGGAATGAGAGATTCAAAAGGATTTTTGTCCTCCTCTATGCTGATGGTTTCCTTGCTTCCAGCATTTTGAGTGCTTCCATTTTCTTGCCCTGCTTTTTTTCCTGTCTCCTTGCCTTTGTTTTTATTGTTCTTCCTATTGTTTGCTGGTTTCTTTAGCTGTTTCCATTGCTCTCCTTTTTCTTTCTATGCAATTTCCTCGTTTTCTTTTCTTGCAATATCTTGCAAAGTGCCCATATTCATGGCAGTGTCGGCACTTAAAAGGAAACTGCTCATAATCAAGCTCTTGGATATGGGTCCAGTCCGCTACTGAGAGTTTGATGGCTTCGGGTAAACCAACTTCAAGATCGACCTCAACGCAAATGCGGGCACAGGAGTATTGATCCTTCCTCGGTGCCTGATCTATGTATCTGCCAAGAGCATTACCTATGGATTGCAGTGAGTTCTAACTCCAGCAGTGGAGGGGGAGATGTGGAAGGCGTACCCAAACGGGTACCGCCGTGGGCACATCTTAAGCTGGATCAAAGTCAGGCGACCATTTGTTCAGATAGAGCCCTTGAGGACCCATGAAGTATGGTCCATTTCTAAATATCAGGCTTCTATCCTCCATATTTTCGAACACAAACACAAAGAAACCTTTGCCAACGAAATGACTTTTTATACCTTCTCTAACCAAGGGTGTCCAGTTTCGCCTTACCCATTCCTCAACAGCTTTCGGCGATGGTCATAACCCTGTGAACTGTCCGATGAGGCCTCTTTCGGCGAGATTCAACGTTGTTCTACATGTTTCTTCCACTGGCAGTGACACCGTGGGAATACTTCCTAGTTTTTTGACAAACTTGGACTGAGAGCCAGTGGTCTGTTTCCCAGATGCTGCAACTAGGGATCTGAACGCTTCTAGTTCTGGAGGTAATGGGGGGGTAGCCACAGAGCCCCCACCAGGATCCATGTCTAAAGCGCACGAAGTGAGAAGGGCTAGCTTGGCGCTGCTAGGTCAGTAGCAGCGCCTCCATGCAGGGGCGCGGTTCCAACCAAATAAAATTTTGACCTGACCCAAATACTATTATTTCTGTCGTTGTATTCCTGTGAGAGATTGACAGCAGCCTCGGTCTGAGGATTCAACGCCTTCTTGACCTCTGCGACAATGGCCAGTGCCCGGGCTGCAGGCGTGAAGGAAGCCCTCTGCGGGATTCGATCCGATCCGCAGCAGCTTACGCGTGAATATCCGTAATTGCTTGTAGTCCCACTTAGCATACAAAAATATAATTTACTTTTTACTACAAGGAAGAAATGTAATTTCTTCATATGACAAGAAATAATATTATTGATATTACATTATATGTAATTCATTCCATGTTCCATTTACATGTGATATTTAAAATTCCTTAAATATATATATATATATATATATATATATATATATATAATATTTTACTGACAACCATAAGTAAAATATCTCAATGTTCATATTAAATAATAATATTTTATAGATACTTTATATAGAGAAAGGTAAAGTAATTTAAATTGAATTTTTTTTTTTATGTTTTCATTTTTGTGAGAAAGATCGAGAAGATTCTTATTCTATTAATAGTTTTTTTCTAATTCAATGTATGAGGGATATTTGTAAAATTTCCAATGTTTAATATGGATTTGATATGTAATATTTTACAAAACATTAATCATAAAAATAATTAAATGTATACATACATGAAATATTATGAGGGGGTATCTTTTAACATTTTAATGTGGAGAGGGTGAATTATAAATAAAACATTTCAATGCCAACTACATATATATTATACCGGCCTAAATCCATATCTTCATAGATATTATACCAGCCTAAATACATATATACATATATACATATATATTATACCAACCTAAATCCATATCAACCTATTATATTAGCCTATTTTTACAATCATAATTTCAACCATACTAAACTTTGTAATTTATAAAAATATCTTTGCATTTTTTTTTATAGTAAGTCATTTTGCATGCAATTTCATATATAAAAGTTTGATATAAGTTCACCAATACTTAATTTGTAATAAATGTTATTTCATAAAAATAAACATCATGATGATAACCATCTAACAATGATAAACATCATTTAAGATACACATTTGAATTCACAACCATCATCTCATTTTATACACCTCTAACACATATAAACATCATTAGCTAGCACATAAATCTAATAATATAACAGGGCATCATCATCGTGATCACATCTAACAAAACACAAACATTATAATCTAGCATCATCACCACACATATCCTCAAATTAATATTAATCTCATGTCAAATAGTTGTTATATTCACATACACATCTATCTGCAAGCACATTAAATGAACATATCTGGCATGACCTAACAATATACACATCAACACCAACATATAAATTAATTACACACACACAAAAATGATTCAAATAAGTGCAATCAAATATCCGATAAAACAGACATAGTGCCAGGATGGTTTTCAGTAGAAAATGATGGATGGTCAACTACTGCATGATCAACATATGTCGAACTCACCTGAGGTGGAGAAGTAGGTGGATGGTTTGAATGAATAGGATACAATGGATGGTCAACTATTTCTGCACCTTGAATGCAGTCTGGTGAACTCTAAGGTGAAAGAGGAGGTGGATGGTCTACTTTGTCAGGAGAAAAATGAGGCACATCCTCTAGCTCTGGCATCTCATTATTAGGCAACCGAAAAGGAGGTGTACTACTAAAAGGATCACTGACACCCTAATGAACACAATTTTATGGGATGGTACTACCAGAAGCATCATGATCACCACCCTCGTCGTCATCATCATCATCATCATCACCACCACCCTCATTTGATGTATATGTCACTGCATGATGCATGCCTGCATCCCTCATTGCTATCAATACCCTACTAGATTCGATGATATGTCGCATAAGAGACATCATCTCGCATGGACAGTCCTTGTACAGACCCACGAAACTAGGATCTGTTGTGATATCTCAAGGCCTCATAGGGCAGACTCCCGCATCAAACATAACTATGGCCAATGTATCGCAAAAGTCCATCTGAACTTGTAGACTAGGCCTACAGTCTCAAATGCCCAACCCCCCCTGAGGATGTGTGATCTCTTGGGCCTTGTCCATCTCCTCATCTTCTCTAATGGGAGCAGAGGCACATCCCCATAGAATGTGCTGATATCTACAAATATATAGTACAAATAACTAATTAGACAATTTCATTAAACTTTTTAATAGAACAAGTTAAATAATGTGCTAGAATAAATTGTATTCTAATTCATTAAAACAAGAAAATGAAACTAGCTAATTAACATAAAGAAAACACCAATATTACCTCTATCATCTGGAGGCTCATCCATTGTGAACAAGATGTTGGGACACCCTCTCCAATCAATCCCCGCGTATGGAAATTCCAACGTGAGAAATGCATGGTCATCCTCACTGGCTAGTAGCACCAATACCTTACAAGAAATCCCGGCTGAAAACTCTGGTAGGCCCCTCTTGGGTATGATCTATCCCCACATGCTCATCTGATCCTCAGTCATTGGCCAAGGAGGGTGATGGAAAAATGTAGGCCTCGTCTCTGGAAACCTATAAAAAAATAAACAAAAAAGATCAAACGCGAAAGGGAAGGTCTCCTGCCCATGTCTCAATGCACAACATATATCTAAAGCCATGAAAAACTGCCTTAAAAAAATGGAAAACCATCTGATGCAACATGGCACCTGAATCAAAGAATCAACATAATACAAAAGAGGGAAACTAATGCTTTTCCCATCAGTGCTAGAGTGTGCAATGGTGGTGACTAACAATGAGAGGCACCTAACCTCTTCTGCAACAAAAGAATAAATATGTAGTTGTCCACCACAAACCTAAAAAGATGATGGATGGACCGCATGAGGCTCGACATATCTTAGAGTGTACATAAGTTGAATCTTAGTTGCAACCCCATGGGGGACAACAGGAAACTAGGTAAAATCCTCCCCTCTCATGGACAGGTCAGTGATAAAGTATATGTCCTCCTCAGCAGGACTATACCACAACCTACGACAGACACAGAAAGAATGCTCCTCGACATTCCAGCGACAGATCAGATCCGCCAAAAAGATAGAGTGAACCTTTAGGGATGTATTCTCCTAATAGTATTGGAGGAGGCCTACATTCCTCAAGAGTGCTCAGGTCGTTGTGGTAATAGGGTGAGAGGATAAATCCATCTCCCTCGCTTTGGCTTTTCATGTTTGGATCATATTGTATGGGTCCACTTGCTGCTCCTACTCATGCTACTTCTCCCTCTGCTGACGTTGCTACTACATGATTGACATATAAAATACATCAACCTCATACATAAAATACATTTTTTTTATTAAATGAAACATGTATGTATAAATATCAAAACATAACTTTCAATTAAAAAAAATATATTGGTGCACACAAAACACAGTGATGCACCGATCCCGGTGTGCATTCAACTAAAATCGGACTACTATCGGTGCGCACATAAGTATGAGACACCGTTGTTGATTCAAAATTTTAACTTTTTATAGCAATGGGGGAAAACTTGTGCACCATTGCACATATATAACCTTTTCGCACCGGTACATAAGATTCAAATTATCGAACACATCGAGCTATGGCTATATTTTTAAATATTAAGTTTACGGTGTGTTTGGTAAATATAAAATAACTAGGCATGATGCACTAACGTAAAATTTACGCATCAATCCTGGTGCATTTTAGTTTAGAAAACACACTGCAACAACGGTGGTAGGTTATGTTCACGCACGGTGGTAGGTTATTTTCCACTTTTGAGTCTTATCCCTTGATGGTACCCTTCTTCACTTTACCTTTTCTTGCAAGAGTTACATTTTCTTGTTCCTCCTTCACCTTCAATCCCTTGCCACTGCTAGTGGTAGTGCCTTCAACCAAGATGAGCCTCATCTCCTCCTAAGTAAAATCGCTCCATAGGCACTCCCATCCTGGAAGTGCCTCACTCCTATAAATCACCTGGAAGAATGTACGCCATTCCTTGGCAATCCCATTGATTTGTATACGCACTAGCTTTTCATTAACCAACTTCTCTCCTACTAAAGTGATTTCATCTTTGACTGACTAAATCCTAGTGAGATAGATGGTTACATATTCATCCTTGTTCATCTTAACGATCCTCAAATTCTCTTCGAGTATCATTTTTCTATTCTCTAATGGATCTTGGTACAACTTCATGATGACATCCCACATCTCCTTCGTTGTTCCCTTCTCTATTATATGTGGAACGATGTGATCCCCAACTCCATCAAGAATCATCCTCTTCGCTTTGGCATTGTCCCTCCCATACTCATGAAACTGGATGAGATCTATTGGTATAAAAATTATTGCTGTAAAAAACTCCTTTAGACCATGCTCATCCAATATAAACAACATCTTGACCTTCCAAATGCCAAATTTGGAGTCTCCACCCAACCTGTCTTGATCTCTAAATCCTGCTGCGACCATCTCTGGAAAATATGTGGACTCAAATAACTAGAGAAAATTAATAAAATAGGTTATAAGAACCTATGTGCTTTCTCTTCATGTGACCTGCATTAATTTTCTCCTGCAAAACCCTTTTGTGGAAAACCCTTTTGCACTAGTTATGATCTGCACTCATTCACCCCTGCAAACTTTTTGGGGTAAACCCTTCGCACTAGATCTTCTCTTTAGTACATTGATCTATCTGATATGCACCAACCTTACTATGATACAATGTGAAATTTCCACAAATGAACTAACAATATATTTATCTCCTAACTTATGTAGTTTATGTATCTTCTATAAATTACTTTATGGAAAATAATGATAAATTCAATACTGCAATTCTTCACAAATAAAATGTAGGAATTTACAGGGTAAGTTCCTTATAGAACACCAAGGGACACCACTCACAAACATATCAAAGATCAGTACACCAGTATTCTTGACGTGGTTAAAACCCTCAAAGGGGGAAACAGTCCACGACCTGAGCCAACATGACCACTTCAGGCAATTTATTAATGTAAAGGAAATAAAATTTACATAAGCTCCTCTCATGAATGGTCACCTTACAAATGACCTTCCATGCTCTTTAAATAGAGATCATGGATGAATCGGGTGTTAAGCCATGGATAAAGTGTCGGTAATACCGAGGAAAGAATGAACCGTCGGGTCACTTCATGTCTAGAACATATCATGACCATTGGATTGTAAGTTACAAAAGTACATAGTAAAGAAACACACTTTACCTAACTCTACACTAGACCAAGTTATACTTAACTATTTCCTATGTGTCAGAATATCCTAACACCCCCCCCCCCAAGAACAACTTGGGATAGGATTGAAGGATGTAAAAATATGACACAATAAGAAAACGAAGGAGGCATTAGAGCCTATCCCCCCTTAGTGACAACTTCCTAAACTCCAACCATAAATCGAAGTTTAGTAAACTTTTCCTTCTGATACCATGTAGGAATTTCTAGGGTAAGTTCCTTAGATAGAACACCAAGGGACATGACTCACAAACATATCACAGATTAGTACACTAGTATTATTGACGTGGTTAAAACCCTCAAAGAGGGAAACAGTCCATGGCCTGAGCCAACGTGGCCACTTCAGGCAATTTATTAATGTAAAAGAAAAAAAAATTACATAATCTTCTCTCATGAATGGTCAGCTTACAAATGACCCTCCATGCTCTTTAAATAGAGATCATGGACCAATCGGGTGTTATGCCACGGATCAAGTGTCGGTAATACTGAGGAGAGAATGAACTGTCGGATCACTTCATGTCTAGAACATATCATGAATTTGTAAGTTACAAAAGTACATAGTAAAGAAACACACTTTACCTAACTCTACACTAGACCAAGTTATACTTAACTATTTCCTATGTGTCGAAATATCCTAACATAAAATTCTTGCAGAAAATAAAATAAAGGAACTAAGAAAAGAATAATAATAATAATAATAGCCCCAAGGGTTAGCTCAACTGGTCAAGTCCCCATTTTTAAGTACCTCGCTGATCGGGAGGTCAAAGGGTCAATTCTCCTTGATGCCCTTGGGGTTAGGCCCTGCTAGTTTGGCCAACGGGCTTTAAAAGATTCCCTTCGGGGTTGATCTACCTAGATTTTTCCAAGGGAAAAATAATAATAATAATAATAAATAAATAAGAGAAAATAAATATGAATGGAAAAGAATATGCATGCAAAGGAAAACGAAGGAAAAGTAAAGGAAAAACAAAATAAAGAAAAATGAGAGATCATTCACACACCCTTGGGCATTCTAGCATTCACTTGGAAAAGAAACAAGGGAGAAAGCAATCAAGGAACAAGAAAGGGAGACTAAGAGGAAGTTTTGACAACAACAAGTAAGCGCCGAAAATAGCTGTGGATTTGCAGGTAACAATGTGCATGTGTGATTTAGCAATCTAGGATTTGATGAATGGTCTATCCATTGGTTGATTGGTCATGTTTGCTATCATTGGATGGGATTTTCCTAGATTGGAAATGATGTATAGCCTTGCCTTTTCCATTTCCTGGATATCCATGATGTATTGGGTTCCCTATTTTGGTTAAATTTTGGATTACCGGTAGATTTTGGATCTTGGTTGAGGTGGTCTCAAAAAAATTCCCAAGGGTTGAGGGTGGAGATGGTTGTCTCTTAGAACTCTTGATAGGTGGGCAGAGATAGGAAAATTCCTTTGGGTATGGTGAAGAAAGTCTAAGGCATCCAATCTTTTTTGGTTTTGGTGATTTATGGACCGGTTTAGGTGAAAACATTTTGGTTGAGGGTTGAGAATGAACTGTCGGGATTTCACCTACAACGATTTAGGTGATATTTTTTTCCCTTGTTTTTGTCCAAACTTCCTTTTGTGCTCCCTTGATTGTTCCTTTCTTTCTTTATCCCTTGCTCCTATCTTCTCTAAGTGAATGCTAGAAAATTTCAAAAACATCGTACATCAATAGTTGAAATGTATACACCATTGTTGCCACACCAGGAAATATAACAAGCTTAAGAGCTAATAAGAGAGTTTTTCTGAACAAGATTGAGCCTGTAAGGAAGCCAAGACAACCCGTGTCTTTGGTTATTTCCAAAACAAAAGTAGCACAAGAAGAGAATTTTCCAGAATTACACATTGCAGAGGAGGATTGGGGGGAAACAGTCGCAGGGCTGCAAATAACGCTACCCTTTCATGCATGTGGTAGTCAATATGCTCTACCCAGGTCTCCAACACACAGAGGTGGTCATTTGTTTGCCAAAGCTGCCGCCGAAGGCCATCTAGAGAGTCCAGGAGTTCATTTTGCATGTGTTGGAGGTTGTTGATGTAGGCCACCAATTCATTCTGATCATCGTAGCGCTGCTCCCTCAGAGTTTCCATGCTCATATGGAGAGTGTTCAGTTGAGCTGCTATGGAGTCCAAGGTAGTAGGGGCCTCTATGTGGCCCTAGGAGCGATCTAGGGATATGGATTCCTCTGCATCAGAGTGGCGACTCTCATTTGACTCTGAGCCCGAGCTAGGTATGTCATGTGGTAGACGATTCTCCATATGGTGACCAGCTCCTCCTCTACAGGCATGACCTCGTTGTCATGGCATGTAGTTGACTCCTCCTCTGCCTGCTACACGAACAGGGATGCCCTTAGCAACCCACCACACCAATCGAATATGCACCAAACACATAAAAACATGACCTACCTCCCTTACGTCGAATTTCACAGATTTCTAGTGCAATTCCTGTGCACCTCCCCATTGTCTGTTGGTGAGTTGGGTGGCGCATTGCAAGTCAAAAAGGTAGACCATCCACTCCCAAGGAAGAGCCACACCCCACTTTCTCTACCTAAATTATTCTCCAGAGGAGAAATTACTTGCCAGAAGAAGACCTGGAGTGAGGTAGGGGAAGTAAGATTCCACCACCCACTCACACCAGCCCCGGGACTACAACTCTCGGCGCTGTAGTTTATCCTATGCTCTCCCATATCCCATGGCCAAAGAGCTTGCCAGTTCCAGTCCCCCGTATACCCTTCAATCCCGAACTCGTCCTGCATCGTCGCCCCAAGCCTTCACCTAAGACAAGACACCAATACTTCATTTCTTTCCCTCATGCAAGACTCCCTCCTCATCACCCACCTGCTGCAAATGACCACCCTGCTACCTCCTTCTTACATTAAGTAACACTCGTGGTAGATCCTGACTCCCAATAGCCATTAATTCGGGCTTGCTGTGCGTGGAGACCCAACTAGCTCCATGCTCCAACCTGCAACCACCTGTCTCCTTGATTGGACACCCTCATCGGGGTAGCAGATGACGGTTTTATTATTATTAATCTTCAACAATTTGAGAGTACAATGAACTTCTTGCCTCTCAATGGAAAATATTTGGTAAATAATGATCTCCACTATCAAAGATAATCTGGAGACTCAAAGTCTCCTCTAAGGCCTCTCCCAATCCACTTGCACTTCTCCCTGGCATTCCTACAAGCTGCTAGAAATGTGCACAACAACTCCAGGATAATTCACACAGCCTCTAAGAATGCCTCCCTACAAATCATTCTACCTCCATCAAATCCTCTGACCCACTCACTCTACCTCCGAGTGATAGATCTAGCACTGACTAACTGAAATGATCTCCTCTGAGAAACTTGAATTAGCTAACTTGTTACTCACACTAGTTGAATCAACCTCCTCTGTAGATAAATTCATCCTCTTCTTCCTGTCACTGGGACACTGGAAAATATCTAGAAATATCATGTAGAATCCTACTCCCATATATCTACTAAAACCCTTATGACGGTGTCTCCCTTTGCTTCAACTACGCCCTTGCTGAATCACTGCAACTAAGTCAAATTGCTTGAATCTCTTGTGTGTCTTTTCCAAACACCATCAACTTTCTCTTATAATCTTTTGTTGGACTCTAAATGACCATGATCTTTACAATCGATGGATATGATCATCTTGACTCTATAAAATGACTTTTTTTGGAAGTATCTAGAGCAAAAACAATTTCCCTTATTTAATCTCATTTAATTAACCAATTTTCCTAAATTAGACTTAGGAAATATTTAATTACTGGCTAATTAATGTAATTGAGGTATTTTTAACTCTTTTCTTGGAAAACCTATTCTGGGTTTTGGATATCTTGTGTTCCTTAGCCTCTTAGACACCATAGATACTAGAACACCTATCCACTGTTACCAAAAACTAATTACATGGGAATGGGGCAAGAGAGGCACCAGGTAGCAATTCCAAATTTTGGAAAAAAGGGAAAATATTTTAGGGGGAAACATGGGGGAAAAGGGGAATGTTGGGAGAGGGATGGGGGAAAGAACCATTTTTTAGAGAAAAATTTGAAAAGAGACATAGGGCACATGAGGGGAATCCTTCAAAGTGATAAAGTAAACAATGCCAAATGTAATAGAGGGAGGAGGGAGGGATGTATTCATACCCGGAGTTGATTCCCTATTTTCCACATTATACTAGGCCATGATCTCTTGGTCCTAATCCGAGGGGGTTTCGATGCTACTACCAGTACCTCTTGATCCAAAATTCCATGGCTGACAAAATCTAAGAAGGGGGATAAAACCTATTTCCCCATACCTTGATCATTTTCCTTTGAATTTGTGAAGAGGGGACTATATAAATCATAAAATATTTGTGGTTTTTTACCCATCTCTTCCGTGTCTATTCAATTTTATAGTCTTCACCCAAGTGCCCATATGAGTGGGACCTCACACAGTTGGATAGGATCCCTTCATAATCTAAATCATTAAGAGAATTCTTTGGCTAAAATCACATGATAGAATATATGTCGATGCGTTTCGAACCAACCAGTGTGGTTCATCGTCAGGACAAGTTGAAGAATCAGATCTAGAATGCATGTTAAATAGTTAGAGCAGAACTTCCAATGACTATAAGGGGATGATGGAGGAGTCTCTACATCCTTTAAGAAATGCTAGATCTGACCTTAACTTCGAAACCTGCAAGTGTGCCCGTTCAAAATGATGAACCTTAGTTGCAATGGCTTTTCCGTGTAGGGATTCAATAGTTGAATTGAGGCTTCTGTGATCCATGTCAAGATTCAGAGAATTCTTCAGCTAAAATCACATGATAGAATATATGTCGATGCATTTTGAACCAACCAGTGTGGTTCATCATCGGGACAAGTTGAAGAATCAGATCCAGAATGCATGTTAAATAGTTAGAGCAGAACTTCCAATGGCTATAAAGGGATGATGGAGGAGTCTTTGCATCTTTTAAGAAATGCTAGATCTGACCTCAACTTCGAAACTTGCAAGCATGCCCGTTCAAAATGATGAACCTTAGTTGCAATGGCTTTTCCGTGCAGATATTCAATAGTTGAATTGAGGCTTCTGTGATCCATGTCAAGATTAAGAGTATTCTTCGGCTAAAATCACATGATAGAATATATGTCTATGCGTTTTGAACCAACCAGTGTGGTTCATCGTCAGGAAAAGTTGAAGAATCAGATCCTAAATGCATGTTAAATAGTCAAAGTAGAACTTCCAACAGCTATAAAGGGATGATGGAGGAGTCTCTGCATCTTTTAAGAAATGCTAGATCTAATCTCAACTTCGAAACCTACAAGCGTGCCCGTTCAAAATGATGAACCTTAGTTGTAATGGCTTTTCCGTGCAGGGATTCAATAATTGAATTGAGGCTTCTATGATCCACGTCAAGATTAAGAGAATTCTTCAGCTAAAATCACATGATAGAATATATGTCGATGCATTTTGAACCAACCAGTGTGGTTCATCGTCAGAACAAGTTATAGAATCAAATATTATCAAACTCACTTCATTTTATATTTATCAGTGAGATTCATATATATTCTTTCTATACATATACTATAGATTCATATTATTTTTTTATTGAAGGTAGTCAAACCCTAAATCATAGCAACAAAATGACACATAATGTGCATCTCTCCAAACTCCTTTCCCTATTCGTTTGACCACTCTTTCTAGCAAAATGAAGCCACTGCAAACAACATTATTCCCAAAAGTTCACAACCCAATGCTACATACAAATCAAGTGTCAATATTGTATTATTCTACATGGCATTCATACGAATATTTATATATAAATTTTTGCATAGCATTTGTAAGAATGTTTATTTATATAATTCCTTTAAACGAGCTTTACTCTGTTGCTGTGTAAGCTAATAGTTTTATATATTCCTTCTTTCAATTTTGTTTATATCATTAATTAATTAGTGTTTGTTAAAGTAAATTGCATATATTTCGAACAAAATATAGTAGAATCATTCATATTTTCTTTGTGGAGGATTATTTTGGCAAAGTGTAAGAGAATGGTGTTTGTTTTGGAGGGTTAATGATTCTGAATGGTGTTTGTTATGTGACGGTAGTGACCTTCGTTATTAATGTCAAAACACATATGGAATCTAAGTATATGGGAAAACACATTTGAATCTCAACCATGTTGCGTTCAAAAACCCTTGCATCTAGTAGAGATGCATATCTATATGAGATTGGAATCATGTCTACATTATTTCAACACTATTTATACAATAAAGACACTTATAAACATAAGATTGGAATTATGTCTATATTATTTCAACAAGGTCACTCATTGATTTGGTTCATTTTTGGGTAATAATTTGACTAATTTTAATCATTTTTTAAAGTTAAAATATTTTTTTCTTTATTTACGTTTGCTCTAGCTTTACTTACGTCAGTAGGATATTTCTATGCAGGTCTTACAAAGAAGGGGTTAGGTTATTTTGGTAAATATATTCAACCAACCCCAATACTTTTACCAATTAACATCTTAGAAGATTTTACAAAACCTTTATCACTTAGTTTTCGATTTTTTGTAAATATATTAGCTGACGAATTGGTAATTGTTGTTCTCGTTTCTCCAGTACCTTTAATAGTTCCTATACCTATAATGTTCCTGGGATAATTATTATAGTTATCAATAAAATATATTGACTCAGTCAAATTATATAAAACTAGAAAGAAAAAAAAAAAAAACATAAAAACATAAATTATATTTATAATTAAACCATCCTAGATCCATCTTTAATTCTTATCTATCAAGTATCAAGAGGGATCAAATTTCTTGAGATGCAAACATCTTTTAGAGTGAAAAGAGATTTGATTCCCATGGGCACTTGGTAAATAGGCCATGTTACAATACCATAGCTTATCATTACCACACCCCCAAAAAACCATAACTCATATTTTTTTAATTAATCAATTTACCTAAAAGAGTAAAAAAAACATAAATTAGAGATAAATATTAATCATTAATTTGTGTATACTACTATGGATATTCTAAAATATTCTATAAAAATTAAATCTTTACCGCTCATTTAATAATTATTAATAATTAAATTAAATTTCCAACATATCATATAATTAATTCATAATTTTATTTTTTTAATAGAAATGACATGAATCTGACATGCAAAAGGCAGATCGACTCAATATGAGGCAAGATCTGGAAGAATGCTCATACCCGGATCATCTGGTAGCCAGCCTTCAGCCAGAGCAGGTAACAAATCCTTGTTTTCAGATTCTGATTAATCCCCCTCAGGGGAAAACACGCCTAGTTTGGGTTCATGCAGGAGACTCCCTGTTGCAGTTGAAACAAAAAATATGGGCTGAACTGGGTTTCCCAGTCCAGATCCAACACCTGGTCAGTGGTAGACGGTCCCTCCAGGACGGTAGATCGCTGGAGAGTTATGAGATTGGGCCAGGATCAACCATTACGTTAAATTTCAGATTGAGAGGAGGGGCTCTGCCTCAGGGACAGACAAGCTCCTCAGGGGCAGATAAGGGGAAAAATGCTGCAGCCCAGCACCAACCCAAGGGAGGGCTATCCTACAAAAACATCTTACAGGGCAGCAGGAATTCAGGACCCGCACCAGAACAAGGCGGACACATTCCCAGGCCATACATAGTAGATCAGTCAGAGCAAACTCCAGCCTTAAACTTAGATTCATCAGGGATTGATGACTTCGTTAAGTCTTATGAAACACAAGCTTTAATCTTTCGCTTCAACAGTTTCTGGCCAAAACCCATGGATTTATTCCACTGGATCTTCACCAGCTAGACCATGGAGTGTGATATCCATCTATGTTCGAAGGGTTTCTTCATAGTAAGATTTACATCCAAGGAAGTCAGAGATACAGTAATAAGTGCTGGGCCATGGTTCTGGGGAACAGCGGGGCTGTTTATGACCCCATGGTTCCCAGATTTTGATCCAAATAAAATGACTATAACCAAAATGCCAGTCTGGGTCAGGTTATACAATCTTCCACTACACTTTTGGAATGAGCGAGTGCTGGAAGGCATTGGGAACAGCATAGGGAAATATATCAAAACAGATCTAGAAAGGATCGATGAAAGGATCTACACTTTCGCACGTATCTGTGTGGAAGTAGATTTAAGTAAAGGGCTGTCGGACAATATAAGGCTGATCTACAAACAACAGAATTGGTTACAGGTATTAGACTATGAAAACACCGCTTTCAGATGTAGGCTCTGTAGGCAAACAGGACACCTACAAAGCTCATGTCCAGAAGTAAAGAATAAAAAGAAGCAGAAAGGGAAGCAGAAAAAAGGATGGCAATTTTCACACTCAGATTCAGAGGATGAAGAATCAGAAGCAGTAGAGGAAGAGATCCCAGCAGAAAATACCAAGGCATCTCAAGAAATGGAGAATCAGAAGGAAATCCCATCAGACAACAAGGCAGAGAAGTCAAACATGGATCTGAGTACGGGAGGCATCAAACGGCAACACCACTCAGATACCTCAGATTCAGACAAAGAAACTGGCCCACAGAATACAGAAACACAATTAGTCATTGCTTCGATCGAGCCCACTCCAGGCGAGTGGCGTAAGGTCGAAAAGAAAAAGGGGAGAAAAACTTGAAGCTTGAGTCCAACTCAGTACGGGAATTCAGTTTTTTTGCCTCTTTTCTCTCCTCCCTCCTTTTATTCTTATTCTTTGTGCACGTTAGTCCTCTAACGTTGCGTGGGGTGCGAAAGCACTCGAGCCCTTGTGGCAGCTTACGGAATGCTTCATTGCATCTGCTAGTGTAACTTTTCATTATCTTTTTAATAAAAAGTTACCGTTTTTTTTCCTTGGAAAAAAAAATAGAAATGACATGAATTATCTCATATTAAATTAATTTTTTTATTAAATTTAATTTTGAAAAAAATAATACCTCTTTATATTTTGATTCACATCTTTTTATTATTTTAACATTTTTTTATCCATTATTGGAAAAAAATATAAAAGAACTAAGTTTATTATATAATTAATTTATTATTTTTTTAAAATGATAGACTCTTCCAATATTTCATTTTTAATTAGAATGTTTTATTAAATTCAATTATCAAAAGAACATCTCTTTATTATTTCAATTTTTTTTATCGAACAATAAAATCTATATATTGAATATAAAAAATATTCACTTTATATATATATATATATATATATAATCCTTTTCCTAGTAAATCAAAATGTATCATTAAATTCAATTATCAAAATACTAATTTTTTAGTCATATTTTATTAGTATTTAAAAGTTTTATATATTTATTTTGGTTTTTTAATAAAAAAATTATGGGCGGGGGAGAATAATAAAGCAGGTATATTTCATTTGTCTTTAATACTTTAGTATATTTTTCATTTGTTTTTGTATATACACATATTAGAATGAACTCTAATAATAATCTTGTTAGTTAGTTAAAATTTTTTTTATTATATTCATATACATATATATTTTAATATAAGTTTCTCATATTTTTAATTTAACGAACTTAGGGCCTAGATCTATATTAATTCTGGATCTACCAAGAACTAAGAGGGATAGAATCTCTTTTAAAGTGAAAAGATAATTGATCCCTCTCGGTGCTTGGTAGATCCACAGTTAAGATGGATCTATGATGGCTTAATTATTAGCCTTTAAATAAGCTACATTAGAGAAGAATACCATAGGAAAAACCATGGATTAATAATATTATGGGGAAAAAGTTACATTAGAGAAGAATACCATGGGAAAACCATGAGTTAATAATACCATGGGGAAAACCATTTTTGTTTGTTTGTAAAGTTGTCTATGTTCTCTAGAGATGACTATAGGCTTAACCTTTGGCTTGAGAAACCGCGACCTAGGGGATCGCATCCAACCTGGGCCACATCAACCCTGAACATGATTGGACTTTTGCCCACAAAGTTTCGAATCGGTGACCTTCACATCACAAAGTGACTTAAGAAGTACACCTCATCGTTTATTCTATGCCCTGTGGGATTGGAAACCCCATTTTAATTTAATTTAATTTAATTTTTATTTTTGATTTTGTTTTATTTTGACATAGTCAAATTGTGAAACATTACAACATCTCAATCATACCAGTAGGAGAGCACCTCTCAGGGCAATTATGAATAATTATTAGGTGGATGATAGAGATTTGTTTATTTTTGATCAAGTAAGAGTGGGAGCTTCCATTAATCTAGAAAAACACATAATGTACAAAGAGCAGCAGCATCTCTATTAAAATTAAACAGGCAGCTGGACTGGCAAAACCCGAACCTAACTCCAAAAACTGTGAAAAGCCCGAACAAGAATATAAAGGAGCTGTGAACAAAACATCTGCCCACCTAGTGTGCAGAGAAACCAAGAAATACCTATGAATAGTTCGCCTATGGGTTATGGCCCACAATACCTATCAGAAGCGTTCATTTGAGGCTTTAAGCCTTAAAACCCGACCGCAACACTTTATTTTATTTTCCTTCAAAAAAACCCGGAACCACTCATTATATCAGAAAACAATGGAAAACACGAGAAATCCCACTCAACACCCATAAGACCGAACTTCAAATATTTTACACCCGCAATAATAAATATCGATAGATCCGCACTCCCAGTCCATCGGCGTTCCACTGCGCTCTCCATTCACTGATCTCCGATCGGCCCAATCTCCGCTGTTGATTCCAATTTCTGATCCAACAGCTATCAGCGCGTCGCTTAATCGCCCATCAATGTATCACTATTCTGTCTCCGTCATCCCTTGACCTCTCTCTAATGTGATTAGTGATTAGATCGTGCTCATTGATCTAGTGCTTGATCCAACAGTTGTCGATGGCATGATCAGCCAACTTGCACAACAAACCTAAACCGTTGATCTACTCGTGCTAGATCTGAAGACTGTTAGGGATTTCAAGTGGACAAGTAGCACGAGGATTAACCGCCCGAAAAGTGGTTTCCTCTCTCCTCCTCGCTGCAACATGTTGCTTGATGAGTGGCATCGGGTGCTCACCCTTCAATACCACTTAAGGGTTTGAGGTCACCCGAAATACCACTTTTACTGTTGCAAAACTATTTCCTAGCAAATTAACTCAACGCTCTTTCACCATTACTATTTGTCGATCTAAAAGATCTGACGGTTCCTATTCTTTTCTGTCTACACCATTGATCTTCTGCTTATCAGTGGATTTACGCTTAAACCCCAATTTATCTGCCATACTCTGTCTTTACTTAGAACACTAGTCATCTCTCTACTTATTTCTCATTCTTTGAAAGTACTCCTTGTCTTTGGTAGCCTGTCTGTGACAATCTTCGAGCAATCTCCCTGGGGGAGTCGACATCCAGTCATATCTTCTATTAATTTTTGAAATGAGTACTCCTTCATTCTCCAAATGATCCACTAAGATATTGGCTATTTTTCACACATGAACAAAATTAAGGGTTCTCAAGGCTCTCATGTGGGATTGTATATGTTGATAGACCTGCAATAATCTCCAGTGTTTTGACACTCTTTCTGGTGTTGTGCCATTGCATATTTACTTGACCAAATTAATTATCAATTCAGAGTCAGCTTCAATAATAGTATTATGTAAATTTGATTCAATCAAGATTTCTAGGCATTTCTCTAGGGCCATGAGTGTTATAGACATTTTTGGGCACTGAACCCAATCATACATGTCCATAAACCAAGGGCTCCTAAGTCCCTAAAAGTGTTGCTTGACACCCTAAAGGAACAAGGTCAGCTGATTACATCATCTCCCAGAAGTTCTCCACGTAAAACAGCTCAGAACTAGTCAAAGCTGGACCATACAGGCTGCCCAGTGCAGAGGGTGCGATGCATCTCACCTACCCAGTGTAAAGGGTGCGATGCATACTGGAAAGCCCTTTTGTAGGGTGTGATGGGTGAGAGTAGACAAATGGCAGAGACAGTTTGCAAGGTGGATCGTCATGGAATCTTCCAGAAACTTCTCCTGTGACACTTGCCTCTTTGAATTCGCCCAGGGATGAGTAAGAGATCATCAATGTCCAAGTGGAATCAAGAACTATCAGAGAGAGGACACTAATCAAAATCCCAAAAGCTGAGTCACACCCCTGCAATCATCTATATATGGATCCCTCATCCCAGAGATCCAGAGGCTGGAATTTTGTATCTTGTAAGGAAGTGTTGTTGGTTTCTTGGTGGAATATCATAGTGTTGGGTGATCTAAGCTTTTCATGAGGTGAAGAAGGGCTTTCATGGTGGGAAGATGACATTGGTTCAGAACAATTGGTTGTAATCCTCTTTGCTTTTCTTGATATTAGTAAAGCTATTCAATTTTTCCTCCACATTCTTGTATGTTTGATGATATATGCATTTGTGTGGTCAATATATATCTGGTCCTATATTTTTTATTATTGTAGATCTATGTTCTTCGATAGTATTGTGCTGCTTTGATCCCATAGGTGCTCTTTGAAGTTGGGTAGACGAAGGCAAAGCAGCAAGGATATGTCAGAAGGGAGAGGAACCAAGCAAGGAACTAAGCACAAGATAGAGGTTGGTGTCCTTTGTTCCCCTCTTATCTACTTCTCATAAAGGAAAGCGAAAGTAGTTTTGGTTTGTTTGTTTCTAAGATAGCTACCAGTCTTAGTGGGACTAGCAGCTTCGAGTGGAAATTAGATTTCCCAATAACAAAATGGCGACTCCACTGGGGAGAGAATAGATTGTTTGCTTGTCTATATTTGTTTGTTTTATAAACTTACAGACGAAGCCTGAAGTTAAGCCTGCTAGCCTTCGAACTGCATTTGCTATGCAAGTGCAAAGTAGATCAATGTTGTTTCAGTCCATCTCCGGGTTTTGTTTAAAAACTAAACAATCAATTTGCAAACCTTATAATTGCCCTAGTGGTGGCTCTAGTAACCTCATTAGATCAACCCCTGTGATTTATATTTACTGAATATCACTTGCTCAGCCTAAATCCCTGAACTGAGCTGCAAACTGTGACCAAGATCCAAGTAAATTCTCGTCCTGGTACCATCGCACCCTCTCTTCAAGGAAGTCTGTATGAATCGCACCTCTCATGTGCAATAGGTGGGATGCATACTGGATTCCCTGTGTTACAGGTGCGATGATCAGAAAAGGCTAATTTTGCCTCCAGGTTTTGGTTTTTCTTCACTCTTTTCAGCTCTATTCAGGAGTTTTGTTGTCTGTGATCAGTATACCACTATGGAAACCCCCTTCCTTTCCATCATTCCGCCTCCATTGTGCAATGAAATGTGAATGTTTTTATGTATTGTGCGTCATTTTCAGTTCTCTTTTACAAAGTATTAGCGTAATCGAACTGTCGTTTCTTGATTTGGAAGTGTCGTTTTCAATTATAGAAAAGAATCCTATCATTCTTAGTGGTCGATTATACAGTTACTCTTGTATTTGATTTGAATTGGTAGTTTTTCAGGTGTCGAAAGCAGTTTTCAATTTAAAATCGCAGTGTTGTCATTATCTTCCTTTCGTTTTTGAAGAGAAATTTGTTAGTACTGTCGCTTTGAAAAGATAATTCATATTTGTACTTAGCATTCTTCTTGTCATTCACACATTAAGAAAGCTGAAAGCAAATACATGCATGTGCATTTGCATTTACACTACTTGTTGGTTTGATTTAGGACAGTGCATCTAATGTGTACTCTCTGCTCTATGATGAAAAAATATCATCTCTCTTTCTTTAGTAGATAGGATTTTCATTGTAAAAAGAAGATTAAACGATTGTTTATCATCTTAGATTGCATTTTAGGAATTGTATATCTACATCACGCGGTGAACCTGAAAGGAAAATTTCTTAAGAAAGATCAACTGTAAAATAAATTTTATGAACATAAAAATGCTTTGGAACCTAACGCACAACATCTAGAAGTCTAGGCTAAAGACGTATTCTGGCATCGTAAAGCCTGGTAACTGTCGCTTTCATTGTTGGTTGGGTGATTCCTCCTCTTTGAGATGACAAGTGCCAGTACGGACTTGTGCTCCCATGTACCGTCGAGTATATATTGGGAGACCACAATAGGCTATATCCTTTATCCATAGGAAGCCGTGTCTACCGCCCTATCAATCGTAATGCACTGAACACAACATTTGGGAAGATTGACTGTCGTACCGTAAAAAGTATTCTATAGTTTTGCGATTGGTTTGGTAATCCCTCTGTCTAGATTTCCAGAGTAGTCTCTTTCGTTCCTTTTCAGACTCCTTAAAGGAAAAGGTCCATCTGAGCACTTGTCACTTCAGGCTCATTAAAAATCGAAGGCGACTAGAGTCATCTTTTGTTTTTTCTCGACTCTTAAAAATTCAAAAAACAAGTTGTGTCAAAGCGTCTAAAATTCATTTAATTTTGAAACATTTTCCCCTTTATTTTTAGTTGATTGAGTAATCCGCAATCGTGGAGGAAAGTTAATTAAAACCCCATCATTCGTGGAGACTTACGATTCAACCATCTTTGTCTCCAGAATCAAAACTATTCCGGACAAAGCGAACTCATTTAACTAGCTCAAAGTCCCCTGGTCTAGTTGGAACAAGTGTTCCAACACCCTTGGAGACTCCGGTTACTCCAAACATTTCTGGTACCCCTACCTTTACAGAAGAAGTTCCGCAGCCACTAGAGGAAAGTAGAACTGATCCTAGTGTGAAGGTAAACATTTCTATACCTGAACCAGCTCCATCTATAGCTGATTCGAAAGGTGTTATCCCCCAAACATCTGTCGCTGCAGAATCTATACCTTCTTCGGCACCGGAAATATTTTACGACCCTGACGGTCTACCTCTTCCACCTGGATTGATTGCTATAGAAGAGATTGTGGAGGATCCCCCATCAGTACTCCATCGCATTTTGGAGTTGGGATCACCCTATATCCTTCTTCATCAGAAATTTATCTACCGTTATCGGAAGTTCCTGTAGAATCACTAAGAAATCATTTGGATAGACTAGATATGTCTGAACAACCATCGATATCTAGGACTGTGTCATCTGACACAGCAGGGGTAGAAATTCCTGCTGCCACTCCAACAATGTCCGCCGGCATACCATCTGTCGCAACTAGCTCTCAATCACTGGATGGAATCCATCCAGGGACTGTTTCGACAATATGGTATGTTCCCATTTGTTCGTCCGGAATAATATCTGGGATCTCTTATGTTGAGTCTCAGCAAATTGATCCTTCATAGTGTCAATTTGGGCAGTCCGGTCCTCAAAGGAAAATCATTCCCTTAAGCACTAGATTACCACCGTATGGGGGGCAATATGCCCTTTCATTGTCTCCTTCGGGAGGTCAAACATACGAGAGTTCACAACAGAATTCAGGTTATGCTGGAATTACATCCAGTGGTTGGATGCCAATACTGCCTCAACAACCAAGAGTTGTATACTCAATGCAACAAAGTCTGCCTATGTCAAATATCCCCACTACACTGGCTATTGTGACGGTGTCGCAAGCACAAGCATTACCTGTTGTATGCCAACCTCAAGTTTCTCAGGTCGCAATCCAATAGCCCCTTGTCTCTACGACGCCACCACAATCCTCGTTTAGTGGTTCCTTAATTGGAGTGACCCAGGCTCAAACGGGTGTCATTAACCCTCATCTTGGTCAAACAGCCAATATTGGACAATAGCACATGGTCTCACAGCCATGGCTGGTGCAATATCAGCAATCACAATTCCAACAAGTTTACCAAGCATCTGAACACCAAGTCTTTGCAAGTAATGGGCAGCCATATATTCAAAATGACCAACATCAACCATTTCATAATGGTTATTCCCATCAACCTTACTAAATTTATCAGCATCAAATGCACTATGCTGCTATGAAAAGACCCACTGTTCAGGCAATCCCATCTTATCCTGGGTATGCTTCACCGAACCTGAATCAACAGTTGCCCTTCGTGGCAACTTTAGAGTTACCAGATCTACATCGGCTAACAAACGATCCAATCGCTTATGCCCCTTGGTGGCCAGCAATTCCTCATAAACTTCCATCAGAGATTCCTAAATTTAATGGAAATCCGGGTGAAGACCCGTCGAATCATGTGATGACCTTTCATCTGTGGTGTTTGTCTAACACTCTAAATGATGATTCGATTAGGCTTCGCCTTTTTCAACGAACATTCACTGGTCCGGCAGCAAAATGGTATATTAAGTTGCCTAGAGCTTCATTTGATAACTTCTGTACCCTAGCCACAACCTTTTTAACCCATTTTCAGTTACCCATAAGGTACGAAACGGGAACAGAGCTTCTTACCAATTTCAAGAAAACGACGGCCACTCATATATCTGATCATATTCATGAGTGGCGACGTCGTTGTAGAATGGTAAAAACATATGTTCTTGATTAGCTGTTGGCTGAATGGTTTATTAAGTCATTGTCACCTTCCATTACAGAAGATGTGGCAAAGGGAGGAGTCATCACTGAAGAGCAAGTCATTGCTCATGCGCAATATTTAGATTTGATCTATACTCAATCTGGCATGCTCTACAATAAAATCCCTGATGCTCCTAGACCGTAATTTTCTGTTCCTCCCTCTCCTAAATCAAACAAAGACTCTCATACCGGGGACGGCGTGATAGGAACGACCAGCACGAAAACTGTAAAGGCTAAGTCAAAGAAAGCCTGTATGATTTCAGGTCAAAATGCAAATGAATAACTTCTCACCTCAGAAGTAAATGTCGTATCAACTGACAAAGGCAAAGAACCCAAGCAACCAAGAAAAAGAAAGGGAAGAAGAAGAAATAGGAGGAGTCATCCCATAAAAAGTCTTCTGCAAACCCTTTTGGAGATAGGAAACCAAGTCATCCATGCTTCATATGTGATGAGGATCATTGGACGAAAGATTGTCCGCATAACGTCAAGCTTAGAAAATTCTTTAAGAATTCAAAAACCCCGGTGGTATTGACTAATCCGTTTCCAAATCCAGGAACAAATCTGGTTGCTAGTGACAATGCATCCCCATCCCAAGTGCTAATGTTGTCTGTTTCGAAGCAGAAAAATGATGCTTTGATATCGACAAGGAATAAAGATTACGGGAATCCACAGCTATCGGACAACAAGGCTAATGATCAACCGAGTAATTCAACAACAACTTCGACCGAAATTGTGCCACCCATCATTCTTGAACTAACAATAAAGCCGCCAAAGGGAGTAGTACACAAATTGACATTTAATCCTTGTCCCAGAGCAGCACAACATTATAATATAGTAGAGGACTTGGCCCAATGGTCGTCCACTATGTCGACACTTGAGGAACTGCAAAATTGCCCCTCCCAGAAGCAGGCTTTATTATCAGCAATAGGTGGGATTGACCCAACGGATTCCAATCTTATGGCCTTTAATCATAAAGGATATGACCCTTAGTCACCAACTCAACTAGCTTTCCTTATTCAAGTGAAAGCCCTCAACAAAACTGTTCATTGAACAATTATTGATGAGGGGGCATCTACATGTATTATGTCAATGAGTTGCTAGAAAAATTTAGGATCTCCACCCTTGTCGCGATCTTCGATGATATTAAAAGCATTTGATGGATGAACATACACCCCATATGGGATTTTTAGTAACTTGCAAGTCGAACTGGGGGGCAAAACAGTAGAAATTGATGTTGAGGTTATCGATGGAAACCTCGATTACAACATCCTACTGGGAAGGCCCTGGATTTATGCTATGGCTGCAGTTGTGTCAACATACTTTAGAAATATTGCATTTCCTTTTCAAGGAGGAATTACAATTGTCGACCAACAAACATTTCTCCCTAACAGTTCACAAGTTACGAGAAGCATTTTGATGATCCATGGAAGCCCTCATTCGCTTCAAAATATCGGAGTAGGCCTACTAAAAGACCCTACATTGATGGGGACTTTTTCCCTACCGCCTCCAAAAAATTTGGCGGAAGTGGCCATGGTGGGAACCTGCAACATGATATCTTCTAGATTCAGAAGATTCCTGAACATTTTGTCGGCATGGATCATCACCCTAATAGAAATATTGTAGCAATCAATTTTCTTGGCCTGGGGGGCAAACCCAAATCAACACTCATCGAGTGTTTGGATAGATAGGTCTAAGGAATATGGCACCTCTTCAAATCCTTGGTCGCATGTACATTCTACAAACGAAGGAATCATTCAATCAAAGATGATAGGAGAGGCACCTTGGGAAGATTACCACCATTATTCCCATATTTTGAATTACCACGAAGATTATTCCAGCAACCTTAATCATCTTTCAGTTTTTGATTTTCTATCAAATACTGTAAATATGGTGGATTTTGAGGACGATTCCTATCTTGCGTCAACCTCATTAAAAAATGAAACAACTCCCTTTCCAAGTCGAGTCTTTCAAAGATCTCGAAGGTAAACCTTCATTCAAACCACCGTGTTGAAAGCAATGAAGCTTTGGGGGCATGCACCTCGATTTGCGTTATTATGCTGGGGGCATGCAAACTTATCACGAGCAGTGTTACCGCAGGGTTCAAGCTCGTTAAAAAATAAACCTGCCATGAGCAGTGTTACCGCAGGGTTCAAGCTCGTTAAAAAATAAACCTGCCACGAGCAGTTTTTATGCGAAGTTCAAGCTCGTTAAAAATTAAACCTTAGAAATGAGCAAATGTTCCCCCAGAGTTTAAGCTCATTAAAAAATGAACCAATCCCCGGTAAATAACCATTATGAATGCATTATCATCAGCTTTTGAGCCCTAGTCGTGTTCTTACCATCACCTCCACTTTGTTTTAGCCGATCATTCACCTCCATTTGATTTTTTACCCCTTTTGAGGAACAGCTACGAAGAGTGATCCTGTTAGCCATCCGTGTGACACTGCTGTGATTGGAAAATTCCAAACCTTACCTGGAATCAGCTGCTACCTGAAATTATCACTCGTTCCTCAAAAGACGAGTCTCCTTTAAGCTCTTTTCATCTGACTCATAAAATATGAAAAGGTTGCCGAGCAATTGGCCTCTCCAGCTCATTAAAGCTACCGGAAGTGTTATCCCTCCTCTAGATTTTAATATTTTTGGACTTGAGGGATTATTACACAAAAAGATCGAGCGCTTGTTTTGTTTGTCTCGTTAAAATTAACGAAAATTCATCCCTTTTGTATTATTTTATGCTTTTTTGGACTTAAGGGATTATATGACAAGAAAGGATTATTGGATTTTCCTTTACATCCCTTTCAGAATCTCTAAAATTGAAAATGACTGAGTTATCTTTGTCGTTAAACTCGTTAAAATCGAATAGCGACAAACTTGTCCATACAGACAAGAACGAGTTTCACTGTCACTAGGCTCGTTAAAACATAGCGACGGGTTTTCCCGAAGGGAAAATTATAGAACAAGCATATGTTATCCTCCTCAAGCTTGACAAAAATAAAGAGGTACTGGTTAGCAATGACTCGGGAAAAATTGGGAAGAAAACTTGAAGAAACTTTATTGGTAGCAAGTCGCTCTTGAACATGACACTTTCACTCCACGTCTGAGTCGAGTTGGGTTATTCCGTTCACCGGTCATATCCCCATTGGTCCATCGCACCATCCATATTTGGGGTTAACGCTACCAATCCATGTTAGTGTCGCCAGTATGTTCAAGAGAATTCGCCCAGAGAATTCACTTGTGTCTCATCCGATGCAATACATTCACGCTCCATTCTTTCATGACCGCCACCCTGAACCCTGTATCATCAGATTGTTTTCACCTCCAAAAATAATTTACTATGTTCCGTGTCATAGATGTGGGATTCATTAAGGCCCTCCTACGACGAGCCACTTCTTGTTGACATCAGCTCATTATCCAAGAAGTCGACTTAGGAACAACCATTTCAGTACTTTGAAGCTTGCATGCCTCAATGGCAAGTTTCTCACTTCTGGCGACAGGTTTACATCAATGGCCTTCGATCGAAAGATTTTGCGTGGTGTTCGATGCCAAGTCCCTTTTTCACACCACGCGAATTGTACTGTAGTACCTTGAGGGTCATCATCATTATCGATGATTCCTCTCGCGCCTGTTAACAGCTTACATCACTGGCTGGTAATCAAGTGATGTCTTTCCATGTTCGACTCCAGAACATCTTTCACATGGATTGGCTTGTACTCTGAGTGAAGATTGGATGAGTTTGAAGACCCCGGATCTAGTTCCATCCATCCGTGCAGCGAAATATTCAGGAAAATAAAGACATCGAATGTCCATCATTGCTGCACAGATGATCATCCAAATCAAAGGATGATGGCTCTATCAGAATCATCAGTCTGCCACACAGACGGTTGTTTATCTTATGTACATGAAAATGAATTTATAAAGTTGAGCATGGGAATTCCCGCCTCAGCTAGATCATGAAAAATATTATGAAGATAATGTATTGTATTGTATCTTATTACAGGTCACCTTCCAGCTCGAAAAACCTTTGGATCCTCATGATAAAGCATTTCACCCGACATCAAAAGATTAACGACCTCATGCTTTAGGGAGCAACTGTTATAGACATTTTTGGGCACTGCAACCCTAATCATACATGTCCATAAACCAAGGGCTCCTAAGTCCCTAAAAGTGTTGCTTCACACCCTAAAGGAACAAGGTCAGCTGATTACATCATCTCCTAGAAGTTCTCCACAGAAAACTGCTCAGAACTGGTCAAAGCTAGACCATACAAGCTGCCCAGTGTAGAGGGTGTGATGCATCTCACTTGCCCAATGTAAAGGGTGCGATGCATACTGTAAAGCCCTTCTGTAGGGTGCGATAGGTGAGAGTAGACAAATGGCAGAGACAGTTTGCAAGGTGGATCGTAATGGAATCTTCCAGAAACTTCTCTTGTGACACTTGCCTCTCTGAATTCGCCCAGGGATGAGTAAGAGATCATCAATCTCCAAGTGGAATCAAGAACTATCAAAGAGAGGACACTAATCAAAATCCCAAAAGCTGACTCACCTCCCTGCAATCATCTATATATGGATCCCTCATCCCAGAGATCTAGAGGCTGGAATTTTGTATCTTGTAGTGTTGTTGGTTTCTTGGTGGAATATCATAGTGTTGGGTGATCTAAGCTTTTGATGAGGTGAAGAACGGCTTTCATGCTGGGAGGATGACGCTGGGTCAAAACAATTGGTTGTAATCCTCTTTGCTATTCTTGGTATTAATAAAGTTATTC
This sequence comes from Pinus tabuliformis, assembly GCA_031772625.1. NCBI lineage: Eukaryota > Viridiplantae > Streptophyta > Pinopsida > Pinales > Pinaceae > Pinus > Pinus tabuliformis. Next base: position 1,099,720,545 of record CM062819.1, read on the forward strand.
AAATTTTCCTCCACATTCTTATATGTTTGATGATATATGCATTTGTGTGGTCAATATATATGTGGTCCTATATTGTTTATGATTGTAGATCTCTGTTCTTCGATAGTATTGTGCTGCTTTGATCCCATAGGTGCTCTTTGAAGCTGGGTAGACGAAGGAAAGGCGGCAAGGATCTGTCAGAAGGGAGAGGAACCAAGCAAGGAACTAAGCACAAGACTGAGGTTGGTGTCCTTTGTTCCCCTCTTATCTACTTCTCATAAAGGAAAGCAAAAGTAGTTTGGTTTGTTTGTTTCTAAGATAGCTACCAGTCTTAGTGGGACTATCAGCTCCGAGTGGACACTTGATTTCTTGATAACAATGAGTTCTGCCATATTATTAGTGGCCTTCCCCAAATGACTATGAAAGATGACTTTTATGTATCCCTGCTCATCTCTTATGACTCTTCCATAACCAGCCATGCCAAGGTTTCCTTTAGAGGCTCCACCTATATTGAATTTCAAAAACCATGAGGAGGAGGTTGCTAGAAGTCCTTGTCTGTTGTTACATGCCTTACAGCCTTGCTTATGCCCGAGGGGAAAGGCACCTGTAGACCCAAATATAATAGAATTTGTGCATCCTGGTCTTGAGGTGGGTTCTTGGGGGGTTTCTTTAGAAGGGTTCTTATAGTCTCTTTGAGTTTTCTAATGATCTGAGCTATGATGCTCTGCGATGAGCCAATTCTGTTCTTGAAAATCCTATTGTTGTGTTCTTTCCAAACATCCCATATTAGAAAGCCTGGAACCAGAGTCCAAGCTTTGTTGATTATTTCATTTTTAGAGAAGTTTCTTCTCCAATTCTTCAAAGTTCCAGTAATGTTGAAATTGTCCCTATCCGTTTTTCTGAAGATTGAAGCCACCAAATTCCAAAAGGTGGAGGTGAATGGGACGAGGTTGAGTAGATGTTCCATTTTTTCTTCTTTTAATTTGCATAATTGGCATCTAGATGGACCGGCTACACCTCTTTTCCGAAGGTTTTCCCAAGTCAGAATTTTTTTATGTTGCACCAACCACATGAATAGTTTGATTTTCATCCAGTGTTGGTTCTACCATAGGTCCTTCCATACTTTATCAGGGTTTGGAAAGTCAAGCCCTAAGGCCATTTTCTTGGCTTCTTTGAGGTTGAAGTTACCTTCATTGTTTCCTCCCCATCTCAGTTGGTCTGATGAAGTTGATATCAAAATCTTTCTCTGTTCCAAGATCACTGCAAGAGCTTCTGCCTAGGCCTTAAAATGGGTTTCTTCGCTATATACCAGGTCCTTCCATATTATCCATTTTCCCTTGTTCCCAGCCTGATCCCAGAAGTGCTTTACCTTAAGTAAACCTTTGTTTTTAGTGTCATTCTTGAGATTGGCTAGTTCTTCTATTAACAGGTTAGGTTCCTATTGCCAGTTGTCCTCCCAAAACCAAGCTAGGTTTGCATCTCTGATCTCCCAGAAACTATGTTTATGAATAATGGCTTTATTCTCCCATGCTTTGTTCAAATATGGGAGCCTTTGATCCCATTCTTGCCAATTATTTCCATACTTCTGTTTCCAGACCTTGGCCTAAGGGGTTACCGATTCCTTTAGTCATCTCCACCATAGTTTTGCCCCCAAATTTTCTTAGGGTTTCAGGGTCATGAAGTCCCAAACCTCCATGTGTCTTAGGTTTACAAATCTTACCCCATGCTACCAAAGCCCATTTCTCTTTCTCTTCCCCTTTGCCCCAAATAAAGTCTCTTTGGATATTTCTGATGTGTTGCATAACTCCTTTAGGATCAGGAAGGGCTGAAAACATGAAGATGGGAACAGTTTGTAGGACAAATTTTGTTAGCACTAGCCATCTTGCTAATTTCAAATACCTTCTTGTCCATTTCTGGACTTTGTCCTGGAGTTTATTAGTGACTGGCTCCCAGACTGCCTTGTTCAGAGGTTTTTCCATTAGAGGTATTCCCAGATATTTGGCAGGTAGTTTTTCTCTTTGAAAGACTAGAATTCTGGTGAGGTTTCTCTGAATAGCAATGTCAGTATTAAAAAATAAAATCCTTGATTTGGTAAGGCTTACCTCTATACCAGCAGCCATAGCAAATTTGTTTAGGATTTGCTTCAAATCTTTAGCTTCCTTGACCATGGGTGTGCCCTACAGCATAGTGTCATCCACAAATCATTGATGAGTCAAGGCATCCCCATTCAGGGTGAGTTTGAGACCCTGTATTTTTCCTTCTTCTTTCGCTGATTTGATCACATTGCCTAAACCTTCCATCATGAGAATAAAGAGGAAGTTGGAGAGTGGATATCCTTGTTTGAGGCCTCTCAAAGGCCTAAAGGTTCTAGACGGTGATCCATTAAGCAGGATTGAAAAACGAGCTGTGGTGACGAGGGCCATTACCCATCTTATCTAGTTATGGTCAAAGCCATACGCTTTTAGTACTTCCCGGATGTATGCCCAGCTTACCTTATCATAAGCTTTCACTAGGTCAAGTTGTATGATCATACCTATTTTCTTATTGCTCTTGAGAGAATGAACCACCTCGTGAGCTTGAATGATGTTATTTAGAATTTGCCTTCCTTCCACATATCCAGTTTGCTCCTCAGACACAAGAGTTGGAAGAAGGGGCTTGAGCCTATTTGCATACTTTGGATATAATTTTGTACACCACATTGCATAAAGCTATGGGTCTAAATCTATCTTGTGTCATAGCTTTTTCCTGCTTTGGAAACAAATTTATGAAAGAGGCATTAAGTGCCCTCAAAACAGTTTTGTTTTTCCTCTAGTCCTCCACCACATCAAGGATATATTGTTTGACTATTTCCCAACATTCTTTGAGGAAGTCTACATTGAACCCATCCGGGCCTGGAGCATTCCCATTTTGCATCTCTTTGATGACTTCATTGACCTCCTCTTCAGGCATGTTGTGGCCAGCAACATCCCCCCCTTGTTCATTTAAGTGTTGTCCAAAATACTAAATGAATGGGGACCCTTAGTTAGATTTTAAAGAAAAAAAGCAAGAGTTTCCTTTCTTCAAAATAAGGTTACCATCGTAAGCTTAGAAAGGTCTTTTGAATATTTTTAACCTAAGTCTACGATAAGGGAAAAATCTTTAAAGTCGCGTTGCAAAAAAGATAGGAAATGCCTCCATTTCTCTTTAATATCAGTATGCGCAAGACCCTCGTGTTAAGAATAACATCGCGTCGCAACAAAGTAATACTCATAAGGAAAAACTTAAAGATTTACCGATCTGCGATAACACCGATCGCAAGATCGCATATCGCAGAAATGAGCCGGCAAGATTTGGCAAACATCAAACTTCTACGATCTGCGATGTTGCGATCACTGCGATATTGCGTTCTCGCGATCTGCGATGGTGCAATTTGCGATGGTGCGGTATGCGAGATTACGTAAGCAAATCATAAATCACTTCATTACGAATCCTTCGGGCACGCCATTCAAAGAAAAGCCACTTACCATAATCTGACTCCAAATCATGCGCTTTTAATGATAGTAAATGAATTAGTTGTCAGTTATTAAATGGAGTAAAGACGCGTGCCTTTGTAGAGAATTACTTCACGTAAGGTGGCATATTTGATACATTTGTTGCATTTAAAACTCTCCCATCACCTTTCTGGATCAGTCATTTACATTTCACTCGTAATCTGCAGGAACGAAGAGCTAAGACGATTCAAACCCAAACACAGGAAGAAATGTGAAAGAAAAACAAAGCCCAAAGCTCTGAAGCGAAGGAAAAGACGAAAGAGATGGCGCCTTTGTATACAGACACAGCCTGTGACAGAGACGCAGGGATATCGACATGGGAAAGCATGTACAGGCTGCTTGAAGAGGAAAATCCTAGAATAATGAAGGTTGCTGCTGTTGCGGGCTCACAATGCTCTTCCGAGGCGTCCTTAGAGGAGCTAGCATGTTCATTTCTTCACAGGATAGCAGCAAGACCCAAAATTCTACCATATACGGATATGATAAAGTGGATACTTGACAATGCAGACATGAACAACAGACAATTCAAGGTTCAAGGACACGAGCTCATCGGATTATTCGCTATGCAAGATTCGAAGCTTATGTATCATCTTCTTGAACCGCAGGCGACTTACAATGCACAATTCGTTAAGAAATTTGCGGCAGAGAACCCAGACCTATCAGAGACCACCAAAGATTGGTCCAGAAAAGAGGAGCCGCTCAAAAAGGACAAAAACGGTATTTACAGCACTGGTTCCCTCACCTCTCCGTATTGTTTTGTTGCGGCCATGCTTTGTAGGTTATTTAGGATGCCGGATATCAATAAGTTTTCGTCTGAATGGCTACCATTAATTGATGCTGCCACAAACGCCGATATTATGGATTGGGCCAAGATCCTTTCTGATAATCTATACACTGTTGTTATCAATTACCGGTCTAAAAGATCCTTGTCTCAAAGGATCTATCCTCCTTTTTATTTGTCTGCATATGTTATGAATTCTATTTGTTATGTATCTAAATTTCCCATTATGGGTTGGAAATGGACTACCCAGGACCCATTACCTATCCATGTTTATCATAAGGTGTTATGGGATTCTCAGTTCATCCCTCACTTCTACCAGATTTGCCACGGGCTTATTTTGCCCTTGTATAGAATAATGTATGATGAAGACCCCCCGAGGTGCTCACCAAGGCACAAATAGACATCATCCCCATCGCAAGATGGTTCGGGGAAGAATGGTTTACCTATACTAGAGTGTTTGGAAGCACTGTACCTCCACATGTCCTACCTCTATATATCCCTGATAAACTTTTGGCTCGGGAAATTGCTTATCAAACCTGTTCAGAAGGCGGCCTGACCAAATACCTAAAGGAGAAAAAGAAGGCCATATGGCCTCAATTTCCTGTAGCTTGTGGGGCCTTCTCATTGTTTGATGTAGAACACGCTTTCACCGAAGTGGAGAATGTGATGTGTCTACAATTATTTAAATTCCCAGCAAGGCCATTTGACCCAAATGATGTTGCCCAAGATTTCACAACGAACGTCAAAATAAAAGTATTTGTTGGAAATAAATATTTGTTTGATGATTTGTTTCAGAGTAGAAGCTCACTCCAAGAAATTTTGCGGGAAGCTCGGTCGAGGTTGTCTCCAGATGACCTCCAAATATTCATGTTATACAGGGAAAGAAGGCTGGCCAGTGTTCCTCTAGAGAAGCTGCAACTGCCTGCCAGAGAACCAACTCCAAGCATTAGCCTCAGTGGAAACTCTAGCACTTCCAGATCTAAATCCAACACTGCACAAGGAGTACCTGAACATCCTAAAGAGTCTGGATGCGACCAAGGAAAAAATGAAGAAACAACTAAAGATACAACTCAGTCAAGTGCAATATCACAACAGCACGTTATCGCCTCCCCGCCAAGAGATGTCCCCCCTCCTGTCATTGAAGCACCACTCGTCACAACAGAACTGGAAAAAGAATGGGAAACCTTCAATGAACTGATCAATCTTGAAGGGCAAGCCCCAAAAACACATGTGAACAATACACAGGTAGTGCAAGAAGTGGTTTCGACCATAGTCAGCAGTGTCACAGAAACGGAGCACATTCCTATCGCTCCACCTTCTGAGCTTCTACTTAATGTAGAAGAAATTCCCCCACTGGATGTATTCTATAGTCCCCAACACAAAGCAGTTGTAAGGAGACAGAGGAAGAAAAGAAAACTAGAAAATACATTGTCACAAGATGCTGAACATTTGGATGTCTTATGGAAAGACCCCAACAATAACCCGACTGAAAATCTCACTACGCTGTCTTAGATCGCGAGAGCATATGCTTCTGCAACTATTGACAAGGCATCGGAAGTTCAACAACTATTGAAAGAACAAGAAGATCAAATACAGTTACTACAACGACAGTTGCAACAAGCCAATGCTAATATTGAAGCTTCCAAATAGCTCGAGAAGATGCAGGGATACTTTCAGCAGATGCAGATAGGCTATCAAAGAAGTCTAGACGAGAAAGAAAAACAATTGCAGACTTTACAGGAAATGCATAAAGATGAGCCTAAGCTAGCAGAATTTATTTCAGAATCTATTGGCTTAAATGAGCAACTACTGCAGCAACAGGAAGAGTTGGGACGTAAAATATCACAGTGGAGTCACTATTGCGAGCTGAGCGATAAAATCACCAATCAAGTGGTAGACTTGCGGAGTGACTATGATCAGAGTGACAGATGGGTGATAGAATACTTAAATTGGAAGGATGAAGATGAAGGGAAAAGAGCAGGTGCACCCAGGATAAACGAAAATCATAAAGAATTTCTCTTTAATAAATGGGACGATCAAATCAGGCAGGCGGAGCGAGCAGCGGAGACAGTGGCTACACAGGCAAGCATTCTTATCGACTGTGTAAATGAGAATTTACACAGGGCCAATTTAATCGCAGAGACCACCCCGGGGTACCTACCAAATAAGTTACAACTGGAAGAAGAATGGAAGTAGAAAGCACAGGTAAAGGGAAAAGCGATCCAAGCATTAAACAGGTTGAATTGGGAATGTTACTGGACATACTTGGTCAAACCACATAGTCAATGGATGACGGTGAAATGCATCACAAACGCAGCCGAAAAAGTAGTGCCAGCTCTCATAGATGTTGTTTTCGTAGCCCAGCTCAGCGCAGAAGTCAGTCAGCCGACTCTCCTCAAGCCCATGATGAACACTTGCAACTTTAAGGACCAAATTCAGAAGTAGCCTTATTTTAGAATGTTGTTTTTTTTTTTTTAATTAGATTAGAAAAAGGACGGTCATTTGAAAACCGCATCCTAAATTTTGTAAAAACACTATTATTAGAATTAGGAAGTAGTATTTTAACCCTTCTCATTGCATTTGGAGAAGGGTCCAGAAATTTGTCAAAAACTTGTCCTCGGAACATGCACTTCTGCACCCTCAGAGGAGGTTTTTATGAATGGATGGATCGAGATTTATTAATGTTTTCATTTGATGTTGTTACTGATGTTTCACTTTTGTACTCTTAATAGATGTTAGAACAAGTAGAGATAAATCGTTTTTGCTTGAAGCTTGTGAGTAGGATTAGTCATAAATGGTACTTTTATCTCTTGACCATTTCTGCTTATATTCTTAAAGTGATATACAGTTTTCAGTTGTTCATATGTTAGTGCATGAATGTGTGGGTTACCATTTGTCACTTTTGTATGGTGGAGTCACTTATTTGTGTCTGATATATGAATAACTTATTATGCGATATGTTGTTCACAATTATTTTGCTTAACTTTTTATGCAAAGTGGTTTATCTTAATTGATTTCTATTCTTATGATAGTTGAATGATCTTTATTACCAGTTATTGTTCGAAATATCTTTAGATCGCATAATAGAAGAAATACACCTCGGGTTAGCGTAGATCAGATGTGTTGTTTTTCATTAGATTACAATAACATAGAGTTAGTTTAGAAGTTTGACTTAAATTAGCTTTAAGTACTCTTAGATCAACATCGTCCAGCTCTACACACACACACACCCTTTAGATTGGGAAAATGGACCCATTATCCCCAGTCGGACCCGCTATACCAAACAGATAAGGAGTTTCCAACCAAGGTCTGGACCGGGTGGGTATCCCCCTTGTTGTCGACCCGATTTTCGGGGCTTCAACAAGTCACTGGCCTGTTAAGATTGTAATTGTCTTCTCTTGTTACAAGCTTAGGAATGTTCTTTGTGAAGTTGTTGATATATTGTGATCTATCTATGAGAGGCCCCTCTACTATGCTTTGGAAATGTTGTACTAGATAAAATTCTATTTTTTTGTGGGTGCTGAGCTGTTTTCCTCAAGTATCTCTAAGTTTTGAAATCCTGTTATGAGACCTGTGATCCATGGTTGACTTGTGAAAAAACTTTGTGTTTCTTTCTCCTTCCTTTATCCATTGCACTCTCAATTTTTGTCTCCAGAAGATCTCCTCTTTCTTGCATTTGTCTTCCCATTCCTGTTGAAGAGAGTCCACTTGTATTTTCCTTTCCTCGATAAAGCCATCTGTGATAAGGACCTGGTTAATTCCCGTAGTTTCTGTTCAACTTCTTTTTTGGCTTTGAAGATATTGCCAAACTCATTTTTGTTCCACTCTTTAAGCCTGATTTTGATGTGTTTTAGTCTCTGATGCAGAAGGAACATATTAGTTTCCTGAGCGGGCATATCTTCTGCCCACCATTTTCCAATATTTCTAATGAAGTCAGTGTGAATGAGTCAAATATTTTCAAACATAAAAGGTTTGTTTCTTGGAGTGCCTATAAAAGAAGCTTCAAGTTGGATAGGTCAGTGATCTGAGCCTCCAAAAGGGAGGATTAAAGCAAACAAGTCAAGGCCTATGAGAATGAGGTTCTCAGAGATTATGAATATATCTAGTTTAGAGGCAACTTGAGAAGTCTCTCCCCGCTTACTATTCCAGGTGAAGGTACCATTTTTTGTCTCCGTATCCACTAGCCTCATGTCGTTTAGGAAGTTTTGAAAGGCTATGGAGTCTCTGCCTAGTGTTTTGGTCCCACCTTTTTTTCTGAAAGAGATTTGATCATATTAAAGTCCCCTCCCAGAATCCAGGGCATAATAGGATATCTTTCTCTTAGCTCCTCCAGTGAGCTAAGAAGCCTGAGTTTGTCTTCAAGTTTTTGAGGACCATATAAATTTGTGATCAAATAGACTTCCTTATCACCCAAAGGTTGGATCACCATCAATAGGTAGTTCCTGGATGCTTCAGCGTCTAGGATTCCAAGTTTATAGGGGTTCCAAAGTGTGAGAATCCCTCCTGCTGTGTTGTCTACTTTAACTTCTAGATATTCATACTTGATGAGCCATTTGCTATGTATCTCTCTTATTTTATCTATTGAACATTTTGTTTCCTGGATAAACACCATATCTGGTTTTTCTTCTTCTATTCTATTACAAAGGTTTCTTTGTTTCCTTTTGCTTCCTGGACCCCTAATATTCGAGGTTGTAAGCTTCATTAAGAAAGGTTTGTAAATGAGTAGCTAGTAAGGTATTTCATCTTACCTGAGTTGATCATGAGTTTCCCACACTCTATCAGCAACTCATTATGTATTTTTCTTCTTCTTTTCCTACCTGGGTTCTTGGGAGCATGTCATGATGTTGCCTCCATCGTTTTTACCCCTCTATTTTCCTGGCTATCTATTATCGGGAAATCTAGTGTCCACTTGGAGCTGCTAGTCCCACTAAGACTGGTAGCTATCTTAGAAAAAAACAAACTAAAACTACTTTCGTTTTCCTTTATGAGAAGTAGATAAGATGGGAATGAAGGACACCAACCTCAGTCTTGTGCTTGGTTCCTTCCTCGGTTCCTCTCCCTTCTGATAGATCCTTGCCGCTTCTCCTTCATCTACCCAGCTTCAAAGAGCACCTGTGGAATCAAAGCAGCATAATACTATCGAAGAACAAAGATCTACAATCATAAACAAATGCATATATCATCAATCATACAAGAATGTGGAGGAAAACTTGAATAGCTTTATTAATATCAAGAAAAGCAAAGAGGATTACAACCAATTGTTCTGACCTAGCGTCATCCTCCAGCATGAAAGCCCTTCTTCCACCTCATGAAAATCTTAGATCACCCAACACTATGATATTCCACCAAGAAACCAACATCACTTCCTTACAAGATACAAAATTCCAGCCTCTGGATCTCTGGGATGAGGGATCCATATAAAGATGATTGCAGGGGGTGAGTCAGCTTTTGGGATTTTGATTAGTGTCCTCTCTCTGATAGTTCTTGATTCCACTTGGAGATTGATGATCTCCTACTCATCCCTAGGCGAATTCAGAGAGGCAAGTGTCATAGGAGAAGTTTCTAGAAGATTCTATGATCATCCACCTCACAAACTGTCTCTGCCATTTGTCCACTCTCGCCAATCGCACCCTACAGAAGGCCTTTTTAGTATGCATCGCACCCTTAGCACTGAGCAACCTGTATGGTCCATTTTTGACCAGTTCTGAGCAATTTCCTGTGGAGAACTTCTGGGAGATGATGTAATCAGCTGACCTTGTTCCTTTAGGGTGTGAAGCAACACTTTTAGGGACTTAGGAACTCTTAGTTTATGGACATGTATGATTGGGGTTGCAGTTCCAAAAAATGTCTATAACAGTTGCCCCCTAAAGCATGAGGTCGTTATCTTTTGATGTCGGGTGAAATGTTTTATCATGAGGATCCAAAGTTTTTTCGAGCTGGAAGGCGACCTGTAATAAGATATAATACAATACATTATCTTCATAATACTTTTCATGATCTAGCTGAGGCAGGCATTCCCATGCTCAGCTTTATAAATTCATTTTCATGTACATAAGATAGACAACTATCTGTGTGGCAGACTGATGATTCTGATAGAGCCATCATCCTTTGATTTGGATGATCATCTGTGCACCAATGATGTACATTTTATGTCTTTATTTTCCTGAATATATCGCAGCCCGGATGGATGAAACTAGATCTGAGGTCTCCAAACTCATTCAATCTTCACTCAGAGTACAAGTCGATCCATGTGAAAGATGTTCTGAAGTCGAACATGGAAAGGCATCGCCTGATTACCAGCCAATGATGTAAGTTGTTAACGGGTGTGAGAGGAATCGCCAATAATGATGATGACCCTCAAGGTACTACAATACAATTCGCATGGTGTGAAAAAGGGACTTGGCATCGAACACCACACAAAATCTTTCGGTCGAAGGCCAATGATGTAAACCTGTCGCCGGAAGTGAGAAACTTGCCATTGAGGCATGCAAGCTTCAAAGTACTGAAAGGGTTGTTCTTAAGTCGACTTCTTGGATAATGAGCTGATGTCGACAAGAAGCAACCCATCATAGGAGGGCCTTAATGAATCCCACATCTACGACACGGAATGGAGTAAATGATTTTGGAGGTGAAAACGATCTGATGATACAGGGTTCAGGGTGGTGGTCATGAAAGAATGGAGCGTGAATGTATTGCAGCAGATGAGACACAGGTGAATTCTATGAGCGACTTCTCTTGAACATACCAGCGACACTGACATGGATTGGTAGCGTTAACCCCAAATATGGATGGTGTGGTGGACCAATGGTGATATAACCTGTGAACAGAACAACCAAACCTGACTCGGATGTGGAGCGAAAGTGTCATGTTCAAGAGCGACTTGCTACCAATAAATTTTCTTCAAGTTTTCTTCCCAATTTTTCCCGAGTCATTGCTAACCAGTACCTCTTTATTTTTGTCAAGCTTGAGGAGGATAACATATGCTTGTTATATAATTTGCCCTTCGGGCAAACCCGTTGCTATGTTTTAACGAGCCTAGCGATAGTGAAACTCGTTCTTTTCTGTATGGACAAGTTTGTCGCTATTTGGTTTTAACGAGTTTAAAGACAAAGATAACTTGGTCCTTTTCAATTGTAGAGAGTCTAAAAGGGACGTAAAGGAAACTCCAATAATCCTTTTTCATCATATAATCCCTTAAGTCTGAAAAAGTATAAAATAATACGAGAGGGATGAATTTTCGGTAATTTTAACGAGACAAACAAAATAAGCGCTCGATCTTTTTGTGTAATAATCCCTCAGGTCCAAAAAGATTAAAATCTAGAGGAGGCATAGCACTTCTGGTCGCTTTAACGAGCTGGAGAGGCCAATCGCTTGGCAATCTTTTCATATTTTATGAGTAAGGTGAAAAGAGCTTAAAGGAGACTCGTTTTTTGAGGAACGAGTAATAATTTCGGGTAGCAGCTGATTCCAGGTAAGGTTTGGAATTTTCCAATCACGGCAATGTCACAAGGATGGCTAACAGGATCACTCTTCGCAGCTGTTCCTCAAAAGGGGTAAACAATCAAATGGAGGTGAATTATCAGCTAAAACAGAGTGGAGGTGATGATGAGAACACGAACAGGGCTCAAAAGCTGATGATAAAGCATTCGCAATGGTCATTTACCGGAAATTGGTTAATTTTTTAATGAGCTTAAACTCTGGGGGAATGTTTGCTCATTTCTAAGTTTTAATTTTTAACGAGCTTGAACTTCGCATAAAAACTGCTTGTGCCAGTCGTATAATAAGAATGTCTCATCGATAGGTTCAATTTTTAGGGAGCTTACACCATTCAAAACTTTGGTCCGGATCCTTTCATTATGAAAGCTAGGAACGACCAATCCTACGAGTTTAAAGGGTTGAGAAATTGCAAACTAAGAAAATAAATGGTCGCTCTTCGCTTGCATGCAAAACGTTTTGCATGCCCCCAGGTATAGCAAAAAGTTTCCAGGTTACCATATGAAAGCTCCTCATCCACGTTGCAGACAAAATTCTTCCTTGGGGATGTCTACCAAAATAGACAAAGGTGAGTGGCGTGGTCACCTCCACTCACATAACTTTGACGAGGGAATCTTATTACAGTCTAATCCCATTTTCCTAAACGGACGGGTGTGTCAGACTAGTCATATATCCTCCGCAGAAACCTACCCTATACCCAAGGTTTTCTTGTCAAAACATACCAGGGTGCATGCCCCCCTGGGTTTCAGTCATGTCCTCCCGAATCACTTGCACTCTTTAGGTGGACAGACTGGATATTGATGAGAAATTCCTTGCGTGAAAAGACCATTTAGGTATGGCATTTGACTATTAGCTATGTGTGAGCCGGGGAACGAAAGCTGGTCTACGAGCTTGACCACTCAGCCTTCATGCGGAAAACACATTACTCTAAAGAGTGAGGAGACAATGGCTCCCATGCTATAAATATAGTTGCATCCAAGGAGTAGATTATAATCTAGAGGTCCTCGGACTACCATTACGTTCATGTAAATGGTTTTCCTTCTCAACGTTATGGGCACATTGGGAAGGATCCCTAATGGTCGATTGGTTCCTTTGCCAAAGCCTGTCATATTTCTCATTTCAGGCAGAAGCGATGGCGAACCAAGCGCTTCCCAAGCAGCTGAGGAAAGGATACTCACAGAAGCCCCTTCATCTATGATGGTACCAACCATGATCATTTTGTAAACTTGTACAATGATTCGGAATGGTACATTAACCGGTACCCGGGGTCTGCCTAGTAGATTCCAATCGAAGGAAATGACTAAGTTGCTTGGACGTGGGACCAAATAGACGGCCAGATATGACTCTGACAAACTTCCTTCCTGCGGTAAAGGAACGGGTAGACTACCCCCATGTTCATCGGAGTCTGTGTTTATGAAAAGAATTTGAACAGTGTCGTTCTCATTCTCTTCGGTGATTGTGTCATCTGAAGATGTAGCTTCCGAAGGCAAGACCGGGTCGACTGCTACCTCAACCTTTTGACTTTTGTCTGGTATGGATTCAGCGGATTTATATTCAATGATAGATGCTTCGACCAACCACAATGGCATGTCGGTCGGATTTTCAACTAGTGATGGACTCGGCAAGAGTTTCTTGTATCCAGGAGGAAGCCGTAGCGGTGAAGTTGGATGGTCATCCAAGACTCTTTTAGCTTCGTCTAGGAAGGGACGGTGGACAACGTGATCGCCTTCACATAGTTTACAAGGAAATTTACATTTCCTTTTTTTTCCAAATGCTTCACTTTCACTAGTTGATGGTGTACTTTCAACATGATCTTCAGAGGTTAATGACACCGAATTGTGCAAACGAGGAGACCAGTCCCTTAAGATCCGAGGGATGCAAGGACAATATTGATGATAGTGGTCTGTTTTGCAAATGACGCATGGAGATTTAGGCTTGGACGGTGCAGTGTGTGGATTTTCACTAGACGATGCCCGGTTACCCCTTTTTTCCTTTGGCTCCTTATTCTTCTTCTCTTTCTTCTCCTTCCCCTTCTTCTCCTTCTTAGTTACTTGATTTTTGGCCTTACCAGCTTTATCAAGCGAAGAGGAAGGAGGAGAGCTAGAATCGGATGAAGTAGAAGGTTGGGGGGTAACTTTAGTATCATCCGGTTGCTGACTTGATTGCTCAGGAATCACAGTGTTCTGAACGACGGAGGTCAAGAAGAGCCATATTGGCAAGCCAATCGTCAATCCTGGAAGTGAAAATGTGGCCATATGAGGTGCACCAACATCTCCCCAAGAGGAGAAAGGACTAGGATTTCCTCCAAGGGGAGATCCTTGGTTGGTGGACTCCATTTTCCTCAACCTAAGACCAACGTGGGGATGGTGATATTATTCCAATTAAAATAAATTCTAGATGCTTTGACACAACTTGTTTTTCAATTTTTAAGAGGCGAGAAAAAACAAAAGATGACTCTAGTCGCCTTCAATTTTTAATGAGCCTGAAGTGACAAGTGCTCAGATGGACCTTTTCCTTTAAGGAGTCTGAAATGGAATGAAAGGGACTACTTTGGAAATCTAGACAGAGGGATTACCAAACCAATCGTAAAACTACAGAATACTTTTTACGGTACGGCAGTCAATCTTCCCAAATGTTGTGTTTAGTGCATTGCGATCGATAGGGCGGCAGACACAGCTTCCTATGGATAAAGGATAGAGCCTATTGTGGTCTCCCAATATATACTCGACGGTACGTGGGAGCACAAGTCTGTACTGGAACTTGTCATCTCAAAGAGGAGGAATCACCCAACCAACAGTGAAAGCGACAGTTACCAGGTTTTACGACGCCGGAATACGTCTCTAGCCTAGACTTCTAAATGTCGTGCGTTAGGTTCCAAAGCATTTTTATGTTCACTGAATTTATTTTACAGTTGATCTTTCTTAAGAAATTTTCCTTTCAGGTTCACCACGTGATGTAGATATAATTCCTAAAATGTAATCTAAGATGATAAACAATCATTTAATCTTCTTTTTGCAATGAAAATCCTAGCTACTAAAGAAAGAGAGATGATATTCTTTCAACATAGAGTAGAGAGCACACACTAGATGCATTGTCCTAAATCAAACCAACAAGCAGTCTAAATGAAAATGCACATGAATATATTTCTTTTCAGCTTTCTTAATGTGTGAATGACAAGAAGAATGCTAAGTACAAATCTGAATTATCTTTTCAAAGCGACAGTACTAACAAATTTCTATTCAAAAATGAAAGGAAGATAATGACGACACTTTGCTATTTTGAATTGAAAACTGCTTTCGACACTTGAAAAACTACTAATTCAAATCAAATACAAGAGTAACTTTATAATAAACCATCAAGAACAATAGAATTCTTTTCTTTGACTGAAAACGACACTTGCGACACTTCCAAATCAAAATATGACTGTTGATTATGCTACTTCTTTGTAAAAGAGAACTGAAAATGGCACACAATACATAAAAACATTCATAGTTCTTTGCACAATGGAGGTGGAAAGATGGAAAGGAAGGGGGTTTCGACAGTGGTATACTGATCATAGATAGCAAAACTCCTTAATAGAGCTGAAGAGAGCGAACACATAAACCAAAATATGAGAGCAGAAGAGGTCTTGTCTGATCAGTGCACCTGTAACACAGGGAAAGTGTGATGCAACACACCTACTGCACACAGGAGGTGCGATGCATCCAGATTCCCAAGAGGAAAAGGTGCGATGGTCCAGGGACGAGACTTCAATTAGGTTCTGGGTCACAGTTTACAACTCAGTTGAGGGATTTAGGCCGAGCAAGCGATGTACAGTAGATAGAAATCAAAGGGGCTGATCTAATGAGGTTACTGGAGCCACCACTAGGGCAATTATAAGGTTTGCAAATCGATTGTTCAGTTTATAAACAAAACTCGCAGATAGACTGAAGCAGCATTGATCTACTTTGCACTTGCATAGCAAATCCAATTCGAAGGCTAGCTGGCTTGACTTCAAGCTCCGTTTGTAAGTTTATAAAACAAACAAATATAGACAAACAAACAATCTATTCGCTCCACAGTGAAGTCGCCATTTTGTTATCGGGAAATCTAGCGTCCACTTGGAGCTGCTAGTCCCGTTAAGACTGGTAGCTATCTTAGAAACAAACAAACAAAACTACTTTCGTTTTCCTTTATGAGAAGTAGATAAGAGGGGAATGAAGAACACCAACCTCAGTCTTGTGCTTGGTTCCTTGCTCGTTTCCTCTCCCTTCTGATAGATCCTTATCGCTTTTCCTTCATCTACCCAGCATCAAAGAGCACCTGTGGAATCAAAGCAGCATAATATTATCAAAGAATACAGATCTACAATCATAAACAATATAGGACCAGATATATATTGACCACACAAATGCATATATCATCAATCATACAAGAATGTGGAGGAAAACTTTAATAGCTTTATTAATATCAAGAAAAGCAAAGAGGATTACAACCAGTTGTTCTGACCCAGCATCATCCTCCAGCTTGAAAGCCCTTCTTTCACCTCATGAAAATCTTAGATCACCCAACACTATGATATTCCACCAAGAAACCAACAACACTTCCTTACAAGATACAAAATTCCAGCCTCTGGATCTATAGGATGAGGGATCCATATATAGATGATTGGAGGGGGGTGAGTCAGCGTCTGGGATTTTGATTAGTGTCCTCTCTCTGATAGTTCTTGATTCCACTTGGAGATTGATGATATCCTACTCATCCCTGGGCGAATTCAGAGAGGCAAGTGTCATAGGAGAAGTTTTTGGAAGATTCTATGATCATCCACCTCGCAAATTGTCTCTGCCATTTGTCCACTCTTGCCCATCGCACCCTACAGAAGGGCTTTTCAGTATGCATCACACCCTTTACACTGGGCAGGTGGGATGCATCACACCCTTAGCACTAAGCAACCTATATGGCACAGTTTTGACCAGTTCTAAGCAGTTTCCTGTGGAGAACTTCTGGGAGATGATGTAATCAGCTGACCTTGTTCCTTTAGGGTGTGAAGCAACACTTTTAGGGACTTAGGAGCCCTTAGTTTATGGACATGTATGATTGGGGTTGTAGTGCCCAAAAATAACATTATCATGGTTTCTTTTGACTTAAGAACCTTTTGCTTGAGATCTCCAAAGGAAGAGTTTTTTTACTCTGTCAAACTCCTCTTGTGGTAGAGAATCAACCCCTTTGGTGGTTCCTTGCTCCAGAAACTTTTCTAGATCGAGATTCTCCCTCTCAAGAATTTCCTATAGATTATGGTCCTCCGTTCCAACCTCGCTTGGGATCATCTCATGGTCCCTGTCAAGTTCCATAGTGCTTGGCAGATCCTTCTTTAGTTTGTTGTTTTCAGGTATATCCTCCACGTTGTCATCTTTATCCTTCTCTGCAGGACTATCCTCCAGTACCTGGTTTGTTCCATTGTTCCCATCTTCTTCTTCTAATATCTTGAATCTGTTATGACTTGGTTGCTTCTCCTCATTGATTTTCTTCTAGTTCCTTTTCCCTTCTTTCCCTCTGCCTCCCACCTTAGTAAAGCCTTCAGTATCTTTTCCTGTGTTGGTTTTAATATTGCTCTCCATTTTGTTTAATGGGCAATCTCTAAAGAGGTGCCCGTGTTCATGACATTTGTGACATCTGAATGGGACATGTTCATAGTCCACTGCCTACACCCATTCTTCATCATATACTTCTAGAATTATTTCATCCAGAAGTGCTCCAGATAGGTCCATTTCTATGCATATTCGGGCAAAGGAGGTGTATTTTCCTCGCAGAGTCGCATCTGATATTTTTAAAAAATGACCTAGTTTATTGCCTATGGCTTTTAAGGATTCTGGCAGCCAATAATCTAAAGGTAGGGAGTAGAGTCTTATCCATACTGACACTGATGTGAATGTCTCTCGTTCTGGGACAAAATTCATCACCCATGGTCGCATGTAGAGTCCTGCAATATGGTCCTCCTTCAAGTATTATGTCTTTGTCCTCTAAGTTTGTGAACACTACTGTGAAGAAGCCCTTGGACCCAAGGTGAAGATTTATTTCTCCCTTAGGTTTCGAGTGGTTCTTTATCCATGCATGCAAAGCCTTATCTGTTAGCCATATCCCCATAAATTTGCATATTACTGCATATGCCGCCATGTGATCCTTATGCACCTGTAGCGCTAGATCACTTAATACAACCTGGGGTGTGATGGCTGACCTAGGTTTACAGAGTCCTGTCATATTCTTGTGCTCAGATCTCTGACCGCCTCCTCCTATTCTCTTCTCTCTCTTGACTTCCTCTCCTCTTATTCTTGTGATCTAATGTTTTTCTGTTTTTCTATGTTGGTCCTCCCCGCTTCTGTCTCCATTGGTTTCTTGAAGCGGTTCGAAACTGCATGACTGTAGGAGGGAGTGGACCCCCCCTCCTCACCCCTCCATGGTAACCAGCATTGATGCCCTGTTGCAAACCGTAGTTCAGCTCGCTTCCCCCGCAGTCCGTCCTTCTGATACCTCTTGTGTTCCGGTGGATGATAGAGATTTAACTTCCACACAATATTGTAAAATATTCTTAATAGTATTCACAAATCTCAGGGAAATTATGAATAATTATTAGGTGGATGATAGAGATTTAACTTCCACATAATATCGTAAAATATTCTTAATAGTATTCATAAATCAAGGATTGGGATTTATCTCCAAATTAATAATGACATTTTTATCCTTTTCGTTAAATTGATTAATTGAAAAAAAAATCATATGAAGAATTTTCATATGAAATGAGTTATGGTTTTTTGGGCATGTGATATTAATAGGCCATGGTATTGTAACAAAACCTATTTAGAGATTAAAAATATCCATGATAAAGTGGAGGTGGATCTTCATCGTTAAGAATCTTTTTACATGTTTTTTAAAACGTATATATGTTTAAGTTATATATTGATTAGTTTTATAACTAGTACAGGTCCATCTTAACTCCGAATCTACCAAGAGTTAAGAGGGATCAAATATATTTTCACTATAAACGAGGTTTGCACATCAAGATATTTGATCCCTAGTTAAGATAGATATAGGCTAATTTAATTATTAATTATAATTCTAAATATAGTTATAAATATAATTATAATTATAATTATAATTATAGTTATAATTTTTTATTTTATTTTATTTTTATGTAATTTGAGTCAAAATGTATTATTAATAATTTTCATTATTTTTATTTTATTTTTAAAAAATATTTTTATGTAATTTCACTAAGTCAAAATGTTTAACAGGACAAGACATGACAACATGTCTTCCATACTGGGTTGGAGAGTGCCTCTTGGTGCAATAATAATAATAGTTTAAAATGAAATTATTATTTAGTTGTTTTTTATGAATTTTTTAATTTTAGCAATGTGAGATGTATCATGAAGTAAGTTTTTTTATGTCCATCATGGATTGATGCTTATCTATTTTTACTAACCATTCAATATATATGACTGCTCTAATTATCTTTTTTCAACTATTCTAACCGATATAATAAAGAGAGTATATTTTTTTTTCCTCTTTAGATGTAATGGGGAAGAGATTAATCTCTAACCCTAATCTTGGTAGTTAAGGAAAAATTATTGAGCCAAAAGGTTCATTCTACCTTCCAATTCGAGGGCAATGTGTAATTTCGTCCATGCTCAACATGGAGTTGACATGTGTCCTTTTTAAAATAAAAATAAAATCTTCCTTAAATTAAAAAATAATATCAACTATAATCAAAATTAAAAACAAATATACATATTTGTTTGGTTTTGCTTAAAAATATCATAAAACGTAGTTCACTCTCACTATGTTTGCTTTATTGGTAGTTGATATTACAAGTCAATAAGAAGAATATATGGTAAAATTATTTCACAAACAAATAAAGTTGATATAATTTATATTTTCATATTTCAATTGGATATATAAATAAACCATTTTAATATCCATGTTAACATTTTAAGTAAGTAGTGTTAAAGTGGTACTATATTTTATAATACGTTTAAGTAAAACAAACCAAATATGTATCAAGTCCCTAAAGGGGTGTCATATTTGGGGGTGAATTGTTTTTAAGTTTTTCACTATAGAAGGGTTTGCACCCCAAGAGATTTGATCCCTCTCGACTCTTGCTAAATCTTTGGTTAAGATGGATCTATACTGGTTTTATATCAATTATTTTAATAATAACACATATGCACTTCATAATCATTTCTAAAAAAAGAAATAGGAAGTATAAAAAAAAAAAAAAAAAAAAGATGAAAGAAATTATGTTAAAAAGTAAGACTAATATAATGTTGTTGAGTTCGTCGCTCTAGAACATAGACTTGGAGCAGCACAATACCAAGGCTTTCAAAACTTTATAGTGGAAGGGGACCCTCATTTAATTATCAGAACTATTAAATAGTTATAGAATGGATCCAAGCTTGATAAAGTATCATCTTGCTAGAGACAAAAAATATATAATCATAATTGTTGAACTCATGAACTACAAGTTATCATCCCAATGCACGTGAGGTGAACTGGAAACAAGGTAGTTGAATTTCTTGCAAACATATGCTACTCAGATTCCATCTTCAACATGATGGATTTGTGGGATTCGCTTCACAATTCCACCTTTATCCCAATTGTCTCAATTTTATATCCAAAGATAAGGTGCATCTCTTTATAGTCTCAAACAATGCAAGGGTATATCTCCTCGATCGAGGTGTAAACATGTTATCAATAAAAATATATATATAAAAACATACAATTAATATAAATAATAATAATGATGATTAATGGTTAATTAACTAATAATTAGTATTGAAAAGGGATATCTCTATGGACATGACAGTTTATGAAAGGGTACCTACCTAACTATATATGAGGCCCTCAGTTGTAATCACATTGTTTCATATCTCTTATGTACTCAAACAAACACACACACACACACATATTTAGAATCTCTCCATTGCGTATATGAACTTTGTTCTTTACGTTGGATCAAGGCCACATTCTCCGATCGGACCATTGGCCATTACTTCTTCATCAACATAGTTATCGTTGTGATTGAAACATTTCGCTACAAAAATTTTGGAGTTTCTTGATTTTTCTAGTTCATGATTGAGGCCTTTAGCCATTAAAAAAAATCAAAAGACAAAAAGAAAAAAGTACATATTAAAATAGAAAAAAATAAAAAAAAATAAAAAAGATAGATATATATGTTAAATAAAAATTTTATTACCTGCTCTTGACTAGCTATCTTACATAACCAGAGACACCATATGACTTTTCCCATAGCATGGACGACCACAACCATCCAACCTGACAGCTGCTGCAACAAACCAACAACAATTGTTTCGCTGCCCATTGCTCAACTCGCTCACAGCCATCACTATCTAGTTGATACTTCTCCTCCACTTAGTAAGTTCCATTCAACTGCTCCACCGTTCCTCTGCCATTTCCGCTGGTTAAACTCACTACCATCTACAGCAACCCGTTGAATCTGCTATTGTCACAAGTGTAAAGCCTAGCCGCGATAATGATTTACAAATATCCCTGTGGAACATTTTCAATAAGAGGATCACCACCCTTGGTAGCAAATCAAGGTTTTTAAAGAATATAAAAATCTATTTTAAGTTCATTAATAAAAAAGTGAGCTATTAAACGGGGAATTTAATTAGATGTCAATATTATAAAGTGAAGGGTATTCAAAAATTTTATTTAAAAGGATTGATTAAAAAAATATATATTTTTTAAAGTACGAATTTAAAAAATAAAGTGAAGGATTTTCATAATTTTTTATTATAAGATTAAGGTTCGTAAAAGAAAATAGAGCGCCAATAAATTTTTTTTTACATATAACGTGAAGTTTTTTAAAAGCGGAGCTGAGTGAATTCAATTAGATAATCTTCTCTAATAATATATAAGAGGGGTTTAAAGAAAGAACACATTTAAAAGAAAGGAACCCTAATAATAGAGCATATAAAAGTGTTCAAAGTTCATCGAAGGACTTTATTATATTTTGGAGTAGTGGTTCTGTCATATGAAGTATATATAATCCTCAGTCAAAGTATTGTTTGATAAAATTATTGATGAACATAAAAGGGAGTCAATTATTGGAGAAATTTGAAAATGATGAAGGAAGTAAAAATTAGTTCAATAAATAAGTTGATATTTTGGATTAAATGTCCATTTTGTATATATATATATATATATATATATATATAATATATATTGTTCAATATGTGGAATATGTGGAAGATTATTTAGTACCAAAGAAAATCAAGATAATACATAGGCATAAATAAAAAATTTAGAGGAAAAATTCACAGGGTTTGAACCAAAGAAACAACACATCGAAAAGGAAACATAAAGATCTTGAAGAGATGTTTTATAATAAGTCAAAAAAAGGAAGAGAAAATTTTGTGCCTAAGGGACCATATAATAAAAAATTACTCAAAAAGATAAAAAATTCCAAGGTTAAGAAACATAAATTAAAGCAAGAAAATGAAAGTTCTGAGAAGAAATTCAACAAAAGTCAATCTGAGAAATAAGAATAAATTTTGAGCTTAAAAACCCTTAATAAAAGGTTATGAGAACAAATCTAAAATTTAAAAGATGGGAAAGACACTAAGAATAAAGTCAACAACCCAAAAAACGAAGAACTTCCTCGTTTAAAGAATCATATTCAAAATCTTCTTAATCAAATTAAGAAACTTAAGCATGACAAGAAATCATTGAAGAAGCCCACGGGGCTTTGGATTGACGGTGAATGGGTGCACTGTTAAGGCACTCCTTGCCATAGGTCACCGGTTCAAATCCCCCGTGGGTACTTAGGTTAGTCTTAACTAGAAAAAATAAATAAATAAATCATTGAAGAATAATTTCGAAGAACTTGTTGCAAAAGAAGCATCTAAATCTCCAAACATAGCAGTCCAAGTTGAAGAAAAGGGAACAAACATGGATTCCATTAATTTCAAAGTTTATACAAATCCAAATCCAATTGAACCAAATACATATTCATATGTTGGAGTTCAGTCGATGAAAATTCCAAGTAAAGATTGTGTACCTGAAGTAAATCAAGAAATTTCCACACATATGATAATGATAAATCAAACCAGAAGAACTCCTTATCAACATCCAAATCACAAGATCAGACATCTCAATTAGTCTGCATGTTTACAAAACTCAAAACATAAATAATAGACTTATGTTCCAAAAAATATTGAAGTTTTCACAATTCAACTGGGTGATAACAATTCATTACAAATTTCAAGTAATCGAAAGATTCCACAGAAGATTGATTTAGGATGGTGAAACCTCTTCTCAGTGTGACAATTTTTTTTATCACCCAGAGGATCCAATCATCATGTATCAATGAAGATGACAATTCAAATAACTCTGAAATATACAAAAAGATTAAAACACAAATAAACAAATGACAAACCTTGTCAAGCAATAAGCCTTGAGGACTAAGCTTTTTGAAGAGGAAAGCAATGTTATGAATAAAATATATATATCTATATCTATATATATATATAAAATAATAATAATAATAATAATAATATAAATAATAATAATAATGATTAATGATTAATTAACAAATAATCAGTATTAAAGAAATATGTCTCTATAGACATGACCATTCGTGAAGGGGTACTTATCTAACTATATATTTGGAACCCTCAATTGTAATCATATCGTCTCATATCTATTTTTTACTCAAATATATATATATATATATATATATATATATATATATATATATATATATATATATATATAATCCTATGATGGATATTATTATATTTCAGATATTTTGAATCTCTTTGTTGTATATACAAACTTTTTTTGTTACAAAACACTCTCAAAAGAGGGAAATGGATGGGGCTTGGCCCTCACTGCCATCTCACTCACATGATGAGAGGAAGAGGACCAACCCCTTTCCACTTGAGCAATTATAAATAATTTATTAATGGCATCTACCCCAACACACCTTTTTACCAAGACACACAAGGTGACTTGGAATATGGTAATTGTTCTAGTTTCTTCCTACCAAAGGCGTAAGTCTAGGCTAGCGAATTTTCATAGCGAGAGGCTCTCTGTCACCTCTTGAATTTTCTTCTTAAGCATTTCTATTTATTTTCTCAGACAAAGGGAGTCCCTTAGTCCTCCTAACTAGGCCACCCTTCAACCATTATTATTCACTGCTGCTAAAAACCATCAAATGGCTCACCATCTTGCAAGGATTGAAAACTTGCTCATGAAAGGACAAGGCCCTATTTCTCTAGGAGATCCCTGAGAACCTATCAACATATTTGCTTTTGTTTATATTGTTATGGCTTATTATATAATTTCCTTGTCTATTTGGGATATGCATCACTATATGGTATTATGCATTTATAAGGATCAGGTAGATATATTATATTTTTCTACTTTCTCAACTATCCATGAAAACCATGTTAGTTATGTCTCTAGAGTCAATCCTCCTACTTATGATGTCAATTTTGGTTCTAGTAAACTCTTCCTCTGTTACTGGTCTGGTTTCCCTAGTGGCAGACAATGGTAGAAGGTGTTATTGATATACTATATTTTTCAGTTAATCAATGGATTTCTTAATTTACAAAAATGAAAAAGAAAAAAGACTAAAGAAAGTTCACTTGATTGCACTGAGTGGCACTCTCCAGCCCAATATGGTATAGATGTTGTAATGGCTTGTAAACATTTTGAATAGATCAAAATAAATAAAAATAAAATCAAGGATAATTTTAGGGGCGAATGTTCGCCCTTTGGCGAAATTAAGGGGTTTTAAATTTTTAGTGGGCGAATATTTTGTATCATAGTACATTTTTAAAATCACCTTAAATAGCCCACCTTATTTTAAGGGAGAGGGTAAAAAAGGTAAATTTAGCCCTTGAAATTAGGACTTACAAACTTCCATTCGCCCATTTTCAAGAATAAGTTTTATTTAAGTGAATCCATTTGCCCATTTTCAAGAATAGGTTTTATTTAAGTGAATCCTATGGGCCAAATACCATATTTATAAAAGAGGTATGGTAAATTAATAAAAATATAAATAAATGAGAGGTATGGTAAATAAATAAAACATTTTTTATATTTACTCCATAAGTCACCTTATATATATGTAAGGGTGTAAACAAATAAAAATATAATTAAAGTGGAGGTATGGTAAATAAATAAAACGTCTTTTTATACTTACTCAAAAGGTATGGTAAATAAATAAAAATATAAATAAACTAGACGTATCGTAAATAAATAAAACCTCTTTTTATATTTAGTCCATAACCCTTGTTCTATTTATGAAGGCTCAAGAAAGAGGTTTTATTTAAGTGAATCCTATGGGCCAAATACCATATTTGTAAAAGAGGTATGGTAAATTAATAAAAATATAAATAAACGAGAGGTATGGTAAACAAATAAAACATTTTTTTATATTTACTCCATAAGTCACCTTATATTTATATTTACGAACACTCAAAAAATGGGTTATATTTAGGTGAAACCTATGGCCAAAATACTATGGGACAAATACCATGGACTAGATTGTTATTAATACCATGCAAAAAACCATTATTAACCCTAATATTAGAATTAATAAAAATAAAAATGGCACATGGTATTGACCCATGGTATTCACCAAAATGGCACATGGTATTGACCCATGGTATTCACCTGGAATGTAGCCTATTTAAATGGGGGAATTAAACCAGCATGTAGCCTATGCTAAGATTCACTAGGACTTTACAAAGTTTTATTATTTAATGAAAGACTCGCCAAGATCTTACAAGATTTTATAATTGAGTAAATATTTGCCATGCCTGGTGAGGGATTCGCCAAAAAATTATATATACATATTATATTATTGATAAAATCGCCTTCCATTTTTCCTATATACCATGGAGATTCGCCCATTTATTATATTTATAAATTTAGGGGGTTCTTAAAATTTTCCCTAAATAAATTGTAATTAATGATTATAATTATCAATAAAACATTTCAACTGCGTCAAATTACATAATAATGATAATAATTAGTATTATTATTATTATTACTACTAATTAAACTAGCCTAGATTCATCTTAACGACATATCTACCAAGCACCTAGAGGGATCAAATCTCATTAGATGCAAAACTCTTTTAAACTAAAAAGAAATTTGATCCCTCTCGGTGCTTGGTAGATATAGAGTTAAGATGGATCTAGTCTGATTGTAGGACAATATAGTTCAATCTCAATAATATTGGGCCTATCATCGTTAATAACTTATATGGTTGCATTAGTATAATTATCCATGTAAAATATAATTGGGTCAAGAGTTTCTCTCCAGCTCAGTATGTAAGAGATGCTATAATGTCATGTCCAGTAAAAATTTTATCTCAGTTAAATTACATAAAATAAAATAAAATAATTAATAATTAAAATAAATTGAGGTAAAATAATTAATTACAGGTATTTTCCCATGGTATATATATATATATATATATATATATATATATATATATCTATCTATCTATCTATCTATATATAACCTGCCTAGATCCATCTTAACTCCAAATCTACTACGTGTCCAGTGGCATCAAATCTCATGAGGTGCAAACCTCTTTTAGAGTGAAAATATATTTCATCCCTCTCGGTGCTTGGAAGATCTAGAGTTAATATGGATCTATGATAGTTTGTGGCAAGAGACACTCTCCAGTCTAGTATGGTAGAGATTATAATGTAATGTCTTCTAAACATTTTGACTCGGTCAAAATAAAATAGAAATAAAAATAAAAATTTACATTATTATTATTATTTTTATTAATTTTTGTTGGGTAATTAAGGTAAACTTGACTTGGTCAAGTTGCTGGTGGTTTTTGAGCTCCATATGTATGAGAACCCGTGGTATTGACCCATGGTATTCATGTGGTTTATAGCTTATTTAACGGGGAAATTAAACTAGCATAAATCCATCTTAACTCTGAATCTAGTGAACTTCGAGAGGGACCAAACCTCTTGAGATGCAATCCTCTTTTATAGTGAAAAGATATTTGATCCCTCTCGACACTTGGTAGATTTGAAGTTAATATGGATCCAATATAGTGGTGTTAAAAATACATATTGAAAAAAATAAGTATAAAAAAATCAATTTATTATATAATTAATTTATAATCTTATTTTCTTTTAGCGATAGTCACCTCCAATATCTCATCAAAACAAAATGTTTAAATAAACTCAATTACTAAAAAGTAACAAACCTTTATATTTTGAGTCACATCTATTTTTTTTTGTCTGAATAAGAAAAAACCAACATACTTATATTAGAAATTAAAATTTGTTTACATATGTATATCATCCAAAAATAGCTAAATATAGTCAAAACAGAAATATTGTTCTTCTAGATTAATCACACTAGTAATTTTTCAGGTCAAGGTTTCGAACCAACCAATGTGGTTCATCATCAAGATATAGATGAGGGAATTTGAGCGAAGCCTTCGAGATTGATAAGCGGACTGGAAATTTGAACATAGATGATGGGTGGAAAATTAGCAATAGTTGGACATAGATGATGGGTGGAAAATTCGCACTAGTTGGATTCCTATCCTGACTTCTTAGGTAGCTTTGTCCCCCATCTAAAATTTAATTTAATTAAAAATATATATATATATATATATATATATATATATATATATATATATATATATATATATATATTAATATATTATTAGTAGTAGTTTGGTCTTATTCCCTTCTATTTTCCTAGCTTAATTTGTGATTATTACATATAATTATTTACTTCTAGTTTAACCCTTTTCCTTTTTTATTTCTTTCTTTATTTCTTTCCTATTTTTCATTTTCCATATCTCTAGTTAATAATTTATTATTAATTAATTGAGGATGTTTTTAATATAATATATCTATTTTCTAGAGTTTAACATATTCTAATTTATATTTTATTAAAAGTCATTTATTAATAATGATATTTTTTATAATAATTAATATTTATTAAATATTTATGTTAGAATTATTTTAGAATTTGGAGAGGATTAATTTTGACCACCTCTAATGTTCTCGTGCACCTCTTCAATATTTAATCTCTTGGTTAGATCAAACTCTTCATCTATGTCTTGATGATGAACCACATTGATTGGTTTGAACATCGACCTAAAAAACGACTCATCACAATTATTCGAGGAAAACCACTCCACTTGAAATAAATCTCTCGTGGTTGGTTTGTAAAGGGAAATTGTTTTACATATTTTATATGCATATGAGTTTTGAGCTATTAATCTATTTCCTTCCAAGGAAAATAAACTCTTCGATCTTACTCCAATACTGTTACCAAAATAACTAGCACAAAAATATAAATTAAATGGATAGAAAACATGGATAGGAATCAATCCATGATAAACATCAAAACACTTAGTTCATGATACATCTTACCTTGCTAAAATTTAAAAAATCATAAAAGTTAACTAAACTATAACTTTCTTAAAATATAATATTTTAACTATGGAGATTCACTCCCATTTTATCATGGATATTTTTAGTCTATGAATATGCTTTGTTTTGCTGAGAGCACTCTCCACAACATTATGAAAGAGATGTTGTAATGTTATGTTATGTTATGTAAACATTTTTTTTTTGTAATTCTTGGCAGGACCATCCATTTTCTATTATATATATAAGGCAAATTTACACCACACAATTTTACCCGGTGGCCTCAACTCGCCCTGAGGGGAAACCAAGTCTGTTGGCCATCAGTCAGCATTATACACCATCCAAAAACAAAACTTCTTCAGTCTTTCTACCAAATCTAGATAAGTTTCGGTCTCATTACCACAAACTATATAAACTATGGCAACTGACATAAACAACTGGAAATTTAAATGCTATTTGCGTAAACAAAAACTAAGCATAGGAAGACTAATATTTCTTGACATTCTGCTCCTTAGAGTCTGAGGCTACTAGGGCAGGGTCATCAACAGTTTCTTCTGGCATTCCGAAGAGCTCCACAATGCAAGGGATGTGTCGATCAATATGGTCCATCCTAATGTCCTATTTGTGCAACTGAAATAGGATCTTCTCCATGTCTTTTTGTAGTTGGGAAGGCCTTTCATTGTAATTGCCATCCCCACAGAAATTTTCTCCATTTCTTTGCCTAGCAGACTTTTCATCAGAAAATACAAGTATAGGGTGTGCTCGAATTGTGTAATTTTCCCTCTTGTGGTACCCAGGTCAGGCACCATTGTTCTCCAGACTTCTATTTCATAATCTGGTTATAGTTCATGCTTTACCTGGTCTTCCCATTCGTCTATCAAATTTCAGATACCGTCATCTATTTTCCCCTTGTATGTCGGAGCCGCCTCAGCTATGAAGTGCTCGGCGGGCTTGTGACCCCTGGAATCTTCCATCTTGCTTGGTTGTTTGGTTGCCCGGGATTCTAGGCCCTTTTTACCGTGGCCACGACCACATTTTTCTGGAGCGATACCCTGTCGATTTGTAACATGTATACATTCCAACATTGTTAGTTTCACTATTTCATTCATCTCAACACAACACAACTGCAATAAGCATACTTCGATGCCATGCCTAGCCTGCGATAGGATAAGGTATCCCTGTGCCCACTAGTGGCCAGTGGAAGTGGGATTCGAGCAAGATTCCCCTGGTTTATTTCCATGCCTCTTACCCTTTCCAAGGTTTGGAGGTTGGTCACCCCCTTGCGGCCATGACCTAGCTCTCAGACCCATCTAGAGCCAGGTATTGATAGTGATATCATACCCACAAACCCTTGCCTCTGTCGATAATTTCCTGTCCAAGTTCTGCTCACCTCTCTACCTCTTAGGCCACCCAGGCTCCCTGAATGCTCCCTTATGATTTTGCATTGCCATTTTCCAGAGTTCGCTCAGCCAATTTCCCACCCTACTAGCATCCCAACCCCTTGCCTACAACTCTCCCTTGCCTCGCTCAGCTACACACAGTCGCCCAAGTGGGGCTTTCCCTTTAGTCCCTATACCCTCGGGCTGGTCGTTCAGGTCGGGTCTTGTTTCTAAGCTCCACTCAATATCAATCATGCCATAGCCCCAGCTTTTGCTTGAAAGAAAAATAAAAATAATATAGAGTCGAGCCATAGCTCCCCCTTGCCTTCCCTAGTTCCACCCTAGTTGAGCTAAGCCTCATTGGGGTGGCCTCATGCCTCTCCCTCCTCCCCAGCGAATCTCCCACCAACTTTCCCCTTGAACCCGACCAAAACTTGTGAATCGAGCAAGGCCAAGACCAGACTACATACCAGAGGGTTGTCGCTTGCCTACAGACTTGGTTGCTTCCCCTCCCTTTCGCTCTGTAGTTCTTTTCTTCTCCACTATACCATTCACCTTCCCTTCACGTCGAGTACATCTTCCCACTCCACCACCTTTCCTTATGTCCCCCTCTGCCACCTTTTCAGCCCACCTCCCATGCATTCAAGGTGAAGAACACCGCACTCCCTACCTTGAACATGTGGGTACAACTATAATGAATTCTATTGTATTGACCATGTATACTCAGGCTTGGCGCCTCTAACACTTGCCATCATCCCGATCGAGAGATGTTATGTAAACATTTTGACTTAATCAAATTACATAAAAATAAAAATAAAATAAAATAATAAAACTAATACACACACACACACTCTCTAAACTAGCCTAGATCCATCTTAACTCAGAATTTATAAAGCACTGAGAGGGATCAAATATTTCAAGGTGCAAGCCTTTCTTTTACAATACCATGGGCTAATAACATGGCTTATCAATACCACACACCCAAAAAGACTATAACTCATTTTTTATGACACTTGTTCATATAACATTTTTAAATTAATCATTTTAATTAAAAGGGCATAACTACTTTGGAGATAGATTTCATGTGGAATTCACTCAATGAATCTCTAGCATATCACATGCATTCATGGCATACTAAAAAATACCCTTAATTTTACTACATATTGGGAAATGCCTAATCACATTATGCAACCCCCTACCAATATGAACCCAATACACCTTATAGGTATCCATTTTTTCATTAACTTTTTTATACCCCTTTATATTTTTTCATTATCTTTGAGCTCCATTTTTATCACTGCCAATATAAAAACCCTTTACCCCCTATTATATTTTCAATATAATATGTCATTTTTTACTCAATATATATCCCCCAATATGAATGCATGTTGTATGGTATTGCACCCCTAGTGAAGCCCCTGTGATAAATTTCAACCTTTGATTTAGGAATACTACTAAGAATATTCTAGAATATTTTATGGAGCTTAAATCCCTGCCATCCACCTAATAATTATTGATAATTAAATTAAATTTTGAAGTCCTATTTCAAAATAGACACATGTAGGTGTAATTATTTTTAACCTAGGATATTCTTTTCAATATTTTCTCTTCTTTAATATATGAAAAAGTCCATAACTTTTATCTCTTTTTGAATTTTTGTTGTTCTCAAGAGTATTAACCTCATGTGCTTCAAATTCTTTTTTTAATGAAGTATTTTTTAAATATTCAATATTAACAAGTTGAATATCTTTCACTTTCAACTTGTTTAATTTTTTTTTAGATCTTGTTATATAATTTTCATTTTTTATTTGATTTTTTTATCAATTTAATTTTAGGTGACAACATCTCCCCAATAGTGAGTAGTAAAGCATGTAATTCTTAGTTATTCTAAATGTAATTACACATCTCCTTCATATTGAAAAAAATAATATTGAAATGTTTTAACAAAAAGAATATATATATATATATATATATATATATATATATGGATATATATATATATATATATATATATATATATATATATATATATATATATATATATATATATATATATATATAAATATAAAGTTTTATTTATACTTGGCATTGAATTTTATTTTCATTCCATTTACTTCATATTAACTGATAAAAAATTATA
The DNA here is from genome assembly GCA_031772625.1 of Pinus tabuliformis. NCBI lineage: Eukaryota > Viridiplantae > Streptophyta > Pinopsida > Pinales > Pinaceae > Pinus > Pinus tabuliformis. The sequence continues at coordinate 1,099,752,275 of CM062819.1, forward strand.
ACTTAAGAAATCTAAGTGCTTGGTAAATTTAGGTCTAAGATGGATTTATTCAATTTAATTTTTTAGATGTTGTCACATAGTTATTTGATTATTTTTATGAGCTTAACTTTACTTCAAATCATCTCCCCCTATGTGGGAGTGTAGAGCACCTATATACTTTTGATGCAACACATCATTGAAATGTTTTAACCATAATAAATATCTCTCTCTCTACTAAGGCAGAATTGTTTTTTTTTTTATTAATTGCCTTCAAATGTCACGTGTCAACTTCATGAGAAGCAATAAATGAATTACATGTCTCGCTCATACTGGAATGTATAAAGCAGGTGGAATAAGAATAAGAATGATATATATATATATATATATATATATATATATATATATATATATATATATATATATATGTAACATTGATATGAAATTTTATTATTTAAAGTGCTCATTAAAATATTTTATTTATCACTTATATTGGAATATAATTTTTAAATGTTATCTTTCAACTTCATGGTAAACACAAAAGGAATTGTGCATTGCTATAATGTCCCTTGTATATAATTTGACTAAGTTTCTATAAATTTAAATTCAATAAATTCACTATAATTTTTTTCTAGAAGATTCAACCATAATTGAGAACATTATTTAAGAAATTGTAGAGAAAACATTGCAATCTCCAACTATTTTATTTATAAATGAGAAAGAAATTAAATCAACTAATCTGGAAGGAAATTTGATGAAGAATTTTTCCCAAAAATTCTTCACTTGACTCAAATTTTGCAGCTCTTTCTCCACAACCAATTATGGATTCATCTCTCTTGAAGAATGCAACGAACCTACTAGAACCATAGCAATTCGACCCTCTGGAGAAATACAATTTGGTCCTCTAATTAACAATGATTTTCATCTGAATCATTAAGTCAATTTTGAATCTTATAAACCCCATGAGGAATGAAACTTGGCCCTTCTAGAATAGGAAAATTTCTCTCTCTTCCAAGAATAATAATTTTTCCCTCATAGTTGTTAATTTGGCTCACAACAAAAAGGAGAAACTCATCCCCTGCAGCACAATAATTTGGCCTTCAGTAAGGAGAGACTCTGCCCCTACAACAAAAGATAATCAACCTCTAGACAGGAAGAAACTTGGCCCCTGCAAAACAATAATTTAGCCTTTGGACTGGAGTGAAATTAAACCCTTGCAATACCACAAATTCAACCTCTACAATGTATGCAAATCACCTTTCTTGAATGAAGAATTTGATCCTAGTGAAACTGGCTATTCGACCTCTATAGATATATAGATCGATCTCCTCCTTTAATATGAACTCAGCCTCCTTGAAACATTAACTTGACCTCTTCTACAGATGACAATTTTATTGATAAGCTAGGATGACCCAACAATCACTGAAACCAATTTTCACCATCTACTGTGTGTATTTCAACACCAAAACTAGAAATACTTGAGGGTTTTCCCTCTCACAAGATACTCAAGTATTCTCGATTCATTAATCAAATATCACATTCCATTTTCCTCAAGTTTCCTATTATTCTTACATTTTTCCCTCTCCAAAATACCATGGGTGGAAAAATAATACCATGTGTTACTTATTTTTCTAAAGTGACTTTACCACCCTTTATTTTATTATTAAGATAATCTCTACTAATTAATATTTTGACCCCCATTTTTCTTATCAATAACCTACTAGGATCATGGTAGGTTATGAATTCGCTTTTCTCTGCTACTATGGATTGGAAAGTGACATTACAATCCTCCCTTCTTGAATTGCTTGTTCTCAAGAAACGATAAGCTTGGATGTTGTAATACCTGCTCACCTTCCCATGTGGCATATTTTATCGGTAGACCCTTCCAAAATATTAATTACTCCATGATAATTCGGCTCCTAAAATTCCTTTCTCTTGTATCCATGACCTCTTCTGGAATGAGGACCAATTTCCCCTCCTCATCTATTGGTGGAAGTTCTGTTGTCACCTTAACTTGCTACACAAGTATCTTTTTCAAGAAAGATACGTGAAGACATTATGCATATTTATTTCTTTCGGTAGCTCTAGTTCATAAGTCACTTCCCCAATTTTTTCATCATGCTATAAGGCCCATAAAACTAGGGCTTTAATTTTTTAGAGCCACTCTTTTTCAAGGAGGATTGCTTTTACAACTAAAGCCTTAGGAATACATGGTCTCCCTCCTAGAAACTACACTCCACCCCATGAATATTTGAATATATATTATGCTAATTTTGGGCCATTTTCAAGGTCTCTTTAATGATTCTAAGAATACCTTGACTCTCCTATAAAAAATCCCTTGCCTTTGGTGCCCTGTAGTCACCTAATTCCATCTCAATAAATGAGGGAGCGCCATATCCATAGAATACCTTGAAAGGATTCATGACAATAGATGCATGATAAGTAGTGTTGTAGCAATACTCTCCAAAGTCCAACCATATGATCCATGTCCTCTGTTGATTGACCACATAATTTCTAAAATCTCCTTCCACCCATTTGGTCTCCATCTGGTCAATGGTCATCTGTCTGCGAATGATAACTAGTGCTTGGGGCTAATTCTGTGTTGACCAAGCTAAATAGCTCCTACCAAAATTCACTTAGGAATTTTATATCTCATTCGCTGACAAGGAGTCAAGCGAAGATTTTTTGGGAAAAATTCTCCATAAAGTTTCCTTCCAAATTAATTGATGTAATTTCATTTCCATTTATAAATAAAATAGTTGGGGCTCATAGTATTTTCTCTACAATTTATGGAATAATGTTTGCAATTTATTGTTTAATATTCTGGAAAAAAATTATAGCGAATTTATTGAATTTAAATTTCTGGAAATTTAGTCAAATTATATACGAGATATATTATAGTGGTATTAGAACTATACATACTGCTAGCTTGCAAGATTACCATAGCTAATGACCCCATGAAATAGAGAACTTTTGACTTACGAAAACAAATAAGGGGAGAAAAATCCCTTATCCAAGATCAGAGGAAGAAGAAGGAGAAATGGGATATTGTGAGGATCAACCTTGGAAAGTATCAGGCACACTGTTGAATGATTTGGATAGAGGACAAAAGGAGATGGTCTAGACAATGAAGGCTCTCACTCAATCTATGGAAAACACATAAGGAAATCAACTTAACAATGGTGTAGGATTTTCAAACAAGACATTACTTGGAGGATCCAACAGTCATCATGTTGAAGCCAACAATACATCTAATCTAGTCCCCCCACAGGTAAACAAAAGCACAACCAAGCCATTTATGCCGAAATTCTTGGGAGATGGAGATTTATTAGATTATTTAAGGGAATATGAAGCATTAGGAGGAATATTTTCATGCAATCATGTCACTCTTGTATTATTGCACCATCAAATATTAAGAAAGAACCAAAGATCACAATCGATGTTGGGAAAATAATGATGTTTCCAAGAAGGTGAGTAAGATAAATATTCCTACTTTGAATGGAGCATCCAGTGGTACAACTTGAGCTTGGGTCCATAAATTAGACAATATTCCAACGTAACCCCATGAGAGAGTTTGAGGCTATCCATTACATTACCCTACACTTGGGAGGTGAGTCACACAAATGGTGGTACCATGGATTGACCACCCTAAGGCACTCCAATATCTCTTCCTACTTGGATTTCACTAGGAGACTTATTCAAAGGTTTGATAAGAAAAATCTAGAGCTACATTTAAGGAATCTAGCACAAATTTTTCAAATTTGGATTCCAAATAGCTATATCATAGAATTCTAGAGATTATCAGTAATGGTGAATAATATATCCCATGATTGATTTGTGATGTTGTTCTTGGAATGGATAGCTAAACCATTATGTGGATGGGTCAAAGAATTTAACCCCATTGTACTTTGGAATGCTATATCCTACTTCAGGATGCTATATCTTCGACGAGGGATATGGAAGATGTAGTACCAATGAAAACACATGCCAAATTCATCCCTTTGCAGAAGAACAAGAAAAATAAGACATGGAAAGAAAGGGGTGCAATAGAAGAAATATGAGATGTGTTGAGGAGGAAGAAACTTTATTTTAGCTACAAGGAACCATGGGCTCCTGCACATAGGTTCATGGGTAAGGGAAAACTCCACCTCATAGAAGTAATATTATATAGTGAGGAAGTGGAAGAATGGAAAACGAGTCACGAAGAAGAGAATAACAACAATGAAGAGCCTCCACAGATGGAGACAAAATGGGGCACTCTAGCCAAGCTCTCTTGTGTTCCCATATATAATACCTTCCAAGTTTGAGGAGTTTTGTGAGGGAAATGTGTTATTGTCCTCATTAATGGTAGATCTACCCATAATTTCATAGATGTAGCATTGGTAGCTAGGAGGCGCTTTCCCACTATTCTAGATGAGGGAACGAGTACTCTATTAATTTGTGTATTTTGGGAGGTACTCCAAGCCCTAGGGTTCAAGGTTTGGAGGGAAAAGTTTCGAAAGGGTCACTTGTAGGCTTGAAACCCAAGTATGGGGTTTTACACAAAATCGTGTTTTGGGCATTTCCATGAGCACATTTCTACATGTGATGGCATGAGATGATAGAGGGTGGAAAGGAGAATCCAATACTTTGTGAATTGTCAAATTCCGGCTGGTAGAAGTGGATATATGAATTTTTAAAGGCAATTTTTTTGTTGACACCATAAGTGTCAAGGTCGGCCTAAGGTTTTTTTAGGCATATGATAGTTGGAAGCCCCTTGTGATGACGTTTTAGAAGCCCTCCTTCCTGGTATATATAGGAGGTGATGTGAGGACTATTCCTCATCCATTCAAGCAACACAAGATGTCGTTAAACAACTCGATCAAGGGAGAAGGGAAACTCTAAAATAGCCACAGCCAAGGAGGAAAAATAGCGAGGAGGCCAACGCATCTTTGAAAGAGATCGAACTGCTATTAGGAGGGCCAAGTAGTTGGGCTAGAGGGCTGAGGATGAGGGGATAAGATATGGGTTGTTTTAAAGGTTAAATGTGGGATGGAAACTTTGTCTTAGTAGGACGTGGGTACTGGGAGCTACCTCTGGTAGGCCACAGGCCATAACCCCACACGAAAGGCCTCACGTGGGACTGTTTTGGGGCTAGATTGGGCCCTCATCAATAGCATGGAGGCAGGGGAATTATACAAGGGAATACTGTAGTTTTTTAGGGACGTTGGGTGACTTGGTTAAGGGTTGTTGCAACTTGTAGATGTCCTAACCAGTCACAGTTAGGAACAACAGAAAAAAGAAAATTTAGAACAAAAATGTATGTCTTGTGTTGGGTCAAGCAGTGACCAATTTTGGAACATAATTATTGCAACCTATAAGTGCCATGTATTAAGGTCAAATTGGGCAGTTAGAGACCTCAATTAGGAGAAAAAATTATAGTGAAGTATTGGGAATCATTGGTCTGGTGGAGGGTAGCGTGTTGATAGCCCAAAGTATCCCTAGACAAGTTGTCTTGAAGTGATGAAGAGGAGTTGAAGGCTAGGTGAAGATTGGTGCCAAAGTGCAATACCTTTATGGACAAAGGTGATTGCTAGCCTGACATATTGGAGCTTGGGATTAGGCCTACCCAGAGAGTAGATTAGATCAGCCCGTGTACATGCTACAGAAGTGATTTGCAGTAGTGATAGGTGGAATACATCATGGATTCTCGATGTGTTTTCCTTTGAAGGACTAAGGGGAAGCTAGTGAGCAGTATGGGTGTGAAGGACTGACAGGACAAGATACGACATTGAAGTTGCAGTGAAATTTGTCATTGTATCTTGTATACCATAGACTATTGTATTATTCAAATTTGGTTTAATATAACGAAGATTGGTTGTAAATTATTGTACAATATTTGTTAAAATTGGGTATACTTTTGTACATGTGATTTACTGCTTTATATTTTCCATTGTGCAAAGTAGTTCCTATTGAGATTCTTGGTTTGGTAGTGATTTTAAGATTCTAACCTAGACCCAAGATCGTGGAAATTCAACATAGTATTAGAGCATGTCTAAGCTACTTTGGAAGACAATGAATCAGAGTTGTGCACAATGAAGTACAACTTAACATGGAGTTGGTCACATTTTAGGTGACAATGTCAAAGCTACAGGGTCGTATCTGGTATGAGGATAGGTTGGAGGGGTTGTCCAACTATAGTCCATGGAAGGAAAGGATCAAGTTGGTCTTGCAGGTCAATAGGATTTGGGAGTTCATTAAGAAAGCCATCAAGAAGCGAATTGACCCGAAGGACTTGAAGTGTACGAGGATTTGGATACGAGGGTGTGATTGATCATCCTCATTTGTCCGAGAAGAACACCGCACATGAGATGTGGATGGCTCTTCAAAATTTGTTATAAAATAAGAACGAGAACTAGGTATTGGTATTGGGGCATAAGTTGAAGTCCACCAATATGATAAAGGTTAAAGGTGTGACTTTGTATCTTACAAGGTTGTCTCAGGTCAAAGATGAGCTTGTTGGCATCGGTGTGACTATTTTAGATGGAGATATGGTTAGGATTTCCTTAAAAGGGTTCACCGAGGAATGGAAGCCCTTCATCAAAGGGATCATTTCTAGAGAGAAGCTGCCATACTAGGATAGGCTGTGGGATGACTTCATTCAAGAAGAGTTATGAGTCTAGGATATTCTTCCAAAGAAGAAGACGTTCAATGATGACATGGCACTTGAAGCACGAATGAAGGATAAGAAAAAGGACTTGAGTAAAGTCAAGTACTTCAACTGTGTTGATATGGGTCATTATTCGTCAACATGTCCGATGAAGAAGAAGGGAGATGACGAGAAGAGGAAAGGAAAGAAGGTCCTCATTGTTTCCACTTCAGTTGAGATAGATGATCTCACCAGGATATTGGAAGAGGAGGAATTTTCTATGATCTCTCATTTCTCACAGGGTACTATCGATGAGGACGAATGATACGTGCATAGTGGTGCAACAAAGCATATGAGAGGGTGACAGGAGCATATGATATTGAACTATTTAGCTCATGTTTTAAATTTTCTGAACTAGAAGTTAAATGTTCTACTTACCAATATCTAGTCAACTTACAAAGCCTTGTACATTTGACCATCCATAAAAATCATAATCCAAGAACTAGAGAAGCTCCTTCTGCTCTGTTAAACAACTCTTGTCCAAATCCTAAATGCAATGATATCTCATTCCCTCATGATGAATTTCTTTTCATCCATGACCTCCCATCCTTAGAAAATGAAGATCCAAGGCTCACTGAGATGTTTAGTAAGATGCGACCTACTGGTATGTGACCTAATGTAAAAATCCATCCAAACCTGAAATGTACAAATTTTGTTCTCTCATGGAAGGATGTCCAAAGTACAAGATTAATGCAACCTAGATGAAAAGCATGCTAAATTGGGATCTATTTTCACATCCAAATTCCAATGACTTCAATTTAACAACATCCATGGAAAAAAATAGAATATTTCATTGGCATGGAAAGAATACACGAATCTTACAAACTCTTGGATTTCTTTCTATGAATGGAAGAAAAAACAGACCAATACAAAAATACAAATGTTTTTTGGAGAAATATCCAAAAAGCACCAATGGATAGCTTAAGATAGTTCATTTTTGGACTGCTTTTTCAATTTTTTTGGCTAGATTTCTCTTTCTGAGGTTACAGTTGTTGTTTGATCGGTTACTTTGTTTTCTTTGTTAGAGGCTAAATTATTTTGTGTTGCAAGTGAAGAGTCTCTCCTACTTGCTAGAGGCTAAATTATTGTGTCGTAGGCACCAAGTTTCTCCTTTTTGGTGGGGGACAAATTAGTACCTCTGAGGGCTGATATATTATTCTTGGAGGAGGGCAAAAATTTCTTGGTATAGGAGGGTTGAATTGCATTCCTTGCGGGGCTAAAAAGAGTCAAAATCAATTTAACAAGTCGATCACAAATCATTTCCATTTAAAGGGTTGAATTAAAGTGTTGGGCATGGAATCCCCCCACAGCATGTTTTGGGGCTCAAAGCCCAAGTTTTGGTCAAAGGTTTTGTAAGACTCCGCAAATTGCGGGCGCGGAGCGCGATGTCGAAAAGTGTGCAACAAGAAATGCTAAAAATAGAAACTGCTAAAAATAGAACTGCTATAAATAGCCTGGCTATAAATAACAATTCAACCATTGGAGATATTAGCAACAACGGGTGAAAAGTGAAAGTGCTAAAAATAGATTTTCTAAAAATAGCATTTAGGGATCCCTTCTTATTTTAGTCAGTCCCTGGACTAAAGATAGGAAGTAAAATTCGAATTTGATATCAACAACAGTTTGAAAATTAATTGATTATTAATCCATCTTGAGTTAATTAGTTAAGGAAAATCAAACTAGATGTCTATTGAGTCTGTGAGCTATATTGTTTGATTACAGAGAGAGCAGGATAGCTTGAGAGCTGATTATTTTCATAACTTGAACAAGATTTCCACTTGTATGATAATACATAGTTGGGGTTTTAGGCTGGTGCTTTCCCCAATGATATATATTTTATGTTATGGTTGATTACTTCTCATTCTCAATGATATCTGTTCATGCTTGATGACGCTCATATCTGTTTAAGCTTCTGCAAAGTTTATGGTAGAAGTAGATCTAGTATTATGCCTTAGGACATTGCATATATCAGGAGATCTACAGTGAAAATTCTACATGGTATCAGAGCAAAGGTGATCAAGGAAGAACATTATACAAGCAGAAGAAGTACGAAGTTTGGTTTTTGGATACTGAATTGAGTTCTTATCACATCTATTTCACTGAAGGCATTCAATGGTTTAAGACTCGAATATGCCCTTGATGGTAGTTTGAATTATATAGCCTGGAAGGATCGCATGGAGGCAGTATTGGAAGATAACAGCCTAAAGGACTTCATTGATCAAGAAGTCCAGAAGCCGACTGATGCTACTCAATTGGTGGAATGGAAAAAGTGTGTGGCTAGAGCAAGGAGAATCCTCCTAGAGGGAGTTCGAGATCACATTGTCTCGAGCCTCCATGAGAAGGAGAATCCATTTTCGATGTGGAAAACATTTAAATATCTTTATCAGAATAGCAGCAATTAGAGGAAGTTGGCGTCGAAGGACAAACTTCGAAAGATCAAGTGCAAAAAGGGTGGCACAATCTCTATGTTCCTAAACAAGCTCACCACCTGCAGGGATGATCTTACAAGTGTAGGGTTCGTGACTGCTGATGATGACATAGTGAGTCTAGCACACCTCAGTCTTCCAAAGAGCTAGCATAGCTACTAGGACTCGGTTAATGGAAGAGAGAAATTGCCAGATTGGGAACAACTTTGGTTAGATCTAATGCAAGAGGAGATAAGGCAAAGCACCAGGGATGGATCTTCATCAAAACAAGATGATGAAGAAAATCTAGCTTTAGCGAGTAAAGCTAAGAAAGGGAAAGGGAAGGTGTCCCAATCCAAATCTTCTCATGGTGGGAAGAAGGTTAACAAGTCAAAGGTGTGATGCTTTCACTATCATGAAGTGGGCCATGATGCTATGAATTGTCCATAGAAGAAATCCAATAAGGGTTCCTCAAAGGCATTTGATGGTGATGCACTAGCTTCACAGTTTGAGCTGGATTTCTCACTTGTCACATGCATGGTTTCATCCATGGTGGGATGTGTTTGGTACCTAAACAGTGGAGCTGCTTTCCACATGTCGAGTGACAAGAATATTTTCAGTACATTGGAGGAGAAGGATCTCCAGATGCGGATTGAGATGGGCGATGATGGAAAGTACTGTGTCTCCGGTGAAGGTACAGTTGTGTTTTAGAGGGAGCATGGTGCTCCTATCACCCTATCTACTGTTAATTATGTACCAGGTTTGAAAAAGAATCTTGTGTTTGTTGCTATACTAGAAGATAAAGTCTATGATGTAGTCTTTAGTAAAGGAAAAGTTTTCATGAGGCATATCGGCATTGGACAGACCAAGCGAATTGGGATTCGAGTAAAGAATCTCTACAAGCTGTAGGTAGAAGACTGTGATGCACTGAGTTCCAAAGCAGAGGTGGTGCAAAGCCAAGATGTTGGTGAGTTGTGGCATAGAAGACTGGGTCACTTGCATAATGGGGCCTTTAAGATCATGCAGCAAATTTCTACCAGCTTACCCAAGGGAAAACTGGAGCAAACAGATACATGCAAAAGATGCACCGTGGGTAAGTATGCGAAAGCTTCCTTTCAGGATCGGGATAGTAGAGTTGGAGCAATCCTAGAGTGAGTTCACTCAGATGTATGTGGATCATTCTCTACAGCTTCCACTGCTAAGCAAAGGTACTATGATATTTTTATTGATGATTTTTCTCGTAGATGTTGGATCTACTTTATGCAAGAGAAGGATTAGACCTTCTTGAGGTTTTGTGAGTTTAAAGCCTCGGAAAAGAAATAATCTGGGAAGAAAGTAAAAGCCTTGCATAGCAACAATGGTGGAGAGTATGTTTCCCAGTAGTCTAAAGACTTCTGTGCTGTAGAAGGAATTAAACGGGAACTGATGGAACCTCATAACCCACAACAGAATGGGGTGGCCGAAAGGAAGAACAAATCTATTGTGGGAGCAGCTTGAGCAATGTTGCATGACCAAGGCCTACCACTTCATCTGTGGGCTGAGGCATGCAACACAGCAGTGTATCTTCAGAAAAAAAGTCCTCATCGTATCTTCGGGATGAAGACACCTATGGAGGCCTTTTTAGGGAAGCGACCAGATGTGAGTCACTTCCGCATCTTTGGATCACCAGTTTTTTGTCATGTGACCAAAGATGCTCGAAAGAAGCTAGACCCAACAGCTGAGTTGGGGATACTTGTGGGGTACGCAAATACACCCCACAACTATTGTGTGTTTTTGCCTGCTAGTCAGAGGACCGTAGTGCGCAGGGATCTGAAGTTTCGACGAGTAGAGAGCCATGGAGTGTCACTTGAGAGGGAGCTCAATTTGTATGGTGATGAGGAACTTTTAGTTCCAGAGGAGGAGGAGCCTCCTAATGATGTGGATCAACCACATGTAGAGGATCCAGTAGTGGAGATCACCACTTCTAGGGAGTCTTCCAGAGACGGGCGGAAACACTTGCAAGAAGCTGACAGATTGATACTAGATGCCAAAGAGAATGTGGGGCAGCCATCCTCTCAGCGCAGACAAAGGATATCTCCTAAGAGATACACTGGCTACATGGCCTTGGTTGGGGAGTGTGTAGCGACCGAGCCTTCTTCTTTTCAGGAGGCAGTGTAGAAACCAGTCTGGGTTGATGCAATGGTAGAAGAGTACGATTCTATCATACGGAATAGTGTGTGGGATGTCATCCCTAGACCTGGGGACAAGTCAGTGGTTAGTTCCTGATGGCTTTACAAGGTAAAGCAGGCAGCTGATGGCAGTGTTGAGAAACACAAGGCAAGGCTTGTTGCTCGAGGTTTCTCACAGGTTGATGGGATCGATTACGATGAGACCTTTGCTCCCATAGCAAGGTACTCATCTATGAGATCGATATTAGCTCTATCATCTCAGATGGGTTGGAAGATCCATCAGATGAATGTGAAGATGGCATTCCTCAATGGGAATATTGGGGAAGAGGTATACATTGAGCAGCCCAAAGGATTTGAGATGTTTGATCGCGAGTTGCATGTCTGTCGACTCAAGTGAGAACTGTATGGGCTAAAGCAAGCACCTCGTGCTTGGTATACCAGGATCGATAGATATTTCACTGGGTTGGGCTTCACCAAGATTGAAGCAGATGTGAACCTATACCACATAATGGTAGATGGGAAGCCATTGATTATTGTAATTTATGTCGATGATATGATTTTGACAGGTGATGACCAGCTGATACAGTATTGCAAGGAGGACCTTGCAAGAGAGTTCGAGATGAACGACATGGGCCTCATGCACTACTTTCTAGGCATGAAAGTGTGGCAGAAATATGGGGAATTATTTGTGTCTCAAGGCAAGTATGCCAATGAGATACTCAGGCGCTTTCACTTGGAGAAGTGGAAGCCCACGCAGACTCCTCTAGCTGGGAACTGGAGGAAGGAGGATGCTACTTCAGGTGAGGTAGTAGCTGCTACTATTTATCGGCAGCTAGTGAACACATGACCCAACTTATGCTTTGCAGTGAACCAGCTGAGTCAAGCTATGGTTCAGCCTACTAAGTTGTTTTGGAAGGTAGTGAAACATGTGTTGAGATATCTTAGAGGCACTACACAGTATGTATTATGGTACATATAGACAGAGGCAGTGATGTTGCAAGGCTTCACGGATGTGGATTGGGCAGGTAGTCCATCAGACCGGAAGAGCACTTCTGGAGGAATCTTCAACCTTGGTCCAGCTGCAGTTTCTTGGTACAGCAGGAAACAGAGATCAGTTGCACTTAGCTCAGCAAAGGTTGAATACATGGCTACCAGTCAGGCAGCATGCGAGACCATTTGGATGCGGAAGATTCTAGTGGGATTGTTTGGTCATATGATGGATCCTACAGTGATATACTGTGATAATCAGAGTTACATAAAACTCTCTGAGAATCCAGTATTTCATGACAGGTCCAAGCATATAGATATTCGTTACCATCATCTACGGGACTGTGTGGTCAAGAGGATCATGATGTTGCAGTATGTTTCGACTGAGGAGCAAGATGCAGATATTTTGACTAAGGCATTGTCAGAATGCAAGTTTGAGTTCCACAAAGACAGGATCGGGGTTACTGATAATCCCTTTCTTGTTGAGAGGGAGTGTTGAAAAGTGTGCAACAAGAAATTCTAAAAATAGAAACTGCTAAAAATAGCACTGCTATAAATATCCCAACTATAAATAGTAGTTCAGCCATTGGAAATCTTAGAAAGAATGAGTGAAAAGTGAAAGTGATAAAAATAGATTTTCTAAAAATAGCATTCCAGGATCCCTTCTTATTTTAGTCAGTCCCTGGACTAAACATAGGAAGCAAAATTTGAATTTGATATCAACAACAGTTTGAAAATTAATTAATTAATTCATCTTGAGATAATTAGTTAAGGAAAATCAAACTTGATGTCTATTGAGTCTATGAGTTGTATTGTTTGATTACAGAGAGAACAAGATAGCTTGAGAACTGATTCTTTTTGTAACTTGAACAAGATTTCCACTTGTATGATAATACAAAGTTTGGGTTTTAGGCTGGTGCTTTCCCCAGTGATATATCTTCTATGTTATGGTTGATTACTTCTCATTCTCAGTTATATTTGTTCACGCTTGATGATGCTCATATCTGTTTAAGCTTCCCCAAAGTTTATGGTAGAAGTAGATCTAGTATTATGTTTTAGGACATTGCATATATTAGGAGATCTACAGTGAAAATTCTACATGCAAAGTATAGGTTAAGTAATAGGGTTGTTCACCCTAAAGTATTGTACTGTAATGTAAAGTCATGTCGGCCTACCCATGGTCCGTGGACCATGGGATTGTATAAATAGAGCGAGGCTCTAAGTTGTAAAGATGGTGAAGAAGAGAAGAGAGAAGAATACAAATGGTTCGAGCATAGAGTAGGAGTCTAAGTGTATTTGTTTGTAGTAGTAGGAAGAGGCTCTGCAGCTGAGTGCACAAAGGCCTCGTAGAGTCCGGAGCTGAATGCGTGGACCCTTGCAGCTAAGTGTGCAGGGCAGTGTCGAGTCTATAATCTTAATCGAAGAATAATAAAGAGAAGTTGATTCCTATTTCTATGTATCTGCTTGTGCATTGCCTTCTTTACATTTATACTGTTTTATTTATCACGCGCACTGATATGATTACTGAATACGCTGTAATAATCATTAATCTTACAGAAATAAGTTAAGTGATTGGGTAATAACAGATTGAATAGCAAGGAACTTGGGTATTATACGAGTTGCGCCCCGAGTAGGGCTGCGTGGAAGCAGCATCGCAGGTTGCGAAGGAATAGCAAGTGCGCGTAGCGACATGTGCGTAGGGTCAAATTGCGAACCTTCGGAAGATCATTAGACATCCTCAGGGTGCAGAAACATAGTTCTATCACCCTCCCATACTACTTTGGGTGAGACCTCATTCTGCACTCCACGAACTGTTGCCGAAAGGGCCAGTAGTACCGAGATTTTCTTGGCTAAATCACCTCTGAACTTGGGTCAGGCCCATACAAGCCAACAAATAGTTCCATTGCCAGGATTGGGATCTGCATAAGGGATGTATGATGTCGTGCCACTAGAATCCAACAAAGAAAGAAATTGAAGAGTGGTTGGACAAGAAGATTCACGAGTTTGCGACGAAGGAAAACAGAACTCTGCGAGTATCTTAGGAACAGTGGTTGGAGCACTACTTGTATATGGAAATCCACGAAATTTTCTTTGCATCCTTTCCTTCTAAGCTATATGAGTGGATCACAAAGTTAGTAGACAGCCAGGGAAGGTGTAGGCTCGACAAACCAATAGTGTGGACTTCGGAATTAGTGCGCAAACTAGAAGCGTCAGGAGATAATATCGCATGAGTTGTGGACCATTGTCTCGACCAAATAATAGAAGGACTTATCACAGAGTTTGCAGTAGACACGACCATTAGCTACAGTGAGGCGGAGTGACGTTTCCTCAAGGGACCACGAGGTAAGTATATTAAATCTTTGAACATTTGGATCAAGATGTTGTTGTGTGAAAAGCGGGTTATGCGAATAAACTAATGTTTGGAGCTACACGAAGTGGGAAGATCTATAGAAGCGGAAGTAGTGAAGAGTTGGAAACCAGTCCCTTAATTTCACCCTCGCGGGAAAGCGAGGAAGAGCTCATGAAAGCTTCTCCGGGAAGGGCAGCCAGTCTGATAAGGCAGCGTATTCTGTGTTTACCACCTCAACCCACACTACCACCCATCTCACCCTCCTCACCTCCATCTCCACCCACCCCACCTCCGCCACCACCACAGTTCAATATGGTGAGTGCGATAAAACTACCAGTATTCAGAGGAGTGGGGAATGAAGATCTAGACCAATTATGGTTCGTGGTAAGAGTAGTATGGGAAGCACAAGGCGTCATGGATGACAATATTAAAAAGGCTACGATGGTGAGTGCACTGTAGGATCGCACATAGGCTAATGACCACCCAAATGGAGGAATTGTAGAGATCCAGGCCATGTTGAGCAAAGAATTTAGTAGGCCAAAATTAGAAACACAATCAATCATCGGGTTTAAGGAGATCGCGATGCTCCCGGGCGAGACCCCCTGGGACCTGGACCAAAGGCTGAAGAGTATGATTCATGAAGCCAATATGACATTGATAGATGGACATCACTGTGCATGGTTTGTGGCATCACTTATGCCACACTTAAGGACGGCACTGTCACAACAAAAAATTTCCTCCCAGGCCAAAGAATTGGAGATGGGAGTCCAAAAAATCCACGCGCAACTGTAGAATCTATGTCTGGAAATGAAAATTTTGAAATAGGACAGGACACCTCGGTTGGAGGCGCACGAGGAAGTATGGTGCATAAAATGAAAAGGCCAAGGGCACAACAAGGACCATTGTCCAGTGTTTGCGAACTACTTGGCAGGACGAGGGCCGATGCCTTTAAGACCAGAGGTACAGGTAGGGCCGAGCGCAGCGTCTGCACTATGGTGCACGATCTGTCAGATAGGAGGAAAACACACTATGGATAGTTTTCATCTGTTGCAGAAGTATACGCAGACGTCCCAGCAATTGTTTTGTAATTTCAGCAGGTCGGTAGGCCATGATGAACACACCTGCCGAAGCTACGAACTAATTATGGATTAGACTCCTACCTACAGGGTGCAGACTGAAGCGCGAGCCCTTGACCCAAATGGAGGGATGGCGCGTGCTAGATTTCAGAGGCACAGTCGAGGTCGAGGTAGAATGGGACCAGGAAAGGATCACGGAAAACTAATTTGTTACAGTTGCGGGGGGGTAGGGCACTATGCCCGCGATTGTACAAACCCAACAAGGACATCATGTTGGTATTATACACAGTTTGATCATGAGGCAGAAGACTGCCTTTCACTAATAGCGAGGATGCGCGAAAAGGGGGTACTCTAGCCCCCTCCGACTCAGAATTTACAGAGGATGAGGTCTGAGCTGCGCGAAGAAGACCCGAATGTAAACATAACGCTTAGGAGCAGTATGACCATGGGAGATGATAACGGGAAGCAGCCAGAAGAAAGTGGGTGGGTTTGCAAGACTCCTACAAAGGAACCAAATTTTCTTTAGAACGCGTGAAGAAGACATTCATGGATACTAAGAAGAGCTTCACAGAGGCCTCCACTTCAGGTAGTAAGGATCAACTAGAACTAGGGATGGATCCTTCAGTGCTCACAACCTTTCTGTAGACATGCATGAAACTGTTGCACGACAGCAAGGCAGTCAAAGGACTAGAGGAACCTATCACTAGGTGCACGGGGTCAGGAGAACCGTGCATGGTCCGAAAACTTGGAAAGAATGCATTGCACATAGGAAGGGAAATGAGGTTGACTATGAAAATCGACGAGTATGAAATGGATCAAGTAATCCTAGATCTGGGTTCAGACGCGAATGTACTACCAAAGAAAACATGGGAATTCATGGGCAAACCTACGCTACAATGGTACCCTATTCAATTACGAATGGCAAACCAACATAAGATTTTTCCCATGGGAAGATTGCAAGGGGTAACGGTAGATATTGAAGGTGTGAGTACGCAGCTGGATTTTGAAGTGATAGAGATTGTCGATGACAGTAATCCTATCCCACACTGCTAGGAATAGACTGGGTCACCGATATGAACGGAGTCATAAATCTGAATAAGCGCAAAATTACCTTTGAGAAAAAGTCACTACGTGTAGTAGTACCGCTAGATGTAGCTGAAGGAGCATGATACACTGAACTAGTGCGCGACGATGATAGTGATGACGATCTCGATTGTATTTACAAGATAACTGCGCGAGAATAGGATTAGGTGAATCCAACTTGCAGATGGAAGGATTTCGTGGGAGCACAAAATCTCCTGCACTTCGGATTCAGACAATGAAGTAGAACGATGGCAGAATCGGCTGCACAAAGTAACAACACTTAATTGCAACATGATGATTAGATCACTGCTTTGCGTGAGGACAGAGGCAAGGGAGCTGCTAACATATGATGGATTAACAGTGGTGGATGAATTTCTGAGAAAATTTGAAAGCACAGTACCAGAGCAGCAGCTATTCGATGCTCTGAAGTGGGCACTGCGTGCAACACCTGCATGATGGTGGGGTATGTTATGGCCTAAATCTACCTCAGGTTGAGAAAGGCAGGTCTAGGGTAACATCAAACCATGCTTAACCTGGTATCTAGCCCTACCAGGTCGGGAGAGGGTTCTCTCCTTGTAAATCTCAAGAAAATATGGCAAATAATGCTGGAGATGACTAATGTAAAGACTAATTTTAGGCTAGGTATATGCTCATAGGATTTGATTGAATTTTATGGTGGTTTGTTGGATCAGATGTGAAAAGCAGTTTTGGGTCCGGGGAATGAACTCAGTCTTGCAGAGGTTTTTGTGGGGCGAGGTAGGCAAGTGCTTTAGTACTTTGAATTAAGTGAAATGGAGAGTCTTAAGACTGGTGAGGAGTTGGATAGGGCATGGAAGTGTCATGAGTCTTCTTCAAACAATATAAAACATGTAAAGCTAAATAAACCATAAGGTAGAGCACTGAAACATCAATGAATTCCACCTTTACACTTGATTCATTTAGTGATGTAGAAAAAGAGAGATAATGGCACACATAAACATATGATAACTTGATTCACAGAAGAAAAAATAATACTAAGTCACCTTGACACAAGAATCCCACAAAATGTTGCAAACCCTGGTCTATTTCCTTGCCAAACTGCAGAAATGTTGTACAATAGTGCTCAAGGCATCCACAAGAGTCCAACCCTTACAAACAACTGGAAAAAACACATGATATAGACCTCCAAACCACCTGTGCTATCCATCAGGGGTCGAATCCATGAGAAGGGGAGTGGTTTCAACCATATCTAAACTAGGAACACAAAAATAGGCAGTGGAACAGCTTGCCTCTAAAACTTAGGAAACTGATTCATTCAACTCCAAACCACCTACAACTGATGTATCTAACTTCATGAGTCAATTTTTATCATTATTACATAATAGTACATCAATTTACATCATTTCACATCATGAATTTGACCATAAGAGAGAAAAAGTCAAACTAGAAGAAAACTAGGCAAAAAACAGAGCTTTTGAGCAAAATTAGCACTTTTTCATCCTGTGTGTAGTGCCATTTTTCTGTGCATAATGCTTTTTCCAAGCTGCTTTTAGAAGGCTTCCTGAAGTCCAAATTAGGTGCAAGATAGCTCATTGTAAAGATTGGTGAGTCTACTTTGTGGAACAACTTGAATTTTTGGATTTGGAGTTAATTTGCCCCTCCAAAAATGGAATCTCCCAAGACTTCTTCCTGTGTGGCAAAAAAGTGGCAGAGAGGGCACTTTTTGAGTGTTTTTGGCCCTTTTTGAGGCCCAAAACTTGTCAAAAATTCCTAGCAATTTTGAGCATGCATAAATTTTCATGAGGAATAAAAAATGCAAAGTTTGCCTCAAATGGAGGTCCCCATCTCATGCATAGCGCCGGTGGCGCTACGCACCTGCCGGAAAAACCTGTTTTTTGCCTGAAAAATTCAAAAATGCCAAAAATTTCACCAAATTTCTTGAAATTTGGCATGAATGATCTATGTTAGGTGCTATTCTGGGCCAATGAAGCTTCAGCCAATATCTTGAGCTTATCATGCTCTTTCTTGCTCTTCAAAGTTCTCCTTAACTTAGCTTTTAGGCTTCTTATCCTCGTTTTACAAATTTTGTTCCAGGCCAAATAGTGATAAGCCATGTGGCACAACATCTTTTTCTCCTTGTTGGCTTTCTCAAGCAACTTCTACAAGTGAATGTTCACCTTCTCCAACAAATATTCCCAGTCACTGTCCTTTTGTTCAATGGATGTCAACTTGCCCTTTGCCCTCTTGGACTTTTTCTTGTTTTCTTTGATGACTTGCAGCTCCAGGCGTTCTTGTTTGTCGGTAAGCTGCTTGTTTTCTTGCTCAAGGAAGTTGATAATCCACTTAGCCCTCTCAAGGTTAAGATATAAGGCATGGATGTTAGCTTCTTTCTCTCTAATGACCTCCTTGAGTCTTGAAGTTTGGGAGGTCAAATCAGTATCCTCCTCCTGAATCAAAACAAAATCTCTCTCTTGACCTTCAAAAGACCCTTCATCATGCAAAGGTTGTTTTCCTTTATCCTGTACCTGTACTGGTGAAGAAGAAGGCAAAGGCCATTTCACCCTAGGTGAAGATAGCATTTTCCTGTGGTCTGGTGAAGGAAATGAGACCCCTTCCACCCCAGGTGTAGATAATACTCGTTTGGCAGCTACAAATAGTCTCCTACTGCCCTTTTCATAAGTGAAAAATACTGGCACTCCTGTAGTTTGAGTCTCATGAACCTCTGGCTGATTTGAAGGCCCTCCTTCCTCTTGAAACACTGATGGGGTCACCTGAGGGCCTTTGAAAACCTCATGTGAAATGAAGGTATCCCAAGAAATATTCAGTAAGCTCAGCTGATGCAAAACAACAATCTTGATCAATGAAAAATGATAAATGCTACTGAACTGCTGAGGAAGAGGTTTCCTTTGCACCAATGTAGCCATCTTCTCAATATTTCTGCATATGAAATTGGGGAGGTTCATCATCCGCACTCTAGTGAAATGCATCAATTATCTAACATGGTAAGTGTACAAGTGAGAAAACCTCCCTTCACAGGTGAAGTATTTGATAATGAGCTTCATGAGTGGAGCATAAGTGTCTTGTAGGTATCTGAAAGGAAAGACCCTACTGATTTTCCTTTGATAACTAGCCTTGATGTAAGGCTCATAATGCTCTTTGCCCACAAGTTGTCCTTTGTTCCACTGTTCACCCACATTAGGAATACTTGTTGCTGTAGCAATACTTTCAGGTGTTAGAGTGAAAGATACACCAGCTAAGTTCATCTGGCCATTGTGAAGATGAAGGACAAATAATCTAGCAAGTTCATGGTTTTATTTCACCCTCTCCACCATCTCACAAAACTGGTAGCAAGACTGATGTTTAAAGCATGTTACTGCAAGAGGGAAATCTAGTAACTCTGTGAGAGTGGTGGGCTCTTCCCGGATCTGTTTTCCTCGCTTATGTGGTTTTCTTGGTGCATGTACCTCTTGGGAAGAATCACTCACAGTTTCCTCATCCCTTTCATAAGCTGAATCTGTTTCCATACTTGCAAATGTGGAGTGTAGAATGATGAGTATGAAGAGATTTTCTTGAAATATAGGTGACCGTTATTTTCTTTTTTTGGGATTTGATAGGTTGACTGATAATATAAGTGAAAAGGAGGGTTTTGATGATAGCAGTAGGGTTTTTAGGGAATGATAGGGTTTGGGGAATAGTAGGAATTAGGTATAGGGCTAAGGGTTTGGTGATAAGGGATAATATGAGTTTCAATGGGAGAGGGAAAGGGGAAGAGAATTAGGGAATTTTTTGTAGGGGGATAGGATGTGGGAAAATCATACAAGGGAGTGAAAACAGTAAAAACAACAAAACCCTAGATAGTTTTGTCAAGGAAACTTTGAAGCAACTAGGGTTTGATTTTTCACCATTCAAATCACTATGATGGATGACAAAAGCTCTTGCTAGGGCAGATGAGAGGGTGTAATTACTTCAAGAGATGATAACTGCAAATTTGGAGGCTTGGAAAATTGATGGAATGAGTTTTTGAGCTTAGATGACAGATGCACTGCGCCAACGCCTAGGTGCGCAACGCACTTCCTGTGCATAGCGCTCGTTGAAAATCCTTTGGAAAACATGCGTCCAGTGTGTAGCGCCTGGCAGGTGCGTCGCGCTAGTGCCCAAGTGCGTCGCGCCGATGAAAACTGGAGTATTTTGCTGCAACTTTACTTGTTTCTCCTCAAATGTGATATTTCTTCTTTCTCTCTCTCTTTAGCACAAAATGAGGTCTTCTAACACAAAGGAGCATTTTATATACATTTGGACTCCAATTTTTCATTTATAAAAAACCCACTTTCTAAATTTCCTTTTCACTTTGCTTTTAAAAACCCTGTTTTTGCAGTTTGGCTCTTTTTTGTCATTTGATGAACTGATACTTGGATGTTTTTTGTTTCTTGTGCAGGAGTTGGAGTGCTGGAGTTTGGCAAGGTGACCAAGGGCTGCAAATGATGCTTTATTACATATGAAAACAATAAAATTACATAATCTTTTTACATGAAATAGAAAAACTTTGTTTTCACCTCAAAACAGAGTTTTGAGGTAAAAACCCTTTATGGAGCAAACCATCAGTAGAACATATCATTTTATGAACTTATTAGACATCCTCATGTGCCTGTTCACCTCTTATTGAGCTTTTGAAGACCATGGTGGCAAACCCTAGACCTAATGAGACATGAAAACCCTAAAATGACTTATGCAAGTGTAATGATAAAAATGACTGTAAATGACCTGAATTTGTGAAAATAGGCCAGCAGATAAAAACCATGAGGGAAATTTGATAATGAACCACTACCATCAGTTGATCCATGACCTAATGGAATGTAGCTGATCGGATGAGACACCTAATATGCATGCAAAAAGAGAAATTTTGATCACTGATGGAGGGATGAAGATACCGACACTAACAGGGTACACATCAAGGAAATTTTGAGGACTGGTGCAGATGCAGAAGGATGATGCACCTACGTTTTGGAAAACCCCAGATCTGAACGAAAGGCAATCAGCAAGGGCAGAACAGATTACGCGCCCACCTTTCCCAATGGGTACAGACATATGCTTTACAGCCTGCACAAGCACACACCACCCCCAGAATAGGAAATCGGAACAAACCACAATAGTAGGAAAGGCGACGTGTGCTACCAATTCTCCATGACGAAGCATTCGATAGGGTTTGCAGAGTACTGAACAAGGTTCACTAGGCGAGACGAACTGATTGGGACCTGCGCGTGCCAGCAGTTCGATGGACCTATAGGACCATGTTGAAAACCTTGAATGTGGAGACGATTCCAAATTTTTGGAACAGAGTGGAGACCGTAATTGCTGAAGAGAATACAAAAAAGAATCTACACGTATTGGCTCCCGCAGTGGTGACAGTGCGCGGTGATGAGGAGGAAGAAATAACACGTCTATGCGATGTCAAACAAATAAGGATTCGGGAAGCCATCCGGTGAGGGAACCTTAGACTTCGTGAACTTGAAAAGGACCGGGTACGATTGAGGAAGAAAAACATTTGGATGGACGCTGAGATCAAGGGGCTAGAAAACGAGATCACGCAAGCATGTCTTGTCAATAAACCAAGGATGACAAAGCAAGATACGGATGATCATACCACTGCATTAGAATATTGTTGCCGAGAGTTTATGACTCTGCTACCATGGCTAGGACGCACCTCACCAAACATAGTAACCAAGGGAGCGCACTACATATAGCAGAACGTGCGGCGCCGGCTGTCGCGAAGGCGATTGAGGAATTTCTGCGGACTATTCCGAAAGGTGAGTTGAAGCCTCACACAGGTGGTACAACCACCTGACTAGCCATAGGGAGCACAGTCTCAGCTCTCCAGGCAGTTGAAAGAGAGCACGGGACTATAAAAGAGTCTATTTCAGAGTTGCACGATGAGGGAGGTGTGCGCAGAATCAGCATGTCACAACAGTCATGACTGCGCACAGGAGGTTGAGCTGCCGTGCAAGTAGGTCGGGAAGTGACTGTTGGTGTCACTATTCATGACAAGATGTCTGATTTAAGGTAAAAGGGAGTGGGTGTCGGGCATTTAAGACATGAATTAAGGGCAAGATTTGGGGCAATCTGCCGCCAAGAAAGCATTGATGGCCTAGACTTGGGGGAAACGGTAGAATTTGAATTCAAAAGGCGCTATAAAGCTCCAGGGGATAACTATGAGACAACACTTGTTCATTTGAGATTTTAGCAGTTGATTAGAGCACAGAGTGTTGAGCACCAAGCAAGATTTGAGCCCTGAAGTTTGTGAACGACCACAAATAGCTCAAACAGGATGATGACTACCAGGAGAGTTTTGGGCTCTGCAGAAGGTACCACTGATGAGGCCGCATAGAACCCCATGGTACATGATGTTCTCGGAGACACTGGGGTCGCGCCGGAAATCCTGAAATTGCCTCAAGCATCGAGGCCTAAGAAAGATAAGCAAGCAGTGGGACCAGTTCGCATGTCCCCGAGGAATCCACGGTTCAGTAAACTCTTAGTGGAAGAATAGGGCAAGGTTGTCACCATTGAGACAGATGATGAGGAGGAGGACCTACAGGCTCTCGTCGATGAGATAGAAGAAGTAGAAGACATGGAAGAGGAAATCCATCCGGTGCACTCTTTAGTGAAATTTGTCGAGTACTTCCCTCTGTGGAAAGGGAAAACCAAGATACCTAAGGACCTGGATGCCACTAAGAGTGCACTCCAGACCCCACTCCTCCCCGATGGAATTGTGTTTGAGGGCTCACGCCTGGGTCACATGCCCACAATGAAGTTTGAATATTGGGACCTCGCAGACAGTGAGAAGTTCCCACACTTAGAGATGGAGAGCCTCATGAAGCAGAGCACAGAGGGGCCAGTCACAACACTAGAGCCACGAAAATGGCTGCACGATGTGGAGAAGGTCAGATTACTTCATCTGCTATGGATTCCACACTTTCACCGCATGCCTATCACTATTTTCATCATCAAGAAGCTGCTTTGCCTGGTGCACGATGGGTACTTATAGCTAGAGGAGCCTACTTCCATCATGGTGGGTCTGATCCATAGAATTTCTCAGCTCCCCTGTAAAGGAAAGGACCCTGTGGTGATAGCAGGAAAAAGAGGAGCTTTGGCGCTTGCGGAAGCCATGAAGAGAAAATAAAAGCTTGAGAAGAAAAAGAGGGGTTACAAAATCAGCAGCATCAAAGATAAAGGGGTGCATGTAGCCACCCAACTCCTGGCTGGGAAGGTAATGAGAAAATTTCGCAACGATGAGGTACTAGCGCCAGTAGTTACGCTGGCCAAACAATGCGCAGAGGGGGTCCAATTCAACTAGGCTGATTTCCTCTATGAGTTCTTGACCAACTGCAAGGAAGCCCAGGAGCAGGGCAAGACCTTCCACTACGTATGGTTGCTCTTGTCCATTTTACTGGTAACAGGGGAACTGCCCGAGGACAGTCATTTCCCTATCATTAAACAGGACTTACCAGAGGTTGCAAAGTACGCGTCGCTCTAGGCCACCAAGGACACAAAGAGGATTCGTGAGACAAAGATCTTCTGGGTGCTCATGTAGGTGAGCATCTAGATGTGGATCAATAGATGGCCACGCCTGTCCCCCACAGTACACAACAGTCTGCGATCTTTGCAAACTTCAAGGTGGACATGCATAATGTTTACATCAAGGTGTGTAAGGATCTGGCGTAGGAATGGACCAAGCTCCCCTTCATTGCCATTGATGATGCAATCTTTTTAGTGTTATAATCATGGCCCCCTGAGTAGTGCACCCCGGATCTGGTGGAGCTAGATAGAACAGCAGCACAGAAACAAAAGGATGAATCCAAGTTGCGTGTCACAAAGTTGGCCGAGAAAAGGTGTAATGAAAAAGTAGCCGTGGAGGTAAGGGCTATCTGCGAGGCAGCAAGGGTAGTCGCGAAGCAGACAAATGCTGCTAAAGAAGCAACAACAGCGCAAGAAATAGGGGCCACCACAACACGGGACAAGGAGGGCCAAGACTTGTCTATAGGACAGGAAGCAGAGGACACAGAAGAAGGCGTGGACCTAGGCACAACTTCCACCCAGCTAAAAATGCCGTGCGTCATAGAGAGATCAGCTCCACGCAAAAAGGTCAAGGCATCCAAATTGACCATCGACCTGATCACATTAATAGAAGGCAACCTCTACGACATCGGTGGCACATTTTACGAGGTCACCAAGGAAGCGCTCTAGGAAGCCATGTTGGAGCAGCGGATTGTGTTGGGGGCCCTAAGGGCACAACTGCAAGAACTACAGGTGTGGCTCCCATAGGAAGGAACCATAGCCACCTACAGTGCAGCAGGCACATCAGCAACTAAGCAACCACTACGCGCAAAGATGGCCAACACCATAGTGCTACCGAAAGGAGTGCTAACAACAGACAACGGGGATGACAAAGCCGCGGTGAGCAAGATCAAGGGACTTGGCCTTAATTTGGCTGCCCTTCTGTGAGACACATCGTACCAACTACAGGATGGCATAACAGCAGAGCTCCATGGCAGGGAGGGTCACGCGATTCAGGTGATGAGTGAGCAGAAGATTAACATCGAACAGCTCAGCCTGTAGCATGACAAATAGGTGTCACAGAACCAACATATCGTGCAAATAGTTGATGAAGCATGTCGATGAATCCCAGAGTTGTTCATCGTCACATACCTACCAACAGAGATGTGGATCCATTGTTTGGCAAGTGGAGTCTGAAGCGCACGCAAGGAAACAATGCGAGTGCAGCAAGAGTTAAACCTCAAGATTGCTGAGCTGCGACTGAAGGTGCAGGCTTCCACTCCTCCAAAATTTAGAGAGTAGTGCATTAATGCTATTCAAATAGGACGGGAAGAAATTTGACGGGCGGTGCAGGACTGTATTGGTATGTTAGACCAATCCTTTAACGTCCTCACATCCTTGCAAGAGAACCCCAACATATAGTGCCTGGAAATAGAGGCATGTGAGCTTCAGGAGCAGTATGATAATGTAAGGGGAATTGCACAGATAGTCATCCTCACCCAATGGTTGGCAAAGATGTAGCAAGCAAGAGCACTGAAATATCAGGTGGATGCCGCAAGACAGAAAGAGGCACTTCTCAAAGCGCGCGCCCGGCCATGGATTGATGACGCCTTCACCATTACGGCAGATATTGAGGGAAAGCTTGCATAGATGCAGGGACTCTATGTGCTAAGGTAGGTAGCTGATCCTCACAAAGAAGCATCGGAAGAGCACATGCAGTAGGTCTAGCAAACCATAGAACAATGTGCCGCAGACCTCCGAGCAGTACGGGACCAGTTGGAGGGGCTCTGCACCAAGATCGCCACACAAACAGAGTGACTTGAGACGAGTCATGATGATTGTGTTGGGGGCCTATTGGGCATGGAATCCCCACACAGCATGTTTTGGGGCTCAAAGCCCAAGTTTTGGTCAAAGGTTTTGTAAGACTCCGCGAATTGCGGGCACAGAGCGTGAAGTATAGGTTAAGTGTTATATACATATTTGGGCACTGCAACCCCAAACTCATATGTCCATAAACTAAGGACTCCTTAAGTCCCTAAAAGTGTTGCTTCATACCCTAAAGGATCATGGTCAGTTGATTACATCATTTCCCAGAAGTTCCACCTGAAAAACTACACAGAACTAGCCAAAACTGGACCATATAGGCTACTCCATGGACAAGGTGCGATGCATACTGACTGCCTAACTGACCAGGTGTGATGCATACTAAAATGGCCTTCTGTCGGGTGCGATGAGCGAGAATAAACAAATGGCAGAGATAGTTTGCAAGGTGGATGATCATGGAATCTTCCAGAAACTTCTCCTGTGACACTTGCTTCTATGAATTCGCCCAGGGATGAGTAAGAGATCATGAAATCTCCAAGTGGAACCAAGAATTATCAGTGAAATGAAACTAATCAAAAATCCAGAGCTGACTCACACCCTTGCAACAAATCTATAAATGGATCACTCACCTGAGAGATCTGGAGGCTGGAATTTTGTATTTTGTAAGAAAGTGTTGTTGGTTTGTTGAGAAGAGACATTGCATTGTTGGGTGATTTTCTTGTTCATGAGGTGAAGAGGGATTCTACAACTGGGAGGATGATGCTGGATCAAACAGCTGGGTTGTAATCCTCTCTTACATTACTATTAATATAGTTCTTTGAGTTTTCCTCCATATGATCTTGTATTTATGAATCTTATTGTTTAAGAATGCAATTGTATGGTCAATGTGTTTCTGATTCCATATTGGTTATGATGTTTTAGATAGAGATGCCTTGATAGTTTGTTGTTACTTTCACTCTACAGGTACTCTTTGAAGTGGGACAAGTAGGAGAGGAGTGGCAAGTTCTATCAAGGAAAAGAGAAATCAAGTTAGGATCAAAGCGAAGGATCTAGGTTGGTCCTCTATTCTTCTCTTCCATCTATCACACTTAAAGGAACTCTTAAAAATCTTTCATTGTTTGTTTCTAAGATAGCTACACGTCTTAGCACTTGTCACTTAAGGCTCACTAAAAATCAAAGGCGACTAGAGTCACTTTTAGCTTTTTCTGGACTCTTAAAAATTGAAAAAGCAAGTTGCATCCAAGTGTCTTTAAAATGTATTTTAAATGGAATAACATCCTTGTTCCTATGTTGATCTGACATTGAGATAATGGAGTCTACCAATCAAGGAATCCCCCTTGGAGGGAATCCTAGTCCTTTCTCCTCTTGGGGAGATATTGGTTCCCCATATATGGCTACATTGTCCCTTCCAGGAATCACAATCGGCCTGCCAGTATGGCTTTTCTCGACCTCTGTCATTCAAAACACCGCAATTCCTCAACAATCTAATTAGAAACTAGAAGATACTGAAGTTACCCCTTCACCTTCTACTTTGTTTGTTTCTCCTTCCCCTTCTTCCTCTTCGATTGGTGAAACTAGTGACACTAAAAGCCAAGTAACTAAGAAGAAAAAGAAAGGGAAGGAGAAGAAGAAGAAGCCGGTTAAACAAGGGAACACCAAAGCATCGTCTGGCGAAAATCTGCACACTAAAGTTTCTAAACCAAAAACTCCATGCGCAATTTTCAAGGAGAACCATTACCATCGAGATTTCCCTTGCATCCCATGGATCTTGAGAGAATGGTCTCCCCGGTTGCACCATTCGGTGTCATCAACCCCTGACAGTCAGGTTGACAGCGCACCATCAACTAGTGAAAACGAAGTCAATCGACAGAAAGGAAAAGTTAGAGTTCCATGTAGGTTATGTGAAGGTGATCACACTCTTTACCGTTGTCCTTTTCTAGATGAAGCCAAAATAATTTTGGATAATCGTCCTGCTTCACCACAGCAGCTTCCACCTAGATACAAGAAACTCTTACCAAGTCCTTCGCTAGTTGAAAACCCGATTGACATAACTCAATTGTCGATCGAACCACCTATCATTGAAAGTGAACCTTCTGAGTCCATACCAGATCAAAGTCAACTGGTCGAGATGGAAATCGACCCAGTCTTTCCTTCAAAAAATCCACCTTCAGATGATATAGTTTCCAAAGAGGATGAAAACGACACCATTCAAATTCTTTTTGTCGATATAGAGTCTAATGAACTTGGGGGAAATCCGCCCATTCCTTCACCACAGGAAGAGACCCCCCCAATTCATGAAACTTAACCAGACATTTATCTGATACCTCCTCTGAGCAATCTAGTTGTGTTCTTTAACTAGAATCAACTAGCGAACCTCGCCTTCCATCTAATGTACCATTCTGAATCATAGTACAAGTTTACAAAATGATTGTGTATAGCACAATCATAGATAAAGGAGCTTCGGTGAGTATCCTTTCCTCAACTGCATGGAAAGCACTTGGTTCGCCATCGCTTTTGCCTGAAAAAAAAAATTGTTGGGCTTCAACAAAGGAACCAGTCGACCATTAGGGATCCTTCCAAAGTTGCCTATAACTTTGAGAAAGAAAACCGTTCATTTGAACATGATGGTAGTCCAAGGTCCACTATATTACAATCTACTCCTTGGACGTGATTATATATATAGCATGGAAACCATTGTCTCCACATTCTTTCGAGTGATGTGTTTTCCACATGAAGGCAGACTGGTACAGCTTGTCGACCAGCTTTCATTCCCTAGTTCAAACATAGCTATAAATCAACCATCATCCCTAAATGGCCTCTTCACATCAAAAATGTCTCTTCCATCTTCATCCCATCCACCTAATTACCGCGGGTAGTTTGGTGAGTGTGGTGAAGATTAGGGGGCATGCACCCTAGTTTTCCTCGGCAGGCGAACCCAGAGGAAAAGAGAGATTTTCTTGAAAGGTTAAAATACTTGGACTGAATAACATTCCTGTATAAGTTATGTGATCAGTCTGACGCGATTATTTCCTTTGTACGATTGTGAATGGAAGCTCACAGTGTTTGCCTTCATACGTTATGTGATTGGAAACTCGCAACAATCACCTTTGTCCATTTCGATAGACATTGCAAAGGAAGAGCTTTTTGTCGGCCGACAGAAACAATCCTGCCTAACTGCAGGAACTTCCATTTGATAACCTAGAAACTCTCCTTTTACTGAAAGACCTGGGGGCATGCAAACCTTTGCATGCAAGTGAAAAGCGACCTTTGATTTTCTTAGTTTGTAGGTTCTTAACCCTTTAACCTCATAGCTCGGTTGTTTCTAGCTTACATAAAAAGGTCATGAGCACATGTTATAGTAGTGATCAAGCTCATTAAAAAATAAATCTACCAAGAGACATTATCAAAAGACTGGTAAGAGCAATGTTCCTATAAGGTTCAAGCTCATTAAAAAATAAACCTGCCTCTGGTAAATAACCTTTTGTGATCGCTTTGCTATTTGCCCTTTTGAGCTTTGGTTGTGTTCCTTTCGTCACCTCCATTTCATATGGCCAACCATACGCTTCCACTTGATTGCTTACCCTTTTGAGGAACATCGGTGACGAGTGATTCTGATTGCCACTCTCTTCACACTACCATGTTTTGAGAAGTTCCAAACTTACCTGGAACTAGCTGCTACCCAGAAATATCACTCGTTCCTAAAAAACAAGCCTCTTTTAAACTCTTTTTAGACTCGTTAAATATAAAAAGATCGTTGAGTTGTTAGCCTTCCCAGCTCGTTAAAGTAAGGGGGATGCTATCCCTCTCATATATTTTAATCTTTTTGGACTTGAGGGATTATTAAACAAAAAGATCGAGCGCTTGTCTTTGTCGACTCGCTAAAACTATCGAAAAGTCATCCCTTTCGTATTATTTTACACTTTTTCGGACTTAAGGGATTATGCCACGAAAAAGGACTATTGGAGTCTCCTTTTCATCTATTTTTAGACTCTCTAAACAAGAAAAGGACCGAGTTATCTTTGTCGTTAAACTCTTTAAAACAATAGCGACAAACTTGTCCACCCAGACAAGAAAGAGTCTCACTGATGCTAGGCTCACTAAACACAAAGCGACAGGTTTGCCCGAAGGGAGAATTATAGACCAAGCTTGTCAAAAATAAAGAAGTACTGGTCAGCAATGACTAGGGAAAAATAGGAAGAAAACTTGAAGAACTCTACTGGTAGCAAGTCGCTCTTGAACATGACACTTTCACTCCATCACCATGATTGAGTTGGCTTGGGTTTCCATTCACCGTCACCATTGGTCTGTCGTGCCATTCATGGGGTTAATGCTACCAATCCATATCAGTGTCGCCAATATGTTCAAGAGAAGTCATTCAGAGAATTCACCATCCAACAAATGCCTCATCCATTGCATTACATCCACGCTTCATTTTTCATGACCGCCATTCCTGAACCTCATATCACTACATTGTTTTCACCTTCACAAAAAATCATTTCCTCCATTTCACGTCGTAGATGTGGGATACATCAAGGCCCTCCTACGACAGGTCACTTCTTGTCGACATCGGCTCATTATCCAAGAATTTGACTTAGAAACAACCCTTTCAGTACTTTGAAGCTTTCATGCCTCAATGGAAAGTTTCTCACTTCCGGCGATAGGTTTGCATCAATGACCTTCGACTGAAAGACTTTGCGTGGTGTTCGACATCAGCTCATATATTCACACCACGTGAATTGTATTGTAGTACCTTGAGGATCATCATCATTATCAATGATTCCTCTCGCGTCTATTAACAGCTTACATCATTGGCTGGTAATCAGGCGATGTCTTTCCATGTTCGACTTCAGAACATATTTTCACATGGATCGACTTGTACATTGGGCAAAGATTGTACGAGTTCTGAAGACCCCGGATATAGTTTCATCCATCCGGGCTGCGATATATTAAGGAAAATAAAGACATCAATTGTACATATAAGCTGCACAGATAGTCATCTAAGCCAGGGAAGATGACTCTTCATGTGAAGAATCAGAAGTCTGCAACAGCAGACGATTGTCTGTCTTATGTACCTAAAAATGAATTTATAAAGCTGACCATGGGAATTCCCACCTCAGCTAGATCATGAAAATAATATGATGATGATGTATTGTATTGTATCTTATACAGTTCACCTTCTAGTTCGAATACCTTGGATCCTCATTAATAAAGCATTTCACCCAACATCAAAAGATTTATGACCTCATGCTTTAGGGGGCATCTGTTATAGACATATTTGGGCACTACAACCCCAAAATCATATGTACATAAACTAAGGACTCCTTAAGTCCCTAAAAGTGTTGCTTCATACCCTAAAGGATCATGGTTAGCGGATTACATCATTTCCCAGAAGTTCCACCTGAAAAACTGCTCAGAACTGGCCAAAACTGGACCATACAGGCTGCTCCATGGACAAGGTGCAATGCATGCTGACTTCCTAACTGGCCAGGTGCGATGCATACTGAAATGGCCTTCTATGGCGTGTGATGAGCGAGAATAGAAAAATGGCAGAGACAGTTTGCAAGGTGGATGATCATGGAATCTTCCAAAAACTTCTCCTGTGACACTTGCTTCTCTGAATTCGCCCAAGGATGAGTAAGAGATCATGAAATATCCAAGTGGAACCAAGAACTATTAGTGAAATGACACTAATAAAAAACCCAGAGCTAACTCACACCCTTGCAAGACATCTATAAATGGATCACTCATCTAAGAGATCTGTAGGCTGGAATTTTGTAGTTTGTAAGAAAGTGTTGTTGGTTTGTTGAGAAGAGACATTGCATTGTTGGGTGATTTTCTCGTTCATGAGGTGAAGAGGGCTTCTACAACTGGGGGGATGATGCTGGATCAGATAGCTGGGTTGTAATCCTCTCTTACATTACTATTAATAAAGTTCTTTGAGTTTTCCTCCATATGATCTTGTATTTGTGAATCTTATTGTTTATGAATGCAATTGTATGGTCAATGTGATTCTGATTCCATATTGGTTATGATGTTTTAGATAGAGATGATTTGATAGTTTGTTGTTACTTTGACTCTACATGTACTCTTTGAAGCGAGACAAGTAGGAGAGGAGTGGAAAATTTTATCAAGGAAGAGAGAAATCAAGCTAGGATCAAAGCGAAGGATCTAGGTTGGTCCTCTATTCTTCTCTTCCATCTATCACACTTAAAGGAACTCTTAAAAAGCTTTCATTGTTTGTTTCTAAGATAGCTACCTGTCTTAGTGGGACTAGCAGTTTGAATCGACACTAGTTTTCCTAGAAACATTAAGTAATAGGGTTGTCCACCCTAAAGTATTGTAATGTAATGTAAAGTCATGTCGGCCTACCCATGGTCCATGGACCATGGGATTGTATAAATAGAGCGAGGCTCTAAGTTGTAAAGATGGTGAAGAAGAGAAGATAGAAGAATATGAATGGTTCGAGCATAGAGTAGGAGTCTAAGTGTATTTGGTCGTAGTAGTAGGAAGGGGCTCTATAGCTGAGTGCACAAAGGCCTAGTAGAGTCTGCAGCTGAGTGCGCAGACCCCTGCAGCTGAGTGCGTAGGGCGGCATCGAGTCTGTAATATTGATTGAAGAATAATAAAGAGAAGTTGATTCCTATTTCTGTGTATCTGCTTGTGCATTTCCTTCTTTACATTTATATTGTTTTATTTTTCGCGCGCACTGATATGATTGGTTAATACACTGTAATAATCATTAGTCTTACACAAATAAGTTAAGTAATCGGGTAATAACAGATTGAATAGCAAGGAACTTGGGTATTATATGGGTTGCGCCCCGAGTAGGGCTGTGCAGAAGCAGCATCGCAGGTTGCGAAGGAATAGCAAGTGCGCGTAGCGATGTGCGCGCAAGGTCAAACCTTGGACCTCCAGAAGCTCATCAGACATCCCCTGGGTGCAGAAACTTGGTTCTAGCACCCTCCCATACTACTTCGAGTGAGACCTCAGTCTACACTCCACGGACTGCTGCCGAAAGGGCCAGTATTACTAGGATTTGCTTGGCCAAATCACCTCTAAACCTGGGTCAGGCCCATACAAGCCAACATGATGGCCGAATGGTATTGCTCAGGGTCAAATTTCTAGGGTTCTAGTACACCTATTTCATTCTTCAAGAGGGTTGAATCCACAACTTGTTGTGGAGAATGACTTGCAGATATAAGGAAGTCAAGTAAAGAGTTTTTTGGTAAAATTCTCCATTAAATTTTTCTCCATATTAATTGATATAATTTCCTTCTTATTTATATTGATATAATTTCCTTCTTATTTAGAAATAAAATAATGAAAATTTCCTATATTTTCAAAAATAATATTCGCAATTTATTATTGAATCTTCAAACAAACATTTATAATAAATTTAAATTTGAAAAAGATAATCATATTATATATGAGAAAGATTACAATTTTCTATGAGATTAAATTATAAAAATCCCTTCTCTAACATTCACCTTCATGACATTCACCTTCATGACATTGCAACTTATATGTCTTTAAAAGCTTGGCAAATATATAGTTCACAATATTTCATATCATAACTTCCCATGCGAAAAAATCACTGCGCTTTATTCACTAAATGAACTTTATTTCATATCACTATGTACACTCATGTATTTTATTTCATATCACTATGTATTAACAAGAAAATACATGTGCATTATTATATTCATAAATTTTATTACTCAAGGAATTTATTACCTATTTTTTATTTCTTCATATTCCTCAAATAAATGATTAGATCTCAATACAAATAAATAAAATAATCACACCACCACTAACCATAATATGATATTATTTCTATTACTTTACCATATAATATAAAATGATTCTAATATAATATTCTATTATGTACCCATTTCCATTGAGGATCTAGACATAAACATGAAAAAATTATTTTTCACAATGATCATGTTATCAATACCTTAATTTAAATGTCTACCATTATAAATTATCTCAATGAAATGCATAAATCCATACATCATTAAGAAAAGTAACTAATACGTATTTGCAAGTAATAAATAAATTGAATTCAACTATATAATAAAAGTTGAGCAAAAAGAAACACATGGAATGAAATGAAATTTGGAGGTGAGGCGATGTTGCGACTTCAACTTATTTGTTGCAGTACCGATTTTGGCTAGGGTTTGTAGGGTTGTTGCTAAAGTTTATGAACTCTGCCCTCCTTCACCTTACTCATGGCTAACGTGGGATTCTTTGCATTTCTTTGTTTCGTCACCGTATTTGGCATCTAGCGAGGGAACCTACACTAGCATCACAGGTTGTCGACAGATCGGCGAAAATGGAGGTAGACCTAGCTAACTATACGGATGACCCGTATGCATCCTTCCCCATCTTGAACACATCGCCCCCTCCAATGTTGGATGTGTCATTGTCTATGCCCCCAACCTCCTTTGTCAGTTACCCTAGGGCAATTAAACCGTCTATTCTAACTGACCCTGGCTCCTCATGTCCGGATGTTTCCCTGCCTGATGGCTCACTTCCCTAGCCGGATTCGGATTATCTTACCCCTTCTCCGACATCCCTACAATTCCTAGCTACTTGCCTTGATACCACCTCCCCATCTTATCCGTCGGTTTATTCCTCTAACCCCTCTACAGTGGCACCCCCTCACTATCTATCCTCTGCACCAGTTTCTACCCCCCCGTATCATCTCACTGGGCCTCCCCCTCTTCAGTCGAATTCCCAACATTTCCTACCTGGCCCTCCCTCTTCCGATGTTTTTGAAGGCCCACCCATTAACTTGGAAAACTGTGGCACTGACCCTCGGGTTGAGGACAATCTGGGCCCCCCTCCCAAACCCTCCTCAAATTCTTGAGCTAACAAGCAATCCAGATCGGTGAAGAAGTCTAAGTATGTCAAGTCTAAGAACAAAGACATCTCTCTCAGTTTTGGTGAAGATATACATATGGGGGATTTGGTGATTACGATGGACCGAGTACTAGTGGGGCATGTTTGAGGATGATCCTACTCTATAGCCAGGCTTCGGTAATAGATCACTAAAATCTCGATAAATTCTCACCAAACTGCCATTTGTTTCCACTCTTGTGTGTGGTTGGTTTTCCCTTCGATTTCAGTGTGTTGATTACTCTATGAGGGTGCTTTCAAAATATTGGCACATTGAGCTTACTCCTGTCCTGTTTAAGCAATGGAGCCCCATGTTTGATCCAAAGTGGGAGAAATTAGGGGCTAGTCCTCTTTGGTTGAGGCTTCCTGGTCTACCGCTACACTTCTGGTCTGAAGATATTTTCAGGCGCATTGGCAATGCATTAGGTACCTATCTGGATCACGACAAATCCTTTATTATCTCCTGCAATATGTCCTTGGCCTGCATATTGGTTCACCTTGACACCAAACAAGCATTGGAGGAATAGATTACCCTTCATTAGAAGCACTTCACTCGCATTCATATCCTTGAATATGAAGGGGTGCCCTTCAAGTGCATACGATGTCATAGGGTAGGGAATTTATATAAGGAATTCCCTTTGATGAGCCCTATACTCCCACTAGAGCAAGCAACTAAAGGTTTGGTGGACAAGCAGGGTTCACATGTTCAACAGACACCCATTGCTTCTGGTAATTTTGGTCAAGAAAAGGTGCAGGAGAAGAATGGTGGAACCACTCCGGTCCGTCCTCCCTCACCTCCTCTTACCAGATCCTGTGCAGCGGTCGCTGCTGCGCTCTCATCGGATAACCCTCTCCTCTGTTCTATTTTTAATTCATTTGCATTATCTGAGTCTTTATTGATATCCACATCTTCACTTTGCACCTCTGCATCTGCACCTGCATTGGCTAGCCTATCTTGTCCCATAGTTCACCCCCCCTATTTTTTCTAATATGCCCCCTTCCTTCTCAGACCCCCCTCCGTCTGCCTCTCTGTTGGGGGCATCAGACTCTTCTAGACCTGCCCACTCCTATAATCTTCATTCCTTGGATAGATCCTCTGCCAAGGAATCCTGTGGTATTGGGATCATTCCCTCCCTTAAGCACCCTAAATCAGCTCAGGGTCATCACTCTACCATCTCCAGATCCTTCCATCAAGCTCATATTAATGTAGCTATTACACAGTAATTTGTCACCGTCCCTGTTACCCCTTTTCCCGCACACTGGAGGACTTATTCCGGGACCTGTGAGAAGTGACATAACCTGAAAACACTTGCATTGTATCCCCTTGAGTATGTACTTCATATGCCCTAAAGACACCTTCTGCAAAATACCCATAAAAATAGCCCATTTTCCATTGGCGCGGTTCCACTGTGTATCACGTGCGCCAATGGGGGAAATCCTCCAAAGAGGATGCGCCAGCTGGCACTCTGTCTCAGAGTCACACTTGCGCCAGCCCAGTTGGGTAAAGTTTTTAACAAACAAACTTATGAAGGTTCTTCCTAACCTATTCATGAACCGATTCCATCTTGAGTTAGTTCAGTTGGGCTTCGAATCTCCATAGAAGGGAAGTATTTCTCCACCTCTCATGGAAGCTTCTTAGTGATAAAGCCAATCCCATGAATCTTGTGGATGACCCCAACTCCTTCTCCTCTATCTATAAAAGCTTGTCCTTTTGCCTTTGACAGGTTAGTCTCCAAGTTCCAAATTCTAAGTCCCAAAGTCTGAGAATTACTAAGCTCATGCTACAAGAAGCCTTCTTCATTCCCATGAAGCTAAATCTAAAGTGAGGAGATTCTTGTCCAAGTAACCAAGGAGAGAGAGGCTTGTTCCCCATTCCCAACAAGCTTTGCAAGGCATGTGCTGCTGATCACCCAGCCAAAGGAGGATTTGACATCAGAACTATGGTTGTATTCTTCTTTGTTTATCAATAATAGACGACTATCATTATGGTTCCACTCTTATTATTTTTTGTAAGGATGTTGAGTTATATCCTTTTTGAATGATATATAGTTGCATCTATTGGATTTTATGCTTGTGTTTGTGTCGTTCTTTGCATGTGCAGGTGTCCGTTCATGAGGATCGTGAGGATTGTGACCAGCTGGAGCGAAGGAACGGGAGCGACGACTCTTCTACAAGTACTAGCGTTGGAATCCAGGTATGCCCTCATCATCGGTCTTTGATTTGCAATTAGGAACCTGCGTGTTAGCGTTGTTTGATTGTTGCTAGACCCCATTTGGGCTAGTAGGGATCGCCTCTATCCGCAGAGGGGATTTA
Source organism: Pinus tabuliformis (assembly GCA_031772625.1). Taxonomy (NCBI): domain Eukaryota; kingdom Viridiplantae; phylum Streptophyta; class Pinopsida; order Pinales; family Pinaceae; genus Pinus; species Pinus tabuliformis. The sequence continues at coordinate 1,099,789,573 of CM062819.1, forward strand.
CCTCCACAACAGTAGCGGAAGGCAGAAAACTCGCTATTGATTGGTTTCTTAGAGCATAGAGTACCCTTTCTTCTTCTTTCCCATGAAGCAGTTATCCCTTAATTGTCGCGAGTTGGGTAGCCCGCTAAAAAAGCAGCCTTCAGGAGACTTATGGAATCTGAAAGGGTGGATATACTTTTCCTTCAAGAAACCTTAGGTTTGATTGACCTAGTTATACCTATGTTGGAATATTTGGTACTTGGTTGGCACTTCCATGCTCTAGATGTTCGTGGGTGGGGTATTGCTTTTGGTTTTAACCCTAGGTCAGTTAGACTATCAAACATTTGGGGCAAGCATGGACTCATTGGTGCTAATATATTCTCATCTGATTTGGACTTGGAGCTTCGTCTGATAAATGTTTATGGCCCTTGTCACAACCAAGTTGCTTTTTTGGATCACCTGCTCAATTTAACCCTTTTACAATTTGATAACATCATTATGGGGGGTGACCTCAACTTTTCCATTGGACATGTTGAATCATGGGGGAAAAATGCCCAAATTTACCCCTTATATGATACATTAGAGGCTCTACTAGAGGATCAGTGGTTTATTGATATTCCCATGGTGCGTCTTCAACCTACCTGGAGGAACAGAAGGACTGGTGAGGCTATGTTGGCTCGAAGATTGGACTATTTCCTTATTAAGGAAGGTTCATTGGCTCTCTCCATAATTACAGGTAGTGGGTAGGATCGAGGGCCTTATCGGATCACTCTCCTATTTATCTTTAGATTAGTGGCCAGGCTCGCAAACCAAAAGTTCCATTCAAATTCAATTCCACTTGGTTAAAGGATCCTAATTATACCCATTTAGTCTCATATTTTTGGAAGGCACACCCTCTAGGGTCAAGAAAATCCATATCAGAAGGATTATCTGACTAATGACCTACTAGGCCTATGCTCTATGCTCCACAATCGGTAGCCTTAAAACACTAAGACTACACTACAAGTCTTAATGAGGAGACCCCAACCCTTCCTATCCTAACCCAGCAATCAAATTTCAAAATGAGCTCCTAAAGATTGATTAAGAAAAACAATCCTGAACCGATGCGACCTTTCTATAGGCTGGTGTGACCTTTCTGTCTCAGGCGCAACCCTTCTGCTGCAGGCACGACATTTATGTCTGATGCACAACCCTTTTTCTCCAGGCGCAACCCATGGTGCGACCTTTCTTTTCCTGCGTGACCCTTTTGTTTTCCCATGCAACCTTTCTGTGATTGATGGTTTTTTTGTTACAGAAATTTAATGGAGAGATTTTCAACGTAGTAGTCTTATGAAGTAGCTCCTCAACATAGCTAGTGAATCAATCAACGTTGTGGTTATATCTGGCTGACCTCCAAGTTGTTCAACGATCCAAATGTTTGATTGTTGGAAACGTTTCATACCAATTCATCCAATATGAATAAAAATCCTATCACTTGTCTCGTTCATCTGAAACTAGGCAACTTCCTCACGTTAGAATTTGGCTTAAATAATGGAACTCAATTCCTTCAATAACGCCTTAGCCTATAGCCCTAATCAAATGGTTTCTGCATGAATTTACAGATTATCCATGCTCAAATAGAATCACCATAATTCTCAATGGTTTTCACGCCTTAGTCAATGATCTATGTCTGAGTGTATGCCATGATTCAACCATGATTTCTTTTGGCTTGTTGTCTGTTATCAAAGATTCCTTCTTTATTGATTATGATGAGATCCTTTCCCTTGATCTCATCGAGTCCACATATTGCTTCATGAAAGTTACTTGATACAGAGACTAAATTTGTAAATTCTCATTCATAACTGAATGTAGCTTCAACCTTTGATCTGATATCTTGACTCTCATTCAAACAGATAATAACTCGGCAATATTTCGATATCACTGAGCAGAGTTTTACTTCAAATCCAAATGGAGTAGTTATTAGGCATCAATTTCGACCCCAACATCTAATATATGAGCTCGCGTCTTGAAAGCTTTTTGGTTTAATGTTAGATGGTACTTCCTTCTTCCTGGCCCAATTACGTTTTTGACCTGCATCTGTTCACTCTGAGATCACAAGCTAATTGCATAATGACATCAATTAAAATATATAGACATACGCCTTTAAATATTTTCACTCCAGGGAAAAGTTGACAAAAAATCACACATTACATTCACACAGCTACAAAATGGAATTGATTTATCAAGAATCGACAAATAAACTATTTCATTCAATCATTTATGTACATATGAATTACCCATAATCTTATTTTCTTTATTCTTATGGCTTGATTTTCATTCAATTCTCCATTCTTCTCTTTCTCACACACCTCTCCCTCTACATGCCCCTTAGGCTTACAATTATAGGAACAATTACATAGTTATGGATCATTCTGGTTCCTAGTTCTTCTCCATAGATCTCTCAACTAGTTCCTAAAATCTCTTAATGATCCCTTGAGGATATCAACAACAGTTCTATATCTAAATTCTACCTTTATGAGTAGATTATACCAAATCTCTCAATCTACTTTTAATTCAAATAATTTCCTATTCTAGGATCTCCTAATCCCGAAGATGAAATCTTCACAAGTCTAACATCTCTCATATTCTCACATAATTGAAAATATTTACATTTAAAAACTCACACACATATTTCTCACTCAAATGATTAAAGATATACAAAATTTCCTATTAATAAATCATATTCATCATCAAACATCAGATCCCCTAAGTCAACCAAATATATAATGATTTTCCTGAGCAGTATGCTCTTGCATCAAACTCCCATAGTAGAAAAAATTATTCATAGACTCTTGTCTATGAGGTCTATCACTTTTCTATAGTAATGTGACAACTACAAGTCTTAACGACTTACTACCTCCAGGATCCAAAATTTTGTTTTGCGGCTGGTCCTTCAGTCTTTCTTCTTCATGTTGTTGTGTTTTTGCTCCTATCATATTTCTTTCTCCTAGTCTCCAAATTTTATGTTGTAGCCTTCCTTTCATCCTGCTGATAAATTCTATTATCATCATTTTCTTTCTGCTACTATTCATCTCATTCACATTCATGTACCTTTTGTTGGGTACTTTCATCATCAGCTTTTTTAATTTCTCAATTTCAACATTTAAATAATAATCATTTTGTTGAAAATTACTTACAATTTTAAAGTTGTTGCTGCTCATAATTTTCTACAAATTATCTTCATTTGTACCACTACTATGTGGTCCTGCAAACTGAGGTTCTTTCTTTCACTCAGATTCTTCCAACAATCTTTCCAGCAAATCTATTTTAGCATCATATCTCTCAAGCATAGCATCTGAATGATTTACTTCATCTGTGCTTAGAACGAAATTCAGATTTTGTTCTTCTTCCTCTCCCTCTATCTTCATATCAACTATAGATGGTTTTCCTGCACCTGTAACAAAATATTTACACAAATTATCAGATTTTAAAATATAAGGCTCTCTAGCCTCATTTGATGTTTCAGACATCAAATATCTTCTAGCATCTTTGCCATTCTCTCCAAAGATTCTTCTTTGTTCTGGTTCACATATGTGATCATCCTTTACCTTTGTTTCCTTCTCTAATTGAGCTAAAAACTCAACTTCATGGAATGAAAAATAATCATCCCAATTTCCTTCAAGTTCACAAAGAACTTATTCTTTACCATAATTTCTTTCTGTATCTTTGTTGTGCTCATTAGTTGTCTTAGTTTTCTTCTCCTTCTTACCAACAAACTCATACTTTGGTATTGCACCTGCATACATAAACAAGCTATCAGATTTAAAACTACAAGACCTTTCTGCCTTGTTTGATGCTTCAAGCACCAATCTTTCACAATGGACTTTCTGGGTTTCAGCAAATCTTCTTGGCTATGACTCAACTCCTTTGAGTCACTCCTTCTCCAACAAAGCAATATGTCTTTGTTCAAGTTCTCTAAACTTGTTTATCAACTTGGCATTCCATTTCTTTTGCAATAGGTTCCATTTGACCCATTTCCTCATTCCCCATCCATATCATTGGTCTTCATTCTCTTTCTCTTCTAGCCATTCCTCTAGCATATCCAACTATGATCTTATCACTACAAGACTTATCTCACGCTCTTCATTAATTATCTTATCTTTATGGAATTAATTTGAACCTTTTCTATGATCCTCCATGATCATTTTTCTCATGAGCTCATCCATGCTCATATTGGTGATATGAAATTCTCATTTACTACTAAATACCCTATCAAGCTTCCTCTCTAAGCTTGATCTCTTCCTCAGTATTCTTTCTCTTGGTTCACTCTCTTGAACCTTCTAGAGCTTCTTTGCTCTTTTGCACTCAGTCACCTCTCTCCTTTATTCCAACCTCTAATTGGATAGGTTCATCATCATCATCATCAAAACTTTATTGTTTTGGCTACAATCATTAAAACATCCTCATACTGTTACTTGTAATCAATAATTCATCAATAATTAATAAGATGACCATACCTTGTTGTCTAATTTCTGTTGCATATGCAGTTGTTGTAGTTTCCTCTTCTATTGATTCTACTTTTACTGTTGCAGTCATCAACACTCTTCATACCTCAGAACACTCTATCAATCTGTCTTTAAGGAAAATATGGTCTACTTTCTCTCAAAGTAGATTTTCCTTCCATCTCTCTTGACTGTTTAATCAAGCTCAAATCATGCAATCACTAGTCTTCCAAATTCAATAATAGAACAATATTTACCTCAATCAGATTCCAAATCTGATTCCTCTTCTTTTCTGCTTTGCTTCTATTGCACCTCTTATTCTTTGAAAGCTTCTTCCTACTGTAGCCTTTTCAAATGAGGCAACCACAAAATTTCCATACGTAATACTCTCCTTGCTCTAGTACCAAAATGATGACCTACCAGGCCTATGATCCACAATCGATAGCCTTAAAACACTAAGACTACACTATAAGTCTTAATGATGAGATTTCAACCCCTCCTATCCTAACCCAAAAAACAAAGTTCGAAATGGGCTCCTAAAAATTGATTAAAAAAACAATCCTGAATCGATGTGACCCTTCTATAGGCTGGCACGACCTTTCTGTCTTATGCGCAACCATTTTGTTGCAGGCACGACCCACATCACGAACTTTATGTCTGATGCGCGACCCTTTTTCTCCAGGCATGACCCATGGTGCAACCTTTCTATTCTTGCGCGACCCTTCTATTTTACGGCACGACCTTTCTGTGATTGATGGTTTTTTTGTTATAGAAATTTAATGGAGAGGTTTTCAATGCAATAGTATTATGAAGTAGCTCCTCAACATAGCTAGTGAATCAATCACCGTTGTGGCTATAGTTGTCCGACCTTCAAGTTGTTCAATGATCCAAATATTTTAATGTTGGAAACGTTTCATACCAATTTATCCAATATGAATAATATTCCTATCACTTGTCTCGTTCATATGAAACTAGGTGACTTCCTCACGTTAGAATTTGGCTTAAATAATGGAACTCAATTCCTTCAATAATGCCTTAGTCTACGGACCTAATCACATAGTTTCTGCATGAATTTACAGATTATCCATGTTGGAATAGAATCACCATAATCCTCAACGGTTTTCACGCCTTATTCAATGATCTATTTCTGAGTGTATGCCATAATTCGACCACGATTTCCTTTGGCTTGTTGTCTGTTATCAAAGATTCCTTCCTTATTGATTACCATGAGATCCTTTCCCATGATCTCATCAAGTTCAAATATTGACTTCATGAGAGTTATTTGATAGAGAGACTAACTTTGTAAATTCTCATTCATAACTGAATGTAACTTCAAGCTTTGATCTAAGATCTTGACTCTCTTTCAAACATATAATAACTGGGCAATATTTCAATATCACTGAGCAGAGTTTTACTTCAAATCCAAATGGAGTAGTCACTAGGCATCAATTTTGACCCCAACATCTAATATATGAGCTCGCCTCTTTAAAGCTTTTTGGTTTAATGTTAGATGGCACTTCCTTCTTCCTGGTACAATTATGTTTCTAACCTGCATCTGTTCACTCTGAGATCACAAGATAATTGCATAATGACATCAATTAAAATACATACACACATGCCTTTAAATATTTTCACTCCAAGGAAAAGTTGACAGAAAATCGCGCATTACATTCACACACATAGAAACTGGAATTGATTTATCAAGAATCGACAAATAAACTATTTCATTAAATCATTTATGTACACATGAATTACCCAAAATCTTATTTTCTTTATTCTCTATGGCCTGATCTTCATTCAATTGGCCATTCTTCTCTTTCTCACACACCTATCCCTCTACATGCCCCTTAGGCTTACAATTATAGGAACATACATAGTTATGGATCATTTTGGCTCCTAGTTCTTCTCCATAGATCTCTCAACTAGTTCCTAAAATCTTTTAATGATCCCTTGAGGATCTCAACACCAGTTCTATATCTAAATTTTTCCTTTATGAGCATATTTCTCACTCAAATTATTAAAGATATACAAAAATTCCTATTAATAAATCAAATTAATTATCAACCATCAGATCCCCTAAGTCAACCAAATATACAATAATTTTCTTGAGCAAGATGCTCCTGCATCACTAACAATCTTCTTAATCTAAAAAAATTAACCATAGGTTGGGCTCATAACAACAAAAAGCAACATGACATCAATATCCACTCCATCGAAATCGAGATTTCTAATATGGAGGATGAATATGGAAAGGTTTATTTATCTGTTGATGCCAAGATGCACCTCATCAACTTGGAGACGTAACGGGACAGAATATTAAAGGACAGAGAGGAAACATGGAGACTTATGAGCATAGCCATTTGGTTAGAAGAGGGAGATGACAATACAAAATTATACCACCAATATGCTAATGGGTGTCAAGCTATCAACACCATATGGTACATGATCAATGAGGAAGGTTAGAGAGTTCATTCCTTCCATCACTTAGCATCTCTCAGCTCATCACGCTTTAAAAATATTTGCAAGGAACCTCGTGGAGCAACTTTGGCAGTGATCATTAGGGTGGCAGGCCTATTTCCTCATTTTGTTGAAAAAGAGGCAGTCGAGGATCTCCTCAATTCGATTATGATGGGGGAGCTGGAGAATAATCTAAAATGGTTTAAGAGGGACAAGAGTCTTGGTCCCAAAGGTTGGCCGATCGAGTTCTACTTGGCCTTCTTTGACATACTGGGAGAAGATCTGCTCCAAATCATTGAAGACTCTAGTACCAATGGTCGCATGTATGAGGCTTTCAATTAAACCTTCATATCCCTCATCCCTAAATATGATTGCCCTAAGTCTTTCAACGATTTTCGACCCATCTCTCTCTGCAACTGCATCTATTAGATTATTGCCAAGATCATTGCCAATCGACTTAAGCCCATTCTTTCTGCACATATTTCCCCTGAATAATTTTCCTTTCTTAACAATCATCAAATACATGATGCCATTGGTACTTCACAACAAATTTTACACTCCATCAAAATCAAGAAGCTAAAAGGCATGATCCTTAAGATTGATCTTACAAAGGCTTTTAATCACATAAGTTGGATTTACCTAAGAATGCTATTAACCCATTTAGGATTCCCTCTGTAATTTTTCAATTGGATCATGTGTTGAATTACGAAGGTATCTTTTAGTGTACTCATCAATGGATCTGCCTCCCCCTTTTTTCATGCAAAGAGGGGTCTTCGACAAGGTTGTCCCCTCTCCCCTCTCGTGTTCCTGCTAATCATGGAAGGTCGTAGTTGGCTCATTTCAGAAGAATGCGGACAAGGATGTCTCCATGGTTTTAAGATTACCAACAATTGTATCCTAATGCATTTACTTTTTGTATATGATGTTCTAATTTTTCTCAATGGGGTCATTGGTGATACATCAGTCTTACAATCTATGCATTTATTTTGTCTTGTTAATAGTATGGAGTGAAATTCCTAGAAATATACTATTACATCTTCAGGATTCTCACCCCATGAGATCCAATTCACTCTCCATAGATTCCATTGCTCTCTCCTATATTTGGATGATGGTTTGAAGTATCTGGGATTTCAACCTAAACCCCTTCATTACAGGATTGCGAATTGGAGTTGGATGGTAGCCAAGATTGAAAGAAGACTAAACATTTGGCATCACAAATACCTCTCTAGAGTTGGATGATTGGTATTAATTAAATTTGTTTTGGAAGCGACTCTGGTTTACTAGATGTCCATGGCCTAGATCCCAAAAGGAATACTCTAGTGGATCCAACAGTTGTGTTGCAGATTCTTATCGAAAGGGAAACAGTATGGCCACATATATGCATGGGTTTGTTGGGATTTGATTGCACTTCTAAAGAAATGGGGTGGCTGGGACTAAAAAATCTTAAGTCCTTATCCAAAGCACTTGCTGCCAAAATGGGTTGGCAGATTCTCACAACTCAAAGCTTATGGACTGAGGTTGTTTATCAAAAATAGATCTGGCCCCTTCGTACACTTGATTGAATTCAGCTCCCTACTTGGAACAGGACAGGAATATCATCCATATGGAGAGTTGTATTAAACTCTATATCTTATGTTCAAGATGGACTGGCAGTGGTAATGTTTTCAAACTACCACCGGATCTAATCCAATATTTATCTAATGTGGGTATTATCTATCTTGATCAAATTACAAACCTAAAAAATACTAATTTTTTTCTCAGACTTGGAAATCGACATTACAACTTGGCATATGTGACATTTGGCATCCCTACTGGGTAAGTTATACTAATGCACTTACTGAATCACATGTCAAGATTCTTGAAGGTGAAGATGAAATTATTTGGGCACATGCTAAGCATGGTCATTATACTCCCAAGGATGGCTACCCTGTTACGTACTCTACGCATAAGATGCCAATCTTTGACTGGTGGTGGAATTTATTATGGAAACCAAAAGCTCCCCCCCACCCCCCCCGCACCAGACTCTTCATGTTGACTTTTCTATGCCAAAAATCGCCCACAAGTGAAAACCTTATGAAGTGATCTTTCCATGGCCCTTATTGGTGCTTTTTATTTCTAAATCCCTCTAAATCCATTGACCATATCTTCCTTCACTATCCCACCATCATGGATTTTTGGGCCCTGATTCTCTCCTCTCTCTGTATCACCTTGAAGCCTAGAAATCATGGTGGTCATCGGCTCAACCTCACAAAGCTAGAAATATCCCACTATTGGTCTACTAGGCTATCTCGCTAACTTAGAAAAAATACATTTTCAGTGATAATATACCCCACTGGAACTAGGCTTCAGCACGTGTCTTGTCCATTTATTCCAATATACCCGAGGATGATATATTTGATCCCCATCAATCCATTACCCTTAAAGTCATTGAAAAAATCATTCCTTGGGCCTATTTCGATGGATCTTCCTAGGCATAATGTTGTTTTGGGGGAGTTTTATTACACCTATCAGAGAACCATTTATCTAAAATTCAGATGGGTTTGGGTAATGGTACCAATAACTTTACATAATTGACCACACTCAAACATATTTTGCAATTTTATTTAGAAAAAGAGTGTAGGCACCTTCAAGTTTTTTGTGACTCCAATATTATCATAAATTGGTTCAAAATCTTATCTACCCTCCATGCACACACACTCGGGCACATATTGGATGATGTACTGCTTTTACGGTCCCAATTTGACTCCATTATTTGTCCTCATATCTACAGGGAGCACAACCAGATTTCGGACCATTTATCCAAGGAGGATGTGGTCCAGCCTCTAGGTATATGGATGATTAAGGAGAAGAAGGATATGAACCACTATCAGTACAATCACCGTCCATACATCGATCAAAAAATATAGGGGCCCGATAGGGCCTGTTTACATGATTTTTGAGCTGATTCCAATACTATTTCACAGAGCAATTTTATGTATATATTTATTTTTGATATGTAATTATGCACATAATATCAGTATACCCTATGGGGTTTTTTGCACATGAACATCTGAAAGGTGGCTTGCTGCAACTTACAACATATGCTTCTACAAGAATCTACAACATGTAATTTTCAAATATTAATGGAAATTACGATTTTTCCTTGGGGGGAAAAAAATTGAGCAGAAGAAAGAAACCAAATTTTAAATACCTATATTATTTAAACTCCATGATATTATATTGCAAGCTTATGGGATCAACCATCATATCATGCAACCTCCAACTCAATATTGTAATACAACAAAGATTAACCAATATGAAATAACAATTTTTTATAAGCGTATTTGTATTTCTTCAAAACATCAAGTTATATTATTCTTTCCATAAACATAATACACAACAACACATGTATTATTTTTATGGTCCTAGGTACAAGGATTTTTCATAGGTTTTTCCTTCTTTACATTCCCCTTACAAACGTCTATCCCTTTTGACGAATTATCAAGAGCAGCTGAAGATGAGACAATGATGACATTTCCTTGAGACACTTCCATTGTCGAATGTACTAGTAGATTTCTTGTTTCCATGTCACTATCTGAGTGATCTAATTTGTGGGTACATTTGTGCCCACTCATTGATTGATTCAAAATTATGGCTGAATCTCTTTCCTTTTCAGGTAAAGGATGAACTTCCTCTGTTGAGGGTTGAGATGGCTCAACATTGTACTGAGTTGAGTTTGTTGATGTTGATTGGGTTGTGGGTGACTTTTGTTATTATGTAGTATGCTTATTATGAGTCATAGTAGTCTTGGATCCTTTGGTTCCCTTTGGATATTTCCATCTATGGTTCCTTTTCTTAGCATTCAAGTTATTATAGGGCCCTTGTGAAAAGGAGAAAGCATTTTGAAGATCACTGACTAGTTGAACGGTCCTGTAGTGAAAAGTAGTTCTCCTAATCCACCAATTGCAAATAAAACCTACCACTTCATTTCAGAAGGATTTTATTATGAAATACTTTACAAAGGTCCACTTCGCTGCAAATGTGTACCAGATTTTTCATGGAAAGAGGACTAAAATCAAGAAACCATGGTTGAAAAGAGAGACGGAATTGACCCAAAGCCAGGGCCCCCGATCAAAAACCCTTTATCGGTATTTTAAAATTTTGAAGAGCATAACAAGGAATCATTTTGAGTAGAAATGCAACATAATATCTTGATACCAATTCTAGTGCACCCACTCTTGAAGAGTAGATGCTAAGGGACAAAAAGTATTAAAATATCAAACAATTTCTTGTCTGTCATAGTCAAAATCCAAGGATTTTCATATAATGTTATCCACTTCAAGGGAGTGGGTTTCCACTACCTGATCCACTACCAATGTTGGACCAGAGAGACCTTTAGGGTTTGGAGTTGACAATCCTAGTTTTAGAACGTCTTTAAAGGATTTGGGTTAGGGTGATGAGGACACCCCAACATTTGGGTCCACCTCTTACTCTTGAGACAATATATATTGATGCATCCTTTCCTATGTCGTACTTGTTGAGGGTTTATGTTCCTAAAGTGACTAACCTCCATGTAGGAGTAAAATACTACCATAGTGTTATAGACATTTTTGTGCCCTACAACTCAAGCATGAAATGTCCATAAACCAATGGCTCCTAAGTCCCTAAAAGTGTTGTTCTAACCCCTAAAGGAACAGGGTCAACAGATTACAGCTTCTCCCAGAAGTTCTCCACCAGAAACTGCTTAGAATAAGTCAAAACAGGATCATTTCAGCTCCTCCACTGGCTAGGTGCGTTGCATTGCACCTAAATACACTGTGAGGGTGCGTTGCATTTCAAAAGTCCCTTCTGTGGGGTGCAATGGGCGAGAAATGACAAATGGCAGTGTCATTCCGCGAGGTGGAGAGATAATGGAAGCTTCCAGAATCTTCTCCAGTGACACTTGTCTCACTGAATTCGACCAAAGATGAGTAAGAGGCTTTCAGTCTCCAAGTGGAAGCAAGAACTGACAGAGAGAAGACACTAATCAAATCACAAGCTGACTCATCCTCCTTACAGATATCTATATATGGATCCCTCATCCCAGAGATCCAGAGGCTGGAATTTTGCATATTGTAAGGAATTGCTGTTGGTTTTTTGAGACAAACATCAGATTGTTGGGTGATCTATGCTTTGTTTGAGGTGAAGAGGGGCTTCTTTGCTGGGAGGTTGATGCTGGGTCAGGAACCACTGGTTGTAACTCCTCCTGGATCTTTTCTTGTTTATCAATAAAAGCTATTTGAGTTTTCCTCCATGCTTTTGTATCATTGATGCTTTTTACATTTGTATGGTTAACTTAAATCTGATCCTAAGTTGTTTATGAATATAGATCCATGTCTTTGTATATTTTTCTTCTTCTGTGATCTTACAGGTACTTTGTGAAGCTGGGAAAGTAAGGGAGCAGGTAGCTAGAGACTATCAAAGAAGAGAAGGATTGGATCATAGGACTAGCGCAAGACACAGGTTGGTTCTTTCTATTCCTCTCTATCTATAGTTAATAAAGGAAATACAAAAGTAGTTTTTCTTTGTTTGTTTCTAAGGCAGCTGTCACACCTTAGTGGGACAGAGAAGTTCTAAATAGACACTTTTCCCTGTAACAAAATGGCGACTCCACTGGGGAGCTAATTAGTTTGGTTGTTTATCATTCTTTGTTTGTTTGTTTCATAAACTTATAAGTGGCATTCGAACTGCATTTGCCATAACAAATGCGAAGTAGACATCTGCTGCTTCAATCCATTCACTAGATCTGTTTATGATTTAAACAACTGATTCAAAAACTATCTGATTTCCCTTGTGATAGCTCTTAGATCCTCCTTAGATCTACCCCTGATTGTTGAAATACTGATTGCTTTTTACTCGGCCAAAAACCAAAGACTGAACTGCAAACTGTGACCCGGAACCCGGACAGAGTCTCGTTTCTAGCCCAGCGCAGGTACTGTTAAGAGATCCTGAATTTTAGCGCACTTCCCGAAAGGGAAACCTGCGCTGCATTTCAAATTCTCTGTGTTACAGGTGCGCTGATCAGACTAGCCCTGTGCAGCTGTGGTTCTTGTGTTTCATTCTTTCCAGTTCTATCTCTGAATTTTGCTTCCTGTGATCAGTATATGTCTGTTTGAAACCCCTTTTCCTTGCTGTTATTCCGCCTCCTTTGTACAAAAGAACTGTAGATGTTTTTGTGTGTTTGTTGAGTCATTTACAGTTCTCCTTAGCAAAAGTAGCGTAATAGTACTGTCTTCCTTTGATTTGAATCTGTCGTAAGTGTCGATTTCAATCGTTGGAAAGAGTTTGATTGCTGTTGATGGTTGATTATCCTGTTACTATTGCTTTTGGTCTGGATTTGTGATTTTCTAGTGTAAAAAACGAGTATTCATTTCAAAATCGTAAGGTGTCGTAATCATCTCTATTTTTTATTTCGAAAAGAAGCTTGTTTATGTTTGTCGCTTGAAAAGAAATTCAAATTTGTGCATCAACTTTCTTTTTAGCATCCATATACTAAGAAATTCGAAAACAAATACATGCATGTGCATTTGCATATAGACAGTCTGTTTGGCTTGATTTAGGAAAGTGCATTTACAGTGTGCTCTTTTCTCTTTGTGAAAAGATACTGTCTTTCTTTTCCCTAGTAGCTAGGATTTTCATTGCATAAAAGAGATATAAGTTTGTTTATCATCTTTAGATTTCATTTTAGGAATTACATCTACATCTAGTGGTGAACCCAAAAGGCAAACTTCATAAGCAAGATCAACTTAAAATAAATTCAATGAATCTAACAATGCTTTGGAACTTAACGCACAACATTTAGAGGTCTAGGCTAGAGACGTATTCCGGCATCGTAAAGCCTGGTAACTGTTGTTCTCTCTGTTGGTTGGGTGATTCCTCCACTTTGAGACGATAAGTGCCAATACGGACTTGTGCTCCCACGTACCATCGAGTATTATTTTGGAGATCCCTATAGGCTTAAATCCTTTATCCATAGGAAGCCGTGTCTACCACCCTATCGATCGCAATGACTGAACACAGCATTAGGGAAGATTGACTGTCGTACTGTAAAACGTTTCTGCAGTTTTGCGATTGGTTTGGTACTCCCTCTACCTAGACTTCCAGAGCAGTCCCTTTCGTTCCTTTTCAGACTCCTTAACGGAAAAGGTCCATCTGAGCACTTGTCACTTCAGGCTCATTAAAAATTGAAGGAGACTAGAGTCATCTTTTGTTTTTTCTCGACTCTTAAAAACTGAAAAAACAAGTTGTGCCAAAGCGTCTAAAATTCATTTAATTCGGAAACATACTTCCCCTTTATTTTAGTTGATCGAGTAATCCGTAATCGTGGAAGAAAGTCAATTGAAACCCCGTTGTTCACGGAGGCTTACGAGTCAACTGTCTTTGTCTCCGGAATCGAAGCCAGTACGGACAAAGCGAACTCTTTTAACCAGTTCCAAATCTCCTATTAAAGTTAGAACAAGTGTTCCAACGACATCAGAGACTCCGGTTACTCCAAACATTTCTGGAATCCCTGCCTCTACAGAAGAAGTTCAACAGCCACAGAGGGACAGTGATACTGATCCCAGTCTGAGAGTAAACACTTGTGTTACCGAACCAGTTCCATCTACAACCAGTTTGGAGAGTCTTACTCTTCAAACATCTGTCGCTGCTGATTCCATACCTTCTTCGGCACCAGAAATATTCTACGGACATGACGGTCTTCCCCTTCCACCTGGTCTGATTGCCATAGAAGAAATTGTAGAAGATCCTCCAACAACTACTCCAACGCAATTTGGAGTCGGGATCACTCTATATCCTTCTTCATCAGAAGTTAGTCTACCACCAGCGGAAGCTCCTGTAGAATCGCTAGGTAATCTTTTGGATAGACTTCAAATGTCTGAACAACCGTCAACATCTAGGACTGTGTCGTCTAACACAGCGACGACAGAACTCCCTGCTATCACTCCGACAATGTTCGCCGGTATACCATCTGTCCCAACTAGCTCTCAACCGCTAGAAGGAGCCCACTCAGGGGCTACTTCGACAGTGTGGTCTATTCCTGTTTGTTCATCCGGAATAATATCCGTAAACTCTTATGTTGAGTCTCAACAAATTGATCCATTTGGAGGTCAATTTGGGCAGTCCTGCCCCCAAGGGAAAACCATTCCCTTGAGTTCTGGATTACCACCGTATGGGGGGCAGTATACCCTTTGATTATCCCCTCCGGGAGGATATCCATACGTGAGTCCACAACAACATTTAGGTTATACTGGAATTACCTCAAGCGGATGGGTACCAATACTACCTCAACAACCAAGAGTTGTATATTCGATGCAACAATGCTTACCTACGTCAAACATACCGACTACGCCGGCTATTGTGACGGTGTCACAAGTTCAAGCGTTGCCTGTTGTATGCCAACCTCAGGTTTCTCAGGTTGTAATGCAACAGTCCCTTCACCCTGCGACTCAACCACAGTCGCCGACTGGTGGAATGACACAGGTTTAGACAGGTACAATTACCCCTCATCTTGTTCAAACTGTTAGTATCGGTCAACAGCACATGGCTTCACAACCATGGCTAGTACAATACCAACAACCGCAATTCCAACAAGTATACCAAGGTTCTGAGCAACAAATCTTTGCTAATAGTGGGCAGCCGTACATTCAAAACAGTCAAAATCAACCATTTTATAATGGTCATGTCCACCAACCTTACCAAACATACCAGCATCAGATGCATTATGCCGGTATGCAAAGACCAACTGCTCAGGCAATCCCATCTTATCCTGGGTATGCTTCACCTAACCTGAATCAGCAGTTACCCTTTGTGGCGACTTTAGAGTTACCTGATTTAAATCGGTTAACAAACGATACAATCGCTTATGCACCTTGGTGGCCAGCGATTCCGCATAAACTTCCATCAGATATTCCTAAATTTAATGGAAATCCGGGTGAAGATCCATCGAATCACGTGATGACCTTTCATCTATGGTGTTCATCAAACACCTTAAATGATGATTTGATAAGACTTCGCCTCTTTTAGAGGACGTTAACGGGTCCGGCAGCAAAATGGTACATCGAATTGCCTAGAGCTTCGTTCGACAACTTCAGTACCTTAGCCACAACCTTTTTAACCCATTTTTAGTTACCAATAAGGTACGAAACGTGAACAAAACTTCTTACCAACTTCAAACAGACAACGGCGACTCACATATCTGATCATATACATGAGTGGCGACATCATCGTAGGATGGTAAAAACGTACGTCCCTGATTATCTCTTAGCTGAATGGTTTATCAAGTCATTACTGCCTTCCATCACGGAAGATGTGGCAAAGGGGGGGGCGTAATAGAAGAGCAAGTTATCGCTCGTGCGCAATATCTGGATTTGATTTACACTCAGTTCGGCACGCTCTACGATAAAATATCTGACGCCCCTAGACCGGAATTCTCAATTCCTCCTCCTCCTAAATCGAACAATGACTCTCATGTCAGCGATGGCGTGATTCGCACAACAGACACGAAATCGACAAAGGCTACATCCAAAAAAGCCCATAAGATTTCAAGTCAAAATGCAAAGGATGAGCTTCTTACTTTGGAAGTAAATGCCGTATCGACAGATAAAGGCAAAGAAACCAAACAACCGGGGAGCAAGAAGAAAGGCAAAGGGAAGAAGAAGAAACAGGAGGAATCATCACCTGAAAAATATTCTTCAAACCCTCCTGGAGATAGGAAACCAAAAAATCCATGTCTCATATGCGATGAGGATCATTGGACCGCAAATTGTCCACACAGAGTTGAGGTTGAAAAATTCTTCAAGAGTTTGAAAACCTCTGCAGTGTTAACCAAACCGTTTCCAAATCTAGGAACAAATCTGGTTGAAAGTGAAAATGCTTCCCCGTCTCAAGTGCTAATGTTGTCGGTTTCAAAACAACAAAATGATGCTTTGATATCGACAAGGAACAAAGATTATGGGAATCCACAGCTGTCGAACAACAAGGATAAAGATCAACCTAGTAGTTCGACAACAACTTCGACGGAAGTTGCACCACCCATCATTCCTGAATTGACAATAAAACCGCCAAAGGGAGTAGTACACAAGTCGACGTTTAATCCCCGCGCTAGAGCGGCACAACATTATAATATAGTGGAAGATTTGGCACAATCTCCATCCGCTATGTCGACTCTTGAAGTACTACAGAATTGCCCATCCCAAAGGCAGGCTTTATTATCAGCCATTGGTGGGATAGAACCAAAGGATTCCAATCTTGTATCCTTCGATCATAAAGGATACGATCCTCAATTACCAGCTCAACTAGCTTTCCTTGTTCAAGTGAAAGCCCTCAACAAAACTGTTCATCGAACAATTATTGATGAGGGAGCATCTACATGCATTATGTCGATGAGTTGCTGGAAAACTTTAGGATCTCTAACCTTGTTGTGATCTTCGACAACATTAAAAGCATTCGATGGAAGGACATATACCCCATATGGTATTCTAAGTAACTTGAAAGTTGAACTAGGAGGGAAAACGGTAGAAATAGATGTTGAAGTAATCGATGGCAATCTTGATTACCATATCCTACTAGGAAGGCCATGGATATATGCTATGGCGGCTGTTGTGTCGACCTATTTCAGGAAGATTCCATTTCCATTCCAAGGAGGAATTACAATCGTCGACCAACAAACATTTCTCCCCAACAGTTCACAAGTTATGGGAAGCATTCCAATGATCCATGGAAGCAATCATTCACTCCAAAATATCGGAGTAGGTCTCCTAAAAGACCCTACCTTAATGGGTACTTTTTCCCTACCGCCTCCGAGTAATCTGGCGGAAGTGGCCACAGTGGAATATGAAATCTTCTATATCTAATGGATTTGGATTCCGAGGACGGTTCTTATCTCGTGTTGACCTCGTTAAAAAATGAAACAAGGGGTCATGAGGATAGTTCTTTTACTATGTCAACCTCATTAAAAAATGAAACAAATCCCCTTTCCAAATCCCAAAGGTAAACCTTCATTCCAACCACCGAGTTGAATGTAATGAAGCTTGGGGGGCATGCACCTCGATTTGCGTTATTATGCTGGGGGCATGCAAACTTATCATGATCAGTGTTACTACAGGGTTCAAGCTCGTTAAAAAAAATAAACCCGCCACAAGCAGTGTTACTGCAGGGTTCAAGCTCATTAAAAAATAAACCCGCATCGAGCAGTTTTAGCACATAGTTCAAGCTCGTTAAAAAATAAACATAAGACATGAGCAAATGTTTCCACCTACGTTTAAGCTCGTTAAAAAATGAACTATTCCCCGGTAAATAACCACCGTGAATGTAGTACTTCAGCCATTAAAGCCTTGGTCGTGTTTGCACCGTCACCTCCACTTTTTCATTGGCCGGTCATTCACCTCCATTTGATTGTTTACCCATTTTGAGGAACAGCTGCGAAGAGTGATCTCACTTGCCATCCTTGTGACACTGCCGTGATTGGAAAATTCCAAACCTCACCTGGAATCAGCTACTACCCGTTTTATCACTCGTTCCTCAAAAGACGAGTCTCCTTTAAGCTCTTTTCAACTGACTCGTAAAATATGAAAAGATTGCCGAGTCCTTGGCTTTCCAACTCGCTAAAGGGACTGGAAGTGCTATCCCTCCTCTAGATTTTAATCTTTTTGGACCTGAGGGATTATTACACAAAAATATCGAGCGCTTGTCTTATTCGGCTCGTTAAAAGTATCAAAAATGCATCCCTTCTGTATTGTTTTATACTTTTTCGAACTTAAGGGATTAGATGACGAAAAAGGAATTTTGGAGTTTCCTTTACATTCCTTTTCAGACTCTCTAAAATTGAAAAGGATCGAGTTATGTTTGTCGTTAAACTCGTTAAAAAGATTAATAGCGACAAACTTGTCTATAGACGAGAACAAGTTTCACTATCGCTAGGCTCGTTAAAAAATAGCGATGGGTTTGCCCGAAGGGTAAATTATAGAACAAGCATATGTTATCCTCCTCAAGCTTGACAAAAATAAAGAGGTACTGGTCAGCAATGACTGGGGAAAAATTGGGAAGAAAACTCGAAGAAACTTTGCTGGTAGCAAGTCGCTCTTGAACATGACACTTCCGCTCCGTGTCCGAGTCTGGTTGGGTTGTTTCATTCACCGTTCACATCACCATGGTCATGCCATACCATCCACATCTGGGGTTAATGCTACCAATCCACCACATCAGTGTTGCCGATATGTTCAAGAGAAGTCATTCAGAAAGTCCACCTATGTCTCGCCCACTACCATACATTATACTCCATTCTTTCATGACCGCCACCCTGAACCTTATATCACCATATCGTCCTCACCTCCATTAAAATAATTTGCTCCATTCCATGTCATTGATGTGGGATTCATTAAGGCCCTCCTGTGATGGATCACTTCTTGTCAGCATCAGCTCATTATCCAAGAAGTTGATCTAGGAACACCCCATTCAGTGCTTTGAAGCTTGCATGCCTCAATGGCAAGTTTCTCACTTCCAGCGACAGGTTTACATCAATGGCCTTTGACCGAAAGATTTTTCGTGGTGCTCGACGCCAAGTCCTTTATTCACACCACGTGAATTGTACTGCAATACCTTGAGGATCATTATCATTATCATTATCGGTGATTCCTCTCGCGCTTGTTAACAGTTTACACCATTGACTGGTAATCAAGCGATGTCTTTCCATGTTCGACTTCAGAACATTTCTCACATGGATCGACTTGTACTTCGAGTGAAGATCAGATGAGATTGAAGACCCCGGATCTAGTTTCATCCATCCAGGCTGCGATATATATTCAGGAAAATAAAGACATCAAATGTACATCATTGCTGCACAGATAATCATCCACTCAAAAGGATGATGGCTCTACCAGAATCATCAGTCTACACTCAGACGATTGTCTGTCCTATGTACATGAAAATGAATTTATAAAGCTAAGCATGGGAATGCCCGCCTCAGCTAGATAATGAAAATAGTATGAAGATAATGTATTGTATTGTATCTTATTACAGGTCTCCTCCCAGCATTGAAAGAACTTCGGATCCTCATAATAAAGCATTTCACCTGACACCAAAAGGTTAACGGCCTCATACTTTAGGGGGCAACTGTTATAGACATTTTTGTGCCCTACAACTCCAAGCATGAAATGTCCATAAACCAAGGGCTCCTAAGTCCCTAAAAGTGTTGTTCTAACCCCTAAAGGAACAAGGTCAACAGATTACAGCTTCTCCCAGAAGTTCTCCACCAGAAACTGCTTAGAATAAGTCAAAACAGGATCATTTCAGCTGCTCCATTGGCTAGGTGCGTTTCATTGCACCCAAATACACTGTGAGGGTGTGTTTCATTTCAAAAGTCCCTTCTGTGGGGTGCGATGGGAAAGAAATGACAAATGGCAGTGTCATTCCGCGAGGTGGAGAGACAATGGAAGCTTCCAGAATCTTCTCCAGTGACACTTGCGTCACTGAATTCGACCAAAGATGAGTAAGAGGCTTTCAGTCTCCAAGTGGAAGCAAGAATTGACAGAGAGAAGACACTAATCAAATCACAAGCTGACTCATCCTCCTTACAAATATCTATATATGGATCCCTCATCCCAGAGATCCAGAGGCTGGAATTTTGCATATTGTAAGGAATTGCTGTTGGTTTTTTGAGACAAACATCAGATTGTTGGGTGATCTATGCTTTGTTTGAGGTGAAGAGGGGCTTCTTTGTTGGGAGGTTGATGTTGGGTCAGGAACCACTGGTTGTAACTCCTCCTGGATCTTTTCTTGTTTATCAATAAAAGCTGTTTGAGTTTTCCTCCATGCTTTTGTATCATTGATGCTTGTTACATTTGTATGGTTAACTTAAATATGATCCTAAGTTGTTTATGAATATAGATCCATGTCTTTGTATAGTTTTCTTCTTCTGTGATCTTACAGGTACTTTGTGAAGTTGGGCAAGTAAGGGAGCAGGTAGTTGGAGACTATCAAAGAAGAGAAGGATTGGATCATAGGACTAGCGCAAGACACAGGTTGGTTCTTTCTATTCCTCTCTATCTATAGTTCATAAAGGAAATACAAAAGTAGTTTTTCTCTGTTTGTTTCTAAGGCAGCTGTCACACCTTAGTGGGATAGAGCAGTTCTAAATAGACACTTTTCCCTGTAACACATAGGATATTTTCATTGAAATATGAATCTTGACTATGAGAGCAGAGACTAGATTTATGTATTTAACCTGCAGACAAAAGGGATGATCTTGAGATTGGTTTCCCAAATATCGAAAATTTCTCCATATCTTCGGTAGTAAACACATCCTGGGAACAAAAATAGCCTGACAGAATGAGGTGCCTTGAGATCTAATTTTGGATTAATCCCAACAAAAGGCCTAGAACGCCTTTACTAGAATAAGCTAATCCCAGTTTCCCATGAGGAAGGAGTGACGCATGGATTCCACGACCTGCCACTCTTCTTGATTCGGGGTATGCTTGAGCTTTCGTGTCTAACTCTAGTGTATTATTAACAATCAAACGGTACATTCGATGTCCTTTAAAATTGTTGTGAACATCAAGGTTATTGGCCTTCTTCTATCCATCCTTGGTGGCGATGCTCCTGAGAGCCTAAACCCCATTGGTCCCCTCTTAGCTAGAGGTATATATTACATTGTGAGGAAAATCCATCAATAATCATGATTGGATGAACATTCTTAGTAGACTTGAATTTTTCCAAGATAGTCATTGGAAGCTACAAAGAGTTTTTACTCAGATCGAAGGCTTGATATTTTAACTCAAAGGCATCATGCTGGAGATTAGACTCCTACACATAATCTGATCTACCATCCAAACCCTTAGAAAAATGTTGGATCATGTTGAATGCATTCTAGGTGGTGGTAAGGGTTACAAAGTGTGTCAAATCAAAATTCAAAGAAAAATATAAGAAATAGCTATTTTTATTGCCAATAACTCCGTCAATTAATTCAATATTCAAACACTACCTTCTCAACAAAAGAAAACCATTTTGTTATTATGCTCCTTTGGGCGTCCTTTCCCAATCTTGGCTGGGAGGTTTTCAGAGAAGGTATAACTAGCACACTATTGGGATTATCTCAACCAAGGCTATCCATTAGTAAGTCTAGCGAAGAATGGGTTTCTCACAGTACAAATCAATTATTAGTTCTTATGGAATGTACATCAATATAAAATTAGTATGAAAACCATGTCTAGGATATCACCTCCCATAGTTCCATAATCTCATTATAACTTTCAAAAGTTATTGTTGGGCATGAGATCCCCCAAGGGTAAATTTGGGGCTAAAAGCCCATATTTTGGTCAAATTTTGTAATCCAAGTGTAAAAACTCCGCATTTTGTGGTCGCAGAGCACATAGGTGTTAAAGAGTCATAGGGTTTTCTACCCTTGTTATGGAAATGTAATGTCAGCTGTAAGAGATCTACCCATGGCCTGTGGACCATGGGATTGTATAAAAAGAGCTAAGCTCTAAGAATTTAGTGGCATTGACATGTATGAGAGATATATCTGAAGTAGAAGTCTAAGATTGGGTTGTAGCACAGGTAGAGGCTCTGCAGCTGAGTGCCCAGAGGCCTAGAAATCCGCAGCTAAGTGTGCGGACCCCTGTAGCTAAGTGCACAAGGTGGGTTGAGTCTGTAATCATCCAAAATTATCAATAAAGAGAAGTATTATACAATTTATGCGTCTTTATTTCCTGTTTATGCATCTTGTTATGTTGGGTATGAATTTCACTTATAATGCTTATATGATGCACGAATGTATGTAAATGTTTTGGTTAAGTGAACGCAAGTAATAACATCTATTTATGCGAAGCTAACTAAGATCGGGTAATAATATAAGTAAAACAATTAGCCTAGTTTGGGAGATATCGCAGTTTGTTGTCCTAGCAGCGCGAAAGTCCCTGAGCCACAGGTTAGGGTTGTGCGAAAACCAATTGTACCCATTCATGAAGATACTTAAGGGTGGAACAGAGGACTAAGCAACCTGCGTGAAGGCAAGTATAGCCAGAATAAACCGACATCACATCCATCTTAAGGGTGCGGAAACTTGGTTCCAACATCCCCCCATACTACTTCGGGTGAGACTTCAATCCATGCTCTGCCGGTTGATGCCGAAAGGGCCACTACTGTAGGGATTTGTTTGACAAACTAAAGACGAACCTGGGTCAGGCCCCCTCAATCCAGCAAATGGTTCTGTTGTCAGGACTAGAATCTGCATAAGAGATGTGTGATGTCGTATCACTGTAATCCAACTAAGAAAGAAATCAAAGGTTGGTTGGACAGAAGGATCCACGAGTTTGCAGCACAAGAGAATAGAAACTCGCGATTGTCAAAAGAACAATGGTTGGACCGATACTTGTATATGGATATCCACTAAATCTTTTTCACCTCCTTTCCAGTTGACTTGTATGAGTGGATCGCGAAGCTAGTAGATAGCCAAGGAAGGTGGAAACTTGATGGTCCTATTGTGTGGACCACAGAGCTAGTGCGAAGGTTGGAAGCATTGGAGGATAAGATCACCCGCACTATCAATCATTAGATCGATTGCATCATAGGAGGATTTGTGACTGAATTCATGGTCAACACCTTAGTCAGCTAGAGCGAGGCGGAGGGACGCTTTTTCAAAGGTCTGCGAGGTAAGTACGTAAAATCTTTGAACACTTGGATTAAAATTTTGTTGTGCAAAAAAAGGGTTAGGCAGCTACCTTGATGTTCACGACTACGCAAAGCAGAAAAATATATAGAAATGAAGGAAATAAGGGTCCAAAGTATATCCCCTTGATTTCACCTGCGCGAAGGGATGAAGAAGAAATAGTGAAGGTCTCTCCATGAAGCGCTATTAGGTTAATAAGACAAGGATTCCCGCGAATACCACCTCCGCCCATGCCACCTTCGACTTCACGGCCATTGCCTCCAACTTCGCCCATACCACCTCCGCCTCCATCGCAATTCGGTATGGAAAATACAGTGAGGTTTTCTTTGTTCAAAGGCTTGGGAAATGAAGACCCGGACCAATTTTGGTTCGTGGTGAGGGCTATATGGGAAGCTCAAGGTGTTACAGATGATCATATAAAGAAAGAGACACTGGTTAGCGCTCTATAGGATCGCGTGCTAACCTAGTATATTAAGTACTCTAACGATAACCTGAATGCTGGAGTATCATACATCTAAGCAACACTGAATAGGGAATTTAGCGGGCCTAAATTTGAGGCGCAGTCGATTGTGGGATTTAAAGAGATTGTGATGCAACCAGGCAAGATGCCTTGGGAACTAGATTAGAGTAGCCGGAAAACATGACATAGATAACTATCACTTGCTACAGAAGTATGTGCAAGCACCGCAACAGCTGTTCTGCAACTTTTGTAGGTCGGTAGGACATGATGAAAATACTTGCAAGAGCTATGAATTGATGATGGATAGAACTCCCGCCTACAGGGTTCAGGTCGAAACGCGGCCCCTTGACCAGAATGGAGGGATGGCGCTGTAGTGCCCACTCTAGTTTTCCTGACCCTAATATGACATTATCTTACATACTTTATTCTTCGAGGACCTCAGATTGAGGATCTAGACCCATGACACTATTATTAGCGATTGAGATATTCATGGTTGTGATGTTTATGAATGCTTTCCATTGATATTATGATAGCATGAATGGTTATGTAGCTTATCTATCAGTATTCTGATGATTGCAATATTAAATAGTTAAGTTGGTCTCTATTTGAATTTATGATGAGGGTAGTAAAGAATATGTATGCGCTCTACTAAAAGCATAATGAGGATAAATTTGATGGATAGGTATATTTCTACGATGTTACGATGTTGATAGCTTAATGAATATGTATGTTTCCATTGATGATTATTGATGATAGCCATGAGGGATGTGTCCCCTATGTTACCTACTTCCTTTAGTTCAGACTTACAATGGACAATGATGTGAATGACCAGGAATTGTTAATGATGCTAGTATGATAATTGACTAACATTGAGAAACCTTGTTACTGATGATTATTGAGTATGGCAGGAAACCATCAGAGGCACTCGCATATGACATGTCGATGACACCTGGTTTGATGAAAATTCATATTATTTTACCTTTTAAAGTGTAAATCGATCTTGAAATCTGCCATATATGTTTAACTATATTCTGATGATATGTTAATGGTTGCAGACACAGATTAGTTGCTTGACCGAATGACCCACATATGGGTGATGGGGTTGTACAAGTGGATGGAACTACATGGGAGGGGTGGGATAGTGTCCCTGATCTCACCCACTAGCACTCCCGCCGTGACTTGGGCTGGAAGGGTTGAAACACCTTCGCCTTGAAGATCACGATGCCATGAGGGCAGATCCCAAAGTTGGGTCACTCATGAGGACTTTACCGAGGGGCGCGCATCAAGGTGGATTCCTTGATCCCCGACACCATTAGTCTCAGTATAGCAGGCAACATAGGAGATGATAGTGGTTTATGATGTTGCACGATACTTCCCCTCATAGTCACTGGATGCTTGAAGGGCAAGTGGTGTGGCACCCTTAGAACTTCAGGGGAATTTCTTGAAGGGCACGACCAACTTGGCACCATTGGCATCACAAATAAACTACTAGGTGTGGCACCCTTGGAACTTCTAGGGAAGTTCTTGAAGGGCACAACCAATCTGGCACCCTTGGCATCACAAATAAACTACTAGGTGTGGCACCCTTGGAACTTCTAGGGAAGTTCTTGAAGGGCACAACCAAACTGGCACCCTTGGCATCACAAATAAACTACTAGGTGTGGCACCCTTGGAACTTCTAGGGAAGTTCTTGAAGGGCACAACCAAACTGGCACCCTTGGCATCACAAATAAACTATTAGGTGTGGCACCCTTGGAACTTCTAGGGAAGTTCTTGAAGGGCACAACCAAACTTGGCATCCTTGGAATCATTAAAAATAAATAATAATAAATAAATATAAGCAAGGAATGAAAACTAGGTAAATTTACATTAAGGGTAAATGATGATTAGAAACCAATGTAATTAAATCAAAAATAAAACTTGGAATAAGGAGGATCATAGGAAGAATTAAAATAGAGTACCTTAAAAACTCTACCCTTACCATTTTGGAAATACTAGGAAGATTATATGGTTTAATTAGGAAAAAGGGGAAAGACAAACATAATGGTAAGGATAAATATTAATCCTAAACTAATTTAAACCTAATTAAGAAAAGAGGAAGGTGAATTAAAATGAGAATAATAAATTAAATTTAGAGAAATGTAGAGAAGCTCCATGTGTCAACAACCAACATAAGAATATCCATCTAGGAGATAAATTGAGTTAAATTAGGGAGTAGATTGGGGATAAAATCTTGACTCATTAATTGACTTCAAGTAATGAACACAAATTAAGGAATAAAAGGGGGGAATAAAGAGACAACTAGGAGAAGAAATAGGAATCTTGTTGAGGTGAGGAAAATATTAGTTTTCAATAAAAATTTAAGTAAATAATTTTGGGAGACCCTTGATGTGAGAATGACACATGGGTGGGTGAATAATCAAGCTATTGAATTATAAAAAATAATTAATTATGCATGACATGACAAGTGTCACCTTGAGGACTCCTATAAAAGAAGGGGCAATCCATGGGAGAAGGGACTTTTGGGGAACCCTATTGTTGGATGGATGAGATGATGTCAGAGCAGTGATTACGAAGCTATAGTGAGTTTGGTGAGGTAGAGGATTTTAGAGAGGGGACTCTGGAGCCAAGGTGTGCTCTCCTCTACCAGCTAGTGCTTTCCTCCATTTTACAACCCCATTGCAGCTCGGGGGTCCATGGGGAAGAAGAGTACCCAAGGAGTAGGCTGGGAGGTTAACCGGTGGGTCTTCGCATTCGGATCAAGTGCGTCATCATTCACTCGCGGAGGTGACCAGCTACAAGGGAATACCAGCAATAGCAGAGCAAGTGGAGTCTCACCTTCTGGTGAACGGTACATACGTATTTCATTACTATTGATCTTAGTTAAAAGTATGAAAATGTTATGATATGTTCCTGAAATGAGTGG
The DNA here is from genome assembly GCA_031772625.1 of Pinus tabuliformis. NCBI lineage: Eukaryota > Viridiplantae > Streptophyta > Pinopsida > Pinales > Pinaceae > Pinus > Pinus tabuliformis. The sequence goes on from CM062819.1 coordinate 1,099,816,557, forward strand.
CAGGAATGTGTGTGTTAAATAAATTTGAATTTCATTGCGTTTCTTTTTTGGTTGTATTTGCAAAAAAAAAAAAAAATGTACACAGTCTGGATATGGTCCTTACAAACACAGACAGGATTTCAGGGGCATGGACGAGGCCGAGGCGGAGGAGGACCTGGTAGAGTTCGAGGATAGTTGATTTGCTACAATTGCGGAGGACCGGGACACTATGCCCGTGATTGCACTAATCCAATGCATCCATCGTGCAAGTATTGCACACTGTTTGATCATGAAATGGAAGACTGTCATACACTAATAGCTAGGATACGTGACAAAGGGGCGCTACCACCTCCCCCAACTTAGAACCTACAGATGATGAGTTCTGAGCTGCGCGAGGAAGATCCGAATGTAATTATAGTGCTCCGAAGTGGAATCACGACAGGAGATGACAAGGGAAAATATCTAGAAGACAGTACATGGGCTCACAAAGCCCCGGCAAAATAGGTTGAGTTCAATTTGGAACGCTCTTGTGAAGCATTCATGGAAGCTAAGAAGAGCTTCATTGAGGCCTCCACTTCAGGAAGCAAGGATAAGACTGAGTCAGAGATGGAACCCTCTATGCTCATAACTTTCCTGGAAACCTGTATGAAGTTACTGTGCGACAGTAGGGCTAAAAAAGGGATACAAGAACTCATTAATAGATGTGCTAGAACTACGCCAGGTGGGTCCCGTGTGGTACGAAAAATTGGCAAGCATAAAACAAATATGGGACGGGACATGAGACTGACCGCACAAATAGGAGAATATGAAATGGATCAAGTCATTTTGGACCTAGGGTCAGATGCGAATGTTCTGCCAAAGCAAACTTGGGAGTGAATGAGGATACCTGCGCTGCAATGGTCTCTGATTCAGCTAAGGATGGCGAATCAGTAGAAAATCATACCCATGGGGTGACTGCAGGGGGTGACCGTGGATATTGAGCGAGCGAGCACGCTGGTGGATTTTGAAGTGATAGAGATAGTGGATGACAACAATCCATACCCTGCGCTCCTGGGAATTGACTGGGCTACTGATATGAACAGGGTAATCAATCTAAAGAAGTGAAAGATGATCTTTGAGAGAAATTCGATGCGCGTAATAATACCCCTCGATCCTGTTGAGGGATTGTGCTATATTGAACCAGTCCGTGATTATGAGAGTGATGATGATCTGGACTACATCTATAAGATAACAGCACAAGACCAAGATTGGGTGAATCCCACCACGAATGGATTGATTACATGGGATCGCGAGAGTTCCTGCACTTCGGACTCTGATGAAGAAATAAAACACTGGCAGAATCAGTTACACAAAGTAACTACGCTAAATTGCAACATGATGACCCGGTTGTTGCACTGTGTGTCGTCAGAGGAAAGAAATCTTCCCATTTATGATGGTCTAAATGAGGTAGATATCTTTATGGATGCGTTTGAAAGGGAGGTACCAGAAAACCAATGCTTCCAGGCCTTGGACTGGGCACTACGCGCTACACCCGCAAGATGGTGGGGTACGCACAAGGGAATCTTTCTTGATTGGCACGAATGTAGAAGGATGATGAGAGCATGATTTGGGAAGACTAAGATGTGACTGATAGATAGGTATGATGGGCAAGATTATCCACATGCGCAGTTGACCAAAGAAGAGAAGAACTATTCCACCACTAAGCGTGAAGGGCTAGCTATGGTGTATGTGCTCCAAAAGTACTGACACTACTTGCTAGGAGGCCACTTTAAGATATATATGGATCACTCCACACTGAAGTACCTAGTCAATAAGCTTGTGTTGGGGGGGCAAATCTGCAGATGGCTCTTATTGTTCCAAGAGTATGATTTTGAAGTTGTTGTGAAGCCTGGATGATTAAACGTGGGACCAGATCATCTGTCGCGCATCGAAATAGGGGAGGAACCTACTAACTTGGAGGAAGGATTACCTAACACACATCTATTTGCAGTGTGTGTCGCGGATGGTCATTTCGAGGATATAATACACTTCCTAACAACAGGAGCTGCATCGGAAGGATACTCTATCTAGAAAAAGAAGAAATTAGTGGTGTGCGCAGCAGATTTCTCTGTCATTGTTGGGAATCTATACAATATGGGGACTGATGAAATATTGCAATGGTATGTACTTGAGTTTGAACGAAGAAGCATCCTTACAGACACTCATGGGAGCTCCATGGGAGGACATTATGCAGGGAGAGCAACCACGCAAAAGATTATGAGCGTCGAGTTGTGCTGGCCAACCCTTCATCAGGATTCAAAAGCATATTGCAAAGCATGTGATGTATGTCAAAGAACAGGCAGGCAATCATGGAGGGATGAAATGCCTTTGAATCCATAAATGACATTGCAACCCTTCGAAAAGTGGGCAATAGATTTTGTAGGAACCATTCAGCCACAAGGGAAGATAGGGGCAAGGTACATTATCACTGTGACGGAGTATTTCACTCGTTGGGAAGAAGTATAGGCGATGAAGGATTGCACGGGCGCGATGGCTGCGAAGTTCCTATTTGAGCATGTACTGATGCAATTTGGATGTCCAAGGATCTTGATGAGTGATCGTGGTACGCACATCCTGAATGAGACAATCAGCGCACTGACAGAGGAATTTCAGGTGTATCACCAAAAGAGCACACCTTATCACCCAGAGGCTAACGGGTAAGCGGAGGCATTCAACAAAGTGCTTGAAAACACGTTGACCAAGTTCTGCAATGCTTGGCGAAGTGATTGGGACCTACGCATACTTGCAGTATTGTGGACTTATCGAACAACATGCAAAAATCTGACGGGACAAACCCCTTTTAGGCTTGTCTATGGTGTGGAATTCGTAATGCATATGGAATACATCATTCCTAGTCAGCGCATAGATCACAAAGCCTTGGAAGAGAGGCTCACACAGTTGGATGAGCTTAAAGAAGAGAGTTTTTTGGTTGGCTTTCATCAGCAAGTCCAAAAGCAGCGTGAAAATGCATGGCATGATCGACACATCAAGCTACACACATTTAAGGTAAACAATCTGGTTTTGTTGTATGATAGCAAGTTTGATAAATTCCTTGGACAATTCAGGATGAACTAGTTAGGGCCTTATGTTATTAAGGAGATTACCGACGGTGGCGCGGTCTAGTTGGTTAAGTTGAATGGATATCCCTTCCCAGGAAAGGTGAATGGTAGTCGATTGAAGCCATACACAGGTGGCCTGGCCATCTAACTATGCGACAGAAGCATAGTCTTAGCACTCCAGGCAGCTGAAAGGAGGCGTGGGACTATAAACTACACTGCTCGGGTTGGGGAGCTGCGCGATTTCAGGACTGCACAAAGCAGGGAAGTGTCACAGGGTCTACGACAACGCGAAGGCAACTGCACTACTCATGGAAATAGCACGCAAGTTCACCGGAAAGTGACTGTTATAGTCATTGTTCATGATTTGATGGTCAGATTGTGGCCAAATGGAGTCGGTGGCAGGGATTTAAGGTGAAATTTATGGATTAGATTCTTGAAAATTTGCCGCCAATCTATCATTAATGGGCCGAATGTGGGGGAACGGTTGGATTTGAATTCAAAAGGCCCTATAAATCACAGGTGGTTGTCCAGTGAAAAACACTTGGCATTTTGAGAACTGAGTTGTTGCATGCTCAAGTATACATGAACCAAGACCTATTCGAGACTCTGAAAGCAAATTCATTGTTTGAACAACTACTAGAGACACTGCAAGAATTGTGGAATAGCGCTATGTCAGCACCCGCGGAAGCCATGGACACAGAAGCGGTGATAGCCGAGGAAGCCGTGCAGGAAATTGAGGTAGTAGAAGCTGCCCCAGAGAGTGCCAAAGCGGTAGTCGAAGTCCCTAAATCACCCAGAACACTGAAACCAAAGAAGGATAAGAAGGCTATGCTACTGGTGCGCATCTCACCAAGAAACCCACAGAGGACCAAGCTCACTTTGCAAGAAAAGGGGAAGGCCATTAATATGGAGGTGGGCAAGGAAGAATCTGAAGAAATCCTGGCATATGAGGAGGATTTGGAAATGGAAGTTGAAACCTAGAGTGCGGACCCTATTACAAGGTTACCAGAATATGTTCCTCCGTGCAAGGGAAAATCCAAGATGCCAAAGGACATAGATAAGAGCAAGAGCTCCCTGCAAACTCCGTTGCTCCCGGATGACATTATTTTTGAGGGGTCGCACCTAGGGCAGGTTCCTGTACTAAAGTTTGAAGATTGGGACCTCAGATCACAAGAAATTCCTGCATTTAGCAACTGAGCAACTAATGCACTGACGGATTGATACGACTGCTAGAATGATTGAATTAGAGCCGCGGACATGGCTCAAGGGTGTAGAGAAAGCTAGGTTTCTCAACCTTCTCTGGGTACCACATTACCACCGTGCCCTAGTGACCATCTTTGTCATCAGGCAGCTGCTCTGCTTGGTGCATGATGGGTGTTTGTGGCTGGAGGAGCCCATTCCCATCACAGACCACTTGATCCATTGGATCACATGGCTGCCTTACTCAGGGGAGGATCCAGCCAATATATCAGAAGGAAAAGGTGGTGAGTTGGCCCTCGCGGAAGCTATGAAGAAGAAATTCAAGTTGGAGAAGAAGAAGCGGGGATATGCCATCTCTAGCATTAACAAACCTGCAGTCAAGATAGCAGCGCAAATATTAGTAGGGAAGGTGATGCGGAAGTGTCGTGTAGAATAGGTGCCCATGCCTGTGATTGCATTAGCATCTGAATGTGCTGAGGGAGTCCAATTCAACTTCGTGAATTATCTATGCGGCGAGTTCCTTGCGAACTGTTGCGAGGCATGGGAGCAAGGAAAAACATTCCCCTACGCGTGGCTCTTACTGTCGATTGTGCTGGTGGCATGGGAGCTGCCAAAAGATAGCTAATTTCCTTTGGTCACGCTAAACCTTCCAGATACAGTGAAGTATGCTTCACTGTGGGTGACCAAGGATGTGCAACACATAAAAGAAAGCAAGATATTTTGGGTTTGGATGGAGATAAGTATTTGGATGGGGATCAATCGCAAGCCACAGTTGTTGCCCACAGAATATGCTAGTTTGCAGAGCTTTGCAGAGTTCAAAGACGATTTCCACCATGTCTTTATTAGGGCGTGGAAGGACCCCATGAATGCATGGCATAAATTACCATATCTAGCGACTGATGATGTTATCTTTATAGTCCTTGAGTCTTGGCCACCAGAGTGGCGCGCTCCAACAGGCTCTGCAGTGGAAATGGACAAGTCCGTCGTGTAGCGTAAGAAGGAAGAAACAAAAATTTGAATTTCACAGCTGGCTAAGAAGTGCAGGAAAGACGAAGCAGAGGCTAAGGCCCAGGCAGCACGCGACGTCGTGAAATTAGCCGAATAGCATAAGATAGGAGAAGAAGAGCGCGAAGGATAGAAGTCACCTTTGCCTGGGACTGAAGCAGAAACAGAGGAGCAAACAGAACAAGGTGGCACGGACCCCCAGACGATGTCTACCCAACTCAAGTGTCAACTCCCACAAGAGAAGGCAGTTCAATGAAAGAAAACCAAGGCGTCAAAGACATCCTTCGACCCAATCACCCTCACTGAGGGGGATTTGCACGATATTGGAGAAACGGTGAGGGATGTCACTACAAAGGCCCTCCAACAGTTCAAATAGCAGTAGCAATTGGTATTGGGGGCTCTCTAGACAGAGCTACAGGAGTTGCAGGCTCGCACTCAACAAGCTAGAACAGTGTCCACCAGCCTCGTGATTGGCACTTCAGCTGCCACGAAGATGTTGCACACAAGGGTGACCAATGCGATAGTGCTATCATATGGGGCACTTACTATAGAAAATGAGGCCAACGGGCCCATGGTTAGCAGTCTAAAAGCAGTGGGATTGAATATGGCTGCAATCCGTTGAGAGATGCTCCACCTCTTGTAGGATGGAATCACCATGGAACTTAGGGCCCAAGAGAGTCGCGCTCTATAGGTGATGAGCAAGCAACACATCAATATCGAGTAGTTGGGCCTGTAGTGCAACGAGGCAATGGAATTGAATAAGCAAATCATGCAAGTAGTGGAGGAAGCCTGATGGATGGTCCTGTAGTTGGACATTCAGGCAGAAGAACTGGTTGAGGAGCACATTCGCAAGTTGGCCACAGGGGTGCATGACGCTCGGACAGAGATGGCTAGGATTTAGTTGGAGTTGAACCTACAGATCACAGAATTGTAGTTGAGGGCTTAGCCTTCAACTCCACTGGAACTTAGGGAACAACATACCACCACTGTTACAATAGCAATAGCGGCGGTCGATAGTGCAGTAGCAAACTGCACGCGACTCTTTGAACAGTCATTCGAGGTCCTGACCACCCTGCAGGAGGACCCTAATGTAGAGCACCTAGAGACAGAGGCAAGCGAGCTACAAAAAAGGTATGACGACATCAAAGAGACCATGTAGATGGTCGCCCTTACACAGAGGCTCGCATGGATGCAGGAGGCAAAGGTGCTTAAGGAATAGGTGGATGCCGCTCGGCACAAAGAGGCAGTCCTAAAAGCACGCCTACAGCCATGGATAGACGAGGCATATACGATCACAACTTCCATTGAAGGAAATCTCGCGACACTGCAGGCAATTCAGCTGAAGATTTAGGGTAGCAGTTTAGTGGCAGTCATCGAGCAAAGAGTTGAAGAAGTCTAGTAGGCGGCCGCTCAGTGCACTGCCAATATTGCGATCATCCAAACAAAGTTGGGAGGTCTTCGCACTAAGATCTCCGTGCCTACAAAGTGACTTGAGGGAGATTCATGACGTTTGTGTTGGGGCTTATTGGATGCAGGATCCCCCAAGGGTAGTTTTGGGGCTAAAAGCCCATATTTTGGTCAAATTTTGTAATCCAAGTGTAAAGACTCTGCATTTTGTGGTCGCGGAGTGCGTAGGTGTTAAAGAGTCTTAGGGTTGTCCGCCCTTATTTTGGAAATGTAATGTCAGTTGTAAGATATCTACCCATGGCCCGCAAACCATGGGAATGTATAAAAAGAGCTAAGCTCTAAGAAGTTAGTGGCATCGGCATGTATGAGAGATAGCTCTAAGTAAGAAGTCTAAGCTTGGGTTGTAGCATAGGTAGAGGCTCTGTAGCTGAGTGCATACAGGCCTAGAAGTTCACATATGAGTGCGCGGACCCCTGCAGCTGAGTGTGCAGGGTGGGTCGAGTCTGTAATCATCCGGAATTATCAATAAAGAGAAGTATTCTACATTTTTTGTGTCTTTATTTCCTGTTTATTCATCCTGTTATGTTGGGTATGAATTTCACTTATAATGCTTATATGATGCGCGAATGTATGTAAATGTGTTGGTTAAGTGAACGCAAGTAAGAACATCTATTTATGCAAAGCTAACTAAGATTGGGTAATAAGATATGTAAAACACTTAACCTAGTTTGGGAGATGTCACAGTTCGCTGCCCTAGCAATGCAAAAATCCCTAAGCTGCAGGTTAGGGATGCACAAAAATTAATTGTACCCTTTCACGAAGATACTGAAGGGTGGAACAGAGGGCTAAGCAACCTGTGCGAAGGTAGGTATAGCTAGAATAAACAAACATCACATCCATCTCAAGGGTGCAGAAACTAGGTTCCAGCATCCCCCCATACTGCTTCAGGTGAGACTTCAGCCCACGCTCTACGGGCTGATGCTGAAAGGGCCAGTACTGTAGGGATTTGATTGGCTAAATAATGTTGAACCTGGGTCAGGCCCCCTCAAACCAATAGTTATTATGACCTACACATAACTTTTCAACATATTGATGTAATAAATCACCTAGTTCTAATATCTCTTATTTTCTCTATGATAAATCACTTCTCAATGAATATTCATTTATATTTTTGGATTTTCTTAAATAATATTTCTAAAATTTCATTTTATTTTCTAAGCATAATTTTTTTATATTCAAATATAATTTAATCAAAAAATAAATACTACTATTTTATTTTTTCCAAGTAAATTATATATATATATATATATATCTATATATATATATATATATATATATATATATATATATATATATATATATATATATATATATCTATATATATATATATATATATATATATATATAGCATTTTTTTGTGAATTTAAATAATATTACCTCAAAAATTCATCATACACTAGCTAAAGTATTACTATTCATGCAATGTCTAGTGTCAATTTGCCTCTAGGGAAACAAAATCTATTGATAGTTGACCATAGTTTAGGTAATTCAAAATAAAACCATCTAACACTAATAAACAACTGACAACTACCATATACTATACTACATAAACAAAAAAAACAATTGTTAGGAGGCAAAGCTTATTATCACGAGTCTAAAGAAGCAACTAGGATCAAGTCTTGAGCACTTGTTCCACTTGGAGTAGGAGGTTTTAGATCACACTGGAGATGAATTTGAATTTGAGCAAGTCGGGCATCCAAACTAGAAAGACATGAGCAGTCATAATGTTACACCCACTTGATTTCATTCAATGAAGAGATTATGTCATTTTGGTCTTCATGTTTCTCCTTCAAGAACCTACCCATAAGTGTTTTCATCTACTAATGGAGGGCGATGAATTTCAATTACTACCTCCATCTTCCCTTGGTAAGGCTAGGTTCAGGAACCCAATTGGCTACTTCTACTTAGATTTTTGAATCAGAATAAGCTTTTCGGTCACTGGTGGCTAGAGCTTTGACTTAATGAAATTCCTTGAAAATTTCATGGAGGTGGTAGAATGGAATATTGTTGCAACATCCTCAGCTTGAGCTTGGGAATGTGACCTTCCCTAAGGGCCCAAACCACCCATTGGATGTGCATTTTCTATTAGCGAATACTACACCAAAATAAAAATAGTGAGATGAGATGTCTTACCCACAAAAACCATGGAATCAAAGGATTGAGACTGAGAAAGACAGAAAAAGGAAAAACCCAAGGGGTTTTGAGTTTCCAAGGTGGACTAGGCCAACAAACAAAGGAGGATGAATGAAAATGAATGTTAGATAAAGACTTCTGGTAGGGTTTAATACTCACTGGGAGACACCATAATTCAGGCCATTACCCAACCAAGTTGATCCCCAAGAAAAAGAAATGAATATCCACCAACTAAAACAGAAACTAGAGAATGAAATTGCTAAATAATAAGAATAGAACATTACCCTATATTGACGAACCCTCCAAACCTAAACCGACAAGGTCATGCTAGCTAGATAAAGACGGGAACCTACTACTCTTATAGTGTCAAGATTTAATGTTTTTGTCAACATCTCAAGAGTTGCGACCCCTCCTTGTCCAAGGTTTATACTCTTACCATTACTCAACTACTAGTTCCTGCATGAAAGACCTCCAAACCTTGAATCCATGTCACCTAGAATGCAGGTAAATGTCAATTCATAACCAAAATAGAAGGCCAACGTTTAAGCCTAAGAGATAGCCCACTAACTATGCCATAACTCTACAAATTTACCACCAAGCGAAGACCTTCCATTTTTAGATGCCTAAGGTAATTGTCACACCTATGACGGGGGAGAATCCTAGACATACCAAAAAGTATAAAGAGAAAGTTCTATCCTCTTAGAGTGGTTGAGCATAGTAAAAAATGGCATTCGAATGAAGAGTAGTGTATGCAGTTTGCACATGTGTTTCATGGAGAGGGTTCTCCATGGAATTCCCTCCCTTAAATGTAATGGGAGGTGCTAGGGTGGTGAGCTCCCCCCCTAACCTCCAACATCCCGACTTCAAATACCCTGATCGGGGGAAACTATATGTGTGTGTGTGTGTGTGTGTGTGTGTGCGCGCACATGCATTAAGATATATCTTATCTTATAAAATAACTATACATAATCAAAAGCTTATACGCGATCTTAATGAACTTCATATAAAAATTATTGATGCTCCGTCTCTAACAACCCTTGTCAAAATTCCTTGTAATAAAGTTAATAAAGGAAAAATAATAACCAATGTCATGGGACACGTATTCCAATTTGAATGTTTGGGGAAAAAATCCTAATGTGGGTCTTCATTTGGTTTATTATAGATAAAGGAAATTGGAAAAGGCAATGGCAAAGGCTATGGAAAGGCAAAGTAGCATTAATTGGCATTTTATTTATGAAAATAATGGAAATTAGGAGAAAACGAAGGTGAAAGGTGTTGGGTGTGGAGCCTGATTATCTTCTTTATTTAGAGGTATCACCACATTGGACCCCAGTTCGTACAATCACGGCAACACCACCCATAAAATGTACGTTGCAAGGGGGGTCTGGGGTGGGCTACAATCTCCGTGAGCGCCCCCCCCCCCCAGGTGGGGGATCGGGGGAAGCACCCCCGAAGCTAAAAATAGATGTAAAATTGCCTTGTAAAATGTTTTAATTTTGTAGTCAAACTGGGGTGTTCATTAGGCGGTGATCTGAAGGTAGAAGTTATGTTTAATCTAGGGCTTTTTTCCCTAGCAGGCAACCCCTCGATATATATGAGGGAATTGTATTGTGCCTATGTAGATCTATATTCTGAGAGAGAAAGAGAGAGGAGATTGTGTGAGAGTGAAGAGGGAATTATAGCGGATCTGTTATAGGTTGTATCTCTTCATTTTGTTGGATAATATACAAAGAAGGAATGGCTGTTTCTCCATGGACGTAGCCCAAATTGGGTGAACCACGTATATCTTTGTCTCTCTTGTTTTATGTGTTTTATGTGTTTTTTGTGTTTATATTTCTTCAATATATTTTATGTGTTCCATTTCTCTATAATATATAATTTTCTAACAACTGGTATCAGAGCGGGAGGTCTATTTGACTGACAAAATCACAGGAGAGAAGGGCTCCTAGTTCGAATGGGAGAAATGGAGGAAGATGGTAGGTTTAGGGTCAAAAAATTCAACGGACAAAAATACCATCTATGGAAGATGCAAATGGAAGATTATCTGTATCAGAGAGATATATACCTACCATTGAGTGGAAAGGCAAAGAATCCGACGGGTATGATAGACACAGAATGGGATATTCTCGATAGAAAGGCACTTGGAACAGTACAACTGTGTCTAATGGCCTCGGTAGCCTTTAATATTTTAAAGGAAATGACAACAGAGGGTTTAATGTCACCATTGGCAAAACTATATGAAAAACCCTCGGCCTCAAATAAGGTATTTCTTATGAAACGTTTATTTAATATGAAGATGTCAAAAGGTGGATATGTTGCTGATCATTTAAATGAATTTAATACAATTACGAGTCAATTAATTTCTGTAAGGGTAACTTTTGATGATGAATTTAGGGCTCTGTTATTTCTGTTCTCATTGCCAGAATGTTGGAATGGTTTAGTTATGGCCATTAGTAACTTTGTTTCTAGATCTAGTATTTTAAATTTTGACGATGTTGTCAATGCAATCCTTAGCGAGGAAATGCGACGGAAAAGTTCCAGTGAGACATCAGGTAATTCTTTGACTGCAGAGACGAGGGGAAGAAAAATGGAAAAAGGAAAGAGCCCAGGATATCATAGTAATTCAAGGAAAGGCAGATCCATGTCCAGATTGGGGTTAGTGTGCTGGAAATGTGGGAAGAAAGGACACATGAAGAAAGAGTGCAAGTCTCACAAGGGAAAAGAAGGAGACGCACAACAAGAAAATAATCATGAAGTAAATGTGACAGGTGATGTGTTACAAGATGCTTTGATTCTTTCATTAGAAAATATTGTTGATGCCTGGGTGGTAGATTCAGGGGCCTCAGTCCATGCCACACCTGATAGGAAACATTTTCATGATTATGTTCAAGGGGATTTTGGATAGGTTCAATTGGGTGATGATAAACCCTATAAAATAATTGGAACGGGTACAGTTTTCATAAAACAGTAGAATGGAAATTAATGGCTATTGAAGGAGGTAAGGCATGTTCCAGATCTGAAGAAAATTCTTATTTTAACATGGTAGTTGGGAGGTGAAGGTTGTGTGACTACTTTTACAGATAAAACCTAGAAGGTCACTAAAGCAGCCCTGGTAATATCAAAAGGAGAAAATTTTGGTACCTTGTATTTATGCAATGGTATTTCTAATTTTGCTAATGCTTTAACCTCTACAGGAGAAGATATGGCATTGTGGCATCATAGGCTTGGGCACATGAGTGAGAAGGGGATGCAAATTCTTCACTCAGGAAATGTTTTGCCAGGTTTGAAGCATGTTGATTTAAAATTCTGTGAGAATTGTGTTTATGGAAAACAGAAGAGAGTTAGATTCCTAAAAGTTGGGAAAGAAAAGAATACCAAAAAATTAGAGCTTGTGCATACAGATGAATGAGGACCTGCTAAGGTATCATCTCTTAGTGGCTCTCATTATTATGTTACTTTTATTGATGATGCAACAAAAAAACCTAGACTTATTGTATTCGAAATAAATCTGATGTATTTGATACTTTCAAGAAATGGAAAGCTTTGGTTGAAAATGAGACAGGAAAAAGGTTGAAGTGTCGATCAGATAATGCAGGTGAATGTTGCAGCAAAGAGTTTGATAGGTTTTGTTCAGAGAATGGAATTCACAAAGAGAAGATAGTTCTAGGAAGACCACAAAAATGGTGTGTCAGAAAGGATGAACAGGACAATCATGGAGCATGCAAGGTGCATGAAATTGCATGCAAGATTGCCTTTACAATTTTGGGCAGACGTTGTAGATACTATTATTTATCTAATAAACAGAGGACCTTCAAGTTCCTTGGATGGTGGTATTCCAGAGGAGGCATGGACAAGTACAAAGGTAAACTACTCATTTTTAAAGACTTTTGGTTGTGAAGCCTCTGTCCACATTAATAAAGAAAATAGAACAAAGCTTGAAGAAAAATCAAAGAAATGTACCTTTATTGGATATGGTGTTAATGATTTTGGTTATCGCTTTTATGATTAAGAAAAACACAAAATCATTAGGAGCAGAGATGTCATACTCAATGAAAAGTCTTTGTATAAGGATCAGATGCAAGAAAAGAAACAGGAAAAAGAAAACAGAGAATATATAGCGCTTGATGAGATCATAGAAAAAATGAAAAAATGAAGGTGCCTGAAAATCATAATGATCAATAGCTAGAACAATAACAACAACAACCACAACAGCAACAAGCACCTCAAACACCTGAAAGTGGTGTTAAAAGACCTACCAGGATAAGTAGACCCCCCTGAACGATACTCTCCTTCATTAGATTATGTATTGCTGACTGATTCTTGTGAACCAAAATGTTATGATGAAACAATGCAGGTAGAAACTAGGAAGAAGTGGGAGCAAGCCATGAAAGAAGAGATGGACTCATTAGCACATAACCAGACTTGGGACTTAGTCATGTTTCCTGTAGGTAAAACAACATTGCAAAATAAATGGGTTTACAAGTTGAAGGAAGAAGATGGAGGTAGAAAAAGGTATAAAGCCAAACTTGTGATGAAGGGGTTTGCACAGAAAAAGGGTATAGACTTTGATGAGATATTTTCTCATGTTGTTAAAATGACTTCAATTGGAACTATTTTAATTCTAGTAGCAGCTGAAGATTTGCATCTTGAGCAATTAGACGTACAGACAACCTTTCTCCATGGGGATTTGGAGGAAGAGATATATATGTAGCAGTCACAAGGATATGAGGTAAAAGGGAAGGAGAAACTAGTGTGCAAGTTGAAGAAGAGCTTGTATGGCTTAAAATAAACTCCAAGGTAGTAGTATATAAAATTTGACAGGTTTATGTCTGAACAAGGTTATACTAGATGTCACTCTAATCATTGTGTTTATCTCAAAAGGTAAAATGATGGCAGCTATATTATATTGTTATTGTATGTAGATGACATGCTTGTTGTAGGTTCCAACATGTAGGAAATAAATATGCTCAAAAGAAAATTGGAAAACTCATTTGCAATGAAGGATTTGGGGGCTGCAAAACAAATCCTTGGTATGAGAATAACTAGAGACAGGAAGAATCTCAAATTAACATTGTCTTAGAGTGAGTACATACAAAAGGTGTTGAAAAGGTTTAATATGCAAAATGCAAAACCAGATAGTATACCTTTGGCTAGCCATTTCAAACTAAGGAAATGTGGCCCAAGACTCAGGAAGAAATGAACTATATGTCTAAAGTTCCATATGCATCAGCAGTTGGAAGCTTAATGTATGCAATGGTTTGCACAAGATCTGATATTGCACATGCGGTGGGAGTTGTAAGTAGGTACACGAATAATCTAGGAAAAGAACATTGAATGGCGGTGAATTGGGTTCTCAGGTATTTGAGAGGTACCACAAATCAAGCATTATGCTTTGGTGGTTCAAACATTGCTCTACAGGGATATGTTGATGCAGATATGGCAGGTGATAGAGATAACAAGAGGAGCACCACAGGGTATGTGTTTACAATAGGTGGAACAGTTGTTAGTTGGGTCTCAAAACTGCAAAGTGTTTTTTCACTCTCAACAATGGAAGTAGAGTATGTTGTTGCTATAGAGGCTAGTGAATAAATGATTTGGTTATAAAGGTTTCTGGATGAATTGGGTAAGAAGCAGGAGTTGGGCAGGTTATATAATGACAGCCAAAGTGCCACACATCTTGCAAATAACTCTGCATTTCATTCCAATACTAAACATATACATCTCAAGTACCATTTCATATGGTCAACATTGGAAGATGGACATTTGAAGCTGGAAAAGATACACATTAGCCAGAATCTTGTAGATATGTTAAAAAAAGTTGTAACCAGGGAGAAACTGGGAATATGCTAAGTTTCAATTGGTCTTCAAGCATGATGAAGAAGATGAGAAATAGACAAGTCCAAAATGGAGTCATTGTCTAGCAAATGAAGCAGCGGTGGAGTTGCTATAATCAATCTCCAAGTGGGAGATTGTTGGGTGTGGAGCCTGATTATCTTCTTTATTTAGAGGTATTGCCACATTGGACCCTAGTTCACAATGTGGCGGCAATGTTGCCTGTAAAATGTACGCTGCAAGGGGGGGTCCAAGGGGGAGACTCTGATCTTTAGGATCCCCCCGCGCCCCCCCCCCCCCCGGCGAGGGATCAGGGGCAGTGCCCCCAAAGCTAAAAATAGATGTAAAATTGCCTTGTAAAATGTTGTAATTTCATAGTCAATCTGGGTTGTTCATTAGGCAGAGATCTGACGGTAGAAGTTATGTTTAATTTAGGGTTCTTTTCCCTAGAAGGCAACCCCTCGCTATATGTTATCACTCAGGTTGTCCCTAAAGCTCCTTAAATGGATACGGCCGAGGTAACCACAAACCAATCTTTGGACTGCAGGTCCTAGCCTACCTACAGTCAAAGAGGGCTCTCTCTTTATGATTTAGCTTTGTTGAAGATGATATTAGGCTAGTTATTGAGTTCAAGGGGTTTTGTTTATGTTTGGTGGGAAGGAGGATGTTTTCAAGTAGAGAGGCAATGCATAGTGTGGTAAGTTTCAAACCATTGGGCATGGAGTCATGGAGTAGGACTGCTGGTGTGTTTTCTTGGTCACAAGAGGAATACAGAGCAGGATAGCTACACATAAAACAATATCGAGCTGGAATAAAGATGGAACGAAGGTCAGTGAATGAAAGGCAACTAAGTAGCTCTCATTATGCTAACAGAGGGAAGGTGAATGAACATTTATATAGGAGCAGTCAAAGATTCCTAAACAACATTCATATATGAAGGAACTAGCGTAAATATGAGCAAATCAGTATTCATATTCAAGACTAATTCAGAGGAAAACATAGATAAATCACAGAAATTGAGAACAGAGTACAACTAAGTGAGCTCTGAACTATTCTTTCTTTCTGTTGTTTAGATAGTGAAACAATGATGGCATAAAATATATAAACTGTAAACAGAGATAAGAAACACGTATTGGGCTATGTAGAAGCGTTAGGATTCCATAGTCACTCTTCAGTCATTAAAACACAACAGTCAGTTCATCTCCCAAACATTCCAGCGATCTTTGATTATAGAGACTCTCAGAAAATACAATGCAAGTCGAGAGGAAGTTATCGACCAACCAACCCTTTACATAAAACACAGAGGGTTGTTTAAATAGAAAATATTTACAAACATCCCTTGAACAGGTGCCAAAGGAGAAAATATCTCAAAATATCTATCAAAACAGAGCCAAAAGAGATCTATGCAATAACTGCTTTGAATGCTAAGTTGTGCTGGAAATAAATGCAATAAAATATCTAAAACAGCTGCACATGAGGGAGCAACCTCATCAAAATGGCTCTTTAGGGCTGCACAGGGTCCTGCAGCTTCAAAAATGGACTGAAAGAGTGCCTTGAGCCACGCGCTGTCCTCTGTGTGATAACTGCGCAATTAAGGAAGCAACGCTGCTCCAAAAATATGACTGGGAGCAATGTCTCTGCAATAACTCTGCCTTGAAAGCCTTCATCTATGCCTTTAGGTGGCTTTAAGGCAACAAAAGAAGTGTTGGTGAGCCTTAATGGCTGAATGATGCTTTGTTGAATTCGCTGGGCTTGCTTTGCTTTCATCTGCTTTGAAAAACTGGACTGATATTCTTTGCCGCATCCTGATACACTTTGGCACTGAATCTGGGCCTTTTCTCACCGCTGATACTCTTTAAACTGTCCCATCACCCCCTTCTGCCTTTTAATGCAAAAATAACTGCTGCTAATGTCCTCCGTGGCCATTGGAATGCTATCGGTGCTCTAGCCGATCAAAACTAGCTTTAAACTTTAAAAACTGGTGCAAACAGGAGGAAAAAGTGTTGCCAACTGTGTCGAGGCCAAGACTGGCTATCTGAAGCAAAACTGGGCCTTGGAGCGATCTCAGAAAGCTTAGGGATGCATGAATTCCCTAATCGGGAGCCGGGCGTGGGCATATATGTGAAAATATGAACAAATGCTGCATTTTCTTTTACACAAAAAAGGGCCAATTTCTATGTAAAATTCGTGAAAAACATAGGCGGGAGCGACACTGTAGTGGAGATTAAATCCTGGTCGTTGGATCGCGTGAAGGCAGATCCAATGGCTGGCGCTAAATCACATTGGGGAGGACCATTAGTCCCAACACATAAAATCTCCGAATAGCGATGAACCTGGCGGACCCGAAATGCTTATGTGCCCTTTCATTATGGAGATCGGGTCCATTCCGTCGGCGATTCCATATCGGCGGATTTTAAAAAAATTAATAGGCGGACCCGAAATCCTTTAAAACTGCCCTTTAATATTTTTCAGCTCTGGGATATAGGAGCACACAGTGCGGACCCTTTCGAACCCGATATGCCTTTATGTCGCGCTTCATTACTTTTCGGCTCTGTCGGTCGGAGCCATATAGGAGTGATGCGATTAAATATGGGTCGTTGATCTCTGGGCCTAAATGGGCGGCTGAGATTAACTCGGCAATTCGCTATCGGCGGGGTCATGGGGTTGCCACATAAAAACGCCGAAACCCATCGGACCCGATAAGTTATACAGGCCCTCTTTATTTTATTTCAGGTCCGACCCATCGGCGGAACCCAAATCGGCGGTTTTAACAGTGGAACGGGTCCGCGGACCCGAAAACCCTTAACACTGCATTTGATAACTCATTGGCTCCGCCAAATCGGAGCAGTATCTGGGGCGATGCGAAGTGGGGGGCCGCGCGACCAGATCTGGGCCGTCAGATCTAGGGCCCGATCCAACGGTCCTGGATCCGTCAGCGAATCAGCAGTCGGAGGGACCAGAGGGCGGCACATATGGAATCACCGAACTGCGCGGACCCGATATTCTATTACCGGTCCACTTTATATGTTTTCGGGTCCGGCCCATTGGCACTATGTCCCATGCCTTGAGACTTAGCCATTTTCGCTTATATAAGCCACTACCCCCTCCCGATAGCGATATCGCATCAGAGGGGGATCAAATAGATCTTTATCTCATCGGAGCACGCTTTTTATGAAAATGCAAGGCAAATGAATTCGAAGGGGTTATATATGATGTTTTAAACATATGATTGCCCCCTCCCGATAGCGATATCGCATCGGAGGGGGTCCAAATGAAATTTTTATATATCGGACCCATGTTTTTGTGAACTGCCAAACCTTTTGGGAAATCGGAAGGGTTCCTTTATAGTTTGGCATGGATTCTAAGGCATCAGAAGGGGTCCGATAGCCAAAAAGGGAGGATTTTATCCTTTTTTGAAGGTTTTTCATGGTTTTTTCATGGTTTTTGTATTCTTATGCCGTGGAAGGAGTCCAAAGGCACTTAGGGGGAAAGTGATGTGGTTTTGAGAGGGGTTTAGTGGCCAAAGAGGGTTTCATGCCTTATAAAGGCAAACCAAGGCCAAAGAGATGATTTTTATACATATGAAGGGAAACTATGCAAAGGAATGAGTCCTTCTGCATTTGGAAGATGGTCAGAGGGGTCAATGAGGGTTCTCGCTGAGTTTCAGATAAACTTAGCAATTCCCAAGGATGTATATGGTTATTTTTCAACCAAGGGGAGGGGATAAGTATATAGGGGAGTTGTAGAGATAGTTTTAGTAGGGGAAAGGAAAAGAGATAGGGAGTTACATAATAAAGTTAGTAGTTAATATGATAATGATGAGAAAAAGCACTAAGAATGAAGTCTTAGGCTATCAAATGGAGGAAAATGACTGATAGAAGAAGTGTGAACATTCCTTTAGTGAAGCAGATCTTCACCAAGGCAGACGATATGGAGAAGGATGAATCTAAGAGGTATCAAGCAGATCTTGACCTCTTTAGGGGAAGTTAGCGAGTGATTTGGGAAAGAGGGAGAAGGGGAAGTTAGACATGCATTTCTTGAAGTCCTTCAAATGGAAAACTGCCTCAAACTTGTGATATGAATAGATGTGACACTTGAAAATCTGAAATGGATCACAAGTCATGATTCTGCAACCACAAAGCTACCTACCCGACCTATTCACCTAGCATTTTCTCTTCTTTTTGGTTTGGGTGCACTTGAACTAGCATACCCAGCTTTTCATTCTTTTCTTCTTGTTGTCCTCCTATCTAAATCCACACTTATTGCATCCAGGGGCTCAGATTAAGCTGTTGAGCACCCTTGTTTCTCTACCTATCTACAGATCTGCCAAGATTAAACAGTTTGGACAGATGTTTATTCTCTATATTCTAAAACAGGAAATTGAAATCTAGGGAGACCAAGATTAAGTTGTATGGACCTCCCTTAGCTGAAAACTCATCAAAATGGAACACAGCAGTGGCACTTAGACTAGCACACTCCCAAGGAAACTCCTCTGGCCATCTGTATCAAATATGGAGCATTGCAGCAAGCAAAGTATGACATATTTGGCATGTAAAAATGTCAATCATGAAAGATGATTAACCTGCTGTGGCAGGAGGCTAATAGTGGCTCCACTTGGGGATGGCTTTTCCTTGTGACAAGCCAAGAATAGCAGGTCAGAATGCCTTGATCCTCTGTAGTTGCTGTTAATTTGAAGATTTCTTCTGTGCTAATTTCTGAATGACTAGAACTTTAACTTCTGAATGCCGCACTCCTCCTTAACTGAAACACTATGAAAAATAAAGCATCGCCTGCTTTCTTCTGCGTGCTTGATATTGCATACACTTTTGCTTGAGAACCGTCTTGTGAAATAAACACAAAAAGGGAATAAAACTGGAGCTCTTCTTTTCTTGTCTTTGAAAGGGTGCTGAAGTAAACTGAAAATCCTCCTTTCTTTTTGATACTGTTGACTTGAAGACTACAAGCTGCAAACAGTTTCTCTTTAACATAAATCACTGTGATATGACAGTGCTGCTCTGCTGTTTTGCTGAGATTACTACAGAGACAGAGCTTAAAAATAGAGGACTTGCATTGGCTGTGTCTTCACAAACTTTGTTGCTGCTCCTCTAACAATCAGACTGTTTATACAAAATAAAAACAAAAGTGCTGATATATACAAATATCAATGTACAAAGAGATATTTACAAAGCTACGTTATGTTCAACAAAAGGGATCATGATAATGCTTCAGCATATGGCCATTTACAGGGCCTTCTTCGGCAGTGCTGCCCTCTACAGATTTGATGAAATATGTGTTATTTCCCTGAACAGCAGAAATAACAAATGGCCCTCTCCAAAGGAAATCAAATTTTGCATGTTTTCCCTTGTCTCCTCTTCGTGAGTCCCACCTTAGAACTTTGTTGCCAACACAGAAATTCTCAGCCTTAGTCCTCTTATCAATCATCCTTTTGAGCTTCTCTTGCATAATTTGAGCTCTGTCATAGACCTGCTCTCTTGTCTGCTGCAAATGAATTGTTTGGTTTATCCTCCTTTGTATATCATTTGGCTCAGCTTGAATCTCTTGCAGCAACTTGATAATAGGAATGCCCAGTGATGAAGGAAATCTGGCGTCCATGCCATATACTAGCTCATAAGGGCTCATCCCAATGGATTTCTTGGTTGACAATCTGTCTGCCCATAGGGCATTTGTGAGCTTTCTATGCCAGTTCTTCTTGTTTTCTTCTAAGATCTTCTTGATAATACTGATCAGGCTCTTGATAGATGACTCGGCTAAGCCATTACCTTGAGGGTAATAGGTTGTGGAATGGCCTAAAGTGATATGGAATTTATGGCAAAAATTGATCATCTTTTTGGATTTGAAAGCAGCGGCATTGTCAGTGATGATCTTCTCAGGGCAGCCAAATCTCGACAGGATATTGCACTCAAGGAATTCGATAATGGTGGTGTCATTGGCCTGCCTGCATGGAATGGCTTCAATCCAATTGGTGAAATAGTCGGTGGCAGTTAGAATCCACTTATGCTAGCCTGAGGAAGAGGGATGGATTTCTCCAATGAAGTCAAGACCCCATTGCTGAAAAGGCTTTTCGATTGAGATGGGCTTAAGAGGCAAGGGCAACAGCTTTCTTTTGCCCTCAAAGATTTGGCATTTGTGACATGAGATAGCAAACTTCTTTACATCTGCAAAGAAAGAGGGCCAATAGAAACCAGCCCTTAAAATTTTATCAGCAGTGGACTTCCAATATAGATGTCCTCCATAGTCCCCTGCATGGAATTCTTTCATGACATTATTAGTTTCATTTGTGGTCAAACAATTAAGCAATATGCCTTCATGATTCTTCCAAAATAAAGCACCATCTAAGACACAAAATTTCAAAGCCTTCATTCTTAAAAATCTCTTCTTGGTCCTGGACAATCCTGGGGGAGCAAACAGGTTTAACAATACAAAGCATATATCAGCATACCATGGGGATTGCAGAAAGGTGTCACTGATCTATGGAGTCGCCAGCTCCTGTTCATTGTCCAGTTGGTTGATGTCTAAGGCTTGAAAGTTTGTTTCGGACATTAGCTTGGCTAAACCTTGTCCCTTTATTAGCTTGGTTGGTTTTATTTCTATGTCATACTCAAGAATGTTAGCAATCCACTTGCCTCTTTTGCCTTCTAATCCTTCTTGGGTTAATATGTCTTTTACAACAACATTTGGGACATAGGCAATCACGTGTGAATATAAAATGTAAATTCTGAAGTCTTTGATTGCTTTAACAAGGGCATAGGCATGCTTCTCCATAATTTGGTACTTCAGGGGTGCATCTCTTAAGGCTCGGCTGAAAAAAGCAATTGGATTTTCATTTCCTTGGTCATCCTTTTGCAATAGGACAGCAGCTATGGTATTATCAGATGCAAACGAAAATATGATAAAGTCCCTATCAAATTGAGGACTTGTGAGGACTGGGGCTTGAGTTAAGGCAACTTTGATACTCTCAAATGCTTGCTTGGTTTCAAGAGACCATTTTACCTTGGCATCCTTCTTTAACATGTTGCTCAAAAGTCTTATCAGCTCGGCTAGATTTGGGATAAATCTCCTTAGGAAATTGATCTTTCCTAGGAATGCTTGTAGCTCTTTTATGTTTCTTGGATATGGGATTTGGAAAGTGGCCTGGATCCTTTCCGGATCAATTCTAATCCCATCTTTTGAAATGATATGTCCAAGTAATTTGCCTTCTTCAAGGCTAAATAAAGACTTCTTGGGGTTTAAGGAAATGCCATATTTCCTACATGTTAGGAACACTTGTCTCAAATGTCTTAGGTTCTCTTGATCAGATTTGGAGAAAGGGGTAAGATCATCAAGATAGACAACCAAGAAATCATGGATTTCCTTGGCAAATGCAATGTCCATGGCCCTTTGAAAGGTAGCACCTGCGTTCTTTAGGCTGAAAGGCATTTTCACATATTTAAATGTTCCCCACGGTGTGGTAAAGGTTGTCTTGTCTTGGTCATCCGGGTGAACCAGTATCTGATTAAAACCTGAAAAGCCATCTAGCAAAGAGATTCTAGATGACCCCACTACTCTTTGTAGGATGTGGTCCATTTTGGGCAATGGGTAGTGGTCTTTAAGGGAGACTTGGTTTAAGTTTCTCAAGTCTAATCTCACCTGTTTTCTTTCTTGTGGGAACAAGATTGGATACCCATTCAGAAAATCTAATGGGTGCTATGATACCTGCTTCAAACATTCTTTGCACTTCTATCTCAATCAAAGGGAGAAGCACAGGATTGATTCTCCTCAGTTTCTGTTTGAAGGGCTTTTGATTTGGCTTTAAGGGAATGGTATGTTGAATAATTGAGGTGTCATAGGACTTCTAGTCCTCATAACTCCAAGCAAATACATCTTGGAATTCTTTGAACAAATCCACATACTTTGGTTTTTGATCAGGAGGCAAAGATTTAGACAGTTTGATCATTTTGGGCTTCTGTGCTGTTCCAATGTTGTATTCTTCTATGGCAGTGTTTATGGGCTGCATTTTTGGCTTTTTGGGCACATCATTTGCATCAAACATGTCTTCTAGTGGAGTGAGGCCAACCGGGAGAAAATTGTTCTTTAGATCAATGATTTCGGCCTCTGTTTTGGCTATTTCCTCCAAATGCATCTGTTTCAACTCTTCTATGTTTTCTTCATCAAAGATGGTTGGTTGTAGCAATTTTCTAGCTGTTTCAGCTGTTACAGTTTGCTGGATTTGGTTTATTGTTTGCAGGGGATCATCCATGGCATCCATATCAATGTTTAGGCCTGAAAACTCATGCTGTAAGGTAAGAAAATTGTTGATCTGAGCATCATCCTCAAACACTTGCCAATCTTTGACATTGTTAGGGACAGCAGGCCTATGTTTTATTTCAGCAGTGAAATGGTGATTTGGCTCAAAGGGAAGCTTGCATGTACTAGCGAAAGTGGCTAGGCTGTGAGCATGAATGTTATGATTTCTTGAAATTTTGGCAAGCTTGGATTCAGTGAATGTATCAAGTATTGCAGTGGCAGCAGTCCTATAAGCTCTTAGCCTTCTATCATTGGTAACAAAGTTGCCTTTCATTTGTTGGATTACTAGGTCTGAGTCACCTAGAATGGAAACTTTGGCAGCTCCTAAAGCTTTGAGCAGCTTAAGGCCTAAGAGGAGTGCCTCATACTCAGCCATGTTGTTGGTGCATTTGAAATTCAGTCTATAAGCACGACCCTCTGCATGGTTGTTATGTGTATTGTGAATCCATATTCCTGCCCCTGCTCCTAGCTTATTAACAGAACCATCAAACTCTAAATACCATGTGATTTCTTGCTTGTGGTTGATATTAAGAGTTTCAGTCATTTTAGGATTGGGCAGACCTAGGTTTTGTGCTTCATGTGGTTCTTCTTGTATGCTGGTTGCGCTGACTGTTTTGACAGTTTCCTGGGTATGAGCAACCGATTCTTGATTGATGCATGTTTCTTGTTCTAAAGGCAAAGGCCTCTGATTAGTTGGAGGACTTGTTTCATCATTAAACAAAATAAAAGAATCCATATCAGAATGGATTGAATAGATAGGGAAATTCTGGGGCTTTTCCTCACTACTTTCCACATACTTCATCAGTGTTTCTCTATACAGTCTCTTTGGTTGCCCAAATACTGAAATAGTGGCATAGGAGAGGTCTAATTGGAGAGATCCTTGGAGTTTTGCCCCCCAAGATCTTGACAAGAGCATGCCATACTTTGGTGGGATGTCAGCAACCACCACGTCCATTAGGATTGTCTTGTTGGGAAATTGGACTAAGGAGACACATAAGTCTTTGATTAAGCCTAAACACTTGACTTGACTTGAGTCAAAGGAGAATAGGTCTTTGTAGGGTCTTGTTACATCAAGGTTTAGCTTCTCCATTACAGCTTTGGGCATAAGGTTGTGTGAGGCACCCGAGTCAAACATTGCATTGTGTAAAACTTTATCATGTATGTGCAGACTGACATAAAAGGGTAGAACAGCTCCATGTGCTGATTTGCCATCAACTTCTGGACCAAAAAGCAACTCAGGTGTATCATCTAAAACATTCACATCATCCCTATTCTCTGGCATTTGCAGTGATCTTTGGATTTGTTGCCTATACACATCATGCTTTGAGGGTTCAGATAAGGGGATGGAAATCTTAAGTTTGCTTATTTCTGCTTCTAAGTTGAATGGTTTCTCCAATGGAGTCTTTGTGTTGGCAATAGCAGATTTCCCCTTTTCAAGTGTATTTTCTGCGTTTTCCTCTTGATTATCAGTGTTATGGTGAGTGATACCTTGCGGTATTTCTATTTTGGGAAGGCTTTTAAGAGTGTTGTTCAAGTTCTCTTTCGAGGAAGAAGGTGGCAGAGGCTAATCAATAGAAGGCTGTATGTCTGTTATGTCATCTACAGTCACATGTGCGGGTTTGGGACAGTTATATCAGCTGTTTTTGTTATAATAGCCTTGCCTCTAATCTGGTTGGGCTGTTTGCCCTCCTTTGGTTTAACTCTTTTGGGCACATCTATGGTTCTTGTCCTCAGCTTATACTGTTTGTGGACTTCATAAACAGCTGAATCATAACCTTGTTTAAAGTCAAAAGACTCACCAGACTTAGTCTGAAATTGATTTATCTCATGGTCATCTTGGTCTTCTTGGGTTAGAAAATTTTGTTGCTCACCCTTCAAATCTATTAAGTTCATGTGAGTGTCTTCTATGGGTTCATTAGAAATGGATGCCTCTGCGTAGTTTTCTTGAAAAGGAGGTCTTATATCATGGTCTGGGCTAGACCTACCAGCGTTTGGATTTTGATTTTTCCTGAAATTCGGGTTCCTGACAGTGTTAGCTTGCTGCCCGTCCCATGATGATTTCCTCTCAACACTCTCTACTCTGTCTCCCAGCCTGTGCATGCCATTGATAATAACATCTAGCTTTTGATCTAAGGCTGAGGGCTCTTCCTTGAAGGTGGTTCTTCTCTCAGTTCTAGCTCTGTTTCTTTTGGCAATTAAATTTGCCTCCACAGTGACAACCACGTTTTGCATGTCTGCAAGGCTGTTAGGGGCTCTTTCTTTTAACTGGTAGGCCATATCTGGGTTGAATCCATCAGGGAATTTATATAAGGCAAGGTCAGGTGGGGGCCTTAAGTTTTGTGGGATAGCATTATAAACGCTATTGAACCTTGCACAATAGTCCAAGACTGTTTCTTGTGGACCTCTTTTGATTGTATCGTATTCAGCTAGTATGTGCAAGGGATCTTTCTTTTTCTCCCATCTGTTGATAAATGACTGGTATAAGGCTTCTAGGTCTGCTATGGAATTAGTTGGGAGTGCTCTAAACCAAGTCCTGACATCGCCTGTCAAACTTTGGACAAAAATCTTCATTCTCACACCATCATCGTCAATCTCATAGCTTTCAAAGTAATCCTGCATTTTCTTTGTATGCTGAAGGGCTGTGCAGGCACTTGTGCCATCAAAATATGTGATTTTAGTTTGGTAATCCTGAGGCATAGCTCCAGGATTAGCAGGCAGCTGCAGGGGCGCATATCTCTTAGCCATGTTGGCAGGGATAAGTGGAACAACAGGGAAAACAGGGATTACAGGAGTAGTAGTGGTAG
Organism: Pinus tabuliformis; assembly: GCA_031772625.1. NCBI lineage: Eukaryota > Viridiplantae > Streptophyta > Pinopsida > Pinales > Pinaceae > Pinus > Pinus tabuliformis. The sequence goes on from CM062819.1 coordinate 1,099,842,379, forward strand.
TATGTGCAGTGAATGGAGGTGTGGAAGGAGTGCTTTGAGACGTGGATGATGAACAAGGGGAACTAGGGGTTGAACGAAATAGAACTTTGATGGGGGTTGGGCCACAGCTTGGCTGAACTATTACAGGAGTAGAATCAACAAAGTCCTCCTTTAGCTCTAATTTCTTGAGGTTTCTTTGGATCAAATTTGGATTTTCAAAGGCAGCTGCAGGATTTGGGTCTAGATTTGACCTTGTATAACGTGAATTCTTCTTGGGAGCCAACTTCTGGCTTGCTTTTGGGGATTTTCTAAGAATGTATGGGTTAGAAAGAAACTTTTGAAGGTCTGGTTCTTTCCCAGTGGAGATTTCCAACTTGATTTGTCAAATTATCTGAGGATTTCCCCAGTGGAGTCGCCATTATGTTATCAATCAGGTTGTCCCTAAAGCTCCTTAAAGGGATACGGCCGAGGTAATGTCAGGCAGAAAGAGTCGATTGTGCGGACACAACCAACCTCCCTAGGAGCCTAAGACTCTCTAGTGACAAACAAGACAAACAAGAGCAATCCTTCTCTAAACATGCATTTACTATACGGGAAATCAAGTGTTTAGATCCTACCTGTAATCCAACGCTGTTGTAGCAGTCCAGCTCCACTAATCCGGATGAGCTCCTCCTTCACTTTGAAACCTGCATACACTAACAATCAAACGATTAAATAGCACTTGATAATCTCATAGAATAAAACATATTTAACACATAGACCAAGGAGTACATGAAACAACTCATAAATAACAAGTTATTGAGAAGAATGGACTCATTTGCATTAATAGGTAACAAAAGGAACAAATACAAACTGAGCCTTGGTGTTGTGCAAGTCCCTCCCAGGGTCCATCAAGATTTCTCCTTTACTTTGACAAAGCTCACCCACTTCCAAATAGAACAAGCAAAGATGGCAATCTCTCCTCACAAGCTTCTAAATGGGAGTCCTAATTCCTGCAGCATTTACCCTTAGAAATGTATAGCTTTTAACCTCCTCTCCTTCTGGCCCAATGCCTGTATTTATAGTGCTCAAGAGGAAGTTAATCAGGTCCACCATCAATGGGATAATCCCCTCTTTGGATGGGATAGCTCCCTTATTGATGGGATAAGTTCCTCTTTGGTAGGAGTGCATGAACCATCTGGAGGCGCTCAATACACGTCGAACAACCTTCTAGAATGCTCTAGAAATGACCACAAGTGACTTTTTAAAGATGAAACTTGTGCATTTTAACCTTTACAGGGGGACGCACCTGCCCCTTTACATACAGAGCGTCCAAAGACGCAGCTTTTGTGAACATTGGATGCGTCCCCGCAGGTAAGGTTGAGAGAACCTGCGTCCCCAGAGATAAATACATTTATAAAAGACTTTCTCTCTTTTGGAGTTTGACATGGAGAGCAGAGGCATAAGACTTGCCTAAGAGGATAGCATGACTGTTGATTGAGCCATACTAACTGTAAATAGTCATGGTGACATTTTTTAGTGTAACAGATTGCCCCCTAAAGTGCGAAGTCTGTAATAGATTAGGGTTTTGTATTATCTAGGAAGGGTGAAGCGCTTTATCATTTCAAGGATTATCTCGTGGAGAGCCTCGTCAGAACCTGCAATTTTCAACACAAAATACATGTATAAGATTATATCATCACTGAGGTAGGCATTCCCATACTCAGATCAAAACTTTAACTAACAGACTAACTACTCTGATACAGGAATGATCTTGCAGTACATCATAATCATAGACTTTTGTAGACACAGTATCGGTGCAGCCATCTGTTTATGATTAGTCTACTTAGATAATGAATACAAAACCCTCGCAGCCTGGATGGTGGAAACTAGATCCAGGGTCTTCATTTCTACTTCCCGAATTGGTACGATTCTAGCCATGCGAATAAATGAGTTGATGTCGAACATGGTAGAAACCACTTGATTACCAGTCGATGATGTAAACTGTTAACAAGTGTGAGAGAGACCACCAGTAATGTCAATGGTTCTCAAAGTACCCAGTACAATCCATGAGATGTGAATGAATGAGTTGATGTCGGACATTTCACGAAATCCTTTGATCGAAAGTCAATGATATAAACTGACGTCAAAGGCGAGAAACCTGCCATTGATGCATGCAGACTTTAAGGTACTGACGATTTCTAAGTCATCTCTCTAGATAATGTGCTGATGTCGATAGAAAGCGACCCGTTGCAGGCAAGCCCGCAACACGAAATCATTGTTCAAGTTGAAGAAATGTTGCTGTAAGGACTGACTCAGGGATGGTCAAACGGATGACAAGTATTTTGCAGATGAAAGTTTTGCTTGCAGACCTCTTGAACACATAACGACACGACAGATGGCTTGGTGATGAATAACTCAAAGTTAATCCCCGGAACCCGGTTGAAGACTTTCAAAGTGGTTTGATCAACTGTGAGGTAAAGGATTTCCCAACCCAGGTGAATGAAAAGTGTCGTGTTCAAGAGTGGTAATAAAGTTTCTTCTGAGACAAAAGGTAACAAATATGCTCATTCTTCTCTCTTTTCCCCCACCATTTCTGGCAAGTACCTCTTTATTTTTAACAAGCTTGAGGAGGATAACATATGCTTGATTATAAGCTCATCCTTCGGATGAGTCCAACCTAGTTTTGATTCGAACCCTAGGAAGGAGTGGTTCGTTCCCGTTTGTAATTGAACAGGTCCTTTACTGTGAAATGTTTAACGAGCCCAGTATAGGAGAAACTCGGCGTTTTTCAATTTTAGAGAGTCTGAAAAACTTAAGAAGACTCCAAGTTGAACTTTTTCGTAGATTTGTGTCCCTCAAGCCCGAAAAAGTATAAAATAATACCTGGGGGAACCGCTTGATCTTGCGACCAAGGAGTACTTTCATAATTAGTGCCACTGACCTGAAAAGTAAAAAGCGATCAAGGGCACGTCGTTTTATTTCCATATCGAGTTTGAAACGACAAAAACCCGGCAATCTTTTCCTGATTTTACGGTCAGAAAAGAGCTATAAGGGGATCGTATTTTAATTCCGTTTTAACGAGTGTAAAAGAAACGCTCGGCAATCTTTTCATTTTTTAGGAGTCAGAAAAGGGCTTAAAAGATGACTCTGATATTTTGGTTTTGTGAAAAATGACAATTTTCCCTCTAAATCCCTTTGTCCTGCACAAAAACGACACATTACTCATACCTGTTTAAGATAGGTAAAAATACATCGAAAAACATCCTTCCATGGTGAAAAATGAACAAATTCATCCAAAAAACCTATAAAAAGACTTTTTACCATGTCATTTTTACCATTTTACTGTTGAGGTTGAAAAAAGGGCTTTTGGCAAGAAACTTCCCGTGGTCGCTGCGGAAAATCCGACCGTCAGAATCGAACGCCGTCTCTTCCAGGTATTTTACAACATCCTACTCTTCAATGTCATCCGATTAAAATTGTATTTTAGGTTTTAGTTTTGATTTTTGGGGGGTTTTGGGTTTCAAAGTGCGCTCTGCGGTGGACGCAGGTGCCCTTCGGGTGACCTGCGTCCCCCGACTTTTTCCTGTACAGGAAAAAGGTCGGGGGACGCAGCCCACCTTCAGGCCAGCTGCGTCCCAACGCCCTGTGTTCTAAACGTGGGGTGCGTCCTCCGCAAAACGCGGAATTTGAAACCCCAAACTCCAAAATCAACCATTAAAAATTTCCCAAATTAATTCTAATCTCTGTTTCTTGGTGTGTAGGGCATTCACCATGTTGGATTGGAGAGAAAGAGAGCACGAGGACGTTGATTTAGCCGCAATTGAACATCAACATTCCATTGATGCCCTAAAAGCATGCGGGTTATATAAATACTGGGCCATACCAGGCATGAGGGCTCAGGTAAGATTCTTAGAATGGCTGGTTGAGAGATGGAACGTTCAAGAACAATGCTTTTACATCGGAGGGCACCAGCTCGAGATAGAGCCCTCTGATATATACTTTCTCATTGGCTTGCCGAATAGAGGTGAGCAACTCAATCTAGCTGGGACTAGGCCGGGTGGCCAATCCCTTGCTAGTCTCCAGGCAGATTGGTGCACACCCAATGCACACCATGCGAAATGCGTGGAAATCAAACACATCTCTCTACGTGAACTCAAAGTTATAGCTTTCACGGTTACCAGAATTTGCGGCGCAGCCGCTTTACATATTGCTTCCAGGTCCCAAATGCGGATGGCGATTGACTGTTACCAAGGCACCATTTTCAACTGGTGTGATGCTGTGTCGGCTAATATGAAGAGCCAACTGACTAAGGCAAAGAACGGACGACTGAAAACCTTTGGATATGGGCCTTTAGTCGTGAGCTTTGCCTTAGAGAGAGTTCTGATGCTGATCCCTCAGCAACTCACTGTTGATATCTTGGGTCCTCGGGAGCCAAAGCTGGTACGATGGGTTGCGGTGATGGCCCGGCATCCTGACGAGGGTGCGGCGGTTGTTCGATTCACTGATAGTTATTTTCACTAGTTAGAGGACCAGGTTTTTTCGATCCAGGACTTTCTGTATGCCGGAGTAGATTTTCGAGGTGATCCGGACATGGTTCTTCCACAGGGAGAACAATGGGATGACAGAGGTACTTTATTTTTCACAAGTTTTCAAATTATGTATTTTTTTTTTTTTTTTATATATATCGTCTCAAAACTGACAGTAAAAATTTTCAAAATGCAGATGTTGGTCCACAGCGCCCAGCCAACCTCCGGCCTTTTGAGAGGAGACATCCAGTTGCACCGGTACCGGCCCCACAGGACGCGGCTGCAGAGACACTAGCTGAGTTGGAGCATGATCTAGAGCGTCTGACGGCGGATATGCCTGAGACTACCATGGATGATATTCCTATCAGACTTCAGCGCTATGTAGTCGCAGTCCCTGGACCGTTTAGGAGATTTTTGCGTAAGGTAGCCCGTGCAGTGGTGTCGTATAGGGAGCACCACCAGTGATTGGCTAGTCACTTTGTAGACACATGTGACATTTTTGACTTTTTGTACTTTATCATTTTTGCCGATCATAAGGTGTTTTTCAACCTATGATCGAAGACGATGTATATTTTTTGACACACTCCTATCTATATATATATCACTATTACCGGCTTATCTTGTTTAACATATGGGATGAAATGTTTTTAAATTTACTTGCATGATTATCGTAAATGTCTGTCCAACATTCGAGAAGCAATTGCATCTGCTAATGTATTTAAAGACCTTGGAATATGCCGATATTCAATGTAATCAAATTCACGTTCCAAGAGACGCACTCTCAAAAACAACCTTAATAACACAGGATTTCTAATGGCATAAACTCTATTAAGCTGTAATACAACAAGTTCAGAATCTAACCTCACTATCAAACGTCGAATTCCAAATGAAATAGATTCGGATAATAATTCAACCACTGCACTGTATTCTGCAATGTTGTTCGTTGTTTGACTGAGGCTTACCCCATGCATAGAAACTAACTCGTCAGAGGGCGAATAGATAACCCAAGCTGCGGAAGAGATATTCTGTGTACTACGACAAGCACCATCAGCAAATCCAATGTATGTTTGGAGAGGCGTCGACATCTGCAATATCAAGAGTAAAACCAAGATAAGCCAGAATAACGACGAAAAACACACTCTCTAAGCTAAGCACACTGACTAACTAACAAACATACTAGCTAGAAAGAAAACCTAACCTAACTAAAAATTCTCCATACCCACCATTTAAGCATAATACCTCTTTAGGTAAAGTCCATTTCTGGGTTTACCCAAAGAGTCCCCATCAAAATCAACCAGCTCATAAGCCCCTTTTGCTAGCTTTCGCTTTACAATGTAGGGTCCATGCCACATAGGAACAAATTTTCCAGCACCTAGCTTATCGTTAGCTTGATCATATAATAGCACTAGGTCTCCCTCCGAAAAACTTCGCGGGGTCACATTTCTATCATACTGAGCTTTCATTCGCTTCGCGTGAGTCTCGATTGCCAATGTAGCGTCACGTCGAGTCTCATCTAATTTAGCTAAGTACAATAAACGTTTCTCCTCTTCGGAAGTAGCTGGAAGTAATTCGACAGCCATTTGAAGTGATGGGATTTCGCATTCAATGGGTAACACAGCTTCCAAGCCATAAACTAGCTGGAAAGGAGTGAACCCTGTTGAAGTTTTCACTGAGGTTCGGTATGCCCATAGCGCTGAAAATAACATGTTATGCCAATTCGACCGATGAACACCAATGGTTCGTCGGATCATGATAACCAGAACTTTGTTGATAGACTCAACCAAACCGTTGGCTTGCGGATAATAAGGAGTAGAGCTATCGTGGCGCAAACCAAGCTGGCTTGTAAGCTCAGTCATCATGATGTTTCGAAAATGGCTCCCATGGTCAGTAATGATTGCTTGTGGGACACCAAACCTAGTTATAATATGATTGAATACGAAAACTGCAGCTGTTTTGCCGCTTGCGTCGAATGTAGGCATCGCCTCGGCCCATTTAGTAAAATAATCAACCGCGAGGATGATATACGCATGCCCCCCGGCCGAGTGAGGGTTACAAGTAATAAAGTCGATACCCCATTTGGCGAATGGACCAACGGCAATTATAGGGTGGAGAGGAGCAGGTGGTGCGCGCATCTTGCGATCAAACACTTGACAGTTGTGGCACTTCCGGACTGCAATGATACAATCTTTAAACATAGACGGCCAGAAATAGCCAGCGCGCAACACCTTCTGAGCTGTGGCATACCCAGACATATGACCGCCACATGCTCCAGAGTGACAATCATTCAAAACCTTCTCAGCCTCTTCATGAGTTAAACAACGTCGAAAAACTAAGTCTGCCCCCCGGCGATAAAGTGTATCTCTAATAATTTTGTATTGCTGGGATTGAAACCGAATTTTTCGACGTTCCGCTTTGGAAGCTTCAGGCCGAAAGGTTTGGGTTTGGAGATAGATGATTATATCTCCGTACCACGGATATACATTACTGATAAGAAACAAAGATTCGTCCGCAATGGACTCCTCTGCCACAGTCTCTGTGTCAGCACGCGGGAAATCACACATCAATTCCGCAAAAACTAAAAATTTCTTAGACTTGGACTTCTCGAACTCCAAGTCGAACTCTTGCAGGATAACGATCCATTTAGAGTACTTGCCCCCTAGCAGTTGTTTTGTCAAAATATAAATCATAGGGTTGCAATCCGAAATAACTGTAGTTTTACGGAGAAGGATGTAGTGACGAAAACGCTGGACAGCTTGAACGGCTGCCAGGGCCAACTTCTCCACATGCGAATATTTTAACTCAGTGGGATTTAAGGTCCTACTAAGATAATATATCACATGTTCTGCTCCGAATTCATCTTCTTGAACTAACACCATTCCAATGGTGGAATGCGAAGCTGCGAGGTATAAGAAGTAGTCCTGGTTGTAGTTGGGAGGATGCAACAACGGTGCATGGGTCAACGCGTGTTTTAGTGCATCAAAAGATTGTTGGGCAATCTCGTCCCAAAAGAATTGTGCGTTCTGTTTCAACAACCGTGTAAAACCTTTAGTGACCTCGGCGTAGTTTGGGATGAATCGGCATAAAAAGTTCGCTTTCCCTTGCAAACTTTGGAGTTGGCGCAAACTCGAAGGAGGAGGCAATTTGATGATAGCTTCGACCTTCGAGGGATCGACGCGAATGCCGGCTCTTGAAACAACAAATCTCAGCAATCGACCTGTTTCTATACAGAAAACACACTTGTGGGGATTCAACCGAATTCGATAATGCCTACACCTCATAAAGATTGCTCGTAGGTGGACAAGGTGATCAGCTCGATGTAAAGAATGAGCAGGCAAATCATCGAGGTACGGTTGCACAATGTGCTTGATGTCATGAAATGCGTAAGACATCGCCCGTTGAAAAGTGGCCCCGGCATTCTTAAGCCCAAAAGGTAATTTGCAATAAGCAAATGTCCCCCATGGACAAATGAATGCCGTTTTTGGTTGGTCGGCAGGTAGAATATTGATTTGATTATAGCCCGAAAAACCATCCATAAAGGAAAACATTTCACTTCCGGCACAATCATCAATAATTTGATCGATATAAGGCGTAGGATAGTTGTCTTTTGGACAAGCTCGATTTATATCCCTATAGTCGATACAGATTCTTAGTGTTCCTTGTTTCTTGTTGACTGGAACAATATTCGATACCCAATCCGTTAATGGGATCGGATATATGAAACCTGCTTTCAACAGCTTTTCGACTTCTGCTTTAATCGCAGCCGCTTTTCGAGGGTGAATCTGACGCAACCGTTGCCGGACGGGTTTAGCGTCCGGGTAGGTCTTTATTTCATGAACAACAATGGCGGGATCGATTCCCGGCATTTCCTCGTAAGACCAAGCAAACACATCGCGGAATTCTTGGAATAGGGCCTTGTAAGTGTGAATTTCATCTTCTGTACATGCGGCACCTATATGAATGTTCTCCTCAATTCCGGGCTTCACTGAAATATCATTGGGAATAGTACTAGAAATATTCCCTAAATTCAACTCTGAATCAGAATGTTTCGTTGGATCCTGAGCGTCTTTGACATATTCAGCGGTAAAGATAGATGAAAAATCATTTTCAAATACATCATCCTTAGGTAAAAACGAAGATCTGTGATGAAGATCTTCCCATGGTAGATCGTCTACACTTAGGATTTCGCGAAGTTGCTCGTCAGATGACACGACTTCGGGAAACGCTATCCGTTCTAAGGTTCAGGTGAAAAGTGATTCTTCACTGACCACATTCATTTGGTCGATTTCGGTTGAACGCGAGTCGGTAAAAGACATGACAGCTTCATAAGCAATTTCATATGGACTCAAAGGCATAGCATCACCGAATGAGTCTATCTCAGATTCAGATGGGACAATCCAAGGATCATCATAAATAATGTTTTCTGATGTAATCATATGAATTGTTGCAAATGAAGGATCTACGCTGAGTGGAGGGAGAGGAAAAGTTCCCAGTAAACCGGAATCTTTAACTAAACCTACGCCAACGTCCCTATAAGGGATTGTCGTCTTACCGACATGCTGGATACTCTCTGAAGAGGCTGGGTCGGATGAAAAGTATGTCAGCTGATCAATAGTCACGATCTTACCGTTATGTGGAAACTTAATTACTCTGAAGACCAATGAAACGACCGCTGTCATAGCGTATGACCAACTTCGACCCAAAAGAAGGTTGTAGTCTAGAGGGGCATCAACCACCTCCACATCTAGACTAACGGTTTTACCTTCTACCCCTATAGGCAATTCCTGTAGAATACCAAACGGACGGAACCCACGGCCATCAAAGGCCTTAAGGATGGTGGGGGATTGGTTCAACGAAGGAGAACCAAGAGATCTCCAACATTGAATCGACATAATACACGTAGAGGCTCCCTCATCAATCACAGTCCGATGAATAGGCATGTTTTTGACTATCAATGGAATTTGGAAAGCCATTTGATGGGGGAGACGCGGTGTACTACTTTCTAGATCGAAGATTATCAGGTTCGGGTCCTGAACATCAACAGCTCCGATAGCCGACAAAAGTAATTTTCGTTGTGCTGGGCATGATTGCAGCACTTCTAACGCCGACATTGCTAAGGGTGAAACAGCTAAGTCCTCAACAATGTTGTAATTCTGGGCTGCTCTCGCATGTGGATTGAAAGCAGACCTTCGAAGTACACCCTTGGCGGGTGGTTTAATTACTAAGTCCGGGTTAGGTTTTTCGATCTGTAGTGGATCGGAACCAGGAGCTGAGGTTGATGGGTTAGAGTGAGAAGATTCTGCTTCCTTACCATCAACAGGAGCCTTACTACCATAATCTTGCGATCGAGTCGCAATCCTCACATGAGACATCATCAAAATGGGTTCTTCACTGGCATTCGAGGAAGAACCTATCATCTTATTCTCCTGCTCCGGGAATGGATTTTTTAACACAGCAGGAG